>JAWWNI010000384.1:1200000-1800000 GCA_034642065.1 Darevskia nairensis | reverse complement strand
GGGGCTACCTCACTGGTAATTCCATGTTGTTGTTGTTCAGTCGTTCAGTCGTGTCCGACTCTTCATGACCCCATGGACCAGAGCACGCCAGGCACGCCTATCCTTCACTGCCTCTCGCAGTTTGGCCAAACTCATGTTAGTAGCTTCGAGAACACTGTCCAACCATCTCACTGGTAATTCCATACATCCCTGATGACTTCCTCGCTCCTCAGGACCATGGGTAATTTCCCATCTGTGTCCTTCTGGACTGCTCCCACCCACCCTTTCAGAAGCTCTGTATCCTTTGTCTTCTGCTTTCCAGGGAGCCTAACATGAATCCCAGCCTGAGACAAAGAGCTGCAAATACCAAGGAACCGCCTGGGGATTGATTGGTAGGGAAACTGAATTCCGGTCTGCAGAGGAAAGATCCCCCTAGAAGATCCAGTCTGTGCTAGTTAACATAACACTAAATATCTAATGCGAGGGGCTGACACACTGCAATAGCCACCTAAGAAGGTCGGGACCCATCCAAAGGTGGCTTAAGGTGCCTCAAATGGCACTGTCCATAATTGTAAAAACAATAAGCCAAAAGCCAACTGACCATTTTGCTGCCCCTTTATGGTAACTCAAAATCTGTCACCAGAGACGCTCCACTTTGTTGTTGTTCAGTCGTTCAGTCGTGTCCGACTCTTCGTGACCCCATGGACCAGAGCATGCCAGGCACGCCTATCCTTCACTGCCTCTCGCAGTTTGGCCAAACTCATGTTAGTAGCTTCGGTCCACTTCACCCTCAACTAATTCTGTAGCCCCAACTAATGTTTCAGCCTCCTGTATCCCTGGGACAGGGTGGGGCAGTCTGCTTGCCCATTCATTTCCAAAGAAATCAGAAGATATATGCAGCATACCATCAAACATTATTTGGATGAAAGCAGTGACAATTCTGCTGACATGATAGATGATAGATAGATAGAGATAGAGATAGAGATAGATAGATAGATAGAGATAGATAGATAGATAGATAGATAGATAGATAGATAGATAGATAGATAGAGATAGATAGATATAGATAGATAGATAGATAGATAGATAGATAGATAGATAGAAAGATATAGATATAGATAGATAGATAGATAGATAGATAGATAGATAGATAGATAGATAGATAGATAGATAGATAGATAGATAGATAGATATAGATGATAGAGAGATACAGAGATAGAGATAGAGATAGAGATAGAGATAGAGATAGAGATAGAGATAGAGATAGAGATAGAGATAGAGATAGAGATAGAGATAGAGATAGATAGAGAGATAGAGATAGATAGATAGATAGATATAGATAGATAGATATAGATAGATAGATAGATAGATAGATAGATAGATAGATAGATAGATATAGATGATAGAGAGATACAGAGATAGAGATAGAGATGATAGAGATAGAGAGAGATAGAGATAGAGATAGAGATAGAGATAGAGATAGAGAGAGATAGAGATAGAGATAGAGATAGATAAATAAATAAATAAATAGATAAAGGACCCCTGACAGTTAAGTCCAGACGCGGACGACTCTGGGGTTGCGGCGCTCATCTCGCTTAACTGGCCGAGGGAGCCGACATTTGTCTGCAGACAGTTTTTGTGGGTCATGTGGCCAGCATGACTAAGCCGCTTCTGGCAAAACCAGAGCAGTGCGCGGAATTGCTGTTTACCTTCCCGCCGGAGCAGTACCTATTTATCTTCTTGCACTTTGACGTGCTTTCGAACTGCTAGGTTGGCAGGAGCTGGGACCGAGCAACGGAAGCTCACCCCATCACAGGGATTCGAACTGCTGACCTTCCGATCGGCAAGCCCAAGGCTCAGTGGTTTACACCACAGAGCTACCCACGTCCTATCTATCTATCTATCTATCTATCTATCTATCTATCTATCTATCTATAGAGTGGTACCTCAGTATGTTAAATTCTCGAGAATAATCTTTTGGAGAATATTCTCAAGAATATTCTCATTCTCAAGAATATTCTCCGGAGAATATTCTCACCTCATATCACTATATATATATTTTAAAAACCAATATATCCCCCAAATGGGATTTTCCCAGAACAGATACAAAAAAGGAACAATTTCTGGAGAAGCTGATGTCATCACTGATGCACAGGCAGCTGAGAAGGCAAGGATCTGGAGGTGTGAACCTCAGCAGAAGGGGATTAGGAGAAACGGAGAAATGCTGAGGCAGATCTTACTGGAGGCTGGAAAGACCTAAGATATTTTTATTGAGCATCCGTCCTGATTTATTTTTTTCAGGGAAATTAGCTAGTGCTGGCTGTTCATAATGAGTATTCATTCTGATTTGCTCATGATGTGCCAAGCAAAAGCTATCCCACACCTTTCCATCACATTTCCCCACCACAAAAATTCCTGTCTTTTCGAGGAAGCAGCGTTGTTCAAGCAAGACTTCTCAATCAGCTGCAATTGCACAACTTTAATTTGCTGGTCACTGACTGAATCACACCCCAAAATAGAGACAGTCTGGAAGAGGACAGTAACGAAGAGGGCTGTTCTCTTGTTGTCCATTCTGATTTAATAATAATAATAATAATAAATTTTTATTTATACCCCGCCCTTCCCAGCCAAGACCGGACTCAGAGCAGCTAACACCAATAAAATCACAACAGAACATACAAAACAATCAATTAAAATGCAGGTTAAAATACAATTTAAAGTTTAAAATGCAGCCTCATTTTTAAGTAGCCCACCAATCAAACCATAAAGGAATGAAACATCAAGGTTAAACTGAAACCAACCCAAAGGCCAGGTGGAACAGCTCCGTCTTGCAGGCCCTGCGGAAAGATGCCAAATCCCGCAGAGCCCTGGTCTCTTGTGTTCCACCAAGTCGGGGCCAGTACTGAGAAGGCCCTGGCCCTAGTTGAGGCCAGCCTAGCATCCTTGTGGCTCGGGACCTCCAAAATGTTATTGTTTGAGGACCTTAAGGTCCTACACAGGGCATACCAGGAGAGGTATTATATCTCTCCTGGAATCCACAATGCACAGAATAGGTTCTGTCTTGCAGGGAGACAATCCAGTGGAAAATTAACACACCAGTAGCCATCTCTCTTAACCAGGGCCAGATTTAGGTTTGATGAGGCCCTAAGCTACTGAAGGTAGTGGGGCCCTTTATATGTCCAGCTGTCCTTTGTCAACAACAAATTGCCCCGGGGTTTTGTGTTGAATATATGCTATGTATGGACGCGGGTGGTGCTGTGGGTTAAACCACAGAGCCTAGGGCTTGCCAATCAGAAGGTTGGTGGTTCGAATCCCCGTGACGGGGTGAGCTCCCGTTGCTCGGTCCCTGCTCCTGCCAACATAGAAGTTTGAAAGCATGTCAAAGTGCAAGTAGATAAATAGGTACCGCTCCGGTGGGAAGGTAAACACCGTTTCTGTGCATTGCTCTGGTTCGCCAGAAGCGGCTTAGTCATGCTGGCCACATGACCTGGAAGCTGTACGCCATAAAGCGAGATGAGCGCCGCAACCCCAGAGTCGGTCACGACTGGACCTAATGGTCAGGGGTCCCCTTTTCCTAAATGAATCTTAGTTATGGACCTTCTCAGTTTTGCACCCCCACAGCTCGGCACCCTGTTTGGGGAACCGCATGCATCGCCCCAAATCCTGCGCTGTACCTGACTTTCAAAAGGTGTCCAACCTGGGTTCCCTAAACCCTTAAAAGTGACTGTTGCAAATGGTCCTTTATCACTCTTGATCCCCCACAGCCTGCAACTGATGCCTGAAGCTGCTAACATCAGAGGTGACCATGGAGAATTAGAGCTAATCCACACTTACGTTTTCTCCACTCTTCCCAGGGATGCATTTAAAGCTCTGTATCCTAGAACAACCCCCCCCTTTTTTTTAGCTCTGAAGCTTTCCCTGCAAAAACCCATTATTTACAGCTCAATCAGAGCAAACATCAATCCATGGAAAACCCAAATTGATGTTGGCTCAGCTTTCAAGAGAAAGCTGTTTCATGGGAAAGCTTGGAGCAAAATAAAAATATACCGTATTTTTCGCTCCATAACGCGCACCGGACCATAAGGCGCACCTAGTTTTTTGAGGAGGAAAGGGGGAAAGCCCCCCTTTTTGAGGATCAGTTCAAAGTTGTGCATCTTCTTTTGGAAGAAGAAAAGCCCCATTTGCAAAAGGATCGGCTCAAAGTTGTGCTGCTGCTTTTGCAAAGGAGAAAAGCCCCATTTGCAAAAGGAGCAGCTCAAAGTTGTTGTGCTTTTGCAAAGGAGAAAAAAAAGGGCTTTGAGCTGATCCTTTTGCAACTGGGGCTTTTCTTTGCAAAGAAAAGCCCCAGTTTCAAAAGGATCAGCTCAAAGCCCTTTCTACAGTTTCCAAACAGATAATCTAATCAGCCAGTCACATGTCACTGGGGAAACCTTATCTCTCTTCCCGATCTCTTTCTCTCTGCAGCAACCTTATCTCTCTTCCCGATCTCTTGCTGATCAGCTGTAAAGCGGCAGCCTTTCAACACCCCCTTCTCTCTTTGTAAAAGAAAAAGCTCGATCTTCTTTTGGTCCCTGGGCAATTCAGCTCCAGGGACCATGCATTCGCTCCATAACGCACACAGACTTTTCCCCTTCCTTTTTAGAAGGAAAAAAGTGCGCGTTATGGAGCAAAAAATACGGTAAGTACTCAGACACTGAGCATTAAACCGTGGACCTCTGCTGGAAAGAGTGGGGCAAATGGTAAGTGTGGATAAGACCTAAGTTTTGCAAATGTAAATTTGGAGTAGTGTAGGAATAGTTAGACCAATAGTCTGGTATAGTGCTTTATTTCTAACATAGGCTTTACTAGCTGTTCAAGTGTCTGGGAGAGCAGGAGCGGAGACTGGCTAAAGTTGCCAAACAGGAGAAATGGAATTCAGCCAGCTGTTTCCTTACTCCCGAGGAAACCACAATCAGGCAGTTGGAACCTGTGCCTGTTGCCCTAGTCAGGGGTCAGCAAACTTTTTCAGCAGGGGGCCGGTCTACTGTCCCTCAGACCTTGTGGGGGGCCGGACTATATTTTGAAGGGGGGGGAGCGAATGAATTCCTATGCCCCACAAATAACCCAGAGATGCATTTTAAATAAAAGGACACATTCTACTCATGTCAAAACACCAGGCAGGCCCCACAAATAACCCAGAGATTCATTTTAAATAAAAGCACACATTCCACTCATGTCAAAACACGCTGATTCCCGGACCGTCCGTGGGCTGGGTTGAGAAGGCGATTGGGCTGGATCCAGGCCCTGGGCCTTAGTTTGCCTACCCATGCCCTAGGTCAGTGATGGCTAACCTTGACACTCCAGATGTTTTGGGACTACAACTCCCATCATCCCTGACCACTGGTCCTGTTAGCTAGGGATGATGGGAGTTGTAGTTCCAAAACATCTGGAGTGTCAAGGTTAGCCATCACTGCCCTAGGTGATGCTTGAGCAGGTGGGAGCAGCAGAGACAAAGGAAAATATGGGACTCCCAGCCCTACAAAAAGCTGTACCAGACCCATCCATGCACAAGACAAGAGTATACTACAGAAAATATGGGTTTGGGGAGACATGAAAGGAGGAGAGCAATTTTACGCTTAAGAGTTAATTTTTTTATGTTTGGGCCCAACCCTCTCTCCAAAACGCTTAAAACGGCATCAAGTATTCTCTCCACCACCTCCCAAATTATATCCTCACAGCACGCTTTCATAGCGTGTGCACACACATGAACATGTCATGGGGAGGCGGTGCCTGCGTTTGCAATTCTGGGCACACGTGTGAAAGCATACTGTACTGCAGTTTGGAGATCTGCCCCTTAAGCAAGAAGCACACCCAGACGGCTGGCACCAATCTGTAGGGTTGCATGTACTCTAGGGTGTGTGTTGGGGTGTGTGTGTTTGGGGAGGGGGGGCAGGGGCGGAGGAAGCCTCCTCGGTACCCGGGGCGGCACGAATGGAGGCACCCCTGGGGGCGGGGCATCGCGACGTCACGTAGTGACGTCACGATGCGACGTCACTGCGGCCCCGCCCCCGCGGGGGGGAAGCCCTTTAAAAAAAAAGCAAAGCACTTTTTTTTTTAAAAAAAGTGCTTTCCCCCCGCTGCCGGGGCGGCGAGTGAGGAGGAGGTGGAGCGGAGGGGTGTCAGCCTTGTGCTGCCCGCCCCTCCCCTTGCCCCTGCGGCTCCGCCCGGCAGCGGAGAGAAAAGCGCTTTAAAAAAAGGAAAGCCTTGTAGGGGCGAGGGGAGGGGCGGGCAGCGATGGGATGACACCCCTCCGCTCCGCCTCCTCCTCGCTCGCCGCCCCGGCACACAAGGGTGACGCAGAAGCAGCAGTGCCGGTTTGGATCCATCCAACCCGGCACTGCTGCTTCTGCGCCCAAAGCAGCGGCGGGGCACGCCCTCCAGCCGCCGATCGCGTGCGGCGGCTGGAGGGCGTGCCCCGCCGCTGCTTTGGGCGCAGAAGCAGCAGTGCCGGGTTGGATGGAGTGCGCACGCGCGAAGTCGCGCGTGCGCACTCCATCCAACCCGGCACTGCTGCTTCTGCGGCGCTCTTGTGAGGTGCTGCGCCAAAAGCAGCGGCGGCGGCCCCCCCAGCCGCCGATCGTGTGCGGCGGCTAGGGGGGTGCCCCGCTGCTGCTGCTTTTGGCGCGGCGGCTTGCAAGGGTGCCACGGGAGCAGCGGCGCCGCCGGCGGGCAGGGCCCACGCAGGGCGGGGCCAGCCCAACTGGCACCCCCTCCCTGAGTGGCACCCGGGGCGGACCGCCCCCCGCCCCCCTTGCTACGCCCCTGAGGGGGGGGGTGCCTCCCAGCTCCTATTCACAGATGAAAGCCAGTCCAGAGCACAGAAAAAGCATAGCAGTGGATATGTATTTTGACGACAAGAGCTGTAAGAGACTCATTTTCCGAGAGCAGATCTTCCCAACATGTTATTGATCTATTAGAGCAAGAGCAGGATCAGAAGCAATGGGCCTAAACAACCGAGAGGCATGTTTTTGGACAATCATTAGGACAAACCTCCTACCGGAAACTCTGCAAGAGATGTTTCAAAGTAAGCTTGAGTTGGCAAACCGCTTTCATTAGAAAGAGATTTCTAATGATTCCTCCCTAAACGTTTCCGTGCCATTGTTGCAAAAATCAAGAAATCAGACATATTTAAACAAGGGTGTTCTCTAGGCTAACACGTGATGCCCAGAAATGCTTGCTTTATGATGCACATTGATGGCTTCTGATTGCTACTATGGTAGCTATGAGCTGCTAGACCAGGGGTCGGCAACCTAAGGCCCATGGGCCACAAGCGGCCAACGGGGGTCATTTAACCAGCCCACGAGCTGCCCCCGAACCAAGCCGCCCGCCCGGCAAGTCCCCGCGCGCTGTGCTGAAGCAGCACAGCGCGGCGCGGGGACTCACTTTCGTGGCACCAGAAATCGCGTCTGCGCACGCAATCCAGCCCACAGAGGGATCTCCACTGGAGTGAAGATCCTATTCTCTGTAATTATTGGTGAGCAACGCAGCTGAGGAGCCTCCCTGGCCGGCAGGGAGGGAGAGGAGCTGCTTCCTTTGAAATCCGGGAAATTCACGGGATATCTAACAATCCGACATAGCAGCGGGAAACGGCGCTGGAATAAGGGAATTTCCCGCCAAAAAAGGGAAGGTTGACAGCTATGAATTAGAGTGCCAGCAACACTTACCCTGTTTCCCCTTTTTTAATACATAGTCATAAAGTAAGCCATGGCAGGTTTTTTTAACCTTTGTGAGACGTACCCCAAAAGTAAGCCGTGGTGCCGCCATTGTTCCTGTCGCCTCCTCAGCCCCTCCTGCTTAGAGCGCAGGGAGAGGCGGGGGGGGGAAGACGCCTCTTCCTGCCCCACTTGTTCCCGGTGCGCATGGAGCCAGCGAACCAGCGAGAGGCACGGGGGAAAAACGCGCCTCTTGCGGAGTTCTGCCCCGCCTGCTCAGCGCGCAGGGGGAGGCTGTACCGTACCATACTGACGTAATAAAAATAAGACATCCCCCCGAAAATAAGCCACCCTGTGTTTTTTTGAGGGAAAAAAATTATAGGACGGTGTCTTAAAAAGGGGGAAAGACGGTATTGGTCATTGCGTTGCCTTCATTGTTGCTGACCCTCAGAGCAGATTCAGAGGGAGGACCCAAAACGTGTCTCTCTCTCTCTCTCTCTCTCTCTCTCTCTCTCTCTCTCTCACACACACACACACACACACACACACACACACACACCTCTTTTCTTGCTCTGCAGCCCCAGAGAACACATCAAACTTTAATGGGCTCATTCCCCAGCAGCTTCACAAGCTGCTGAATATAGATGGACGGCCACAGAACATCTTGACAGCTTTTTATGGCAAGGAGGAATGTCAGGAATAAGACGCAAGGAGGGAGCGGAAATTGGTGGGAAGGTAACTAAGCCCCAAAGGAAGCAACACAAAGACTTTACTACTGCAAGATATGTGCAAACTGAATCTGACCTAAAATAACAGATACACCTTGACTGCAGAATCCAAATGGGTGGCCCATCAAAAGGATAAATGGGGCATTCATCCCAGAGGCGTAGGAAGGTCAAGTGGTACCCGGTGCAGAAAATTTCTTGTCACCCCCCCCCACACACACACACATTGATTTTTTTTAAATTATTTCTGCCTGCAAAAATGGTTTTACGTTATTTCATATTTTCTTACAAAGGAATAATAAGTAGTAGTAGTAGTAGTAGTAGTAATAATAATAATAATAATAATAATAATAATAAACTTTTATTTATATCCTGCCCTCCCCGGCCGAAGTCGGGCTCAGGGTGGCTAACATCAGATACATAACATGGGTATAAAATCAAACAATAATTAAATTACCTCCTTAAAACATGTCAAAATCAAATTAAAGTCTAATTAGATGGCTTTCCGCAGGGTTAGAGTTGGGAACAGTAAGTGCTCCACTGAATTGAAATTTCAGCCTTCACGACATAGGAAAACAGCCAAGTAAACAGCGATTTTCGTGGAGGAGGGTCAAGATATTAACTGATATGCATGAAATTTCATATATAGCTATATAATCCCTAGCGTAGTAAGATAAGACCTTTGGAGCAGGCATTTTCAAAAAAGAAAAAGTTTTTTATGAACCGCCCTAGTAGGGCAGTAATTGTTCCTTGATAATTTGTCACCACCCTCCATGATGGAACCTGGGGCAAAATGCCCCCCCCACTTCCTACGCCCCTGATTCATCCCATGTACCACCAGGAAAGGAGCACAAGCTGTCACTGGCTACAAAAAAGAAGAATGATCTTGGGGGGGGGCACCCACCCTGTGGAACGCCCTCCCATCAGATGTCAAGGAAATAAACAACTACCTGACCATTAGGAAACATCTGAAGGCAGCCCTGTTCATGGAAGTTTTTAATGTTTGATGTTTTATCGTGTTTTTAATATTTTGTTGTGAGTGTGGCTGGGGAGGCCCAGCCAGATGGGCAGGGTATAAGTAATAATTTATTATTATTATTATTATTATTATTATTATTATTATTACTACTACTACAATAATATTAATATTAATTTATTATTTGTACCCCGCCCATCTGGCCGGGTCTCCCCAGCCACTCTGGGCGGCTTCCAACAAATATCAAAATACATTAAAATACTACTACTATTACTACTACTACTACTACTACTACTGTATGGATTTATTTGATACCCCCCTCTCTCTTTCTCTCTTTCTCTGTCTCTCTCTCTCTTTCTGTCTCTCCCTCCCCTCCCTAGACCATCATTTGAGAAGACACTTCCCTTGTTAAATCTGAAAGGAGTGAAATGTCAAATGCCTCTGACACATAAACCAAAGACCTAACGTATCGGAAGAGTTTTGCTCAATAAGCACATACAGCAAAAAGATTGATGTTTTGCAGCTGTCATATCAAAACCAGGATTCAGTCTTATTCTTGATTTTTGTAAACGTATTTCCCTTCAGATGAATAGGAATGTCTTGCTTCTCACCCTCTGTTGTCAAAATATTATAATTATTACAAGGAGGCTATACATGTTTGTGATACCCAAGGATATCAACATTCTGAGCAAACACTTTGTTGCCTCGAAAGGATGTTTGATGTAAGAGGAATGGCATCAAAAAGTAAACATCCATAGAATAGAAGCTTTACTGTGTGTAGCGGTCAGGATCTGAATACTCACACTACCCATTGCAGGGGGTTGGACTAGATGACTGTTGGGGTACCTTCCAACTCTATGATTCTAATTCCATACGCCTAAAGGAGTTTTTGGGAAGCGGGTGGTGCTGTGGTCAACTCTAAACCACTGAGCCTAGGGCTTGCCGATCAGAAGGTCGGTGGTTCAAATCCCCGCGGCGGGGTGAACTCCCGTTGCTCGGTCCCTGCTCCTGCCAGCCTAGCAGTTCGAAAGCACGTCAAAGTGCAAGTAGATAAATAGGTGCCGCTCCAGCGGGAAGGTAAACGGCATTTCCGTGCGCTGCTCTGGTTTCGCCAGAAGCGGCTTAGTCATGCTGGCCACATGAACTGGAAAAACTGTCTGTGGACAAACACCGGCTCCCTCAGCCAGTAAAGTGAGATGTGCACCGCAACCCCAGAGTCATTTGCGACTGGACTTAACTGCCAGAAGAAGAAGAAGAAGAAGAAGAAGAAGAAGAAGAAGAAGAAGAAGAAGAAGAGTTTGGATTTGATATCCCGCTTTATCCCTACCCGAAGGAGTCTCAAAGCGGCTCACATTCTCCTTTCCCTTCCTCCCCCACAACAAACACTCTGTGAGGTGAGGGGGGCTGAGAGACTTCAGAGAAGTGTGACTAGCCCAAGGTCACCCAGCAGCTGCATGTGGAGGAGCGGAGACGCGAACCCGGTTCACCAGATTACGAGTCCACTGCTCTTGACCACTACACCACACTGGCTCTCCAGGGGTCCTGTACCTTTTTAAAGGAGTTTTGGGTTGAACTCAAACAACAATTTCTACATTTCAGCAATTTCTGCACTGGAACGGAGGTGTGTTTCAGAAGCATTTTGCGAATGAAACAGGAGGACCGCTATTTGAAGAAAAAACCTTCAAGGCATGGCTAGGGTTCTCTTTATCCTTTCCATAACCTCCCTGCCAAGGAGAAGTTAGCCGGCCTGTTGCCAGGGGCTTTCCATCTGCCCAAAGAGTACCTGGTTGCCTTTCTATTCCGAGGGCTGAAGGCTTCTCATCCAGCTCTATTTCTCTCTGCTAGTTTGCACCCTGACCCCATTTCTGTCTCCCCTCACAGCTCCACCCAGACTTCCTTAAAGCCCTGATCACTGAAACTATAACAGATCGGTCATCTCTTCCTGCCCATTTCTGTGGGGGCCAAACCTCCTGCAACAGTCATTGCTCTTTCCACACCTTTGCATTTCCTGGGAATAGGGATGGTGAATCAATCTGACCCACTTCATTTTTTAAAGGCGAACCTACCTAATCCACACTTTCTGAAATAATGTGCGTACTGAAACACAGCTAGCCTTCAATATTCACAATTCTCTGAATTTTGCAATGCAGTGCTCCAGCCCAGAGTGTGCAAAAAAAAAAGAGAGAGCATATGACAGGCTGAACCAATGTGCTTAAAAACGCACGTGATAGTGAAAATAACATACAAAAATGCATTACAGTAGGAAAAAACTGCTTTGCAAAGACATCACCTTGCCGACAAAGGTCCATATAGTTAAAGCTATGGTCTTCCCAGTAGTAATGTACGGAAGTGAGAGCTGGACCATAAAGAAGGCTGATCGCCGAAGAATGGATGCTTTTGAATTATGGTGCTGGAGGAGACTCTTGAGAGTCCCATGGACTGCAAGAAGATCAAACCTATCCATTCTGAAGGAAATTAGCCCTGAGTGCTCACTGGAAGGACAGATCCTGAAGCTGAGGCGCCAATACTTTGGCCACCTCTTGAGAAGAGAAGACTCCCTAGAAAAGACCCTGATGTTGGGAAAGGTTGAGGGCACAAGGAGAAGGGGACGACAGAGGATGAGATGGTTGGACAGTGTTCTCGAAGCTACTAACATGAGTTTGGCCAAACTGCAAGAGGCAGTGAAAGATAGGCGTGCCTGACGTGCTCTGGTCCATGGGGTCACGAAGAGTCGGACACGACTGAACAACAACAACATATCAGAGAAAATTGCATAAAAATGTGTACACTGGGAGAAATTCACACCAAAATGCTGGTGGATTTTCATGAGGAGATTTTCTTTAAAATAAATTATTATTATTATTATTATTATTATTATTATTATTATTATTATTATTTTATACCCCGCCCATCTGGCTGTGTTTCCCCAGCCACTCTGGGCGGCTTCCAACAAAATATTAAAATACAATAGTCCGTCAAACATTAAAAGCTTCCCTAAACAGGGCTGCCTTCAGATGTCTTCTAAAAGTCTGGTAGTTGCTTTTCTCTTTGACATCTGGTGGGAGGGCGTTCCACAGGGCGGGTGCCACTACCGAGAAGGCCCTCTGCACAAATTGACGTGGAGATGTAGAGGACCATACTTACAAGATTGAAAAAGTGAAAAACTGAGCAAAACCAAAGTGGAAGGATTAGTCCACCCCTTCTTGGGGACTTAAGAAGGATCTGAGCAGTCCCTTCTTGTGTATCTAACATAGCTGTCCGCCTGGAGGTCAGGCAAATTCCTGTTAGCACTCGGATATGGATTCTGAAGATCCATTATTGGTTAAAACTTATATTTTCCCCTGTTGGGTTGGCACCCTTAACCCTACTGGATTCTTACCATTCCAAATGGAAAGCTACATTGCATGAAAAGCTAAGAGGCTTGGGGTTTCCCCCACAGGCCCTGATTGCTCTAGGTTATGAGAAAGCTAGAACAATAATCCGCCAACGAATTTGGGATGTGGAACTGCAATGCCACGTAAGCGAGATGAATAAACACCAGCAATAAAAGATAATGGGAGAGGATTTACCCCAGCAAATTACAGTGGACCTTGATTTACGAGCGATTCGACTTACGTGTTTTTCGACTTACGAATGACTTCCGGGAGAAACAAAATGGCCACCGCAAACGAATTTTTCGACTTACGAATGGAAGCCGCGGCCGCTTTAATAGGATTTTTTCGACTTACGAATTTTCGACTTACGAATTTTCGACTTACGAATTTTTTTCGCTCAATGCATTCCTATGGGGATTCAACTTACGAATGTTTTCGACTTATGAAAATTGCGTCGGAACGCATTATCGTCGTAAGTCGAGGTCCCACTGTATTTATCAAAATTACAAATACCTATATACAGACGGTCATTTACCCTCACTAGATTCAACGTGCTGCCATCTGCCTTATTGCAGGGAAGATTCGAGGGTAAACCATATGCGGAGCGAGTCTGCCCCTGCGGCTTGATGGAGGTAGAAACTGTCTCTCATGCCTTGTTACGCTGCCGTTTCTATGGGGAGATACGTTCGGTATTCATTACCCCTACTATGCAAAAATCTCTAAATGAATTCGAACTTCAATGTCTAAAATCCCTGGTGGAGGACAAGGACCCTGAGATCACGTTAAGAGTAGCCAAATTCTGTCCGATTGCCATAAAACTTAGGGAACAAGCAGTGTTATCATAATGATTAAGGCCTTAAATGATAATTTTAGGTTACATTTTAGTGACTAAGTTTTAATTTTTATACATTTTTAATTGTTG
The DNA here is from genome assembly GCA_034642065.1 of Darevskia nairensis. Classification (NCBI taxonomy): domain Eukaryota; kingdom Metazoa; phylum Chordata; class Lepidosauria; order Squamata; family Lacertidae; genus Darevskia; species Darevskia nairensis. The sequence goes on along the minus strand of JAWWNI010000384.1, from coordinate 1,786,333 downwards.
CTATATCTGTATTGTCCCGGTTATACCTAATTGCAAATTCAAATGCATCCCTATCGTGTTTTATTATTTTCTTGATACTGTATGTGGGTTGGTACTGGTCTGTGACCGTAATAATAAATTTGGATTTGGATCTGAGCAGACTGCAGCGGGAACCAGGCCAAAGTAGCATGGGCAAGCCTTACTACCTCTGCTTTCAGGAGGGGATGAGTCCGCCTATCGGGATGAGGTGGAGCAGTTCTGTGCTTGGTGCAGAGATAACAATCTGGCTCTTAATACTGCCAAGACCAAGGAACTGGTGGTGGATTATAGGGGGAAAAGGTGGATATTCAGCCCCTGTATATCGGCGGGGACCAGGTGGAGAGGGTGGCTGTGTTTAAGTTTTTGGGAGTGCTTATAGAGCAGGGTATGACTTGGAGCGCAAATACTACTGCTCTGGTAAAGAAGGCCCAGCAGAGAATTTATTTCCTCAGACTTTTAAAGAAGAACAATCTGAGTGAGAGACTGCTGGTGTCCTTCTACCGAGGCTCCATAGAGAGCATTCTTATATACTGTCTTTGTGCTTGGTTCTCCAGCTGCACAGCCAGGGCGAAGAAGGTACTTCACAAGGTCATAACCACAGCCCAAAATATTATTGGTCATCCTCTCCCATCTCTGGAAGAACTATACAGTTCCCGTTGCCTTAAAAAGGTTAACAATATTTTAAAGGATCCATCTCATCCAGGATATAGTCTCTTGGCACCACTGCCTTCGGGTAGAAGACAGAGGCGTAGCCAGCCCAGGTGGTACCCGGGGCGGAATTCTTTTTGTCACCCCCCACCACTTTAATTTTAAAAAAAATTAAAAAAAATTAAAAAGTGTCACCCCCCTCTGATGGTGCCACTTTGCGAGGTGTGGGGGTTTTGTGTGTGTGTGTGTGTGTGTGTGTGTGTGTGTGTGTGTGTGTGTGTGTGTGTGTGTGTGTGTATTATCTCTTTTTTTTCAATAAAGTTAAAATAAAATAAAATTAAATAATAATAATAATAATGTAAAAAAATAAAAAAAATAAAAATAAAAAGTGTCACCCCCCTCTGATGGTGCCACTTTGTGAGGTGTGTGTGTGTGTGTGTGTGTGTGTGTGTGTGTATTATCTCTTTTTTTCAATAAAGTTAAAATAAAAAATAATAATAATAAATGATAAAAATTAAAAAAAATTAAAAAAAATTAAAAAGTGTCCCCCCCCCCTCTGATGGTGCCACTTTGTGAGGTGTGGGGGGTTGTGTGTGTGTCTATTATCTCTTTTTTCAATGAAGTTAAAATTTAAAAAAAAAATAATTATTTTTTTAAAAAAGTGTCACCCCCCCTCTGGGGTGGAACCCGGGGCAGCCCGCCCCCCCGCCCCCCTGTTGCTACGCCCCTGGTAGAAGATATAGAACAATTAGATCAAGAACAAATAGATTGAAGAACAGTTTCTACCCAAGAGCTATAACCATCTTAAATGCTGTAACCAGATAATATGACCTTGGAGAGCTGTGATGGGTGTGTGTGTGGCTTTTTTTTGGTGTGTGTGTGTTTTGTGCTGTTTTTTGTTTCCTTCTGTTTTTTTCAACGGGATGGCATGCAATTTCGTTGCGCTTGTATAGCGTTGTGCTTGTACTTGTGCAATGACAATAAATTATCTTATCTCATCTACAAACCCCACATCACATTCGGGTGGCTGAGGTTGCAGCTTCGCTAAGGCTATGTGGTTAACCCCATCTCTGAGCTCAGCTTCGAACCAGAGGTCTTCTCCTTTCATAGCTTGCTGTCTTAGCCACTCTGCTGCAGATGCAACAAGTTGTCACCCGCAGCTTCTCACAAGGCCTGGTGGGTGAAATATCACAACCCCCATCCTACTCCTTGGGGAACATAAAGAGTCAGGTCCATTCATTCCTCAGATATTGCTCCTGCTGAGACTGAAAGTAAAATATAGTAATTAGAGTCACTATACAAGTAATTAGAATAGTGTCCTATTTCCCACAGACACTGAATGCTATGACTGCACGCATGCCTAATAGGCAACTTTCTATTGTTGATAATTATGCTAATTAGAAACTAATGTTTTTCCCCCCCATATTTGATCCCACTCAGTGATTGCTAATGGTTCAAAGTTTCAAAGTTTTGGTCATTTTTGAGCTGCATACAAAATCAGTTTTTGTTTTTTTCCAAGTTACCAACAAAGGGAAAATAATAATCCTCCCCCTTTTCTCAAACTCTTTCACAAATGTCGTTCAAGACATCAAGGTGTTTTGGGTTTTTTTAGTATGGTGATCAGCAGGGTACCGTTTAGAAAGGGAGGGGTGAACACCTGTACTCTGTTTTAGAATAGTGTGTTTATTCCCCAGGAACACCCTTACATTTGATTATTATTCAAAATTAAGAAAATTAGGGTGCAATCATAACAGAATTTCTAAAGAGCAGGGAACTTTGGAACAATACACTAGGGGGAGGGAGGTTGTGCATATCAGTTTTAAACAGAGTTTTTAAAGGCATTTGTACAGAACCTGGCTAAGTGATTAAGGTCCATGGAAACAAGAAAAGCAGATTTTTGCATTTCAAAAACTGGTACCCAAACGGCAGCTGATCAGAACTGGAAAGGGGTCTGTAAGGGCTCGGGGTTGTCTCCTTACATATTCATGTGACCACTGCTCCTTGAAAACTTCCATTGTATATTGAGGTATGCTATTATATTACATTATTATATTAGTGCTATGTTTTATTGAACTGTGTATATATATATACTTGTACATAAAGGTAAAGGTAAAGGGACCCCTGACCATTAGGTCCAGTCGCGGACGACTCTGGGGTTGCAGCGCTCATCTCGCTTTACTGACCAAGGGAGCCGGCGTACAGCTTCCGGGTCATGTGGCCAGCATGACTAAGCCTCTTCTGGCGAACCAGAGCAGCGCACGAAAACGCCGTTTACCTTCCCGCCGGAGTGGTACCTATTTATCTACTTGCACTTTGATGTGCTTTCGAACTGCTAGGTGGGCAGGAGCAAGGACCAAGCAACGGGAGCTCACCCCATTGCGGGGATTCGAACCGCCAACCTTCTGATAGGCAAGCCCTAGGCTCTTTGGTTTAACCCACAGCGCCACCCGTGTCCCTTATAAGGGCCTGTACGACCCTGAAAAGCTGTGCAAGATGACATAGTGAAGATGCAATGGAGGCAGCAAAGTATGCCTTCTTTGCTGCATTCACCGCCATGAAGTAGGCTTGATGATGAGCTCTCACCAGTGTTTGATGCATTTGACTGGCATTTCCCCCCACCTGTATTCAAGCTGCGTATCTTCTAGCTTGCCTCATTGCCTTAACCCCTGGAATACACCAAGGAGCCAAGCAGGTGCCACAAAGCAGCAAAGGGCACTCAGGAGTGATCACATCAATGGCTCAGGCCATTCAGATGTTCCAGAGGTCAGCCAGGGCTTTAACAGGAGTGCCAGTCATAGCAGCCAGAAAATCCCCCAGAGCTGTCTGGAAACCCATCAACCTCCACGGGCAGAGCATCCTAATCGGTCCCATGCCTCTTCAGAGGGGAAAGGATGCTGAAAGCCTAGATCTCCACAGAAAGTGATCTGTTCATTACAAGGGACTGATGTCAATACCCCCTACTTTAAGATCACCCTCTTCCTGCCCAGTTGAGAAAGCAAGGTCCAGAGTGTGACCTGCCACATGCATTGGGCCAATGACCTGTTGAGACAGTCTCATGGTCATCATGGCAAACATGAAGTCCAGAGCCAGTCACCTCGGCATGGATGTTGAGGTCCCCCAGAACCAACAATCTGTGAGTCTTCAACACCTCCCTGAGACCAGCTCTGCAGGCAGGAAGACTGTCGGCAACCAGCAGATAACCAGCAGGTGGTAAACCAACAATAACAATAATTTATTATTCATACCCCGCCCATCTGGCTGGGTTTCCCCAGCCACTCTGGGCAGCTTCCAACAACATGGTCAAATGCCTGGAAATGATGCCTTATGAGGAATGGCTTAGGGAGCTGGGTATGTTTAGCCTGGAGAAGAGAAGGTTAAGGGGTGATATGATAGCCATGTTCAAATATATAAAAGGATGTCATATAGAGGAAGGAGAAAGGTTGTTTTCTGCTGCTCCAGAGAAGCGGACACGGAGCAATGGATTCAAACTACAAGAAAGAAGATTCCACCTGAACATTAGGAAGAACTTCCTGACAGTAAGAGCTGTTGGACAGTGGAATTTGCTGCCAAGGATTGTGGTGGAGTCTCCTTTTTTGGAGGTCTTTAAGCAGAGGCTTGACAGCCACCTGTCAGGAATGCTTTGATGGTGTTTCCTGCTTGGCAGGGGGTTGGACTGGATGGCCCTTGTGGTCTCTTCCAACTCTATGATTCTATGAAAACACTAAAATGCAATAATCAATCAAACATTAAAAGCTTCCCTAAACAGGGCTGCCTTCAGATGTCTTCTAAAAGTCTGGTAGTTGTTGTTCTCTTTGACATCTAGTGGTAGGGCATTCCACAGGGTGGGTGCCACTACCAAGAAGGCCCTCTGCCTGGTTCCCTGAGACTTGGCTTCTCGCAGTGTGGGAACTGCCAGAAGGCCCTCAGCACTGGACCTCAGTGTCCGGGTAGATCGATGGGGGTGGAGACGCTCCTTCAGATATACAGAATCAAGCATCCCCATTTCCCAGTGCTAGGAACACACATCTTTCATAATACAAGGGTTGGGTTAGCGACCCAGCCCACAGATGAGGATGCATACATCAGGGCACGGAGTGCCAGACATCTCAAAACAGGACCTCCAGTAGGCAGCACATTGGCATCAACAACACAGCATAGCATCTCTGCAGAAGGAGTTGCTGAGCACATCATGCTGTGCAGAGGGAGCTTTGCAAGTCCCCCTCCTCAAGTGGCCCAGAAGCCAGTGCTGCTTCCTCTGACTTTTTACAATTCCTGCTATTTGCTCTGAGCAAATTCAGCCTTCTAGGTTCCAACTCTTCACTCTCTAGTAGCCCTGGGATCTTGCTTGTCTCTGCCTCATCTGTTTCTCCAGAGCAGTAGCAGCTGCTTCAAGACTCTGACCTTTAGTCTCTGCTGTTCCCTTCTGGGCTTCACCTGGCCAGTGACTGGTTGCATCTTGACCTTGAGACTCTGATTCTGTCACAGCTCAAGAAGGCAATTCTCAATAGACTCAGATGTCCTTGGCCGCAGGCATGCAACCGTATTAGAATTTTGTGTGCTGAAAAGATGGCCGTGGGTGGGTGGGTGGGTGCTGAGTTCGGAAAGTTTGTCAGCAACTAATAAATAACACAGCACAGACTCAGTAATACAGAAAAACTGCCATCTGGCCCTTAATGCATCCTCAATATTGAGCATTATTTCACCACAATCCAACTAGATAGGCACCTCTTAATGCAATTAAGCTTGGTAATAGGCAGCTTAGTTCCTTCCCTACCAAAGTGAAAGTTAAAACAAGCATTGTGATATGAGTCATCCCCTCTAAATTGCAATTTCTTTCTTATTATATTCATATATTTCTATCACGCCTTTCTTGGGACCCAAGATGGTGTCCATATGTTTCCTGGGCAGACGCCTATCCAGGCCCGGACCACACTCAGACCTACTTAGCTTCAGTAAAGTGGTGTCCTCATGTACCTTCAGACCCATGCCCTGGAACTAGGACTGTCTATACTGGTGGTGGGATTCACCCACCTCCTTTCCCTTTCAACACAGTTAATTGCCTGCTGCTTCAGTCACTTTCTGCAATTCCAAGTTAGGGGGCTGGAGGAGCACGGCTTGGCTACCTTGGCTGACCTATCATAGGCAGCATCTCCATAGCAACATCCTCTTGTTTTCTGAAGGTACTGAAGCTAGAGGGACCAACAATACCCGCATACTGAAGCGAAGGACAAAGCATCTCCTCCTCCTCCTCCTCCTCCTCCCCCAGATGCAGCCAGGCAGCCAGGTGAGGAAAAGGGGAGCGGAGAGAACTGGCATCAGTAGTAGAAGAATATACACACACAAACATACTCGCACGCACAATACAGTTAGAAGCTATCGATATATGATGAACATGTCAAAACATAAAGCAGCCGTACGATGAGTCAGAACATCGGTCCTTCTACCCCAGTATTGTCTGTTGTGACTAATAGCAGCTCTCAATTTCACAACCACGAGCTTTCAAATGAAGGCATGAGGATCCACAAACAAAACCCCTTTGTTTTTCTTGAAATAAAAACAGCTTGGGAAGGGGTCATTTTTGAAGTCGAGAAGCAAGAGAGGGAAGGGACCACATATTTTGGAAACCTGTGGTGGTTAGTTGGCTTGAGGGTTGATTTATTAATTATTATTATTTTATTTATTTCATTTATATCCCACCTTTCCTTCTCAAGTAGCTGAAATTGGTGTGCCTGGTTCTCCCACTCCTCACTTAACCCCCCACAACAACCCTGTGAGATAGGTTAGGTTGAGTCAGGCAGTGACTGATCCAAGGTCACCCAGTGAGTTTCATAGCCGAGTGGGGATTCGAACCCTGGTCTCTCAGGTCCTGGCCTGACCCTCTAGCGGCTACAACACACTGGCACAGAAGAATGATGGGCAGAGGAGGAGAAGAAGAAGAAGAAGAAGAAGAAGAAGAAGAAGAAGAGTTTGGATTTGATATCCCGCTTTATCACTACCCAAAGGAGTCTCAAAGCGGCTCACATTCTCCTTTCCCTTCCTCCCCCACAACAAACACTCTGTGAGGTGAGTGGGGCTGAGAGACTTCAGAGAAGTGTGACTAGCCCAATGTCACCCAGCAGCTGCATGTGGAGGAGCGGAGACGCGAACCCGGTTCACCGGATTACAAGTCTACCACTCTTAACCACTACACCACATGGAACACATCTCCTCCCTTCCCTATTCCAGATGTTTGCCATCTGGAGCTGCTTTTGCTTTAAGATGCCATTTCCACACACACCCTGACATGCTCCCAAGCAAAATCCATCGGCTGAATTCAGACTGCCACCTTCAGAGCTGAGCAACAGCAGCTTTCACTAGAGAATGAGAACTGTACCAAGTTGGTAGCAGAGGACATTTACCTTCCCGCCTGCAAGTTCAAAATATATGTCACAAGACTCTACCCCAACCTCCAGGAATGTAAAGAACTTACCCGCTCAGGACCACAATGAAATCCATGACATTCCATCCATTCCGTAAGTAGGAGCCCTTGTGGAAAACGAATCCCAAAGCGACTATTTTAATGCCAGCTTCAAAGCAAAAGATCCCAATGAAATAAGGTTCTGTCTTCTCCTACAGGAAGGGAACAAATGAGCAGGTCAGAGAAGAGAATCGACAAGTATTATATCCTGCTGGGAAATATCTGGTTGCTTCTTGATGCCAGACCATCAGTAGGCTTACTCAGAAACAAGCCCCACTGAGCTTAGTACATCTTACTGCTCAATGCTTACTTCACAATCTCATGAACTTAATTCAGACAATGTTTGCTGTCCCCACGTCCCGTTAAATCAGATCTAACTAGCCCCACTGATTTTGCAGGGCTTTCCGTTGCTAGACATCCCAGGTCCAGAGAATTGCACTCCAGTGCTAGGAACAAATGTTTCCTTAATAACCATTTAAACATTTCCTTAATAACCATTTAAACAATTTATTTAACTAAAACAATAACATAGAATCATAGAATCCTAGAGTTGGAAGAGACCACAAGGGCCATCCAGTCCAACCCCCTGCCAAGCAGGAAACACCATCAAAGCATTCCTGACAGGTGGCTGTCAAGCCTCTGCTTAAAGACCTCCAAAGAAGGAGACTCCGCCACACTCCTTGGCAGCAAATGCCACTGTCGAACAGCTCTTACTGTCAAGAAATTCTTCCTAATGTTTAGGTGGAATCTTCTTTCTTGTAGTTTGAATCCATTGCTCCGTGTCCGCTTCTCTGGAGCAGCAGAAAACAACCTTTCTCCCTCCTCTATATGACATCCTTTTATATATTTGAACATGGCTATCATATCACCCCTTAACCTTCTCTTCTCCAGGCTAAACATACCCATGATAGCATATGTATCCATGTTTGTTAACTGATGTGGTTAAACATTTTTTTTAAAAAACTTAGACTGAGTTTTAGCACACTTGATAAACTTAAAACAAATCCTTATTTCCTGATGAATAGCCTTTGGACTACAATGTAACTTAAATAGAAGACTATATTTAGAAATATTTTTCCTCCAAAAGCATTTTATTTTAAAAATCCAATTTAAATCAAAAAAATCCAATTTAATTTTTTTTAAAAAAATCTGATTTTTTTGATTTTTTTAAAAAAATCGTTGATTTTTATCCTGGGTCTGGGCCTAGTTCAAAAAGGGGGGGGGCTAGTGAACCGGAGGAGTTTGTTCTTTAGCAACCTCCCAATTCCGGTTGTTGCAGCTGTGGCTGCTACTGACCCTTAAAGCTGCTTGAAAAGAACTCTTTTAAGTGGAAACTCTAAACAAGAGGAAAAACCAGGCAAACAGTCAAACTCAAATATGGGAATAGTTCTTTCTAATAATAATAATAATAATAATAATAATAATAATAATAATAATAATAACAACAATAATATTTTTTTATTTGTACCCCGCCCATCTGGCTGGATCTCCCCAGCCACTCTGGGCGGCCTCCAACAGATATTAAAATACATCAAAATCACAGGTTTAAAACTTCCCTAAACAGGACTGCCTTCAGGTATTTTCTGAATATAGGATAGCTGCTTATTTCCTTGACATTTGACGGGAGGGCGTTCCACAGGGCAGGTGCCACTACCGAGAAGGCCCTCTGCCTGGTTCCCTGTAACCTCACTTCTCGCAATAAGGGACCCGCCAGAAGGCCCTCAGCGCTGAACCATTATAACAGTGAAGCCGTGAAGTACATCCTATTCGGTTTTCCTGTAGGGTATCAGAGTTTCCTTTGGCACTCAGACACCCGTCACCCTTGAGACTGAAGGTTTACAGTGGTGAAACTTACTTGAATCTACATCCAAGAGATGAAGCGGTGGAATCCATAAGAACCAACCCCCACCCACCACCCACCCCAAAGTCAACTTACTAATCTCCGAGACATAGGTGTCTTGTCATCTTCAGGAAGGTGCTGTTCCAGGGCCAGAACGATGCAGTTTGCAATGATGGTTGCCAGAATCATGTATTCAAAAGGAGTGCATGAAAGGGTTAAGGAATATACAGAGAGAGAAAACAGAAGCATGACAGGATTCTAGTTTCACTGCCTTCCTTTCTCAATCACTCGGCCGACCCTTTTGTCACGACATCCATGGCTGTTCAATGAACCTTCGCGAATCTCACATACAATAGGAAGTTAAGCCTTCAATTTTTCTGGGCAGTACCATGAAGCATCCTGATAAAGCTATTTTGAAATGACAGGAGTGATGGAGGAAAGAGCCTAGCACACTTTTTCCTCAGGGGGCTGGTCCACGGTTGGGGGCCGGGCTATATTTTGGAGGGGGGGAATGAACGAATTCCTATGCCCCACAAATAACCCAGAGATGCATTTTAAATAAAAGCACACATTCTACTCATGTAAAAACACCAGGTAGGCCCCACAAATAACCCAGAGATGCATTTTAAATAAAAGGACACATTCTGCTCATGTAAAAACACCAGGTAGGCCCCACAAATAACCCAGAGATGCATTTTAAATAAAAGGACACATTCTGCTCATGTAAAAACACCAGACAGCCCCCACAAAAAACCCAGAGATGCATTTTAAATAAAAGGACACATTCACTCATGTAAAAACACGCTGATTCCTGGACCGTCCGCGGGCCGGATTGAGAAGGCGATTGGGCCAGATCCGGCCCCCGGGCCTTAGTTTGCCTACCCATGGCCTAGTATATTGACAGTTGTCTCTCTCTACTGATGCGAGTTCCTTGTTATTATTATTAATAATAATAATAATAATAATAATAATAATAATAATAATAATAATTTATTATTTGTACCCTGCCCATCTGGCCGGGTCTCCCCAGCCACTCTGGGCGGCTTCCAACAAATATAAAGATACATTAAAATTAACAAGCAACCTCAGCAGTTTCACGTTCTGCTGGAAAGCCAGTGTCATCCAGCAGTAAAAAGTGGAAGCACCCAGGTTCAAATCCTTACTCAGCCCCAAAGTTCACAGAATTGTTGTGAGGATAAAACAGGATAATTCCCAGTATTCAGCCTGGAAATACTTGGAGGAAGAGTGGAATAAAAAACATCAGTGAATGAGTTTTAGCAAAGATCTAGACTGCATTTTAAAAAGATTTTTTCTACAGAAAAGGTGTATAATAATCTCCTTTTGTGGTGGCCCCAGGGCAACTGCATCCATCTCTCTAAGCCATTCTGTGACATAAAGAGCACCGAGTCAGACTTGGCTCCTTGCCATCTGAAGAACAGCCCCAATCAGCAGTCACATTCATCCCATGCTGATGCCATGCAAGAGGGCGGTGGGGTGGTTGTTTTTTGCATTAAACTAAGTGCTCCAACATGGGCAACTGAAAAGACTAATCTGTCACCTTCTGTTCTTGCCAGCTCAATTGTTGCTTGAGGGTGGACAGGAAGGGAAGTTGTCTCTGTGAAAAGTGCTTTAGAAAGCTGCAAAATATGATTGTTGTTGCTGTTATTAATATTACCTGCTGCAGAGTTCCACTCCTGGCTGACTGCGTAGGAGGAGGTTGACTTTAAAGTGGCTTTAAAGAGTTGTCAAGGTCATTAATACAAGGATGAACCAATTTCTCAAACAATTAATGCTTCAAGTCAAAAGGGGCAGCTTCTGACCTCCTCCAGCTCTTCCGCTCTTTCCGTACGTCTGCATTAGGGCTCATTCTCCGCCCACCCCAAGTCCAATCTTGCACATATTTTGATTTCCACCCCTCACCTTGTTACACGGTCAACACAGCACTTTAACAATCTTCAAGACTATGCCAGTTCAGGTTTGTTTCTTGCAATGGGCATTCCCTTTTGGCACTCTTTCAGTACAATGGCAGACATGTACAGCAACCAAGAATGAGCAACACGACGGCCAATGAAAATAGTGTATTTTTTTCATGTATAATAACAGTAAGACAACGGACAGTGATCCGGTTATATAGATATAACACTGTTTCGTGTACGTAACTGCAAAATGTAGATAAACAAATAAACAACCAAAAACCTGCATGGACATGTATATGGACCCAGGTGGCGTTGTGGGTTAAACCACTGAGCCTAGGGCTTGCTGATCAGAAGGTCGGCAGTTCAAATCCCTGCGACGGGGTGAGCTCCCGTTGCTCGGTCCCAGCTCCTGCCAACCTAGCAGTTCGAAAGCACGTCAAAGTGCAAGTAGATAAATAGGAACCGCTCCGGGGGGAAGGTAAACGGCATTTCCGTGCGCTGCTCTGGTTCGCCAGAAGCGGCTTTGTCATGCTGGCCACATGACCCGGAAGCTGTCCGCCGGCTCTCGGCCAATAAAGCGAGATGAGCACCGCAACCCCAGATATAAATAACAAAATAACAAATATACTGTGTGTGAGTGTGTGGTAGCTGCCTTAGATCAGGCATAGGCAAACTCAGCCGTCCAGATATATATTATTCCACCCTCCCTCCAAGGTTGCTAACATGGTTCCCCCTCCCCATATCAACCTTGCAACAACCCTTGGCCCAAGGTCGCCCAGTGAACTTCGTGGCTGAGTGGGGATTTGAACCCTGGTCTCCTCAAGGCGGCTTACAGTAGATTGTAATAAAGCAAAACCCACACAGATACAGACAAACTAGCAGCCCTCGTTCTCTGGCTGGTACATGGTAACCAGAGCATAAACAAGACACTCCAGTCTTTAAACTTGTCCTACAGGAAATCCCAGACACTGGGGTTGGGGATCTCCATGAGAAAATCCTGTGCAATTCACCAAACTACAATTCCCAGGATTCTCGGGGAAGCCACGCCAGTTAAAGTAAGCGAAGCCAATATATGTTTGTACAGAAGGTATGCCCGGAAGCAAAGCCGGAGGATTTGTTTAATTTAGAGATCAGAATCCAGAGGGTGTTGAATAGGAGGCTAGGAAGAAATACAACATGTAGTCAGTTTGTGGTATTAACTGGGGGGGAAACCATCACTCAAGCAGCCTGCTTTGCCTGTGCAAACCAGCATTTTTGCTTGTCATAATACAGGCTTGAAACAAAGAACAACCAGGTTTCCGGCATCAGAGATTATGATGATCATTATGGGTGATTCAAGGCTGAACGTTTTCTCAGTGCCCTGCATTACTTGCTAAGTAGCAGTGGCTGCAAGTCCACAGTGTGTTGTTTCCCCCGTCCCTCCCGCCCTCAGTGAAAGCGATACGAATGTTGGCACATCACTTATAAGGGGGCCAGCGCTGACTGCGCCGCAGATGCATCTGTAATGACAGGGTCAAAACTGACCTTAGCCTTGCCATCCTGTTAATAGTGCATTGTCAGAGGTGTCCATGTGTCATAGAATTACTGAGTTGTAAGGGACAGGGTGGCGCTGTAGGTTAAACCACAGAGCCTAGGGCTTGCCGATCAGAAGGTCGGCGGTTCAAATCCCTGCGAGGGGGTGAGCTCCCGTTGCTCGGTCCCTGCTCCTGCCAACCTAGCAGTTCGAAACCACATCAAAGTGCAAGTAGATAAATAGGTACCACTGCAGCGGGAAGGTAAACGGCATTTCTGTGCGCTGCTCTGGTTCGCCAGAGGCGGCTTAGTCATGCTGGCCACATGACCCGGAAGCTGTACGCCGGCTCCCTCGGCCAATAAAGCGAGATGAGTGCTGCAACCCTAGAGTCATCCACGACTGAACCTAATGGTCAGGGGTCCCTTTACCTTTACGGGTCCCTAAGGGTCATCTAGTCCAACCCCCTGCAAAGCAGGAATCTCAACTAGATCACACAAGACAGATGGCCATCCAGCCATGTTACCCGGTTACTTATTATCTGGATGACCTGCATGAACCAGCTATTTGCAGGAGTGAGCCTGCTGTAGCTATAGGGGCACCCCAAGATCTGACCTCACTCAAATTTGCACTAAAGATTAGTTAAAGTCGTCCAGTTCTCCAAGTATTTTTTTCCCCAGGACACTTCTCTATCCCATGCGAGATGATCTAAACTAACTGCTGGCATTCATGGTATACGTATTTCTTCCTGTTTCTTTGGTGATCACGCGTAGCCGAGTAAGATTGTCTTCCATAAATACAGTTTTAACAATGAGTCTGTAAGTGACTGTGGAGGCCAATTCTGGATCCACACGTCCTTCCATAGTGGGGACATTAGTTTCCTGGCAGGAGTTGATCACGATGAGGGTTTGCCAAGCGTTCCTTCCTCTTAGCACGTTTCTCCATTTTGTCCTGAGTTCGAGCATCTTCAAAGCCCATGACACCTTTGGAAAAGCCTGTTCTCCAATTGGAAGAAGAAGAAGAGTTTGGATTTGATATCCCGCTTTATCACTACCCTAGGGAGTCTCAAAGCGGCTCACATTCTCCTTTCCCTTCCTCCCCCACAACAAACACTCTGTGAGGTGAGTGGGGCTGAGAGACTTCGAAGAAGTGTGACTAGACCAAGGTCACCCAGCAGCTGCATGTGGAGGAGCGGGGACGCGAATCCGGTTCACCAGATTACAAGTCTACTGCTCTTAACCACTACACCACACTGGTCAGTGTCAGTGTTTCCAGTTGTTGGTGTTTATGGTATTTTTTTTACATTTGTCTTGAGAGAGTCTTTAGCAGGGGTCAGCAAACTTTTTCAGCAGGGGGCTGGTCCACTGTCCCTCAGACCTTGCGGGGGGCCAGACTATATTTTGAAAAAAAATAATGAGTTAAAGAAAAGGACCCTTTTTATTGGGCATAGCAGGTGAAGAGATACCAAGACTGTTCATGTATGCAACAACTGCGGCAAGAATTCTTTTAGCCCTTGCTCAACGAAGATCAGGCAACAAGGCGAGGAAACATTTCAAAAAGAGTGGGGAAAGTATATGGATTATATAGACAAGATTTGTAAAATACTGTAAACTTTTTGAGATCAACCTCATAGCGTGAAAGGTAAACTAGAGAATTGGAAAGAAGAATGGGAAAAGTAATACTGTAAATATCAAACAAACGGGAATAAGTTGTATATATTATTTACCATTAGATTGGTAGGCTTAAGTTTGGGACAATGGAAGTTTATGAGAGAAGAGGGAATGAAAATGCAAAATATAAAGTTTTGCATTAAGACAGACATAACAAGGAGGATTGGAAGTCAATGTGAATGTGTTATCTGTTAAACAATGTTGGAAATTATATGTATATGTTTATATATATATATATATATATATATATATATATATATATATATATATGTTTGTATGTTTGTATATGTTTGTATATGTGGAAATCAATAAGGATCATAGTAATAATAATAATTATTATTATTATTTTAGCCCAAAAATAGAAACAACAAGAAGTACAACGAAAGCAGAGTGGCAGATGATGGACTTTGCAGAACTAGCGAAGTTGACAGGAAAAATCCAAAACCAGCATGATCAAGTATTCCAAAAGGACTGGAGTAAATTTATACGACATCTGAAAGATTATTGTAAGGAATTAACATCACTAGCAGGGTTGCCTGAAGACTTGTAATGAGACATTTTCTACCTTTCTATATTTATTGAAATTTTGAGTTATTTTGTAATGAGTGTAATTAGAATTGGAAAACGTACAAAATGCAATGATACAAGAGGTTAATCTTGAAAGCCATGAGGCGGGAGGGAAGGAAGTCAATAGGCTCTAAAGAGGTAAAGTGGATAATAATGATGTGAATGTATATTATTAAATGGAATACACACACACACACACGGTGTACACAGTGTACACACACACACACACACACACACACACACACACACACAGCATATATTCTAAACAAGCAAGCAAACAAACAAACAATGTACACCTCTAATTTACACAAGGTTCCTAAACAGTAATAAATTAGGTTGCCAGGTCTCTTGAGTTTAACCTTCAGGGTTTTAGTCATCTTCTCAGGGTCTCCGAGAGAATGACTGAATTCTTAGGGCAATGGGTCAGGCTATTTTCCTGCTTGACTTGAGAGCTTCTGTCATCTGCTTCCTCCTTCCCCCAAGTCAACCCAGTGCCAGCCTTTGGAACCTCGCAGAAGCAGGTTCTCCCCACCCAAGTTGCCATTCTCACTCCCCTCCCTAACCAGTCACCACCATCAGTGGTGTCGCAAGGGGCAGTGGGGGGCGGTCCGCCCCGGGTTCCAGGGGAGGAGGGGGTGACACTTGGGCTGGCCCCGCCCCGCCCGCGGACCCTGAGCAAGCCGCGGAGTGAGGCCGCTCTGCTCGGCGGCTCGTGGGGGTGCCCCACCGCCGCTGCTTTTCGCGCGACGGAGTGCGCATCCGTGAAATGCCGCGCGTGTGCACGCCGTCGCTGCTCCTGGCGACGGAGTGTACACGCGCGCATGCGCACTCAGTTGTGACGGTGCGTCGTGACGTCATAACGTAATGTCACGACGCCCCGCCCCCAGGGGGATAATGCCTCCGTTCGCCGCCCCGGGTAGTGAGGAGGCTTCCTCCGCCCCTGACCACCATGCCCCACCCCTGCCACCAAGCTGCCAGTCACTCTTCTTTGCATACCTACTAGGCACCACTCCCTGGCAATTTCTGGGTAAAATAGATTGCAATCAGGGCTAACAAGCAATTACAGTTTCAAGTTCATAAGTGTATTGCTCTAGCCCAAGGCAATTACAAACTTGTATTAGGCAGTCGTATTAATAAACTAATACAGAACATACATCCATAAAATAAAAATCCATAATATAAAAAAAAGACTTTGCCAAGTTCCTGAGCATTAAAACACATTTTCCCTTGTGCATCACAGCTCCAATTCTAATATTATTTTGCCTTTTAAAAAAATCCAATTTGCCAACATCCATGTCAACCAATTATGGACATTTTAGCTGATTCACAGCCTGCCTTTTTTAAAGCAAATACTCATTTGATGGCCACTTTCCCACAACCCAGTAAGCCGTAAACCACAGTTTATTGTCGGACAAGCAGTCTGGTGGCGCACACCGCCAGATCACTCCTGCTGCACTTCCCCCCAAAGTCCAAGCAGAAGCAACAAACCTTGCTGAAATTCTCTCTTCAACACAAGGGTTAAATGTACAGTACAGTAGCTCGGTCCTCTTTTTTCCATCTGGCCAACC
Organism: Darevskia nairensis; assembly: GCA_034642065.1. NCBI lineage: Eukaryota > Metazoa > Chordata > Lepidosauria > Squamata > Lacertidae > Darevskia > Darevskia nairensis. The sequence goes on along the minus strand of JAWWNI010000384.1, from coordinate 1,770,139 downwards.
TAAGGATCAACAGGGTTGCCATCTCACAACCCCAACGCCAGGCATGTACCACAGAGAGAATCTCCCAGCAGAGTGGGAGAAAAGGCAGCGGGGGCTCCTGTCACACTTCCTTCCCTTGCCTCCATCTCCCCTCCTGTCTGTCCGGCGCAGGGGCAAAACTGGACTTTATTCCACCTGGTTCAAAGACCCAGTTTGGCACACACACCCCATGTGCATTTGCATACACAAACACACTCAGACTGGGAGTTTCAATGGCGCCCCTCTGGAGCCTTCACCATAGCTGTCAACTTTCGGATTTGAAAATAAGGGAGATTTCAAAACTTTCGGATTTGAAAATAAGGGATGCCGCGAGGGCGGTGCAATGGCACCAAGTAGCCTCGCCACCCTGCGCTCCAGAGGCTGTGCGCGAACAGGTGAGCGGAAGAGAGAGCGCATAGACGGCAGACAGGCTGGCAGGCTGGTTGGGCATGAGGGTCTGGCTGCACAAGGCATGCAAGCTCCGCCCCCAGTCGGTCTCAGACTCCTTATTGGCAGCCGAGCAACGCAGCTGAGGAGCCTCCCTGGCCGGCAGGGAGGGAGAAGAGCTGCTTCCTTTGAAATCCGGGAAGAATCTGGTTAGAAACCAACTAAGTTGTTCTTGGTAGGAACTTTCATGTGCATGCACACTTCTTCAGATACCTGGGTTAGCGGAGTTCTTAACCTGAAGCGTATGTAACCTGAGGTACCACTGTAAAATAAAAAATAAAAATGGCCCATTTCATGAACAGAATATACATGAGTAAAAGAGCTGACTGAAGGAAAGCAGATCGTAAGAGCTGGGCCAGAGCCTGTTGCTAATACAATGAGATTGCTCAGAAGGATTTATGGTTCTGATAGCACCCATTTGCAATATACCGAAGTGGCTGGAAGGATGTTCTGGACAAGGGGCTGCTGTGGGCCCTGCCTGATTCAATTCTACCATTTCAACATCTGCGTCTATATACTTCAGGGATGTATAAGCAGCGAGATTCTGCGAGCTTCCTTCAGAACGGAGAGGTCCTGATAAAAAATATGTAATTGATTAGATTAAATCAGAACTGGAATCTAGCCAGATAATAATAATGAGTGGGATCAGGAACAAAATGTTGCAGTACTCAGTGCTACTGTTCACCCAGCCAGGCACACCTTATTTTAGTATACTCCACTCCACCCCCTACCCCCCGCCTCCCCACAGACATCCAGCATACTCAGGCCTCTTTGTGCTGGGGGGGGGGGTAAGACCATCTTAGTTTCTCTCCCCCACCCCACCCCCAGCCAGCACATTTCTTCTAGAAAAAATGGTGCCAGTACTGATTCCCCCCGAAAAAAGCACTGCCCCCACTATCTATCTATTTATCTAAAAAGGTAAAGGGACCCCTGACCATTAAGTCCAGTTGCGGACGACTCTGGGGATGCGGCGCTCATCTCGCTTTATTGGCTGAGGGAGCCGGCGTACAGCTTCCAGGTCATGTGGCCAGCATGACTAAGCCGCTTCTGGCAAACTGAAGCAGCGCACGGAAACGCTATTTACCGCTGGAGTGGTACCTATTTATCTACTTGCACTTTGACGTGCTTTCGAACTGCTGGGTGGGCAGGAGCTGGGACCGAGCAACGGGAGCTCACCCTGTCACGGGGATTCGAACCGCCGACCTTCTGATCGGCAAGCCCTAGGCTCTGTGGTTGAACCCCCAGCGCCATCCGTGTCTCATATATATTTCTACTTTTGCGAACCTTGGGGTTCCCCTGAGCGAACTGATACCTCCTTTTTTTATTCTCAATACCCCTATTTTGGGTTCATGGGCTTTAAAACTCAGCACCAGAGCCGGCTATTGAAATAGCAGGATTGCCAACTTTTCGACTGCCCCTGATGCTATTCCTGTAACAGCGACTGGATCTGCAGTAATGGGCAGGTGGTGCATTTCATGGCACCGGGATGAATGCTTTCACTGCCTCTCCATCGCAGTTGGTCAAAGTGAGTGCAAGTAGGGGAGAGCTTGGCCACTCTTCCCCACGCTTCCAAGTTTGAGGATCTGCCAAGATAAGCCACGATAATGGCTCCAATGTACTGTTGTTCCCAGGATACTGTGGGAAATTAAAATGGTTTCCACTAAAGTGGAAGGATGTGGGTAATTAAATGATGGGCAGCTCATAGACCCAGCCTCCTTGCACAGAAGGGACAGGGCCATTATCAGTGGTTGGCTCTGGCAGTTGCCCAGAGAGTCCGGGGAAAAGGGCTATTTGCGTTTAGCATTGCAGCCTTAACTCTAATACAAGGCAGCAGAAGAACCAAAGCAAATATGTTCTGCTCTGGTTTATAGACCCCAATAGCCTTAAATTACCTTAGCTACATGTAGGCTCACCAGCCAGGAGAAGTTCTTTATAGATACTAATTTCAGTCACACCTTTGTTTTCTCAAAATTTATTTTTTCGAATCCCCACGATGGGGTGAGCTCCCGTGGCTCGGTCCTAGCTCCTGCCAACCTAGCAGTTCGAAAGCACATCAAGAAGTGCAAGTACAGTGGTACCTCGACTAACGACAATAATGCGTTCCGACGCGATTTCCGTTAGTCGAAAAAATTCGTTTGGCGAATCCCCATAGGAATGCATTGGGGAAAAATTCGTAAGTTGAAAAAATCGGGTCAAAAATTCATAAGTCGAAAAAATCCTATTAAAAGCAGCCACGACGTCTTTTCTTAAGTCGAAGAAATTCGTATGCGGCAGCCATTTTGTTTTACCGGAAGTCATTCGTTAGGCGAAAAATACGTTAGGCGAGTTATTCGTTAGGCAAGGTACCACTGTAGATAAATAAGTACCACTCTGGCAGGAAGGTAAACGGCGTTTCTGTGCACTGCTCTAGTTTCGCTAGAAGCGGCTTAGTCATGCTGGCCACATGACCCGGGAAAACTGTCTGTGGACAAACACCGAATCCCTTGGCCAGTAAAGCGAGATGAGCGCCGCAACCCCAGAGTCGTCTGCAACTGGACTTAACTGTCAGGGGTCCTTTACCTTTACATTTTTACCTGGTATTTAGAGACATACTGTTTCTCAGCTTTCATGGCAAATATTACTGATAGAAAGGTAGGTCTACCTACCATGTAGTGATATAATCCTTTCTGAAATGTCATCTCAGACTGTGGTCATGGCAGGATCTTGTAGCAATGAATTCCATGGCTTAATTTCATATTGCATGTCAGGCCTGAAACTATTCCCAATCAGCTTCACCGTGGAGCCTTGGATTCTGCTATTATGAATCTAGGCTACTTTAGCAGTAAAGGTAAAGGGACCCCTGGCCATTAGGTCCAGTCGACCGACTCTGGGGTTGCGGCACTCATCTCGCTTTATTGGACGAGGGAGCCAGCGTACAGCATGTGGCCAGCATGACAAAGCCATTTCTGGTGACCCAGAGCAGCGCATGGAAACGCCGTTTATCTTCCCACAGGAGTGGTACCTACTTATCTACTTGCACTTTGACGTGCTTTTGAACTGCTAGGTGGGCAGGAGCAGGGACCAAGCAACGGGAGCTCACCCCGTCACGGGGATTCGAACTGCCGACCTTCTGATCGGCAAGCCCTAGGCTCTGTGGTTTAACCCACAGCACCACCCGCGTCCCTTTAGCAGTACATTGTAGTTAATTCTTCTTCTGGGGCAAGGACCATAAAGAAGGCCGATCGCCAAAGAATTGATGCTTTTGAATTATGGTGCTGGAGGAGACTCTTGAGAGTCCCATGAACTGCAAGAAGATCAAACCTATCCATTCTTAAATAAATCAGCCCTGAATGCTTACTAGAAGGACAGATCCTGAAGTTGAGGCTCCAGTACTTTGGCCACCTCATGAGAAGAGAAGACTCCCTAGAAAAGACCCTGATGTTGGGAAAGATTGAGGGCACAAGGAAAAGGGGACGACAGAGGATGAGATGGTTGGACAGTGTTCTCGAAGCTACTAACATGAGTTTGGCCAAACTGCGAGAGGCAGTGAAGGGTAGGTGTGCCTGGCGTGCTCTGGTCCATGGGGTCACGAAGAGTCAGACATGACTGAATGACTGAACAACAACTGGGGCAAGGAAATAACACACTTTCTACATTTTTGCATTTTAGCTTCCATTACTCTTATCTCAGAACAAGACGTTAAATAAATGATCCAACTGCTCTTAAACCTCTGATAACCATCTACCTATCAAGCCACAATCTGCCTTGATACTTGAAAATCCTAGTCCCCTCTGGATTTCTCTCTCTCTCCAAAGGATGTCATCCTACACACTTGCCTTTTCATTGGGCAATGGAGAACGTCACTTGAAAACACTGTCATCAAAGCTCTCCCTAGGCGAATGCATTACAGAGTCCTTGATCTATTGTATATACATATGCATTTCACAGAGACATTTGAATATATGCATAATATGCCACACTCCACGGCTTGCTGCAGTCCATTTGCCAAGGGATCGTGGTTAAAAAAAACAACCCACCAGGTTTAGACCACCAAAAATTATCACTGTCAGACGAGCTACCAAAAAGCATCACTCCGCTATCAAACATTCTAGGTCAGGCCTACACAACCTGCAACCAACCAAGCCAGATGCTGATACATAGCTGAGAATATCCAAGCCCTCTTTATACAAAGCTCCAGGCTACCGTCTATTCCTCCTTTAGATGCTTCTAAAGCCCCACAAACCATACAATGACCATCCAGAAGATACTTGGCCGAGTTCATCCTTTTTGACTGTTCAGAGGAGACAGGTGGAACCCACAACAAAAGGCTACAGTCTATCCATCTCTGCCCCATCTTTCGTTTTTCATTCGCCACGCTATACAGTGGTATCATACAATCATAGAATCCTAGAGTTGGAAGAGACCCCAAGGGCCATCCAGTCCAACCCCCTGCCAAGCAGGAACACCATCAAAGCATTCCTGACAGGTGGCTGTCAAGCCTCTGCTTAAAGACCTCCAAAGAAGGAGACTCCACCACACTCCTTGGCAGCAAATCCCACTGTCGAACAGCTCTTACTGTCAGGAAGTTCTTCCTAATGTTTAGGTGGAATCTTCTTTCTTGTAGTTTGAATCCATTGCTCCGTGTCCGCTTCTCTGGAGCAGCAGAAAACAACCTTTCTCCCTACTCTATATGACATCCTTTTATATATTTGAACATGGCTATCATATCACCCCTTAACCTTCTCTTCTCCAGGCTAAACATACCCAGCTCCCTAAGCCGTTCCTCATAAGGCATCATTTTCAGGCCTGGTATCTTGGGTTAAGAACTTAATTCGTTCCGGAGGTCCGTTCTTCACCTGAAACTGTTCTCAACCTGAGGTACCACTTTAGCTAATGGGGCCTCCCACTGCCGCTGTGCCGCTGCCACACAATTTCTGTTCTCATCCTGAGGTAAAGTTCTTAACCCGAGGTACTATTTCTGCGTTAGCGAAGTCTGTAACCTGAAGCGTCTGTAACCTGAAATGTCTGCAACCCGAGGTACCACTGTATTCTCCAGCTACGTTCCATCCTTGTCTGTCTGTAGTTTTTCTGTGAGTGGGGTTGGGGTGGGGTTGGAGGCTCTGTGATTTAAAAAAATAAAATAAATCATGTGCTTCTGCAAACTGCAAGGTCCCCTCTGAGCATGCCACCGCCTCCCTTTTGCTCCTGAGTTTTGTGTCCGATCCTGCGCTCCACCTGAGTTTGCTTTCTGTCGAATAAACTGGAATGGCATGAGCCTTACTGGGCTTGCCCTGCTGAGTGTCTGGCAGTAAGCACTTGGCTGCTCTTTAAATAAAAAATAAAAAATGAAGTTGTTTTAAAGAATGGAAAATAAATAAATAAAAAGCATTCTGCTGCACCTCCCCAGTCAAAGCAGCAGCTGCCTTAAGGAACCAGCAATGCAGAGCAGACATAGCTGTTTGGAACAGATAGGCATGACCAGGCTGATTTAAAAATAAAATTTAAAAATAAAGGCTAGTTTTAAGCCTGGGGTTGTTAGTGCTTGTTTATTTTATTAATCATGTTGTTATCTTTTAAGAGTCCGTTTGCACCTGAGGTTTTCAACTATAGTAAACTGCTTTTAACCTTTAAGATTGGGTGGGATAACAGATCTAAACAAATGCCAACAGCAGCAGTTCTGCATAAATCATGGTTTGTGTTTGGTCATATTCCGTCATCTGTTTCTTAACTGTACAGGGAATGATAAATGGTTGGGGTTGTTTTTTTTAAGATGAACCTGCCACAGATAAATAGCAGTACACAAATGTCCCTTTGGCCCAAAAGGTGTTCTGATTTCCAATTCCTCATTAAAACAAAAGTATACCATGTGGTTTTTTTCCTTACTTGCCTTATCAGAATTAAAAAAAAAAAAAAAAGCTTTGGTTGCCATAGCAATTGGATGCAACTTGGCATCTCCATGACAACTACAGCCTCTGTTTCAATTCACCATCTGACAAGGCGCCTCTCTCCCTCCCTCCGTTTACTTCATCTCTCAAAAAGATGGACCGGCCATCCTGCCTACTCCCAAACAAAGCTTAAAATCTAATGAATGAAAGGCAAAGAACAACAAAAACATTCCAACAGGCTAGAGACAACTGGTCCCAGATGGTTTTCGTTGCCATATATTTTTGTTGCATGATCTTATCGCATCACGAGATGTGTGCAAATATCAGCTAAGGATGGTTGTTGAATATGTTCAGTTATTCTGTATGAACATAACCCTCAAGATTCCAGGGCACTATCCATTAAGGTGTTCCCCTACACAACCCCATTGAAGAAATGAAACAGGAGAGCTGCTGTGGCGTAATGGATAGGATGCAGAACTGGAACCATATTCCATCCACCTTGAGGGTTGCTGACTACTTTGGGGTCAGGCATGAACTCTCAGCCTAACCAGTTTGAGGTGAGGATGAAGGAGATAAGACTTGCGTACACTTTCCCTGGCTCCTTGGGGGTGGGATGCAAATGAAATCACTCTTAAAGGAAGCAGGAAATCAAATTATCCTGGTCATTGGCCAACGATATCCTGTTTCTTCCCCCGCCCCTCATGCAGCAAAATAAATGCACATTAATTCAGTCCATCCTTTATTTGCGTAAAACCAAGGGTCAACACAAACTAACCATTGATCTGTTTTAAGGCTTGAAGCCTTAAGGCCGTTTACCTTCCTGCCGGAGCGGTACCTATTTATCTACTTGCACTTTGAAGTGCTTTCAAACTGCTAGGTGGGCAGGAGCTGGGACCGAGCAACGGGAGCTCACCCCGTCACAGGGATTCGAACCACCAAATTTCGGATCGGAAGCAAACTCCTGGACTAGATCTGGACCTGAATGAGGAAGCCAGGAATAGGGACCCCATATCTCTCCTGTATCAGTTCACTGCATTTCTGACTATTGGCTATGCCAGCTGTGACTGATGAACAGTAGAGTCTGACAACATCTGAAGGACCACATTCTCCCCATCCTTGTTTAAAGGAATACAAGCATAGGACTTTACATTTTCTTTGGGGTCTCATCACATTAAACTTGTCCCAAAGGTTCTTACCTTGTTCTTCAAATAAATAAATATAATAAATAACTTTCGAACTGCTAGCAGTTCGAAAGTTATTTATTATATTTATAATATAAAACAGGAGCTCACCCGCCGCAGGGATTCGAACTGCCGACCTTCCGATCGGCAAGTCCTAGGCTATGTGATGTATGTGTCTTTAACTGTGGATTTTCATTGTGTGCACCTGAATCCTATTAGCCGGGATACAGGTATTTTAGTTGGAACCTGTTCCCCTCCCTGTAATTCATTTTGTCGTTTCCTTCCCTTTCGGTGTGGATGCCGTTCCTGAGTATGATTCCTTAATAAACTATGACTGCTGTTTAGTAAGGACTGTCTAGCAGTGTTGCTTCCTCATTGCTGAGGTCCAGGGTTTTCTGGAGACACTACAGGCTATGTGGTTTAGACCACAGCGCCACCTGCGTCCTTACTTACCATGCCACCCGTGGTACTTACTTCTAAGTAAACCTGCACAGGATTATGTTGTAAATGGGGTAGGGAGTATTACAAATGTGTAATACTCTGCCTGTTGAGAATTAGGAAGGCTCTTCCACCAACAGGCAGGAAAGTTGGAGGGGACAGAAAACTTCCTCATTCCATTGTTTCACTCCCTTCTCTCTCCTCTGTGTCCCTAATTTTCTGTTATTCCTCCCTTCCCTCCAACACACAGGGAAAATTTGCATGTGGGGTTGCTCTCCTACGGCAAATGCCGTGTATGGCTCTAAAGCCCTTGAGCCTGTGGAACAACTGGAGACAGTCAGTGCACAGGCTCCTAGCTTGCACATATGCACAAAGAGCCCTGAGGAGCACAGCCAATGGCAGATGTGGATGAGCCTCCCATTCCGGGTAGTGGTCAGACAGTGGCTGGGTAGTGGCTGAGGACAAGGGGTGGGATGAAGGCACTGGAAGAGTAAGGGGGTGCGGTAGGTGCAGTCTGCCCCAGGTGTCATCCCTGAGGGGGGTGATATCGCCGCGCTGCTCCCCTGGGACGCTCACCCTGCCCCCACAGGCAGCTAGCCCCGCCCTCCGGGTGCCGGAGCAGCTAGCTCCGCCTCTGGATGAAGGAACTCCATAATGCCTTTGGGCATAGGTAGGCAAACTAAGGCCCGGGGGCTGGATCCAGCCCAATTGCCTTCTAAATCCAGCCCGCGGACGGTCCGGGAATCAGCGTGATTTTACACGAGTAGAATGTGTCCTTTTATTTAAAATGCATCTGTGGGTTATTTGTGGGGCATAGGAATTCGTTCATATGGTGTTTTTTTTCAAAATATAGTCTGGCCCCCCACATGGTCTGAGGGACAGTGGACCCGGCCTCCTGCTGAAAAAGTTTGCTTGCCCCTGCTTGGGGATCCTCTGTTATGCATTTGGATGGATCATTCCCTTCCTTAGCTGTCAACTTTCGGATTTGAAAATAAGGGATTTTTCTCAAACTTTCAGATTTGAAAATAAGGGATGCCGCGAGGGCGGTGCAATGGCACCAAGTAGCCTCGCCACCCTGCGCTCCAGAGGCTGCGCACGAACGGGTGAGCGAAAGAGCGAGCGCATAGACAGCAGGCAAGCTGTCTGTCTGGTTGGGCGTGAGGGTCTGGCTGCACAAGGCATGCAAGCTCCGCCCCCAGTCAGTCTCAGACTCCTTATTGGCAGCCGAGCAACGCAGCTGAGGAGCCTCCCTGGCCGGCAGGGAGGGAGAGGAGCTGCTTCCTTTGACATCCAGGAAATTTAAGGGATATCAACAATCCGGGATAGCAGCAGGAAACGGCATTGGAATAAGGGAGTTTCCCACAAAAAAAGGGAGGGTTGACAACTATGTTCCCTTCTCATTTTTCCCCCAATGAAAGCTGAGTTTCTCAGAATCTGAATTCTGCAACACAATGCCTTGCGGAACTGTAGAAACCGTGTGGCCCACAGCCAGCAGTTCCCTCACAGTGTGCATCACACGTGGTCATTTCATTGGGTTAAGTGAAAATATTTCTCCAAAAGAAGCCCGCGCCTCTCCCCCAACTCCAGCTGAAGGATCTGGCCTGTCAGCATCGTACACCACGTAATCTTGGCAGGACCCTGGATTGTGAATGCGTAATTCTCCAGAGCATCCAGTCCTCCACGCTTAGCCTTTATATGACCAGGACATTTGTGTTGGGCCTCTTGCTGCGGTCAAATATGATTAATAGAAGATGAATTGAGCAGATATTGATGGGTTGCGCTTTCCATCTCACAGCCTAACCAAATTGTATCTTTCCAAGCAACCATGCAAATGAAATCAAGGCAGGAGGCCTGGGCACTGACTGGTTCTCAGCCGATAGACAAGAGGTTGACAGTCTCTGGGTTTGCATTAGATTTTCACTAAGGGTTCAATCGATTAATTCTTTTCTATATCAAACTTCCCAAGATGCTTCCATACCATAGCAATAGCCAAAATAAATGTGGTTTGTTGCTACACACATTAACAGCAAAAAGAGCCGCTCCACTCGGATGTCACTAAATCTGGCTTTTAGGCTTGAAATGCCCAGGGACCCGCTTGCTTCCCAGGAAACAAAAAACCATTGTCTCATATTTCCAACCTATGCATCACCCTATATTTACATTGGAGAGCAAAACGGCACAGGCTGCTGGAATAATTACACATTTACCCAGCAGATATGGAGAACTGAATCACCACCTCCTAGTTATTTTTATCCTTATTACCTAGTCAACTGGATTTGGATGAAGAACCCAGTCTTCCCCTCCACCACTATGATCCCCAGTTGGTTTTCTTCTAAGTCATCCAGGGAAGGGCAGATTTGTGGAATTAGCAAAATCAGGCAGCAAAGATTTTCCCTAGACTATACCACATCAGGCTGCAAATGACAGGCTGCATGGTAAGATATTTTTTTGGCCCCTTCCCCACAAAAAAAAAACCCCTCCCTAAACGCCAGGAAATGAACCTGTCAGGAAAAAGGGTTCAGCCTAGCATTCCTTTTGACCTGCTACCTACCTACATGCAGGGAGGTTTTTTCTGCTAGAGGATAGCATTTACTCACGCACCGACCAACCGTCCCATCCTCCCGTCTGAAGTGGCACCATTGATGAAAAACCTCACTGCCCAATGCTGCTGATTGCAGAAAACAGCCCTTCAAAAAACCATCATTTAAAAGAGCAGATTCCTTTCAGATTGATTAGATCTAGAAGTTACCTCTCCAAAGCAAGTATGATGGAGGGAAGGTGACAAGGAAAGCCCCGGGGGTTCGAATTGGCAGCGCCTCAAAAGGCTGTTCAGACAGAAGCACGCAAGTTGTCAAAAGGTGGTTAAAAGCTACCAAAACTGATTCCCCCAGTGTACAATTACAAAAGAGAAAATAAGTAGGCATTGCTACATTATCTGATAATAGTATGCAATTACAGTGCCCCCTCATTAGAAGAATGTTGGTAAAGTTAGCTCTGGCCTAAGTCATCCCACTTTCTGCTTTGGTTCAAAGGAACTGACAGGTAGGCAATGCTGGCATGTGTCTTCTAAACATCCCAGTGAAAGCTACTTTCAGAGTCCCCAGGATTTGACCCCACACCCAGCTACAACGTAGAGGAGAAAGAGGGGTGGCGTTCTCTTTGCAGGCCTCAAGCATGGCTGCAACCGGTGGTTTTCTTTCAGATGGCACTCAAGGGTACGAAGTACCAGCACCTTTATGCTGCTGTTGTTGTTAAAAAGTGTGGCACTTACTGTAACAACTTCATGGTGAGAACTGGTGATGGCCTAGGACTCGGGCTCAGACTCAGAACCGGAGGAGGCTCAGTCCGCGTCGGATCCTCTGCCACAGGCATCAGCTGAACCTAGTCTGGGGCCTGATCCTGAAGAGCCTCAGTCTGCTCAGGTTCCCCTGCAACAAGCACCAGCTGGGCCGAGTCAGGGGCCTGAGCCTGTCCTGGCTCCAGGTGCTGAGGATACCTCATTGCCGTCAGCTGGGCCATCAGAGGCTGAGGTGGCCCCTGGGTCTAGTAACCCTCCGGCGTCTCCTGAGCTGCAGAGACTCAGGGCTGAGAGAAGGAGGGACCTGAGTTCTCGCAGGAGGAGTGCTCGCCTTCAGGCGAGGCAGGATGGTGAGTCATTGGGGGATCAGGACCGGCCATTACCTCGGCAAAGATAAAAGGGCGGTCAGATCCCGCCCCAGGTTGCAGGAGCAACATCACTGCTTGCCAGATCCTGCCTGTGTTCCTGTTCCTGACCCTGCCTGGATTCCTGCCCTGCACCCTGCCTTGACTTCAACGGCCTGACCCCTCGTTGACTCCTTAGACTTTGGACCAGACCTTGCCTCTTGGGTTACCCTTGGACCAGCACAGTACCGGCACCTATAAGCACTGGCCGCAACACAAGATCTTACCTCACTGGCCTGGGCATAATTATTTTTAGGTTAGCCTGGGCTTCTTCCTTGGGCAACAGTTAGCATGTCCTTGCCTGCCTGGTGCTCACTTTACACAGCATCTGATCCCAGCCCATCTGTTTCTGGGAGCTGCTCCCCACCCAGCTCTGGTAACATTGAATCTCTCAGCTCCTTTGTCCCTGTATCCCCAAGTCGTCACATGTTGCTAATGACACAAGCATGTTGCTTTACACATATGACCAGAGAGAAGTGACACTTGGAGATTTCTTTCATCCTGGACCAGTCATGGTATGTCACAAGGAATACAGCAAAGTGCCCCGATTGCTCAAATTACTGGTCACGTGGTGATGCAACTGGGATGGAGCATACAGTCAACTAACCTCACCTTGCTGACAAAGGTCCGTATAGTTAAAGCTATGGTTTTCCCAATAGTGATGTATGGAAGTGAGAGCTGGACCATAAAGAAGGCTGATCGCCGAAGAATTGATGCTTTTGAATTATGGTGCTGGAGGAGACTCTTGAGAGTCCCATGGACTGCAAGAAGATCAAACCTATCCATTATGAAGGAAATCAGCCCTGAGTGCTCACTGGAAGGACAGATCCTGAAGCTGAGGCTCCAATACTTTGGCCACCTCATGAGAAGAGAAGACTCCCTGGAAAAGACCCGGATGTTGGGAAAGATGGAGGGCACAAGGAGAAGGGGACGACAGAGGACGAGATGGTTGGACAGTGTTCTCGAAGCTACCAGTAATTTCATTGTTCCTGAATGGGACAATGACAATAAAATATATTCTATTCTATTCTATTCTATTCTATTCTATTCTAACATGAGTCTGACCAAACTGCGGGAGGCATTGGAAGACAGGAGTGCCTGGCATGCTCTGGTCCATGGGGTCACAAAGAGTCGGACACAACTAAACAACAACAAACCTCAAGGGTCCCAAAACCAACTTCAGCTAAATTTAAAAAGCCCTGGCCTCAACACTTCATTCTCAGACTGAGGCATTCATCTCAGAAAAGAATGGCCTTGCCTAGCTAAGTTCCTGCTCCTACTCTGCTGTTTTTGGGAAGCTCAACCCCTACTTGCCTTAAACTTCCACCCCTTGACCTTTCATGCTATCTCTCTATAAGCTTCACCTCTTGCCCACATGGGACAGCATAACCTGCCCCAGCACCCTTTGAGCCTTGACCCCCTCAGGACTCTGAAACCAGGTACCCTAAAAGCCTGGATCCTGCTGGGCCCTGTTGATCTATGTGCTTCTAAATAAATAGGGGGACGCGGGTGGCACTGTGGGTTAAACCACAGAGCCTAGGGCTTGCCGATCAGAAAGTCAGCGGTTCGAATCCCCATGACAGGGTGAGCTCCCGTTGCTCGGTCCCAGCTCCTGCTCACCTACCATAGCAGTTTGAAAGCACGTCAAAGTGCAAGTAGATAAATAGGAACCGCTCTGGCAGAAAGGTAAACGGCGTTTCCGTGCGCTGCTCTGGTTCGCCAGAAGCGGCTTAGTCATGCTGGCCACATGACCTGGAAGCTGTACGCCGGCTCTCGGCCAATAAAGCGAGATGTGAGTCACAACCCCAGATTCTCACATGACTGGACCTAATGGTCAGGGGTCCCTTTACCTTTACCTTTACCTTTACCTTTACCTTTACCTTTAACTAAATGGGACACAATCGGTACAAGAGAGATACCGATAAGAGTTCGGGAATTTCTTTGAAAGCTTCATGAGCTCCCTGGAAATAAGGGGGTTGGTGCCTGCTCAGTGAGTTTGCACGAGGATGCAGAAAATTAGAGTTCTATCCTTTCTAATTAAGGCACAGAAAGGCATTTGAGCAGAGAATGGGGGCTTATGTTGACTGAAGAAATAAGGAGGTCAGATTCCCAGCTCATTATGAATACTTAGGAGATGATTAACCACTTTCATTCAATATTTAACTCACATTTATGAAACAGAAGAAGAAGAAGAAGAAGACGAAGAAGAAGAAGAAGAAGAAGAGTTTGGATTTGCTATCCCGCTTTATCACTACCCGAAGGAGTCTCAAAGCGGCTCACATTCTCCTTTCCCTTCCTCCCCCACAACAAACACTCTGTGAGGTGAGTGGGGCTGAGAGACTTCAAAGAAGTGTGACTAGCCCAAGGTCACCCAGCAGCTGCATGTGGAGGAGAGGAGACGCAAACCCGGTTCACCAGATTACGAGTCTACCGCTCTTAACCACTACACCACACTGGCTCCATTATCTGGAACTTTACATTTGGCTTTGGGAACAACGCTTTTCAACAGGTGCACTATTCCTTTGCTTGTGTGGTAGGGCCAGGTGGCAGGCCGGGTTTGTTGAACATCAACCAAGGAGATCATTGTTGACCTATGCAATGCATCTTACTGGGTGACCTTCAACCAGTCACTAGAGGGCTAGATCAAAAGCAATAAATAGTCCTCTGGCTCTTTACAGATTTATTGTTGGGACATAAGCTTTTGTGGACAAGAGCCCATTCCATCAGCTGCCTGAAATCATACGGGTGCACCTGCACGGCAGGGCAAAGATTGAAGGTGAACTGAAAACACATACTCCACTTTTCACCGTTGTAGAGGACATGCCAATAATCATAGCTGTCAACTTTCGGATTTGAAAATAAGGGATGCCGCGAAGGCGGTGCAATGGCACCAAGTAGCCTCGCCACCCTGCGCTCCAGAGGCTGCGTGCGAACGGGTGAGCGAAAGAGCGAGCACGTAGATGGCAGGCAGGCTGTCTGTCTGTCTGGTTGGGCGTGAGGGTCTGGCTGCACAAGGCATGCAAGCTCCACCCCCAGTCGGTCTCAGACTCCTTATTGGCAGCCGAGCAACGCAGCTGAGGAGCCTCCCTGGCCGGCAGGGAGAGAGAGGAGCTGCTTCCTTTGAAATCCGGGAAATTTAAGGGATATCAACAATCCGGGATAGCAGCGGGAAATGGCATTGGAATAAGGGAGTATCCCGCCAAAAAAGGGAGGGTTGACAGCTATGCCAATAATCAATATGAGGGAGGGGAGCTCATAGCTGGAGGTAGAGTGCATGTTCTTCATGAGTATGGGGCCACCTCCAATCCCCAGCCTCTCCAGGTCAAGGATCTCAGTTAGCATGGGTGGAAATAGGCAGTAATTGCCTGGATGGCCCAATGAGTGTAGGGTACCTGCTTATGTGCATGTGTTTAATGCAATATGGGTAGGCCTGCCATGAGACAAGAGGTGGAGTAGTAGATTTTGAGTTCCATTAAGGGCAGCAAGAGAGGGACTAGGAAGCTCTAGTCCGCAGGGAATGCCCTCCTGCAGAAGCAGTGCGGAAATGAAAAGGACCTGCAGCAGGGCATCACATGCCACAGAGGATTTAGAGGCACCATCTGAATTTTCCTACGTCAGGCCAAAAAATGTATTCAGCTGACCCTGGTATGCATTGGAATTGAGAAGAATTAGAATAGCTTCCACTATAAGAATTAGAAGAATAGCTCCACTTTAAAGACCATGGGTAGGCAAACTAAGGCCCGGGGACTGGATCCGGCCCAATCGCCTTCTAAATCTGGCCCACGGATGGTCCGGGAATCAGCACATTTTTACATGAGTAGAATGTGTGCTTTTATTTAAAATGAATCTCTGGGTTATTTGTGGGGCCTGCCTGGTGTTTTTACATGAGCAGAACGTGTCCTTTTATTTAAAATGCATCTCTGGGTTATTTGTAGGGCCTGCCTGGTGTTTTTACATGAGCAGAATGTGTGCTTTTATTTAAAATGCATCTCTGGGTTATTTGTGGGGCATAGGAATTCGTGGAGAAACGTGCTAAGAGGAAGGCACACTTGGCAAACCCTCACCGTGATCAACTCCCGCCAGGAAACCAATGTCCCCACTGTGGAAGGACGTGTGGATCCAGAATTGGTCTCCACAGTCACCTATGGACTCACTGTTAAAACCGTGTTCATGGAAGACAATCTTACACGGCTACGAGGGATCGCCAAATAAAGAAGGAAGGAAATGGAAAGCTATTAATGACACAGGAAAGTAACAAACCCCTTCAGCAATGTACAAACTGAAGATGACTAATACCTTGGCAAATTCTTGGCAATGAAAGACGTTAAGCTAATAAATGGTAGACACCAAAAAAGAATTCCATGGGTGGTGCCTTTTTTTCTTTTGCAGGGTAATATCCTGTGCGTGTGTCTGCTTAAGACACTTCATCAAGCCAGAACATAGGAGACTGAAACTGTCGGAGGTTCAGAAAGAAAAGCTGCTCACTTCTAGACTTCACCTACAGGCTTTAGGGGTGCAGGCTGGGCTAATATGTACAGCCTTTGAAATCTGCCTTCACCAAATCAGGATGGATATATTTGGAAAATGCACACGGAAACATTTTCCCCTTGCCCACGCCTGCCAGCATGACTTTCTCGGTGTAAATGTACAACATGCTGTAGGAAAGAAAATGGAGCTGGTTTTCTTTTTTGTAATAGCTTCATTCTGAAAATGTTCTATTACAGTGAATTTCCAGATACATAAGCAGAACTCGTTCTGAGTACAGAAGTAAAGCCCTGCTGGATCAGACCAAGGGACCATTGAGTCCTGCATCCTGTTTCCAACAGTGACCAACCAGATGCTTCCAGGAAGCAGGGGAGGAAAGCAATCACATCCCCCCTGGGTTGTTCCAGCATCAAATATTCAATGACAGGCTGCATCTGAACACAAACTTTTCATTTAGTTGCAATGGCTAGAAGCATTGATCAGCTTCCTTCCAGTGTGTTCCAGCATCATCAAAAAGCATATTAATCAGGGAAGAAGTTTTTTTTCTTCCCCTCTTATCAAGTTCACTTTATGGTGGGTGGGGGAATTCTTCTTCCATATTTTCTTCTTAACGGGCCTAACCTACAGGCTATGATTCAGAGGACCTATTGTGTGCTGCTCATGCACACCTATGAATAATTATTTGCATGAACATGTTTCCATTAAACAGCATGCAAGCATTAAACAAAGGGCTCGTCCGCACCTCTGAAAACCGCTGAATCAAACCAAAATGATTTCCCACGGATTGCTGTTTGTTTCGATTCAGTGGTGAAGTGTGCGTTTTCCAAGGGAAAACTGCGGAGCAAAGGCAAAACTGCTTGGACGCTTGCCTAGAAAGCACAGAACAAGCGGAAAACCACTCAGACCCATGTTTTCTAGGCACAGGACAAGCAGAAACATGGACGAGCCCTCATTTAAGAAGTTAGGCAAGGATATATAACTCCTTTGCATAGTTAAGCCCATCTGCCATTGTGCAAGACACATGAACTGCAGGACTTACAGATACAATAAGCAGCTAAATATTTTCAGCAGATTTGTAGCCAGCTAAATATGAAAGCGCCCAGAATATTGCATATCTGCCTCATTCACGCTGCCAATGAACAACCCTCCCATACTGGGCACCATTTTCAACACAAGCCCCACTGAAGTAAATGAAGACCTGTAGAAGAGCAAACCTGTCTTCTTGTCTTGCTTATTTCCAGCGGGGCACCTGCAGGAGAGAGACCCGCTCGATGGTGCCCAATTGCTGCACGTCAGCAAAAGTGAGTACTTATTGAATTGCATAGTGCACACATCCAGCCAGGTGCTCCAGGTGGTTTACAGAGACGTTAAAAGCAAAATGCAATTCCCAAGAAAATGCTAAAGCCAGAATACTATAAGATGAATCACAACAGGGAGAACCCCACCCATAGAATAATAGAATCATAGAGTTGGAAGAGACCACAAGGGCCATCCAGTCCAACCCCCTGCCAAGCAGGAAACACCATCCAAGCATTCCTGACAGGTGGCTGTCAAGCCTCTGCTTAAAGACCTCCAAAGAAGGAGACTCCACCACACTCCTTGGCAGCCAATTCCACTGTTGAACAGCTCTTAGTGTCAGGAAGTTCTTTCTAATGTTTAGGTGGAATCTTCTTTCTTGTAGTTTGAATCCATTGCTCCGTGTCCTCTTCTCAGGAGCAGCAGAAAACAACTTTTCTCCCTCCTCTTTTTGACATCCTTTTATATATTTGAACATGGCTATCATATCACCCCTTAACCTTCTCTTCTCCAGGCTAAACATACCCAGCTCCCTGAGCCGTTCCTCAGAAGGCATCGTTTCCAGGCCTTTGACCATTTTGGTTGCCCTCCTCTGGACACGTTCCAGCTTGTCAGTATCCTTCTTGAACTGTGGTGCCCAGAACTGGACACAGTATTCCAGGTGAGGTCTGACCAGAGCGGAATACACCCAAATAAAAAAGAAATTTAAAAACCAGCATAAAATACAGCAGCAACGCCATAGGGAGGTACCGGTACTTAGCTTTTAAACTGTTCAATATGGCAGAGCAAAGTCTAACTAACACAAAAGCAGGACAAGTGGAACTGCTTTGATGGGTTGCATCTCCTTTACCACTGGGCCCAGCACCTAGCAAGCAAGGAGCAACTCTTCCATGGGAGGCTGAAAGTGTAGAGGGGCCAGACCAAATGGAGGCATGCCCTGAGTGAGACTTAGTAAACAGACACATTCACATAAGCCAGTTGTGCCCCATGTTTCTCTGCCAAGGGAGCATGCATGCAGTTCCCAGCTGGGCTGCAATTGTCAGTGGGCTGACTCAAGGAGCAAGAATCTCCGCACAGCTTCATGGTATGTTTGATGGCCCATGGGACCACCCCTTTGGTTCTCAGCTTTATACATCTAGGTATAAAGGTCACCCTTGGCCAGGGCTATGACCAGGACAACAGTGCCAGTTCCTGGACCCACATTTGGAGCAGAGTTCCCCATGCAAGGGCACCATAGCTGTCAACTTTCGGATTTGAAAATAAGGGATTTTTAAAAACTTTCGGATTTGAAAATAAGGGATGCCGCGAGGGCGGTGCAATGGCACCAAGTAGCATCGCCACCCTGCGCTCCAGAGGCTGCGCACAAACAGGTGAGCGAAAGAGCGAGCGCATAGACGGCAGGCAGGCTGTCTGTCTGGTTGGGCGTGAGGGTCTGGCTGCACAAGGCATGCAAGCTCCGCCCCCAGTCGGTCTCAGACTCCTTATTGGCAGCCAAGCAACGCAGCTGAGGAGCCTCCCTGGCCGGCAGGGAGGGAGAGGAGCTGCTTCCTTTGCAATCCGGGAAATTTAAGGGATATCAACAATCCGGGATAGCAGTGGGAAACGACATTGGAATAAGGGAGTTTCCTGTCAAAAAAAGGGAGGGTTGACAGCTATGAAGGGCACCCCGAGGTAAATTGCTGGAGCAAATGCAGCCGGCTCTGTTGTTTAGTTGGAAGCAGATGCCCAGGCTCCTAGCATTTATAACAGAACTGGACAACCCAGAGGCTTTGGAACACCTGCCAGCTACGAAGGCTAATGTTGCACCCACTTATTTATCTGCTGCGTCTGATGAGGTTCTGAGACACGAGCACACACAGACGTAGAGAAATGATCTGAATAATCCCCTGCCCAAAGCCACCGTCATGAAGGCCAAGCCCCAGTGTCACGTATGCGGCATCTAAAGCATATGGCAATTTCTGGCTGCAACATGGCTGCAACTCTTGGTAGCACCATATCAGCCTCTCTTGTGCTTCCCCTTACTTCCCTTGCTGTCGTGTACAGAGACAGAGGAGAGAGAAAATGCTCATGGGCAGGAGTGCACAACCTGTGGTCCTCCAGATGTTTCTGGACTACAACTCCCATCATCCCCGATCACTGGCTATGCTGGCTGGGGCTGATGGGAGTTGTAGTCCATAAACATCTGGAGGGCCGCAGATTGTGCACCCCTGTTCTAGGAATATTGTTTTGAAAAGCATGAAGAGGGAGGTCTCCACAAGGAAGCTCCAGCTGCTGGTGCTACAACAGGTATCTCTTGCCCTGGGCTTGTTGCCCCCCTCTAATGTTGCTTCTTAGGCTATGTGGTCATCTGCTTATTGTTACATTGGCTGGTTAAGAACTTGTGGAACTGTCCCCTGCGCCTGTGGGCCAATGAAATCCTGCTCCTAGATTCTCCAGAATAAGGCACTCTGGGTATTTCATTTTCTGGTCATGAAAAGTGGCTGGTGCTGAAAAAATGTGTGTTGGCAAAAAATGAAGAGAAAGCATGTCATTGTGCTATAAAGAATGGCCATCTACCTTCCTATCATAGGTGCCAACTCCCTGGGGCCCTGGGTGCCCAAACACCCACAAAATTCCCCATGAAAGGACCGGGCACCCACGAATATTGGTGCAAGGGCCAAGCTGGCACTCCTGCTTCCTATAAAAGTCAGTATCTGGATTTGACCACTCACTAGAGTCACACTTGAGCATAAGCCAGAGACAAATGCCAGGGTGGGGCTATGAAGATGAAGGAACAGACAGAAGCAGGATCAGTTCTCACTAGTTCCCACTGAGTTCTATAGAGAGAACAAGCCTTGCTCCAAATGTTGCAGGAATGTCTCCAAATGCATCCCTTTTACTTTCTCCTGGATGTGGAAGGCCTGTGAAGGAACAGTTACACTTAGGGGGACAGTTACAGTGGAGGTAGAACCTGCCTTCTACTTTGGACACTGGGTGGTTTAGTCTCTACGGCCAGGAGGATGCAACATGTCTCTGTGAGCCTAGTGAACGGGGATGCTTATTCTATGCAGGCCCTCCTTCCACACAAACACACGTCCTCAGCCAAACAGAGAGAGAAATCCAAAGAGCCAACCACTCAAAGGAGAGGCACAGTTCTGGGCAGGGCTGCCAACAACCACAAGAGGCATCCGATGCAGTCCACACCGAGCTTACGCGAGATCACACACCCCTTCGCTCTGAATATATGCTCGGTAACTCTAAATAGAATTCTCGCTGCATATATCGACATACTCTGAAATGGCGAGACCTAGCCGTTTAATATTCTTTAACCAACCTCACAACAACAGCAGCAGAGGGAGATAAAAGAGCATTAAGTGTCACAACAGCCTTTGCCAACCTGGTGCCCAGCCCAGGCCTGCGGCTGGTGGGAGTTGTAGTGCAAAACATCCAGAGGGCATCAAGTTGGCAAAGAAATCTAGAGCATGTGCCAGAGAGAGAGAGAGAGAGAGAGAGAGAGAGAGAGAGAGAGAGAGAGAGAGAGAGAGACCTGGGAGCTGTCCTTGGTGCTGAATGGAGAGGGCTGGAGGTCTTTGGGTTACCTTCTGCAGTGTTGATTGCGACCTCAGTGTTGCTCAGTTCAATGAGACAAAGGGACAACCCCCTCGACAGCGGGGGGCAGCCCCCTCAACTGGCAGCATGGGTGTGCCAAGTCCAGCGAAAAGAGCTGTTTGTCGGAATAGCTAGAACTGGAAATCAGCAATACAAAAGCCTGGCAGGGAGAAAGGGTGGGCGGCGGGTGGGCTTAAGGCAGTTAAGGCACTTATGCTATGCATCAGTGTCTTGTGCTTATGGAGGGGAGGGACAGAGGGCTCCAGCTCCAATTAGTTCGTGGCAAACTATCAGCAAATAGCAAAGGTGTGTGTGCAGAGCTCAGTCAGACTTAACTCCCAGTCGGCTTACTCTGGTTCAGGTGCCCTAAGACCAGCCTCCTAACTTTGGGGTTCATTCGGTGACAGAAGAGCACATGGCCTCTTCCACCCAGGACCAGTGGCGATGCTGGCAAGCAGAGTTTGGGGCTGGAAATGCCTCACCTGAGCAGCACACCTGTTCACACAGCCAATTCTATAGGGATGCTGTTACAAAAAGAGCCAGGGTGCAAACGAAGAGAGTCTGGCAAGAAGCACATGGCACATTGGTCATCAATGTGCTGACTTATGGTGCGTAAAGTGAATTGAGAAGAAGGTTGGTTGGTTTGTTTTAAATCAATTATTTACCGCAGAGAAAGAAAAGGATAGGATTTTTGTTGTTGTTTATTTTCAAACCCATTCAACCAGTGGGGTTCTACTCTGCTCAAGGGTCTGTTTGTGTCAAAAGGGGGGTTGTTCTGCACACATCTCCATTTCAACCAATGGCAGGCAATTCTTACAACCAGGTCAACTTCCATTGGCGCAAAAAAAAGAAGAAAAAAGATGCATTTCCTTGCCTGACGAAGAATTCTGTGCCATTTGAAAGCTTGCCTACTCTTGCACAGCACCAAAATCAAAGGCACCGCAATGCCCGCTTGGCATGCATTTGTTACGAAAAGGCCAAATGTTTTACTGAGGCAGGTAGTGAAGCACACTGATTAAGTCCCAGGGAACCCTTCCATTTCTTGAGAAAATGAGAACCTTGGCTTTTGCATGGAACTAATGATTAAATATGAACTCAAGTTCCCCTTTGCTCAGCCATTATTTTGCCATCAGAACATGCCCCTAGATGCGGGGGAACTTGTAATCTTTAGAGTTGGCTGGATCCTATTGCCTTCTATTCCAGATCTCTTCAGCCAACAAGCTGGGCTGTGGCTGTCTCAAAAGAGCCAAGCCAGCCTGTCCGCTGCAGCCCAGCCCAGTTGCAAACTGCTGGAGCGAGGGGAAGAGGGATACAGGTTCCCAACGCAGCAAGGCTAGAATTGCAAGCATGCCTAGGTGGGCTAGTGGGGATGGAAAGGAAGAGCCTTGGGACATGCATGCGGTTTGGTCTCACTCTCTCTCCGTGTGGTCCTCCAGCTACATAATGGAATGGGAGACAGGAGCTTACCTTTAGCCCACAGCTGCTGGCTCAGCAGGTACCAGTCACGGGAAGACATTGGGGAGGGGAGGAATCAGATGGGAAAGGGACACAGGGCAAAAAGGATATGGCCAGTCGATGAGCTTCTTGGCATATTTCCTGACAATGTTGTCTTCCCCAAAAATGAAGAGAGATCTGTTGACTGTGAAGCAGTTCTGACGGACGGGTATAGGGTTGTACAGTGCCATAGTCCTGGCCCGCTGGGCTTTGGTTTGCTTGTATGCTCCCGGGGTCCCCCCTGAAGGGGCAGGGGCTCCCTGGCGGTTCCTGTTCTGCTCGGCAGCTCCATCTCCCGATCCCAGCCTGCCAGCCATCGCCTCTCCAAAGCGAGCCATCCTGGAAGGAAAAGAGAGAGGTGATCCGATCAGGGCCCCCTCCTTCCCACAAAGTAGCAAGCAGCAGTAAAGGTGTGTGTGTGTGAGGGGAGGGGGGTTTGGCGTTCCCACCAGAGCACCTCCTCCTTTCTCTCTCTCTCTCTCGGTGATGCTTTTAAAGCCCCACGTTCAATGACTCCTCCATTCCTCTGGAAGAAACGTTTAGCAGAGAGGCGTGCAATCCTTTTAACACAAAACACAAGGCGTTGCAAAAAGGATAATGGTGAAAACAACCCAACCCAAATCGGCCAACCCTAGCCAGCAAAAAGAGCCATGGTGCAATTCGCAGGCAATGTTCAGGATTTCTCCTAAAAAAGAAGCAGGTGGTTGCTGGTGCTTTCGCTGGGGAGGCGAGCTCAGAGTCTGCCTCTTTTTACGCGGAGCTCTCTGCACCGAGGCTGGGCTTTAAATCAGACACGTCCCCCTCCTCCTCCTCCTGGCTTTGTTTCGAGGCAACAAAAAAGAAAAGAAATGAGGGGGGCTTTCCCCCCCCCCCACTCCACCTCCTTGCTTGGACCTCCGCGAAGGATCCAGTCCAGAGGCACTCGGGGTGCTTGTCAAAAATCAGACAGCAAAGGGGCTGCGATTCAAGCTCTCCCATCTGCCCATCAGGAAGGGGAGGGGGGACTGCAATTGGGCGAGCGCCTGGGAGAAGAGGTGGAGAAACAGGTTGCAACCCACTCCAGCCTAGTTAGGGAGCGAAGTGTGTTAACTTCCTCGCAACCGGCTCCATCTTTCTCCTCCTAAAGAGAAAGATCATCTCATTTTCTTCTTCCACGAAGCGTGTGTGTGTGTGTGTGTGTGTGTGTAGGAGGGGAGCCCGCATCTCCCCCCCCCCTCCTCCATATGTACCTCTCCCAAGAGAATTAATCACATTTGTGTTACGGGGAGAGGCGTGCTAACAATGGGTTTGACTAAGCTTTTCATGCCTGCAAGCTTTAGGAATGGTTGGCTTCTCTCTCTCTCTCTCTCTCTCTCTCTCTCTCTCTCTCTCTCTCTCTCTCTCACACACACACACACACACACACACACACACACACACAAACACACACACACACAGGGTTGCTTCTATTGAGCAACCAAATTAGTTCTTCCAACGGAGGATGAGAAAGGAGGGGTCTACGACTGAACAAAGACATCACCTCGGAGTCCCTGGGTGGCAGCGGAAGATTGCTGAGCAGCAACAAAACACAGCCTGTCAAGAGTTTTTCTCCTCAGCTGGTCGCTTGAGGAGTCTGGAGTTGGCTCCTTATCTGTTCCTTATCTGAAAAATCCCAAGCTCCTTATCCAGCTCAAGAGGAAGTTGGGTTAAGAACTGGGATTCCAAGAGCAGCTCCCCTCCGCACCCACAAACTTCGAGACACTCCAGATCCTCCCTCCAGGCTTCCCTGGAGATTGTCTTTCATGGGCTGGCCTTCACCACTATCCCCTCCCAAGATAGGTTTAGTGCACGCTGCTGCCCCCCTCCCCAATCTCACATCTGGATAAGGAATTTCGGGTTTTAACAGCTCTGTGCATCTCTGGTCACCTCTTCTATTGTATTTAGGGAAGTGGTGGCCGAAATGGAGAGGGACCCAGGTGGCGCTGTGGGTTAAACCACAGAGCCTAGGGCTTGCCGATCAGAAGGTCGGCGGTTCGAATCCCTGCGACGGGGTGAGCTCCCATTGCTCGGTCCCAGCTCCTGCCCACCTAGCAGTTATAAAGCACATCAAAGTGCAAGTAGATAAATAGGTACTGCTCCGGCGGGAAGGGAAACGGCGTTTCCGTGCGCTGCTCTGGTTCACCAGAAGCGGCTTTGTCATGCTGGCCACATGAACTGGAAGCTGTACGCTGGCTTCCTTGGCCAATAAAGCGAGATGAGCGCCGCAACCCCAGAGTCGGACACGACTGGACCAAATGGTCAGGGGTCCCTTTACCCTTTACCCTTACCTGGCTGAAATGGAGGAGCGAAACTGACATGGGATAGAGGCATTCCTCCTGAAAATGACAATTCGGTGTTTACAGCCAAGATGCCCTTCTGGTCCCTAAACCATCCCTTCTCCAGAGATACCCCTGCTTCTTTCCAAAGGGGCACTTTGGTATTAACTTGGAGTGGAGTAAACTTTAGTTTGGGCTATACTTCTGAATTTTAATGGTTGATTATTGCCTGGGCTTGGCATTTGAACTTTGGGAAAGTTCTTATCTGTTTGCAATTGCCTTTTGTGTTGTGCTTCTAAATGCTGAGTTCTTCCTTGAGCAAGGTGGAGAAGGTTGCCTATAAATGTCATCATACATCAAGAAGCACATACATATATCCAGAACTGGCAGAACAGAAAACCTGGATGTCTGTACAAAGAGGTAAGCCAAGAGACAGCCTCTGTTGGCATCTTAGAGCCTCTCACTGCAGCCATCATTTGCTCACCAAAACACTTAGCCACTCCCACAGATTCGAAGGATCCTGGGATTGGGGAATGGAGCTGAATGGCATTTGACAGCTGACACAGGGCTGGAAGGGACCCTGAGAGGTCATCTAACTCAACCCCCTTCCTGTCTTATAACAATATTGTGACATGTGTTTCCTGAACGACCTGAAGGAGCGTCTCCACCCCCATCGTTCTGCCCGGACACTGAGGTCCAGTGACGAGGGCCTCCTGGCGGTTCCCTCACTGCGAGAAGCCAAGTTACAGGGAACCAGGCAGAGGGCCTTCTCGGTAGTGGCACCCACCCTGTGGAATGCCCTCCCACCAGATGTCAAAGAGAAAAACAACTACCAGACTTTTAGAAGGCATCTGAAGGCAGCCCTGTTTAGGGAGGCTTTTAATGTTTAATAGATAACTGCATTTTAATGTTCTGTTGGAAGCCACCCAGAGTGGCTGGGGAAACCCAGCCAGATAGGTGGGGTATAAATTATTATTATTACTAGTAGTAGTAGTAGTAATGTAAATCTTTGTGAGAATGCTGGTTGAAAAGCGGGTTATAAATCTGTAAGTAAACTATAAAAATAAAATGAGCAAACTAGTGCTAAATCTCCAAGATGATAAAAGATGCTAGGGTTCAGATTCAATGGGTGATTTTAGACCATAGACTTAATGATCTTAAAAGCATGGTGGGGAGAGGTCTATGTGTTTTGAAGCACACAACAAACATTTCTCAATTCCCTCCCATGCATCCCAACTGCTCCTATGTATGTTGGGGGGGGGGGGAAACAAATCAATAGCTTGCCAATCTTGATTATTATTTTTTTAAGAAAAGAAAGAATTCATGGAGTATTTGCATTCCCTCCCCCATTTTCTGCACAAACGCAAGCTTCTGAATGTTTTAAGGATGACCCCACAGGGAGCTCATTGCAGCAGCCAACCCACCAATTGACTGCAGCAATACAAAGCATGTCACTTTGCAGCCTGATACTCCCCAAAAGGCACACTTTCACAACTTGCCACAGTGGAAAATAAGGTGAGGGGGGACTGGGAAAAAAAGATGGTGCGCCATTTTGTTAATCTAGAACTGTGGTCTATGGACTCTCTTCTGCCCTCTTAAGTGACTCAGTTCCCTTTAAGTCTGTAACTCCTTCCATCCCAGAACACTTCCATAGGATCACCTCTCTCTCTTTTATCACACTGACCCTAATCACCTTGTCCATGAAACCTTCGGCTCAGCCTATTAATCCTCAGTACGACAAGGCTGTATATTGTCTGCCTGCTTATTTAACTTATATGCAGAATTCATCATGCGAAAGGCTGGACTGGATGAATCCCAAACCGGAATTAAGATTGCCGGAAGAAGTATCAACAACCTCAGAAATGCTGATGATACAACCTTGATGGCAGAAAGTGAGGAGGAATTAAAGAACCTTTTAATGAGGGTGAAAGAGGAGAGCGCAAAATATGGTCTGAAGCTCAACATCAAAAAAACTAAGATCATGGCCACTGGTCCCATCACCTCCTGGCAAATAGAAGGGGAAGAAATGGAGGCAGTGAGAGATTTCACTTTCTTGGGTTCCATGATCACTGCAGATGGTGACAGCAGTCACGAAATTAGAAGACGCCTGCTTCTTGGGAGAAAAGCAATGACAAACCTAGACAGCATCTTAAAAAGCAAAGACATCACCTTGTTGACAAAGGTCCGTATAGTTAAAGCTATGGTTTTCCCAGTAGTAATGTACGGAAGTGAGAGCTGGGCCATAAAGAAGGCTGGTCGCCGAAGAATTGATGCTTTTGAATTATGGTGCTGGAGGAGACTCTTGAGAGTCCCATGGACTGGAAGAAGATAATTCAAACCTATCCATTCTTAAGGAAATCAGCCCGGAGTGCTCACTGGAAGGACAGATCCTGAAGCTGAGGCTCCAATACTTTGGCCACCTCTTGAGAAGAGAAGACTCCCTGGTGTTGGGAAAGACCCTGATGTTGGGAAAGGTTGAGGGCACAAGGAGAAAGGGACGACAGAGGACGAGATGGTTGGACAGTGTTCTCGAAGCTACCAACATGAGTCTGACCATGGCGTGCTCTGGTCCATGGGGTCACGAAGAGTCGGACATGACTAAACGACTAAAGAACGACAACTCTAATTTAATTAGAGTAAAGCCTAAAGCCTAGTTCACAGCCTACAGCAAGGATCCCCATAACAGTTTGTTCTCTACATACAAATAAAACTCCACACATTTTAAAAAAATAAAACTAGATGTCATGGAGAAGATCTGTAGTTGAGCCTTCTCCCTGACATGCTAGATTTCTACCTGCTGAGATTCTACCACCTCCCCTCCTCTCCCCCTGTCTCAATGATGTGTTGCCTCCTAGCTGCAAGCTGAAGTGGAGCAATCCAGGAACAGTTGTACAATGGTATCTGGTGTGTAAGCTAGATGCAAAGTTTGCATACTCACCCTTGTTGACTTTCATCCCTTACTCTTCCCTTTGTGCCCTGTGTCCCAGCACATTTACATTGTAAGCTCCTGGGAGGCAGGGACCTCTCTGTTTAAATTATGTTGCACGCACCATGCACACGGATGACACTTTTAAAAAAAAAACACTAAGCAAACCACCCTTATTTGGCAGGAGTGTCAGATCCTCTCGGAGTATTGTGGAATCTGCAATCCGAAGTGGAAATGTCTGTGCAGATCGTCATTTGAAGGAAGCAAGGGGCTTTTCACAGCATCTTGCGCAGTTTTAATTGGCACTGGTGATGAATGCAAAGGTCCTCTTGGTTTCCTGAAAATGCCTCATTTCTGCAGGCTACCTGTTTACAAGCAGCAATAATTTTACAGGTACACAGAAGTCCATTCTTTCTTCCTAAATGTCCTCTAAAAGAACTCTTAGCAATGTTCTGACACTTTAAACCCCCCCCCCCCACACACACAACCCCATCTCGACTGGAGTTGTATAAATATTTCAAAACTGATTTCTCCTCCCCTTCTCCAGAGTGAACACTGGTATCTTGTAAACCTGCAAATTTGTGCATGCAATTTATGTGCACGCAATTTAGATGCCCATATTATGACAAGGTGCGCAGAGACATCATTGCCCCCCTATTGGAGAGCTTAGCTGACCTTCCAGATAAGACTAAACTAAATGCCCTTTTACTAGGCAAAGATCAAAAGATAACCCGGATGGTAGCTAGATTCTGCACGCAGGTTTGCAGGCACAGTCTATCCTCCCAGAACAAACCAGTCAGCGGGGAAAACAGTGGCAGGGAGCCCCCGGGGCGATAGGGTCAATCTGTATGTGGCTCCAAAGCACAGTGGAGGTCAAACAGTTCTGGCTCCACACCCCCATTTCCTTTGGAGGAGACACTGCTCAGTGGCTTTGTATGTAGAAGATCTCTTGTTCAGTCCCTGACTTCCCCAGAGTATTGAATCTAGTGTTGGGCTGTGGGTAGCAGCTCTTCTGCTTGGGAATGGAATGAAGACCTTGAGCAGAAGCTGGGAAAATGCAAGCTGGACCCTCCTCTTGGACATTTTTAGCCCCTTTTAAATTTTTAGACTGCTATATTCATTCTGCGTTTTAATCTCCTTTAGCTTTGTAAAGCACTTTTCAGATTTTAAATGCTGGTCTATGACCGTAATAAAGATTTGATTTGATTTGATGTGCATGCAATGCTAGCCTTCACATTAGAGGGCTCTGGGATGATGATTAAGCAGCAACAGCAAATGGCAGATACCTTCCCTTCTGTGCAGATGCTGCTGATGCCAAGAGGCTGGAGGGGACTGTAAACTAGGAGTGCAGGACAATGGTTAAGTCAATCAGGTATTGAGGGTTAGAGCTAGGTGAAAAGCAAAGAGTGGCGGGAGTGGATTCAGTTCGCTTTGGAAAATGGGGTTCAAATCCATGCTCCTTCCTGAAAATCACCAGGTGGTCTTGGGCAATTCATTCTGTTCCTATCTAACCTGCGTCACAGGCTTGTTGCGGAGATAAAATGAAAGACCCTCCAAGTATGTTGTCCGTAATGTCTTAGAGAAAAGGAGATGGAAGGAGGAGGAGGAGGAGGAGGAGGAGGAGGAGGAGTATGTCATCCGTAGTGTCTTAGAGCAGGGGTGGCCAACTTCCAAGAGACTGTGATCTACTCACAGAGTTAAAAACTGGCAGTGATCCCCCTTTTGGTGGTTCAGGTCAAAGTTCTTGGGCTTTTTTTTTAGGAAGGAAAGCCCTGGTTTTTTGGGTTCACGTAAAAGTTGTTGAGCTTCTTTAGGAAGGAGGAAAGAGACATTGAGCTTTTTTTTTAGGAAGGAAAAACCTGTTTTTGGTGGTTCAGGTCATTTTAGGGGTGCAGGGCAAAGGTGTTGAGTTTTTTTTAGGGGAGCCAAAGTTTTTTAGCTTCTTTGGGGGGGAGCCACTGATCTACCGGTGATCTACCACAGACGTGCAGTGATCTACCGGTAGATCACGATCTACCTGTTGGACATGCCTGTCTTAGAGAAAAGGAGATGGAAGAAGAAGAGGAGGAGGAGGAGGAGGAGGAGGAGAAGGAGTTTGGATTTGATACCCCGCTTTATCACTACCTGAATGAGTCTCAAAGCGGCTCACATTCTCCTTTCCCTTCCTCCCCCACAACAAACACTCTGTGAGGTGAGTGGGGCTGAGAGACTTCAAAGAAGTGTGACTAACCCAAGGTCACCCAGCAGCTGCATGTGGAGGAGTGGGGAAGCGAACCCAGTTCCCCAGATTATTAGTCTACCGCTCTTAACCACTACACCACACTGGCTCTCACAAGGAAGGGAGAAGGTGCAGAGTGCAGGAACCTGCAGAGTGCAGTAAGATCAGCACTAGCAACAGGAGGTAAAAAAGGGCAAAGGACAGCCGGATGGTTAAGTCCAATCAAAGGCGACTATGGGGTGCGGCGCTCATCTTGCTTCAGGCTGAGGGAGCCGGCGTTTGTCCACAAACAGCTTTCCGGGTCATGTGGCCAGCGTGACTAAACCACTTCTTGCGCAACGGAACACCGTGATGGAAGCCAGAGCGCAGGGAAACACTGTTTACCATCCCGCCACAGTGATACCTATTTATCGACTCACACTGGTGTGCTTTCGAACTACTAGGTTGGCAGGAGCTGAGACTGAGCAACGGGAGATCACCCTGTTGCGGGGATTCGAACCGCCGACCTTCTGATCGGCAAGCCCTAGGCTCTGTGGTTTAACCCACAGCGCCACCCGCGTCCCTTATAATGCCAATGCCCAACATACGTGGCAGTCCAGGCTGACCAAGGGTGCGGTTGCAGTCCTCCCAGCTGTTGCTAGTTCTCTGCTACATATATGGCTGGTTGGAAGTATCAACTGATGACTAAATAGAGTGATTTATTCCTTCTGGGCCCAGATGCTGCCGTAAACTAATCAAAGCTGGTCTGTAGAGGTCTCTCCCCCCCTTCTCTCCCTCTCTGCCCAGCACATTAAGAATGATGGTGTAGATCCTGCCATTGCAACTCCTAACATTTATGTTAATTAAGCTTGTAGCATGGCCAGGTGCCAAGTAACGATTCCCACTCCCAGCCAAAGTCTCGTTTCAGCCCGATAGCATCCCAGTCTCCCTGGCTTGATATGCCAGCAGCCACCAGTTCTAGCGTTGCCTCATTCATTTGAAGTCAGCAAATAAGATTTCAGTGCACCGAGAGCGAATACAGCCTCCCCTACAACAGACATTTTCTGTTTATTAATTGCAATGGCCTTTGGTCAAGGCCGACGGTCGCACACCCAAATACAAAAGTTCTTTCTAATAAGGGACAATCAATGAAGGCATTCAAAAGGTTTAGCATCCCGCCGTGAAATCTTGAACGTTTTTTCCTTTCCTCCAGTATACGCAGCTACTGTGATTAATGTCGCCTTGTCATTAAACATGTCATTAAACAAGAAGGTTAATTGGGAAGGAGTAGGCACATAGGCTACAATATCCAGAGTCGGCCAGAAATAAATGATTCTGACCTCAAGCTACTAGGAAGAAAACAATGGATTTGGTTCATATTCCCCAGTTCACCCAAACTCAATTCATGTGTCGTTGTCTGAAAAAGTGATGTCATTCACACTCCCTACCTTCTCACCCCAATGTTTGTGCAGCATTAGCTCCCTCCTCTTCCTCCTCAGCCTTTTCGCATTGAGTGGGTCTGAAGGTGCCGTCTGATTTGTGTGACTGCACAGAGAATCTGTCACATAACCTGGAGTCCCCAGGAGTGCAGTGTTACTGTTTGTATGGAGGATCCTAGGTGGGCTTGCCCAAATGCATTTAGGTTGCTTCCAGGTGATCTGTTTCTTGAGCATTTATCCCAATTTGTGTACACAAAGTTTGTGGGGAGCTTAGGTCATAGCTGTCAACTTTCGGATTTGAAAATAAGGGATTTTTTCAAACTTTCGGATTTGAAAATAAGGGATGCCGCGAGGGCGGTGCAATGGCACCAAGTAGCCTCGCCACCCTGCGCTCCAGAGGCTGCGCGTGAATGGGTGAGCGAAAGAGCGAGCGCGTAGACGGCAGGCAGGCTGTCTGTCTGGTTGGGCGTGAGGGTCTGGCTGCACAAGGCATGCAAGCTCCGCCCCCAGTCGGTCTCAGACTCCTTATTGGCAGCCGAGCAACGCAGCTGAGGAGCCTCCCTGGCCGGCAGGGAGGGAGAGGAGCTGCTTCCTTTGCAATCCGGGAAATTTAAGGGATATCAACAATCCGGGATAGCAGCGGGAAACGGCATTGGAATAAGGGAGTTTCCTGCAAAAAAAGGGAGGGTTGACAGCTATGCAGATAGGTCAGTTCGAGGACTTTGAATCGTGCCTTTCGGATTTGAAAATAAGGGATGCCGTGAGGGCGGAGCAATGGCACCAAGTAGCTTCGCCACCCTGCGCTCCAGAGGCTGTGTGCGAACGGGTGAGCGAAAGAGCAAGCACGTAGACGGCAGGCAGGCTGGCTGTCTGGTTGGGCGTGAGGGTCTGGCTGCACAAGGCATGCAAGCTCCACCCCCAGTCGGTCTCAGACTCCTTATTGGCAGCCGAGCAACGCAGCTGAGGAGCCTCCCTGGCCGGCAGGGAGGGAGAGGAGCTGCTTCCTTTGAAATTTAAGGGATATCAACAATCTGGGATAGCAGTGGGAAACGGCATTGGAATAAGGGAGTTTCCCGCCAAAAAAAGGGAGGGTTGACAGCTATGGCTTAGGTATCAGCTGTTTATTGAGCATTCCTTCTGATTTGTTTGTAGAGGGTTATAGAATGTCGTAAATGGGATGCGGGTGGCGCTGTGGTCTAAACCACAGAGCCTATGGCTTGCCGATCAGAAGATTGGCGGTTCGAATCCCCGCGACAGGGTGAGCTCCCGTTGCTCGGTCCCTGCTCCTGCCCACCTAGCAGTTCGAAAGCACGTCAAAGTGCAAGTAGATAAATAGGTGCCACTCTGGCAGGAAGGTAAACGGCGTTTCTGTGAGCTGCTCTGGTTCGCCAGAAGTGGCTTAGTCATGCTGGCCACATGACCCGGAAACTGGACGCTGGCTCCCTCGGCCTACAGAGCAAAATGAGCACACAACCCCAGAATTGTCCGCGACTGGACCTAACGGTCAGGGGTACCTTTACCTTACAATGTCTTGCGAAGCTAATGTTATCCCACACTTTTCAGTACAGCTTCCCATAACTTTCCTTATCACAAGAAGCCTGTCTTTTGAGGGTGGGGAGAGAGTTTGTTGCGCCAAATCAACTTTAAGTTGATTTAACCAACTGTGGTTAAGAGCGGTGGACTCGTAATCTGGGGAACCGGGTTCGCTTCCCCGCTCCTCCACATGCAACTGCTGGGTGACCTTGGGCTAGTCCCACTTCTCTGAAGTCTCTCAGCCCCACTCACCTCACAGAGTGTTTGTTGTGGGGGAGGAAGGGAAAGGAGAATGTGAGCCGCTTTGAGACTCCTTTGGCGGAGTCTCAAACATAACAGCGCATGTGCCGTACGTAGCGACGCTGCGCATGTGCGCTACATAGCGACACCCCACCCCCAGGTGCCCCTGAGTTTTGCGCTCTGGGTGCCCAAGCGGTTAGCTCCGCCGCTTGTGGGAATGACCCTCATGAAACTCGATGGGACTTATTTCTAAGCAGACGCATATAGGATTGGACTGCAAGTTTTCTACCTCTCCCTATGCTTCAGCTTAAGACTGAGGCCAATGCAAATATTACACCTTACAGCCGCTAGGTTAAACGTTCTGGAATCGGCGGTTTTGTGCGGAAGGTTCATGGGAGTCCCATACGCCCAGAGAGAGACTTTGCCCCTGTACTCTGGGAGTGGTTGAGTCAACTGAACATATTCTTTTGATCTGCCCATTCTATGCAGATCTTAGACAAAAACTTATAGCTCCACTCCTATGCCAACATAGCCCAGTAGGCAGAGAAAGACTGGTTTTGTATTTGCTGAACAAGTTCACTGGAACAACAACCTTCTCGGTGGCCAAATTTCCTTTTTTGGGCCTTTAAGTGTCGTAAGGCTAAAATTGACTGTATTGACACGGGTCTAAATGTATAATATACTTTTCGCTGTTTCTAAGTGTCACGTTTTTCCAGATGTTTAGACGTTTTAACTTTTGTATGGATAATATGTGCTTTCTGACTGACGGTCGAATAAATATTGATTGATTGATTGAATATTACACCTTTAGCACCAAAAGCAGCTTTTGTCGCTCTCCCTTCACAACCTGCTATATTGCAAAACAACCAGACTGACAGAAGAACTCAAAAGCTTACTCACCATATTTTTGTTTATCGTAATAAATGCATTGCCCTATGGTGGATTTTGGAACTTTCTCCTTTAATGACGCATATCAATAACGACATCATATTAATAGCCAGTGTCTAACTCTCTAAAATGAGATTCCAAATCTGATCAAGCATTAGACTAATAAAAAAACATTAGACTAATAAAAAATGAACATTAATTATATAATTATATAATTATTAATTATATCCATTACAGCCCCAAAATATGTCATTGAACAAGGTCATTCATTTCCTTTCATCTAAATTACCCATACACACACAATTACCCATACTAACATGCAACATAACCAACATATTAATCCCATCTCCTAAAATATTAAACATATTACAGGCAACAAAAAAAACTCTCCAGTGTTGCAATTTACTTAAACATATATTACACAGTTAAAACTGCAAATCCTACATAATAAATGACATCAAATTTATTTTGCTCGTAATTTAACTCGGTCTCATAAATACCATGATGCTCCAACTCACATATTTAACGAGTATTGACCCTATATGACTCATGCTACTAAAAGAAATGGCAAGTAGTGCTATCTCCCAAGCAGCTCATCTTACAGCAGAACTTGACAAAGCATTTGAACATATACCCTATATACTCGAGTATAAGCCTAGTTTTTCAGCACATTTTTTGTGCTGAAAAAGCCGCCCTCGGCTTATACTCGAGTGAGGCAGGCAGTGGCTCCTATGAAGCTTTCCCAGGTTTTTTGTGGTAAAATTGGGTGCCTCGGCTTATATTCGGGTCGGCTTATACTCGAGTATATATGGTATATCTTCATGGGAAAATATATCCAATTACATTGGGTGCTTCCAAACAGAACTCTCCCCATGCAAGCTGCATCTGAAAGTAGAATTGACTTTTCCCAGGGACCCCTGGCCATTAGGTCCAGTCGTGTCCGACTCTAGGGTTGCGGCGCTCATCTCGCTTTATTGGCCGAGGGAGCCGGCGTACAGCTTCCAGGTCATGTGGCCAGCATGACTAAGCTGCTTCTGGCGAACCAGAGCAGCGCACGGAAACGCCGTTTACCTTCCCGCCGGAGTGGTACCTATTTATCTACTTGCACTTTGACGTGCTTTCGAACTGCTAGGTTGGCAGGAGCAGGGACCGAGCAACGGGAGCTCACCCCGTCGCGGGGATTCGAACCGCCGACCTTCTGATCAGCAGGTGGTTTAACCCACAGCACCACCCGCGCCCCTCGTTTTGCATGTACAGCCACACTATTAGGTGTCAGTCAAGTTTTCAAAATCATTTTTTTTTTCAAATTTGTGCAACACCGCAGCATTATCATAGATTACTTTAACATTTCATAAAGGAAATTGGGGATTTCAAATCTGCAATTTTATGCAGATGTTCTTGTTATTCAGTAATCCAGATATTGAAGCCCACACAGTGACGTGCACCGTAAAGGAAGAAGAGGCTTCTCTCCACCCCACTGTAAATCCAAAAGGTCTTGGTTCCTTCCTTCCTGCAACTAAGGTGCCATCTACTGGCTATTTTC
The DNA here is from genome assembly GCA_034642065.1 of Darevskia nairensis. Lineage (NCBI taxonomy): Eukaryota > Metazoa > Chordata > Lepidosauria > Squamata > Lacertidae > Darevskia > Darevskia nairensis. The sequence goes on along the minus strand of JAWWNI010000384.1, from coordinate 1,734,566 downwards.
AACAGCATCACTGAACGACAGCCAAATCAACCTGCCAAATCCAATGGCTAGGAAATGTAAGGATCCTGCTGGTTAATTGAGAGGTGTATAGTAAGTGGAGCCTCTACCCCAACAGGATGTTGCTGAACTACAACCTCCATCATCCCAAGACCAAATTGGAACCAAATTGACCTCACCTGGAATACTGTGTCCAGTTCTGGGCACCACAGTTCAAGAAGGATACTGACAAGCTGGAACGTGTCCAGAGGAGGGCGACCAAAATGGTCAAAGGCCTGGAAACGATGCCTTATGAGGAACGGCTTAGGGAGCTGGGTATGTTTAGCCTGGAGAAGAGAAGGTTAAGGGGTGATATGATAGCCATGTTCAAATATATAAAAAGATGTCATATAGAGGAGGGAGAAAGGTTGTTTCCTGCTGCTCCAGAGAAGAGGACACGGAGCAATGGATTCAAACTACAAGAAAGAAGATTCCACCTAAACATTAGGAAGAACTTCCTGACAGTAAGAGCTGTTCGACAGTGGAATTTGCTGCCAAGGAGTGTGGTGGAGTCTCCTTCTTTGGAGGTCTTTAAGCAGAGGCTTGACAGCCACCTGTCAGGAATGCTTGGATGGTGTTTCCTGCTTGGCAGGGGGTTGGACTGGATGGCCCTTGGGGTCTCTTCCAACTCTATGATTCTATGAAATTGCTGATGGTCCGGTATCTTAGGAGTCGACCACATCTGGGTGGTAGCATGTTGCCTGCTCCTGCTATGGTCAGAACAAAGAGACTGAGTTTGCAGGCGCACATTATCCAGCCCAATTTGCATAATGTGGGTTGAATAATATGCAACGATGTGAACAAAATCTAGAGAGTCGCAATTTTAGATTGTTCCCTGGATAATTCGCCCAGGCTAATGGAATAATGTTTCCAATTGCATTTAACATTTCAGGACCATTATTTTTACATCCTTTGTTCCTATCGGTCTCTCGCAGAGACGGCATTTTCTGACCTTGCTTGCAAAGTTTCTCGGGCAACTCGCAGGCATGAGATGGCCTTCTTGTGGCCCAGCTGTAGCATCTCAGCAGGCCGGTGAGGAAAGGCTTGGCACCGCGTCAAAAGATCCCTGTGCCAAGGAGAAGGCAGGGTTGGAACAGCGATGATGGGGAAAGTCTGTGTGATGCCCTGGGATTCAGACTCAGATGCCGAACCTGAGGGATCCCAGCCTGCACAGGATTCCCCGCCTCCAGAACCAGCAGAGCCGGGGCTAGGGCTTGAGTCTGAAGGGTCCTCACCTGTGCTGGATCCTCAGGTGCAGGCATCGGCTGAGTCTGCTCTGGCTCCTGATGGGATGGAGGACCCATTGCCTGCAGGTGCTCCACTCCCAGCCCCGTCAGGGGAAGCTGAGGTTGCCTCTGGGTCCGGTAACCCTCCAGCCTCTCCTGAGCTGCACAGGCTCAGGGCAGAGAGGCGAAGGGAACTGAGTTCCCGCAGGAGGAGTGCTTGCCTCCAAGCCAGGAGAGGCGAGTCACCAGAGGATCGGGGCTGCCCTATGCCTCGGGGCAGATAAGAGCCGGCCAGCCACAACCCTAAGTTGCAGGAGCAACATTGTTGGTGACAAGGTCCTGCTTGAAACTTGTCCTGCTTTCCTGCCTGAGCTCCTGACCCGCCCTGGTTCCCTGCTTGCCTACCTGTTCCTGACTTCGCCTGACTCCCTGCCCTGCACCCAGCTTCAGTTATTATGGACTGCCTTTACGTTGTACCTCTGACCACGGACCGGACTTAGACCTCGCCTTTCGGATACCCCACGGGACCAGCACAGTCTGGTTCGAATTTGTGCATGGCCAGCCAATCACCCACAATGGTTAGCACTTTGGGGTGGAGATAATGAACATGTGAAGTGAACGTAGTTCAGGGCGCATCATGGATGGGTAAGCATCAGACTTCAAGAAATGGACAATTGAGGAGAGACTAGAGAAAGCTTAGAAGAGAAATTTCGCCAAACAAATGAAAGCTAACCATTACACAGATGAAGCATATTATCAAAGCGACCATGGCTCTAGCGAGTAATAAGACCCATATAAACCGCAACAAAATGTTGCAGTGTGGTGTGCTTAGTGTCCCAGACAGACATATATGCCCTCTTCCAGAATTCTTCATTTCCAGCTTGCACCCACAGCCACTCAGCATTCTGTGATCAATGAAATACTCTCAGTTCACAATGGGCTGTTTGGGATTGTTTTGAAGGCAGGGGAGGGGGTGCCTCATTTGGGGTACGTCCCACCGCATATATTTTGTACTTCCACAAACCTTGTTGTTTCCCCAAAGCGGGATGGTACCTCCTTCTTGTTTCTCTGTGACTCTGTTTTGGTTACAAGGCCATAGGCCCTCAGCAGCACTGGAATTTGCTATGAGAGGGAGTGGTTATTTTCTAAGGAACAGACAAAACCGATATGTAGTCTGTTATGTACTGAGCTGAATCCTAGAACAATAGGATCCAAAATGCAGCAGTCTGATTGGCCCGCAGAAGCCACCCAATCCAGCTCCAGGTGGAAGTGAATCAGTGACCTGATTGGCCTGCAAGAGCAGCCAATCAGGCTCCTGGATGAAGTGAATCCGCAACCTGATTGGCCTACAGGAGTAGCCCGGAATTAGCCAATCACGTGGGGCCCATTGTGTAAATAATGTGTATATAATGTGCAGACGTTTTGGGGAAAGATTCATTCCTTGCTACTATGAGCTAAATAAAAAGTATGAAATTCACACTTGACTCCGAGTATATTCATAGTCTGTGTCATTAAGAAATCCAAGTTTGATTAGCTTTATAACAGGAGCGGTTGGGTAATTTAGTAACTCTGCTGTAAAAAGATCAATGCTGTAATGAAAATGGGAAGGGAACATTTTCTCCTTCCCACGAGATGTCCACACAAGAAGAGCTCAGCTGGACTGGACCAAAGCTTTCATCTAGTCCAGCTTTCAGTCTCCAGCAAGGAAAGATAATAACTAAATAACAGATCCTCTCCTAGTGCCTATTTCCATTCCCACCTGGTATCTCTCAAGTTCAGAATCTGCTGAAAGTTTTAAGTTTTGACACTATAAAACTTTGGGAGCAGGTGAGTGGGGGAACGGTGGCTTTGTTGTAAGAATTTTAAGGTCTTATATATCCTATATAATAAAGAGCCTGTGTCCGTCCGTACCACTTTCCGTCAGTCAGAGGAAATCGCCAGTGCGTGTGCGTTCCAGTGACACAGGGATTGGAGGACGCAGACCAATAGGAGTGGGGGCAGCGGCGCGAAGCGCCGCTACCCGCAGCCTCCTCCTGTCGGCCATCTTATCGCGCTGGCGGGGAGAAGGCGGCCGCTGGGCTGCTTCCTTGCCAGCCGCTGGCGGGGAGAAGGTGGCCGCTGGAGAAGGCGGCCGCTGGGCTGCTTCCTTGCCAGCCGCTGGCGGGGAGAAGGTGGCAGCTGGGCTGCTTCCTTGCCAGCCGCTGGCGGGGAGAAGGCGGCCGCTGGGCTGCTTCCTTGCCAGCCGCTGGCGGGGAGAAGGCGGCCGCTGGCCGCCGTTCCATGATGGCCAGGCAACTGCGACCCCGCGACGGGGCTTGGCGGCGCTGGAAGCGGAGGAGGCCCGCGGAGGAGCGCCGGCTACAGGCGGCGCTGGAAGCGGAAGAGCCCCGCAGAGGAGCGCCGGCTGTAAGCTCTGTGGGAAAGGGGCGGCGCGGAGGTGGGGAGGCGCGGACGAGGTCTGCTGCCGGCTGCTCTACCCACCCGGGACGGACGGAGGGCTGGGACGGATGGAGGGGGCTCTTTTTCTCCTCAGTCGTCGCAGTGGCGGCGGCTGTGCCGCCGCCGCCGGCCCGCTCGCGCGCCCGTTTTCTAAACGGGCTTAATATACTAGTATAAAATAAATGTTCATAAGTGTTCCAAGCAAACAAGGCCACATGTCTGAAGACAAGCCACAGACCTGTCTCCATTTTGACTCCTAGCTGACCAGTATTTCTCTGCAAGGAAGGAGAGAGTGATAATTCCTGGCTTCCTGATACCTGAGTGCCAGACAAAAGGGTGTGCGGCTTCCTGATACCCGAGTGCCAGACAAAAGGGTGTGATTAACTTGGCTGGGAAACAGGGAAATGTAAATATCTCTGTTATTTTACTTGATGGGTTTTTGGTGGAGGGCAAGAGGAGGCATGGGGAGGGTCAAGGATGCTCAGATTACTGCTACCAGACCTCCCCTTTCATGATGTAGCTGTGATGTATCTGGGGGGTGGTCCTGGGTTACACCCCTTTTTGTGATGTATGTATGATGTATAGGGGGGTGGTCTTGAGGGGGAGGGGAGAATTTCAAAAGTCTATATAGGAGCTGGCACACCATTGTTGGGGGTTCCTCCTCCCTCCTCCATTTTGGGAGTGAGGGCCCTGTTGCAACAGATATAATAAAGATTTTGCTTCTCAATTTTTCTCTGGTTGGCCTCTGTAAATTTACTCCTACAGATGGAGAACCTGGAAAGGCTCTTGTGTACCCCATAAGGGAATAAGAGCAGATTTCTGTTTATTTCAGCTTGACAACTCAAACTATCTCGCCGATTTGAAAATAAGCTACAATGCCCTGAAGGCAACATTTCCCAGGCTGAGATTGTGACCAGCTTCCAGAATTAGAATCCAAGACTTGTTGGCATTGCAAACCCCAAGGCGCACTGGCATCCCTGGGCTGGGGAAACATGTTGCTAAGTGCAAAACAGAAGGGAGGTGCGAGTAGCACAGCATGATGGGAAAGCGGCCTCAAATCCTACCTTTTGCCACACTTTTTTTTTTAAGTAACAGTGGGAAAATGTTTCTTAAGGGCTGACGTCAGCGACACAGCAGGCAAAAATGTTACTTATTATTGGACCAGCTAATTGTTTCAGAAGTGCAGTGAGCTTGATCTCCTTGAAATTGTCATCAGGCATAGGTTTTCCGAGCCATTTAAACAACAGATTTTGTTACACATTCTATTTAAAAAGAAGAAGAAGAAGTCGACAGAGAGCAGCAAAGCGCAGATGGCTAGCTGCCTGGGGGGTCTGCACAGAGAACAAGAAAGAACGCACTCGGTAGGTTTGACCATAGTTCAGCTTTCCGGAGACATAAACAACATTTCCCTGGCATTTGTAGTTCACACATTTCAACTGAAAAGGTGTGGGTCAGTTCTCTCTAATCCATCTATGCATGACACCTGCTGCCATCATCCAACTAGCAGGTGGAGCTGAAGGGAGACTTAATACAGTATGCCCCTCGCCCCAATATAAGCCATTGGCACCATCTTGTTGGTCAGAGTCGTGCCCACAGGGCTGGTAACACACACAAGTCCTAAATTGAGCCTCCATGTGGGCAAAAGCCTCTGGGGGATTGGGGCAGTCTTCTGTTCCGAAAGCTGTCACAGGTGCCCAGAGAGAATCCTCTTCCAGCCTGCCCACCAGCACCTCTGCCAGCCAACCTTCTGATCAGCAAGCCCTAGGCTCTAAAGGGACCCCTGATCATTAGGTCCAGTCGTGTCCGACTCTGGGGTTGCGGCGCTCATCTCGCTTTATTGGCCGAGAGCCGGCGTACAGCTTCCGGGTCATGTGGCCAGCATGACAAAGCCTCTTCTGGCGAACCAGAGCAGCGCACGGAAACACCGTTTACCTTCCCGCCAGAGTGGTACCTATTTATCTACTTGCACTTTTGACGTGCTTTCGAATTGCTAGGTGGGCAGGAGCTGGGACCGAGCAACAGGAGCTCACCCCGTCGCAGGGATTCGAACCACCGACCTTCTGGTCAGCAAGCCCTAGGCTCTGTGGTTTAACCCACAGCACCACCTAGGTCCCTCTAGGCTCTATAGTCATTATTTAATTATTTAATTATTTAATTATTTAATTATTTAATTATTTAATTATTTAATTATTTAATTATTTAATTATTTAATCATACATACATAAATACATACATACATACCCCGCCCATCTGGCTGAGTTTCCCCAGCCACTCTGGGCGGCTTCCAACAAAATATTAAAATACAATACTCTTTCAGATATTAAAAGCTTCCCTAAACAGGTCTGCCTTCAGATGTCTCCCAAAAGTCTGGTAGTTGTTTTTTCCTTTGACATCTGGTGGGAGGGCGTTCCACAGGGCAGGCGCCACTACGGAGAAGGCCCTCTGCCTGGTTCCCTGTAACTTGGCTTCTCGCAGTGAGGGAACCGCCAGAAGGCCCTCGGCGCTGGACCTCAGTGTCTGGGCAGAACGATGGGGGTGGAGATGCTCCTTCAGGTATACTGGACTGAGGCTGTTTAGGACTTTAAAGGTCAGCACCAACACTTTGAATTGTGCTCGGAAACATACTGGGAGCCAATGTAGGTATTTCAAGACCAGTGTTATGTGGTCTCGGCGGCCGCTCCCAGTCACCAGTCTAGCTGCCGCATTCTGGATTAATTGCAGTTTCTGAGTCACCTTCAAAGGTATCCCCACGTAGAGCGCATTGCAGTAGTCCAAGCGGGAGATAACTAGACCATGCACCACTCTGGCGAGACAGTCCGCGGGCAGGTAGGGTCTAAGCCTGCGTACCAGATGGAGCTGGTAGACAGCCGCCCTGGACACAGAATTAACCTGCACCTCCATGGACAGCTGTGAGTCCAGAATGACTCCCAGGCTGCGCACCTGGTCCTTTAGGGGCACAGTTGCCCCATTCAGGAGCAGGGAGTCTGACTATGCCATAGCAAGGCCCTCCTTGCCCTATCTGGGCATGCCACAACAGCTGTTGCTGTTGCTGTGCCGCTTGTGGCTCTCATGCCGCATTTCAATCACTCCTGTGATGGATTCAGCCAGCCTTGCCAACTGCAGGTGAAAAGAAAGTAATGCGATATTCTTTGGTGGACTGATTTCTTCTGTTGAAAGGGCGTATAAAAGCATTATGCTTATACTTAAACCGGCATATCAGAATCTCAAGGACTTCCATATGCCAGCCCCAGCATGTGGTATATACCTAACTGAACACAGCAGATGTCCCAATGGTAACTATGTGGGTGAAATCAAACAGGCCTGAAGTCCTGAGCAAACTCAAACCAGATTTTGTTTTGTTTTTTAAAAACACAACAGATTATAGAGATGAACTGCTTGCTAGTCTGTGGGTGAGTCTTTTTTTCCCCCCATCTCCATTTTACTTTTCAAACCACAACATAACGCAGCCATTTTCTCCTACGGACGACGCAGTCATGTTTAGATTCTTATCAAGGTAACACTTGAAAAACTGTGTTGGTCTCCCTAGCAAACAGGGTTCTGAAGGAATCATCAACAGTAACTGGCTCTCAGGGTCTCAGCCTGAAAATGATAAAAATTCTACAAGGCAGGCTTAAGCAGTATGTGGACCGAGAACTCCCAGAAGTGCAAGCTGGATTTCGAAGGGGCAGAGGAGCCAGAGACCAAATTGCAAACATGCGCTGGATTATGGAGAAAGCTAGAGAGTTCCAGAAAAACATTTACTTCTGCTTCATTGACTACGCAAAAGCTTTTGACTGTGTCGACCACAGCAAACTATGGCAAGTTCTTAAAGAAATGGGAGTGCCTGATCACCTCATCCGTCTCCTAAGAAATCTTAATGTGGGACAAGAAGCTACAGTTAGAACTGGATATGGAATAACTGATGGGTTCGCGTCTCCGCTCCTCCACATGCAGCTGCTGGGTTACCTTGGGCTAGTCACACTTCTCTGAAGTCTCTCAGCCCCACTCACCTCACATAGTGTTTGTTGTGGGGGAGGAAGGGAAAGGAGAATGTGAGCCGCTTTGAGACTCCTTCGGGTAGTGATAAAGCGGGATATCAAATCCAAACTCTTCTTCTTCTTTACTGGCCAAGGAAGCCGGCGTACAGCTTCCAGGTCATGTGGCCAGCATGACTAAGCCGCTTCTGGCGAACCAGAGCAGCGCACGGAAACGCCGTTTACCTTCCTGACAGAGCAGTACCTATTTATCTACTTGCACTTTGATGTGCTTTCAAACTGCTAGGTTGGCAGGAGCAGGGATCGAGCAATGGGAGCTCACCCCGTCGCGGGGATTTGAACCGCCGACCTTCTGATCGGTAAGCCCTAGGCTCTGGGGTTTACCCCACAACGCCACCCGCATCCCAAAACATGCAGTACAAACAGCTAAAAAACATCGTGATGCTAAATCCATTGTTACAAACCGGATGACATCTGGATCTAGCCTCTGTCAGACTTGGTATGGGCTGCGGTGTCTGACAATTTGTCAATGGCCACCATCTGGAACTAACAGAAGGCTGTTCTCATGCAGAGATGGCATATGGCTCCTCCGATCACCTAAAAAAATGTGTCATTTCAGTTGATTGACACAATATTCTCAGCTCCGTCTCCTGGAAAACATGGGCTAAGCCTTAGGCAAGTGTGTTTCAGCACAATGCCAAGGAGGCACAAAATAATCACCCATTATTTAATATATTGTCTGATGGCCCATACTTCACTTCAAAACTGTCAGTCTTTAAATAGAATTTCAGAAATGCATCGGCTGTTGAGACTCACATGCATACATACCGAAAACGATAAATTCAGAAGGGGGGGGGATACAGTCTGCACAAATGAAACAGGTGTTGGTATTTTAGGAACGTCCTGCTAAAGCGGGTTCTCCTTCATGGAGAGCACGTGTTGCGGTGGGGGCCAGCAAGACACCCCTCTGTTGCTGGGCGGGATCGGATAGATAGCCAAGGCATGTGATTGGGCCCTGTGGGTTGTTGGGGAGATTTGTATGTTGCAATGTTTGAAGGACAGCCCAGAGGCTATATATTCCTCCTGCACGCAGCGTGGGGCCTCTCTTCGCTGCGTGCATTTGGATCACCCTCCCGCCCTATAATTTAGGCTTGTGCGTTGACCTTGCTATGCCTGTCATGGGCTCGTCTGCTTTTGGGGCAGGGGCCTGGTAGGAATTTTTCCATCTGGCTGATTGGCTGTTGCCATTTGGTTTTCGCCTGCTGCGTAGCAATTAGTCACAACTTGTAAGGTTGGCGGTTAGGCATTGGTTATTAAATTGTTTGGTGGAGGGGATGTGGTTGGCTGTGCCTGCCCCTCCAATGCTGCTGCTGCGCAGGGAATTCCGTTATAGGAATTCAGGGGCTCACCAAGCTTTTGTCCGTACCCCCTGGTCAGGGGCTAGGGCCACGCTTGAGCCTCTGGGAACATTAGGGGAGAGATGAGGGCTAGACACCCGACCCTATTCTCTCCCCAAAGTGTTTTCCCTTTACTGACTTCCGTAAGGCGGGCGGTTGTCAGTCTGTCCCCAGGAGGGGACAGATAGTCGGAACCAATGCCTAAGCAACCACTCACATTTTGTATTTTAATAAAGTTGTGGCCGAAAATATGCCAAAAACCTTAAACTTAAATTTCTGTGTGAAGTGTGTGTTATTTGAGGGGTGGTTTGGGGACCTCAACACGCAACACATACCCACAGCCCTACATACAGCCCAAAAATGATTTCTAAAAGCTATGTAACAGGAATGTTTTTATGTAAGTCTCTGTACAGTATCAGATCACTACAATTCCTGTACACTGAGGACAAGCAGTACAGTGTTTTCAGACTGCCAGTGTTAAGGCGATAAATATGAAATCCAACACAACAGTTGCACTAACAGAAACTTGTTGTGCAACCAGTTGTGCAACTGCAGGCATTGGGGATACAGCAAAATGTTGTGCAACCAGCTACAAGAACCATGTACAAGCCATTTCACTAGCGCAATTAGTACACCACTAAGGGACTTTACTGCAATGTTGAATTCACCCCTGAGGGTGTGATTCTCAAATGATGCAAAAGTAAGATACATTTTTGACTCCAGGGACACCACTGTTGTCACAAGATAGTTCCCTTCCTCCCCATTTTATCCTCACAGTGTGGTTTTGCTGAGACTGAGGCTGGATCTACACTGATCTGTAAAAACGCTATTAAAGGCTATTTTAAAAAGTTATATAGCTCTCACTGCTGATGGATAATTTCTCACTGCTGATGGATCACTGCCCTGCAGCACCCCCTGGTGTCACATTTTTATAACACATTCTTAACATTATAACTGACTAGTGTAGATTTGCCCTGGCCCAAGGCTCACCCACCAAGTTACATAACTGAGTAGGAAATGAACCCTGGTCTACCAATTTCAACACTAACCACAGCACCACACGGCATTTGCAATCTGGTGCCAATCTTATTTCCCTAGAGATGCAAATATAATAATGCTTTTTGCTTTTGCTTCACTGGGCGCTTCTTCTTTTCCACGTTTAGTTTCAGATTCTGTTCAGTACTTTTAAATGTGTCCGCTCTCTAACCCTATTGATCTTACTCCTCTGATTTTTCTGTATTCTCTTTCTTGGCTTTTGCACCCTTCCGACACTTCGTTGCTTATTAAACACCATACTTCTTCCTCTATTTTGCACCGCTGTGCCTTTTCTCTTATTGTTCCATGTGAACTCTTTACCAGCAGCTATCCTTGACTGATTCTGTTTTGAAACAAATGTCTAGACTTATTTATTTCAACTGGTGGACGTCTAATTATGTTTGGCCTTCCCCTCCTCCCCCAGTTTCTAGCTTTGAGATTTTATTTTTAGCATAGTGTTGACATTACTGTTGTCATATAAAGCAAACAGGAGGCAGGGCCAGTATATATTTATGCCTTTTCTACAGCACCTATGGTTTTGTGGTGTTGTTGTTGTTGTTTTAAACACCATGTAACGTATTGCAATTAGCAGCATGTGCATTTGTGTTGGTGGAGGCAAAATTGATTTCCTTGGAGACCACACATTTAGCATGCAGAAAGTCCCGGCTCCTAGCATGATGATACCCAGCTCTACCTCTCTTTCAAATCAGAACCAGTGAAGACGGTGAAGGTCCTGTGTGAGTGCCTGGAGGCGGTTGGAGGATGGATGGAGGCTAACAGATTGAGGTTGAATCCTGACAAGACAGAAGTACTGTTTTTGGGGGACAGGAGGCGGGCAGGTGTGGAGGACTCCCTGGTCCTGAATGGGGTAACTGTGCCCCTGAAGGACCAGGTGCGCAGCCTGGGAGTCATCTTGGACTCACAGCTGTCCATGGAGGCGCAGGTTAATTCTGTATCCAGGGCAGCTGTCTACCAGCTCCATCTGGTACGCAGGCTGAGACCCTACCTGCCCGCGGACTGTCTCGCCAGAGTGGTGCATGCTCTAGTTATCTCCCGCCTGGACTACTGCAATGCGCTCTATGTGGGGCTACCTTTGAAGGTGACCCGGAAACTACAACTAATCCAGAATGCGGCAGCTAGACTGGTGACTGGGAGCAGCCGCCGAGACCACATAGCACCGGTCTTGAAAGACCTACACTGGCTCCCAGTACGTTTCCGAGCACAATTCAAAGTGTTGGTGCTGAACTTTAAAGCCCTAAATGGCTTCGGTCCAGTATACCTGAAGGAGCGTTTCCACCCCCATCATTCAGCCCGGACACTGAGGTCCAGTGCCGAGTGCCTTCTGGCGGTTCCCTCACTACGAGAAGCCAAGTTACAGGGAACCAGGCAGAGGGCCTTCTCGGTAGTGGCACCCGCCCTGTGGAATGCCCTCCCTTCAGATGTCAAAGAGAACAACAACTACCAGACCTTTAGAAGACATCTGAAGGCAGCCCTGTTTAGGGAGGCTTTTAATGTTTAATAGATTGTTGTATTTTAATGTTCTGTTGAAAGCCGCCCAGAGTGGCTGGGGAAACCCAGCCAGATGGGCGGGGTATAAATAATAAATTATTATGATTATTATTATAGCATCTCCAACTAACTGGTTAGAGAACTAGGAAAGAAATCAGACCGAGACTCTAGAAAGGTGCTGGCCTTTGGAGCAGACAGTCCTGGCCTAGACAGACCAATCCTCTGACTTAGGAACAAGTCGGCTTCCTAAGCTCGCATACTAAGCATGCTCATCTAATTCCAAGGCTGAAAGCAACCAAAGTCCACTGAGTGCATTCCATGCAACGTTCATCCTCCACTAATGCAAACAACACGCACAAACAGAAAAGCAATATTAACAGACCCTCCAAGTGTCCCTATTTTCCAGAGACAGTCCTGGATTTACAGAACTGGTTTCTGATTTGATCCCGGAACATCCTGCTTTTCCTTAAGATGTCCCTATTTTCAGTGGAGAAATGTTGGAAGATCTGTATTAAGCATCAGTAGCTATCAATTTCTTATTAGTTAACAATCATAAGAATGCCTCAGGTTTAAGCAAGGTCTTGCTGGTTGAAAATTATAAAAGTAAAGGTAAAGGGCCCCCTGACGATTAGGTCCAGTCGTGAACGACCCTGGGGTTGTGACGCTCATCTCGTGTTACTGGCCGAGGGAGCTGGCGTACAGCTTCCAGGTCATGTGGCCAGCATGACTAAGCCGCTTCTGGCGAACCAGAGCAGCGCATGGAAACGCCGTTTACCTTCCCGCCGGAGTGGTACCTATTTATCTACTTGCACTTTGATGTGCTTTTGAACTGCTAGGTTGGCAGGAGCAGGGACCAAGCAACGGGAGCTCACCCCGTCATGGGGATTGATTCGAACTGCTGACCTTCGGATCGGCAAGCCCTAGGCTCTGTGGTTTAACCCACAGCGCCACCCACGTCCCTCATTGAGAATTATAATATTGACCAAATAGGTGCTCCTGGGAAGTTCACAAGCAGGCTGAGGCTGGAGGAGACCAGCCCCTGTTTGAGAACCTCCAACAAGAGAGAGCCTTCTCCTGCTTCTTGTTTGTCCCCAGTATCCGGTATTATTCAGAGCCAGTTTGCAACAGTGAGGAGAGTATGACCCATATGGCAGAGCTTGCAGCATGTTATAGACGCAGGGATGGCCAACTCCCAAGAGACTGCGATCTACTCACAGAGTTAAAAACTGGCAGTGATCTACCCCCTTTTGGGGGGTTCAGGTCAAAGTTGTTGAGCTTTTTTTTAGGAAGGAGGTAAAATGTTGAGTTGTTCAGCTTCTTTAGGGGGAGCCAATGATCTACCACTGATCTACCGCAGACATTCAGTGATCTACCAGTAGATCACGATCTACCTGTTGGACATGCCTGTTATAGAGGATGCTACTTACTAGAATCCAAAGAAGTCATTCAGCAGCAAAAATCAACATTGTATAGCACACAACCACCCTTTTTGTAGAAGAACAGGGATGCTTCCATTGATTTCAACTGATGACTTCTGCTTTGATGGCAGAAGTTACCTAAAACACTAAGCCACCGACCGGTAGCAACTTAGGAGCATTTTTAATCTTAGGAGCATTTTTAATCATCCAAAAGGAGGGGACAGATGAAAGTGTGGACACATCAGGAGTTCAGCTGATCTGGCTTGTTCTTACTAGACCAGAGTGCACAGAACAAAGCTGGTGTCATTTGTAAGATCTGATATCATAATCAGAAAAATGAAAAGCTCTACTGAGAGATTTGGTACCCTTTCCCCATGAATTTTCCAGCTCTGGGGGATTGCAGCCAAGCTAAACGTTACTTTAACATACCGTAGTATTTTGCTGATTAAATTCTGTCTTTGGAAACCATGGGCAGCGCATTAGTGACATGAATACCCAAATAGGGAGGATATAACGGCCATAACTCTTGGTAGCTGAGACCAAAAGGCACTTACAGTCTAAATAATGAAAGTGTGGTCTGCTCTATTAATTAGATCATTTATAATAGCCTTGACCATTAAGAGTAGAATTACAAGAGCATGACCTGGATACTTAACTTTGCATTGAAAGGGTTGTTTTCCATCTATCTAATGTACCTTAGTTTTTGAACAGCTTAGTACTCTGAACATTTTGGTTCCGAATGCTGCAAACCTAGAAGTGACTGTTCCGGTCTGCGAACTATTTTTGGAAGCCCAACATCCGGCGGGGCTTCCGCAGCTTCCTGCAGCCAATCAGAAGCTGCGCTTTGGTTTCCAAATGTTTTGGAAGTCAAAAGGACTTCCGGAATGAATGCCGTTCGACTTCCAAGGTACGACTGTACTTTGAAGGGCTCTTTATATATGTCTTTGGATATAGCAAAGGCAATTTAAATGCCGGGCACCTAAAAAAGTAAAGTGTGACTGTATTTGAAACCATACTGGCTGTGAACTCCATTAGCAAAACTATGACAAATTTTTCAAAAGGGTTGGCTGTGCTTTGTTTTTTGTATCAAAGGCAACAAAAAGTGTTTTTTACAGAGAGAGCGTTATGAAGATGATGTATAGGTGGTATTTAACACCGGTTAGATTGGCAAAAATGTATCACGCACAGAGTAATAAATGCTGGAAATGTAAGGAAGTAGAAGGAACTTTTTTCCATATGTGGTGGACGTGCCCAAAGGTGAAAGACTTCTGGGAAAGGATTTATAATGAATAGAAAAAGGGGTTGAGAAACACATTTAATAAAAAACCAGAAGCCTTTCTACTTGGTATCGTAAGCCAGGAAATCCCAAAAGGTGATAGGACCTTTTTTATGTATGCCGCAACTGCAGCCAGAATTTTGTTAGCTAGAAACTGGAAGTCAGAGGAATTACCAACGATAGAAGAATGGCAGATGAAAATGATGGACTTTATGGAGCTGGCTGAGTTGACTGGGAAACTTCGGGACCAGAGGGAGGAAGCGGTGGAAGAAGATTGGAAGAAATGTAAATTATATTTTAAAAAGTATTGTAAGATTAAAGAGTAGAAGTAAGCTGGAAGATAAGTGAGGCTGTAGACTTAGAAGATAGATTTAAGGTTTATGACTGTTGGAATTAATGATATTGATCTTAGATAAGAAAACATATTGAGGTTAATTATTGGAAAATGTTTTTAATGATGTCAAGAAATTACTAAAGATGATATACAAGGAACGCAGGAAGAGAGGACGGGAGGAAGTCAACCCACAATGATAAGAAGGATGAATAGGTTAAAAGGATTTATGTTTGTTTTCATATGGATTATTGTTGTTTTCTTTTTCGTTTGTTTATTGATGTTTGTTTTTTGATTGTATTATTTTGTTAAAACCAATAAATTTTTTTGGAAAAAACAAAAACAAAAAGTGTTTTTTACAGTCTCACCCCTATAAACTAAGGATGACACTTCATACAACTGGTAAAATGGACCGCAGTCCACAACAGAGTTATTAGTCTTTAAAAGTGTCACAAGACTCTTTGTTGTTTATGATGAAGATTTATGCGTATTCATCCCCCAGTGCCTTATCCCTCAAGGAATGATAGCAGAACATGTGAACTGTCCCCATGAAAAGTATTTTATTTCACACATTATGGAATATGAAACGATCCTTGGTGGTGCTTGATCTACAGTGGCTGTTTCACGTGAAGAAACTGCCACTCAACAATGCTGCAATAGCATGTGCAACCAAAACCACCACACAATGGCTGAAACTATAATAAAAGATTTACTGGAATCCTCTTCTGAAAAACTAATAGTCTTTCAATAAAGCCACATGATTAAAAAGCCATATATGCGTGATATAACAGAATGTATAATGTTCACGTGACTGAACCATTCAGCAACAAAATCTTGGTGCCAACAAAACGTTCACAATTGGTTGATGGTGAGTAGATAGTAGAATTCTTCAATGGTTCAAAGCAAAAATCTCATGGATGTTGTAATGGATCAGCCCTTTTGGCAAGAAGAATGTTTAGTTTCTCCCAGCAAATTTATGGGTTAAGTTATAACACTGTTTGAATGTCAGCTCGCTCTGGGGAGGCGGAACATTCTAAGGTTTAAAAGGAGGGAGCAGCCATTGGTTCGGGGTGGAGTGTTCGTGGGAGAGAGTTAGATAGGAGCAGGAGAGGGAGGAGATAGAATAGTGTGAGGGAGGTTTTGGTTAGGTTTAGTTAATGTTTGTGAAACTAGTAGAGAACTAAGCTGTAATGAAACTAAGCTCAACAACAATGAAATACTGAAACCGTTATGCTTTTTGGAAAATAAAGTCTTGTTCTTATTGTGCAAAGAAGCATCGTCATCTGTTTGGTCCAGCACGTTATATATAGGCTCTCAATAGAGTAAACTCAGTGGAAAGGCAAAACTGACCTGAGGGGGATAGTTTGTGTCTTGGAGTTGCACTAAGGGTGGAAACCTTGGACATGCCACAGAGTTGCTAGCGGTGGCTAGGCAGCTGATACAGTGAGGGATCCAGAGTGAAGGAGGCCCTAGACCAGTGTTTTTCACCCTCTTCTGGGCAATGGAACACCTGTCTTCGGGAAAAAATCTCGCGGCACAGCACACACAGCGCGCGGCTTTTTTTCTATGGGGGGGGGGCCGGCACAGTTTTTTTTCGGCGCGGCTTCTTCCCGCGCTGGGGAGGCCCGGCGGGGCTTTTCCCCGCGTCGGAGAGGCCCGGCGGAGCTTCGGCTTCGGCAGGGCTTTTCCCCGCGGCACAGCAGCCGGTGGCTCGCGGCACACCAGTGTGCCGCGGAACACCGGTTGGGAAACGCTGCCCTAGACTGTAGGCATAGGGGTTTTTCATCTTGACAGCCCAGAGCAAGAGATATAACAGGCCACGGCAGCTGGACAGGAGCACTCACGTTACTGGGATCCCCTTAAAGGGAGATCAGGTGCAAAGTTGAACCTCGGAGGATAAGGTGGAAGGGGATTAGGTTATATCCTGCGCACCTTGAGAAAATCATAAATTAGTAACGGAGTGGCTGACTGGAGAAAGGGGTTCGCAACAGATGTAATAGTAGATGAAGCATATTTATATGAGTCTTGCAACATCACCATCCAGCCGAAATCAACACAAGTGGCACATGAGAAGGACAAAGAAGACCTGTGCTCCGGATTACTCACAGGTTTCGCTATATAGCTTCATCTGTTCAGGTTAAGCATTCTGATTAGCACAACATGTGAAATATTCCACAGGCACAGCTTAGTGAAAGAGTGAACTTATCCCTCAAGGAATGATAGCAGAACATGTGAACTGTCCCCACGAAAAGTATTTTATTTCACACATTGCGGAATATGAAACTATCCTTGGTGGTGCTTGATCTACAGTGGCTGTTTCACGTGAAGAAACTGCCACTCAACAATGCTGCAACAGCATGTGCACCACTCCAGGTGACGGAGCAGTTAGCTCCGCCTCTGGCTCCACTTAAAAGGATCAGATAGCAGGTGATGTGAAAGATGGCTCTGCTTGAGACATAGGAGTAGCTGCTGCAGGTGGAAATGGCAAACTCAGGACTAGATGGGCAAATAATCTGTTATAAGGCAACTTTCTGAGTTTCTATGAGTTTCTAACTCATTTTATTTCAGCTTTAAGCCCATAGACATAACAACCAAAAACAGAAACAGCACAGTCTGGTTTACAATTGCTAACAGTAAAATAGATTAAAAGGGATACTCACTTGAATAAAATATGATAAAAATTAAATTAAAATTTCAAGTTGTATATAACAATTCATTGCGTTTCTTAAGTGTCAGAACTGATGTCAGACATGTTGCCATATGTAGGGTTATAATCAAGTCTGAATCTTGCAACAGAAGAGTAAGGTAAGACTCTTCCAAATACCCTGGTAATTTTTGAGTTAATGGAAGTGATAGAGTCTTTCGGGCGGCAGAATACAAGGGGCAGACAAACACTATGTGATGAAGAGATTCAATGTTTCCTGCTTGGAAGGGGGTTGGACTGGATGGCCCTTGTGGTCTCTTCCAACTCTATGATTCTATGATTCTATGATTCTATGAATCGAACGGTTATCACAGGCACATAAGACCGAAACTTGGCCCCTAGAAAATCTATGAAAAAGGACGTTTGAGGGGAAGACATTAAACCGTGCTTTAATAAAAACGAAACGATGACTAGCAATAGAAAGAGTTGATAGATAGGCTGGTACTTGAAGTGGGGGTACAATGCCCAGGGATCTCGGTGAGCATGCCCCCCCCCCGCCCAGCATAGCATTGCGTTGCAACTCAATATCATCCAATCTTTGAGAGATGGTCTTTTTTGCTGTATTTATATCTTGATTCAGAATATCTAAGGGCGAAATTCCAATAAGCAAAAGTTTGGCGTGAATCTTACCAGCTCAGGGGCTTATGAACTCATCGCGCCATAAGCATTGGGCCAGATAATATTCAGGTAATCTGTTTTCTATGGGGATAATTGTACTCTGTGGCACCCTAAAGATCAACTGCCAGGGGATCAAGGTACTTTCACTCCATATTAGAGTCTGGAACCTGTAGATAGGAGCGAACCTGCCGTAAAATGATGCCCCCAACTCCATTGGGATACTTGGAGGTCAATGGTATCTAAAGCCACTGAGAGATTCAGGAGAATAGACAGGATTGAACACAATAATCCAATGCTGCAAAAACACATTGTGTGGGCTTACACTGATGTAGAGAGTGTGATGTGTGCAAGCAAGCTGAATGTGTGTACACATGTGAATCTATTTTTAAATATTATTCCTTTTAAGCCAATCGCTTGCTTTTTGGAACAGATGGAGCTACTGAAGTTGAGAGGTATTTAGGCCAATACTTCAGAAAAGCTAATTGCTCACGATTAATGTAATTTTAAAAAAACCGTTTATACATGGTGTATGAACATAGCTGTCAACTTTCGGATTTGAAAATAAGGGATGCCGCGAGGGCGGTGCAATGGCACCAAGTAGCCTCGCCACCCTGCGCTCCAGAGGCTGCGCATGAACGGGTGAGCGAAAGAGCGAGCGCATAGACGGCAGGCAGGCTGTCTGTCTGGTTGGGCGTGAGGGTCTGGCTGCACAAGGCATGCAAGCTCCGCCCCCAGTTGGTCTCAGACTCCTTATTGGCAGCCGAGCAACGCAGCTGAGGAGCCTCCCTGGCCGGCAGGGAGGGAGAGGAGCTGCTTCCTTTGAAATCCGGGAAATTTGAGGGATATCAACAATCCGGGATAGCAGCAGGAAACTTCCCGCCAAAAAAGGGAGGGTTGACAGCTATGCAGAGATGGTCTTTCGAGCAGTGTGTTCCATTATCAGGTATCTGTTCCTTCACCAAGCACTGCTGCCAACTGGTTAACCCCAGCCCCTCAAAATCAAGTCTTATGTCCTTCACAGTGCATTGGTTCTATTTAATTCTGTCAGGTTCCCTTAACGTTGGTCAAGAGTAAAGACCAAGTCCTTCTTGTCTTTCTATCATTTTATTGTGCAAAGTATGTACAGTGCAGAGCTAATCCTAAACATGACCGTCTAGTCGCTAGCGGAATCCGGAAGTGCCCCCCTCCTGTTGCGGCGCCAACACCAGAGTCTCGGCACTCTAAATTGCCGCCTTCTCCTTCTGCGTAATGCTGGCGCCGGAAACGGTGTCTCTCCCTCAGAGTGGGTCTGCTGAGTGGTGTTAGGTCTCTCTGCATCTTCCTGGAGACCTCTCCCCACCTGGCTCCCTCCCGGTAACTGCTCCTCCCCCGAGAAGGGGCTGCCAGACTCACTGGGAGACGAGTCCCTCGACAACAGAGGCTGAGGCTGCCGGCAGCCACTCAGTGCCGGACTGGCAGGGGAGGGCACATCTTTGACAAATTCCCTTTGCTCCTGCTCCATCCCCTACAACAGTGGTTCTCAACCTTGGGTCCCCAGATGTTTTTGGCCTACAACTCCCATCAACCCCAGCTAGCAAGACTAGTGGTCAGGGATTATGGGAGTTGTAGTCCAACAACATCTGGAGACCCAAGGTTGAGAAAGGCTGCCCTACAAAACCTGAAATGGCCTTTGCTCAGTGGTAGGGAATTATATTCCTGCTTTGCATACAAATGGTTCCCAGTTCATTCCCTGGCACCTCCATGTTGGATTGGGAAAGACCCATGTCTGAAATCCTGGAAGGTTTCCCAAACTTGGGTCTCCAGCTGCTTTTGGACAACAATTCCCATCATCTCTGGACACTGGTCCTGCTACCTAGGGATGCTAGGAGTTGTAGTCCAAAATAAGCTGGAGACCCATGTTTGCGAAATCCTGGCATAGGGCTTGGATGGCCTGACAATACAGCTTCCTATGCAACAAACCCCAAACTCTACTCAGTAACAAAACAGGCCATTCCAGGGCACTGGAGACAGCGGGTGGCCTGTGAAGTACCAGAGTAATTAAGCTTCTCATTTGCCCTCTCTGCCCTCTTTAAGGCACATTTTGAGTTGGCCTGCAAAGTCAGTGAGCCCTCAAGCCAAGTGCCGTTCATCAGCAACGTATTGTGTTTGTGACTCACATAGCACAATATCCCTCCGCACACACATGTAATAATAATAATAATAAATAATAATAATAATCACAATCACAATCAAAATCAAAATCAAAATAATAAAAATCAAAATCAAAATAATAAAAATGAAAATAAAAATTTATTATTTGTACCCTGCCCATCTGGCTGGGTCTCCCCAGCCACACTGGGTGGCTTCCAGCAAATATTAAAATACATTAACATGTTATAGATTAAAAACTTCCCTAAACAGCCTTCAGGTATTTTCTAAATGTTATATAGTTATTGATCCCTTTGACCTCTGATGGGAGGGCGTTCCACAGGGCGGACACCACTACCGAAAAGGCCCTCTGCCTGGTTCCCTGTAGCTTTGCTTCTCACAATGAGGGAACCGCCAGAAGGCCCACCGTTCCATTTAACCATTCTGTAGAAAATTCAGTTGGGCATGGTGCTTACGGATGTGCTTTTGCACCTAGCTTATGTTACCACTCGGACTGAATAACTTACAGTGGTCCCTCGACTTACGAATGACCCGACTTCCGTATTTTTCGACTTACGAGTGAAAAAAGTGGCCGCGCGCCTACGAATTTTTTCGACCTCCGAATGGAAATCGTTGCCGTTTTAGATGCGGTTTCCTCGACTTATGAAGTTTAGATGCGGGTTTTTTTGACTTACGAATTTTTTCGGATATTTTTCTCCCAATGCATTCCTATGGGGACTTGACTTACGATTTATTTCGACCTACGGATGTCCATTCGGAACGGATTAAATTTGTAAGTCGAGGGACCACTGTAATTAAGCTTCTCATTTGCCCTTTCTGCCCTCTCTAAGGTACTTCTTTGAGTTGGCCTGCAGAGTCAATGAGCCCTCAAGCCAAGTGCCGTTCATCAGCAACGTATTGTGTTTGTCACTCACATACCACAATATCCCTCCCCACACACATGTACCAAATAGGGCAACGAAAGCGGACTTTCTGAATATTTGGTGGGCCTGCTATGTCTGCCTGGTGAGTCACGTTCATGTCAGTGGATCACAAGTTCTTCAATTTTGCATTTTCCATGCCATAGAGATGCACAGATGGATCACTCATCTGACCAAAACCGATGCCCCTGATCAGGCAGCAAAGACAGTTGATAGATCTCATTAGTATCAAACAGGATGACAGGGTGTTAATTAGAGAAACAGCCGCTGTAGGTATTAAGCTGCATATCAATGAGTGACGCCCCTTCCTCTGTCTTCTGCCTGCCAATTATTTATTAATTTGAGACACGGACACACACACACACACACACACACACACACACACCACCCCTGGCTCGCTGCCAGTGATAAGGCATTGGGCATTGATCTTGCTTGTGAAGTTTGCTCAATTCCATGTCACGTCCATCTTGTGCCCAAAGTCACGTTGCATTTTTTCTAGTGCCAAAGGGTAAGGAGAGGCTTAAACATGGGAAGCAAAACCATACCAATTACATATATAAATATAAGGAGCTTGAAAGAGGAAGAAGAGCAACTCGGTTTGCTTTTCCCTGAGGTCCATTTCACATATTAAAGGTAAAGGGACTCCTGACCATTAGGTCCAGTCGCGGACGACTCTGGGGTTGTGGCGCTCATCTCGCTTTATTGGCCGAGGAAGCTGGCGTACAGCTTCCGAGTCATGTGGCCAGCATGACAAAATCACTTCTGGCGAACCAGAGCAGCGCACGGAAACGCCGTTTACTTTCCCGCCAGAGCAGTTCCTATTTATCTACTTGCACTTTGACGTGCTTTCGAACTGCTAGGTTGGCAGGAGCTGGGACCAACCAACGGGAGCTCACTCCGTCGCAGGGATTTACCTTTTACTCTTGGAAAACAGGGCTTTGCTAACCTGGTCAGAAAGCCCCCAATTTAACAATTTTTGATGGGGAGGGGATAAAACAACCTGCAGCAATTAAGTAAAACAAGTGAGTTCCAACAAATCTAGAGATGGGAATTTGATGATGAGAATTACATGCCTTCCAGCCACGTCCTTTGCAAAGTGCAGCCACAGGAGAATTTGAGGGGAGGAGTCATCTCAGGTCATCCTAGGCAATGGCAAAGGCCAACCCTGCACCCTTGTGTGAACTGACTGCCCACTCCATCATGCCACTAGATTTCTTTGCAATCTGCAAGGATTTCTTGGCAGGCACTGATATGTGAAAAGTGATGCCTTACACCATCGGTTGCTAGTTCTGTCAAATGCTAATCAACACTGCAGGCCAACCAGACAATGCCGACAAGTAGCAGAAGTCAAAATATTGACAGATAGTGGAATCAAACACCGGTGGGCATTTTAAAAAACAGAGATGCGGTGTTTGGATAATATTTGAGCCTCCAGAAAATGGCCGGAGAACATTCGACTTCAAAACATGCAGTGAAAAATTTCCAGACCTTTTTTTTTTGCAGGGAGGGATTAAGTCAGCTCTACAAGTGACACTTTGGCCGAGCCCTTTCCCTGACAGATGATCTCTACCATTTGATGGGTGTCTTGAATCCTGCACGAGACCAAGCAGCTGAGGTGGCAAAGGAGCAGAACTGTTATACTGCCACTTGAAAAGGAAGCCTTGGGGGCTGGTCTCATTTACTCCAAAATGAGGCAAGGCCCTGACACCTTCAGCCTGCCCTTACCTGCCTGCCTGCCTGCCTGCCTGCCTGCCTGCCTTGTTATATCCAGTTGGGGCAGCTCCGCCCAGCATGAAGGACCAGGTGCGCAGGCTGGGAGTCATTTTGCACTCACAGCTGTCCATGAAAGCACAGGTCAATTCTGTGTCCAGGGCAGCACCATCTGGTACGCAGGCTGAGACCCTACCTGCCTGCAAACTGTCTCGCCAGAGTGGTGCATGCTCTGGCTATCTCCCGCTTGGACTACTGCAATGCGCTCTACATGGGGCTACCTTTGAAGGTGACCCAGAAACTACAACTAATCCAGAATGCGGCAGCTAGACTGGTGACTGGGAGTGGCCACCGAGACCATATAGCAACAGTCCTGAAAGACCTACATTGGCCCCTGGTATGTTTCCGAGCAGAATTCAAAGCATTGGTGCTGACCTTTAAAGCCCTAAATGGCCTCGGCCCAGTATACCTGAAGGAGCGTCTCCACCCACTGAGATCCAGCTCCGAGGGCCTTCTGGCGGTTCCCTCACTGTGAGAAGCAAAGTTGCAGGGAACCAGGCAGAGGGCCTTCTCAGTGGTGGCGCCCTCTCTGTGGAACGCCCTCCCACCAGATGTCAAGGAAATAAGAAACTACCTGACTTTTAGAAGAAGGCAGCCCTGTTTAGGGAAGTTTTTAATGTTTGATGTTTTGTCGTGTTTTTAATATTCTGTTGTGAGCCGCCCAGAGTGGCTGGGGGAACCCAGCCAGATGGGTGGGGTATAAATAATACGGTGGTGGTGGTGGTGGTGATGTCATTGGCTGTGACATCACTGAGTGCTTTTCTCCCAGCGTTCTGTCCTACCATTCCCAAGGGACACCAGACGCTGATGCGAGGAAATGGCCAAAGAGAATTTTTGCCTGTGTCTTCCCCGGAGGCCACACAAAGCCACAAGGCTTCTGGCTGTCCAATATTAATGTGTGTGTGTATATATATATATATTCACAACCCCGGTTTAAAAGAGTTGAAACGGTCTCCAGGGGTTGAGGAATGCAAGTTCCCAGTTGCCTAGCAATGCCTGACGACGGGTGGGGTGGGGGGTGTTCAGGAGCAACTCTCTCTATTTGTTCTCCGGTGCAATTAGGGAGAGGGGGCTCTTTCCCCGCTTCTGCTCAAGGCTTGACTTACTCAAGGCAAAGCTGCCATGGAGACTGTCTCTTGCTTGGCAGCTAACATCAACACAAGCAGACAGATTCCGTGGCATCCTCGGAAAGGTTTCTCGGAAGCAGCCAATCGGAAGCCACGCCTTGGTTTCCAAACATTTTGGAAGCCGAGCGAACTTCCGGAATGGATTCCGTTTGACTTCCAAGGTACGACTGTACTGGGAAGGCCCTGATCCAAGCTGCCACCAATCTCACCTCTGGGAAGGAGAGGGCTGAGAGCCCATTTCCCTGCCAATCTCAGAGGACGGGGAGGAACATAGAATCATAGAATCCTAGAGTTGGAAGAGACCACAAGGGCCATCCAGTCCAACCCCCTGCCAAGCAGGAAACACCATCAAAGCATTCCTGACAGGTGGCTGTCAAGCCTCTGCTTAAAGACCTCCAAAGAAGGAGACTCCACCACACTCCTGGGCAGCAAATTCCACTGTCGAAAAGCTCTTACTGTCAGGAAGTTCTTTCTAATGTTTAGGTGGAATCTTCTTTCTTGTAGTTTGAATCCATTGCTCTGTGTCCTCTTCTCTGGAGCAGCAGAAAACAACTTTTCTCCCTCCTCTATATGACATCCTTTTATATATTTGAACATGGCTATCATATCACCCCTTAACCTTCTCTTCTCCAGGCTAAATATACCCAGCTCCCTAAGCCGTTCCTCATAAGGCATTGTTTCCAAGCCTTTGACCATTTTGGTTGCCCTCCTCTGGACACATTCCGGCTTGTCAGTATCCTTCTTGAACTGTGGTGCCCAGAACTGGACACAGTATTCCAGGTGAGGTCTGACCAGAGCGGAATACAGTGGTACTATTACTTCCCTTGATCTAGATGCTATGCTCCTATTGATGCAGCCCAGAATTGCATTGGCTTTTTTCGCTGCTGCATCACACTGTTGACTCATGTCAAGTTTGTGGTCTACCAAGACTCCTAGATCCTTTTCACATGTACTGCTCTCAAGCCAGGTGTCACCCATCCTGTATTTGTGCCTTTCATTTTTTATTATTATTATTTTTTGCCCAAGTGTAGTACTTTACATTTCTCTCTGTTAAAATTCATCTTGTTTGCTTTGGCCCAATTCTCTAATCTGTTAAGGTCATTTTGAAGTGTGATCCTGTCCTCTGGGGTATTAGCCACCCCTCCCAATTTGGTGTCATCTGCAAACTTGATCAGGATGCCCTCAAGCCCATCATCCAAGTCATTGATAAAGATGTTGAATAAGACAGTCTGTGACCTCGGCCATGTACTTACTCCCACTCCTTCCGCCTCGCCTGCGGCGTGCTCTGCATCTTGTGGGCTTCATGCGCCTTGATGATGTCCCGCTGCTCAATCAGGCCCCCTCGCCGGCGCTTGATGACTTCTGGGCTCACGGGGATGAGCTGGCTCTGCCCCACATCCAACGTGCTGCCACCCTCCAGCCCCAAGCTGGATTCCCTCTCCTGGGAGTGCAGTTCGTAGAGGCCGTCGAAGCTGGTGGTGCGTGAGACGAGCGTTTCCGTCAAGGTCTCCGGCTCGAGCAGGCTGCAGGACTGAGCAGGCTGCATCAAACCCAGCCGGTGCTTCCGCCATGCCTCTTCCTCCGGCACGGCCAGCATGCACCTCTGCGAGTCGCTGTCCAGCTCAGGGCTGCTGCCGGGAGGGTAAGAGCCTGATTCGGGGAGCATGTGAGCGCTGAGAGAGCACGTGCCAAGGCTGAACATCACGGACGCCGCTGCAGAACATCACTCTAGGGACAAGGGACAAAAAGGGCAAGAAAAGTTACCAGCAGGCTTCTTTCTGATACCTGTTTTGAGCGGGGGGTGATTCAGGTTGCAGAACTGGAAGGGGACGCTGCCCTCTTTATAAATTGTGTCCCTCGAAAAATATCAACACAAAGCAGAAAATAACCAAGGATCAAGGCCCTGTTTGGTTGAAATGCCACAGTCATTACCCAGCACCTCCAGTAGGGCCATACGAATTGTTCTCTAGCCTGCAAGGGTTAGGAGAGGACATACATAGATTCAGGCACACACACACACCATCCCACAAATAATAATAATAATAAATAAATAAATAAATAAATAATCATTAATCATTAATCATTAATAACCCTGTTTAGGGAAGTTTTTAATGTTTAATGCTGTATCATGTTTCTAATATTTGGTCGGGAGCCGCCCAGAGTGGTTGGGGAAACCCCAGCCAGATGGGTGGCATATAAATAATAATAATAATAATAATAATAATAATAATAATAATAATAATAATAATTCTTTTATTTGAAGAAGTATATTTGAAGAAGTATATCTGAAGAAGTGTGCATGCACACGAAAGCTCATACCAAGAACAAACTTAGTTGGTCTCTAAGGTGCTACTGGAAGGAATTTTTTAATTTTGTTTTTAATATAAATAAATTATTATTATTATCATTATCATCATCATCATCATCATCATCCTGGACCATAAAGAAGGCTGATCACCGAACGACAACAGGCAGGGGAATTAATCGGTACACAACACAATCCAAATATGGGTCATCCAAAAGTGTGGCTAAGCCCTAGTTTAGGTCCATTAAACATAGTTGGGTACAGCTTATCAGCAGCAGCAGCACAGTTAATAAGTCATAAAGTGATTAGCATGTCACCTTTCGATGATCAGAAATGACAAAAATTTAGTTGGGGGAGGCAAGGGATGGGACTGCAGACCCCCTGGGTGCGTTCTGCAGACCCCTAATTGTGAACCACTAATCTAGTCCAACCCCTTGCAATGCAGCTGTCCCCTATAGATATCGAACCTGCAACCCACAATCCAAGCAGTTGAGATACCCTTTTCCCCTATGGAAGGAGATATCCTTCCATAGACAGCCCCACCACTGGAGTGGGTCTTCTGTTGATGCAAAACCCAGATAGATTATAGATGATAGATAGATAGATAGATAGATAGATAGATAGATAGATAGATAGATAGATAGATAGAGGTAACGGTAAGGGGACCCCTGACCATTAGGTCCAGTCACAGACAACTCTGGGGTTGCGGCCCTCATCTCGTTTTATTGGCCGAGGGAGCCGGCGTACAGCTTCCGGGTCATGTGGCCAGCATGACTAAGCCGCTTCTGGCGAACCAGAGCAGCGCACGGAAATGCCGTTTACCTTCCCGCTGCAGCGGTACCTATTTATCTACTTGCACTTTGATGTGCTTTCGAACTGCTAGGTTGGCAGGAGCTGGGACCGAGCAACGGGCGCTCACCCCGCCGCGGGGATTCGAACTGCCGACCTTCTGATCGGCAAGCCCTAGGCTCTGTGGTTTAACCCACAGCGCCACCCGCGTCCTTAGATAGATAGATAGATAGATAGATAGGTAAAGGTAAAGGGACCCCTGACCATTAGGTCCAGTCATGTCCGACTCTGGGGTTGCCACGCTCATCTCGCTTTATTGGCCGAGAGCCGGCGTACAGCTTCCAGGTCATGTGGTCAGCATGACTAAGCCGCTTCTGGCGAACCAGAGCAGCGCATGGAAACGCCGTTTACCTTCCCGCCAGAGCGGTTCCTATTTACCTACTTGCACTTTGACATGCTTTCGAACTGCTAGGTTGGCAGGAGCTGGGACCGAGCAACGGGAGCTCACCCCGTCGCGGGGATTCGAACCGCCGACCTTCTGATCAGCAAGCCCTAGGCTCAGTGGTTTAACCCACTGAGATAGATAGATAGCACCCTACAATAAAGAGCTCCAGCAGTGAACATATAAATTCAGTTTGATGAAGTGGTCAGTTAAATCAGGCGACCTGGAACAAAACTTTCCTTATGTTTCCCAGCGATAGTTGCTTACTCCCTTACTGGTGCCTCTCTGCTCACTGACACCAACTCTTAAAGTTACCTTAAACGTCGAAAGATGCAAGATGGTATCTCAAGCAGTAGGTGGTGCTGTACCTCAAGATACAAAATTCTCCCCTGTTACCTGTAGCGTTTGTTTTGGTTCTTGTGTACTGTGAGATCTCATTCCCCCCACCTGAGCACATTTGCACAGACAACACTGTTAATGAGTCAGCAAGTTCTGGAAAGAAGTGGGACAGAATGACTCTTTGTGGCATTTGAGTAGCTTTTTAAAGCAATGGAGT
This sequence comes from Darevskia nairensis, assembly GCA_034642065.1. Lineage (NCBI taxonomy): Eukaryota > Metazoa > Chordata > Lepidosauria > Squamata > Lacertidae > Darevskia > Darevskia nairensis. The sequence goes on along the minus strand of JAWWNI010000384.1, from coordinate 1,706,525 downwards.
AAGGAGCAAGGAGCATGAATCTAAACTGATTAAAAAAAAATGCCTTTCAGAATGAGAGATCCAAGTTGGAAACGGAATTGTTAGAGCCAAAAACTAAAAATCTATCCAGAATGTATAATTTGTTGCTTGAGTGGCATACGCAAGATGAATTAGTAAAATCTGCAATGATAGGTTGGGCTAAAGATGTTGGGCACAACATCATGATGGAGGACTGAGAAAGATTATGGAAGAAAGGAATTAAATTCACAGCATGTAATTTACTAAGAGAGAATATTATGAAAATGATATACAGATGGTATATGACCCCAGTCAAACTTGCTAAGATCTATCATTTGCAGGACAATAAGTGTTGGAAATGTAAACAGGTTGAAGGGACGTTTTATCATATGTGGCGGACATGCCCAAGGATAAAAGCTTTCTGGGAAAAGATTATAATGAAATGAAAAAAGTGTTGAAAAACACATTTGTTAAGAAACCAGAAGCTTTTTTACTTGGAATTGTGAATCAGGAGGTCCCGAAGGAAGAACATTTTTTTAAAAATGTATGCCACAACAGCGGCCAGGATTTTGATTGCAAGAAACTGGAAGACACAGGAATTACCTACGATAGAAGACTGGCAGATGAAAATCATGGACTATATGGAACTCGCCAAAATGACCGGGAAACTCCGCGACCAGAGGGAGGAGACGGTGGAACAAGACTGGAAGAAATTTAAAGTTTATTTCAAAGACTATTGTAAGATTTAAAATTTGAAAAAGTTGGAAGAAAGAACAGCTTACAGATAGAAATTAGGTTTAAGTAGTTTAAGTGTATGGTTTTTGGGTTAAAACAAGTTTAAGATGAAAATATAAGTATTATAGGGAAGAATAATTAAAGATGAGAGGAAATTACTAAAGATGATTGATAATGAAATGCAGTAGGGGGGACAGGAGGAAGTCACCCTAATATGATAAGACAAGAGGAAAGGAAAGGGAAGATATGATATATGTTGTGTTTTTGTATTTGGTATTATGTTTGTTGAATTATGTAGTATGTCAGATGTTAGGTTTTTATTTTTTTATGTTAAAACCCCAATAAATATTATATAGATATATATAAAAAAGGAGCATGAATCTAGCAGGATTCCTCTGAGCAGCTTTCCACCAAAGGATGCCATGGAACTAAGCCAGATCAGCCATAGCTCCTCACGAGGACTGGAGGCACTGCATGAAGGCTAGAAGGTTCCTGGTTCAAGTCCCAGGTTGTGTCTGCAGGTGGGTGGAAAGCGGTCCAGGAATTCCTTGGCAGACAACACAATGCAGGAAAGGTTACTTAGAAGTTTGAGGGTGGTGGGGGGTGCCATAGTCTGTTTCCCAAAGTGTAGAGATCGGCTGTACAGCCCCAAAGGCCTCACAACCTTTTTGGTAGGATGAAACGTCACCACACTCAGGAGCCTCATTAGCTACCTTGACATCCAACCCCTGTTCATCTTCCAGACATCCAGTCTGCACATTTTAGCATGTGGAATCAGGAGTCGTCATAAACAAGGATGCTCCTAACTTAACCCAAAAGCACAAGTGGAACAAAACACAAAGGATAACGCTGAAATGCCAGTCTCACCGTCACCACTTTTACTGTCTATTAGGTACTGTCTAGGGATGCTCCACTGGTGAGGAAGGAATCTTCCAGTAAGAGCTGTTCGACAGTGTTCGACAGTGGAATTTGCTGCCAAGGATTGTGGTGGAGTCTCCTTCTTTGGAGGTCTTTAAGCAGAGGCTTGACAGCCATCTGTCAAGAATGCTTTGATGGTGTTCCTGCTTGGCAGGGGGTTGGACTGGATGGCCCTTGTGGTCTCTTCCAACTCTAGGATTCTATGATTCTATGAATCTTATCATACTGATGTCCCTTTGCTGCATCTTCATCATGAAAAAGCTCATTCAGAGGCTCACTCTCCCTTCTTCCCCAAATAAACCACTGGAAGGACAGGGAGGGATGAGGGAGGTGGCCAACCCACAACTTGAGCAGTGCAGTTTTTAGTTAAGGTAAAGGGACCCCTGACCATTAGGTCCAGTCGTGTCCGACTCTGGGGTTGCAGCGCTCATCTGGCTTTATTGGCCAAGAGAGCCGGCGTACAGCTTCCGGGTCATGTGGCCAGCATGACTGAGCCGCTTCTGGCGAACCAGAGCAGTGCATGGAAACGCCGTTTACCTTCCCGCCAGAGCGGTTCCTATTTATCTACTTGCACTTTGACGTGCTTTTGAACTGCTAGGTGGGCAGGAGCAGGGACCACGCAATGGGAGCTCACCCCGTCGCAGGGATTCGAACCGCCGACCTTCTGATCGGCAAGCCCTAGGCTCTGTGGTTTACCCAACAGCGCCACCTGGGTCCCTCCAGGTTTTAACTCCCCCTTAATCATACTGCATTGCCAGGGAGGTGTTGTTTCAAGGGTCATTCCACACACTGGCGGAGGAAGAGGAGTGCGGGGGGGGAGCGCACTGCCACCGGCAGCGCGATCCCGGTGGGGTGCCATCGCAGCTGCCTCCCTGCCCGTGCTGGGCACCACGCCCCCGCAAGCGGCGCGCCACGCCCCCAGAATGGCTGTCTGCTCTCTGCTCTCCGCTCCCCGGTGCCAAAGCATGAAGCTCCGCCACTGGTTCCACAGGGCTAGCCAGGTCCCCTGTTTCATCTCTACAGAAAATAATAAACAGACACAAAGATGACACCATAAATTGCAATATTCAAAAGAAACTGCAAGGGGGGGTGGCACAACACTTTGACCGCCCAGGACACTCTGAAGAATGACCACCTTCAGGTCAGTTGCCAAGAAACTGCAATATGGAACTGCTGAATTTCAACAGATCAAGAAGTTGGGCGCTATCACTTGTCGATTGAATGGGTACAACTGTTGGTGTTCATTGCCTTGCCTGTGCCAGGATGTCTGCGTTATCAGCAAGTGTTTTGCGAATTGCCCTTGTTAGTTCCATAATTCCTACTCTTTCTGTATTTTCTGCAATTCGTTTCTCTTTGACCTCACTGTTTACCATTCCCATGCCAAAAAATAGCCACCGTGCATATCTATACTTGTAACGCATGCATTTAAAGAAGTGGGCCATAGAAGCTTATGCTGTAATAGGTTTGTTAGACTTTAAGGAGACACAAGTCTACTTTGTCATATTTGTTGTGGTGGTGGTTACTTCCGGGTTCGGAGCTTCACACATGCGCTAAATCGAAGCAGCGAATCGCAACCAGCGCGTGCGCAGACATGGCGCTGCAGGTTACAGACACTGCGGGTGGCGAACGCGCCTCCTGCACGGATCACGTTTGCAACCCGAGCATCCACTTTATTATTATTACTAGTGGACGTTCAGCCCGTTAAATTAACGGGCGCTAGAACATATGTAGCGGCTGCTGCTGCTGCTGCGGGACAGCGAGATGCCCGACGAAGCCGCTGGCCCTGCCAGCGCCATCTTCCCACACCCCGTTCTTCCGCCCGCTCAGTGCTCGGCCTCTTCAGCTGCTCGGTGATCCGTCGGGAGAACCCGGGGCCCTCGACGCACATCCCCGTCGGCGGAGGCGTCGGCGGAGGCGGCGACGGAGGCGACGCCTGCGCAGTCCCAGGGCTTTCCCCCCGCCGTTCCCGCCTGCCCGCCCGTTGTGCCTGCCTCTCCGGGCGGAGTGGCGTGAGGAGGCGGCCGCTCCTCCCCTCAGCCGCCTCCCGACTCCCCCCACCCCGCGAGCGTCATCCTTCCTTCCCACCAGTCACAGGCTACCGCTTCCACAGTTTCGCCTGGCCGCCTCGCGGAAGGAGCTCAGCGCCCTCAGGAGCTGGGCCGGGTGCTGGGGGTCCGACACGGCGCTGCCCGCCGCCCCGCCCAACCACCCCTTCCCGGGTGTCGCCTCACGGCCGCCGCTCCTCTGTCCCCTCAGCCATGTTGGCAGCCGCTCAGCTCATCCTCCGCTGCTGCTACGCACGCAACCCGCCTCTGCGCTCCAATCCCTGTGAACTGTCTCGCGCTCAGGGAACAGCGGCGGGAGGAGCAGCAGCAGCAAGCAGCTTAACCGCCTGCTTGCCTGCTTTGCACGCACCCAGCGTTCGGCCGGCCCTGATTGGTGCGCGCGTCTCTGCGCTCCAATCCCTGTGTTCGTGGGGCACATGCACAGTAGCGCAAACCCAGGGACACAGGGACTGGATGCAGAGACACTTGGAATTTATTATATAGGATTATTATTATTATTATTATTATTATTATTATTATTGGAATAGGTAGGTTAATTTTGGGAGGGCGGCCACTAATGGTGGGCTAAAATTGCCTCCCCATGTTCACACGGCTATCCCCCCCCCCGACACACACATACCCGAATATGCCAGAGGCTTCCCCAACCCTGCTATAGGCAAAAGTTGTGAATCATTCTTTCCCAGAGAACAGCTGAAAGAGGGAGTTGCAGCAGCAACAAGGACAGGACAATATAATTGCACCCGCTGCTTACCCAGTGTGGCTGAGGGGGTAATAAAGAGCTGGCGATGGAAAGCCACAATCTAGCACAGCAGTAGCTCCTCTTTAAAGCAGGCAGAGCCCTGCTAAGTTCTCCCCTCCATGCTAGAATTCTGGGGCATGCCAGGAAGCAGTTAAAGAACAGCTGCATCGCTTGCCAAAAGGAACACCCTGAGCATCTTCAGGCTTAGCTGTCAAAGCCCATAAAGGATTAATGATGCTGTCTTGTTATCTACAGGAGACAATTGGCAGAGGGTCTGAGAGAGGCACTACCACCTTTCTTGTGTGAGAGACACCCTGCGTAGCGGCAGAAGTTAAAACAGTTTCAGCACCATCTGCATTTCTTAGCCAGATGCCGGAAGGGGGAAAGAGCATCATGCACATCAAGAAGAAGAAGAAGAAGAGTTTGGATTCGATATCCCGCTTTATCACTACCCGAAGGAGTCTCAAAGCGGCTCACATTCTCCTTTCCCTTCCTCCCCCACAACAAACACTCTGTGAGGTGAGTGGGACTGAGAGACTTCAGAGAAGTGGGACTAGCCCAAGGTCACCCAGCAGCTGCATGTGGAGGAGCGGAGACGCGAACCCGGTTCACCAGATTATGAGTCTACTGCTCTTAACCATTACACCAGACTGGCTCTCAAGAAGGGCAGCCTGGTGCATCTCTGAACCACTTCAAATTGACTGGAGCAATGACAGTGGTTTCGGAGCTGGGTGACGCAACGAAACTGCCTCGGTGGATGCAAAGGTCAAGTGGGCCATGGCCAAATTTGGAACAAGGCCATGCGGCTTTGTGGAATTGCACCTACTTGCGTTGGCACAGAGAATGCAGCTGGAGCTGTAAACTGGGCATGTGGTGAAGCCACAACAGTCAAGTTAAAATGGAATTGGAAGAGCGCCACTCAACAATATCCCCTTGCGCTTGTTTGTGTGTGTCGGCCATCAAAGGCACTCACATTTTTCAATCTGTGCACAGAATTTTCACTTTTTGCGCTGTGGGGTTTGGGAATGGCAACTAGATTGTCTGGAGGAACCTAAAAGGTTTTGTGGCAATCTATCCCTTCGGTAGCAATGACAAACCTAGACAGCATCTTAAAAAGCAGAGACATCACCTTGCCGACAAAGGTCCGTGTAGTTAAAGCTATGGTTTTCCCAGTAGTGATGTATGGAAGTGAGAGCTGGACCATAAAGAAGGCTGACCGCCGAATAATTGATGCTTTTGAATTATGGTGCCGGAGGGGATTCTTGAGAGTCCAATGGACTGCAAGAAGATCAAACCTGTCCATTCTGAAGGAAATCAGCCCTGAGTGCTCCCTGGAAGGACAGATCCTGAAGCTGAGGCTCCAATACTTTGGCCACCTCATGAGAAGAGAAGACTCCCTGGAAAAGACCCTGATGTTGGGAAAGATTGAGGGCACAAGGAGAAGGGGACGACAGGGGACGAGATGGTTGGACAGTGTTCTTGGGGCTACCAACATGAGTCTGACCAAACTGCGGGATGCAGTGGAAGACAGGAGTGCCTGGCATGCTCTGGTCCATGGGGTCACGAAGAGTCGGACACAACTAAACGACTAAACAACAACAAATCCCTTTGGTGGCGAACCTCAATGTGGCAACTAAGGGGTCCATTGCAAAGAAGGCCTCTTAACACTCATTATGCCATGGGCTAGTTGCAAGTGTCCATGGTGAACATTTGTCAGCTGACTCAGTACTTAAAGGCAGTTGGCTCCCTCAGTCAGTATTGTGGGGTATCCATATCGAAACAGGGCCCTGTCCTGGTTGCTTTTCTGAATCGACTCTTCACTCCGGCTTTACTTATAAAACGATCCTTTTGAATACGAACTGATATACATTTATTGTTACTTGAAATTTCTTATGTTCTTATACTGTAACAAATTATTGTTTACTCATACGACTGTGAATTTGAAGTTGTATTTTTCATTTGAAGCTACACATATTATTGTGAACTTGAAACTGTTTTTCTTATTTGAATTGACATTCTCTGCTTAAGACTGTAATTCATACATACCAGTACTTTTATTTAACTATAATTCACGAGTAGGATTTATTCCTAGTATTGAAATTTCTGGCCTGAGCTCTTGGTGTGTATTTCCTTTCAGTATAACTAATAACAAGAACTCCAATTTATTTAACGTTTAAGTATTGTGGGGCAGCCTAGCCAGGGCTGCAAAATGGATGTCAAAGGTCATGTAATATATTGACAATTAAAATAGCATTACATTCTGTCAGGTTTTCTCTTCTGTTCGGAATAAACAGATTTTCAATGTGGTTAATGAAACACTTAGAGCAGTGGTGGCCAAACTCGGTCCTCCAGCTGTTTTGGGACTGCAATTCCCATCATCCCTGACCACTGGTTCTGTTAACTAGGGATGATGGGAGTTGTAGTCTCAAAACATCTGGAGGGGCGCGTTTGGCCACCACTGACTTAGAGGCTTGGTGTCAGGGACTGGGCAGAGGAAGAATGGTGGAGACGGCCTCCCCATCCTGACCCTTCACAGGAGAAGGAAGAGGAAGACAGTATAGATTTATAACAGGGGTTTGAGGGAGGTAGCAGCTCAGAGGCAGATGAGGGGGAAAGTTGGGAAATAATGGGGGAGGAGGAGGCAGAACCAGGGCAGCAGCTGGCTGACACAGTGTCATAGAATCATAGAATCATAGAGTTGGAAGAGACCCCAAGGGCCATCCAGTCCAACCCCCTGCCAAGCAGGAACACCATCAAAGCATTCTTGACAGATGGCTGTCAAGCCTCTGCTTAAAGACCTCCAAAGAAGGAGACTCCACCACACTCCTTTGCAGCAAATTCCACTGTTGAACAGCTCTTACTGTCAGGAAGTTCTTCCTAATGTTTAGGTGGAATCTTCTTTCTTGTAGTTTGAATCCATTGCTCCGTGTCCTCTTCTCTGGAGCAGCAGAAAACAACCTTTCTCCCTCCTCTATATGACATCCTTTTATATATTTGAACATGGCTATCATATCACCCCTTAACCTTCTCTTCTCCAGGCTAAACATACCCAGCTCCCTAAGCCGTTCCTCATAAGGCACCATTTCCAGGCCTTTGACCATTTTGGTTGCCCTCCTCTGGACACGTTCCAGCTTGTCAGTATCCTTCTTGAACTGTGGTGCCCAGAATTGGACACAGTATTCCAGGTGAGGTCTGACCAGAGTGTCATTGGAAAGCATCCCAGACCCCCCATCTCCCAGAACCCGGTGAGCCTTAAAAGTAGGAGAGCAAAGAGCCCAAAGACAGAGGGCACATAGCAGCACCCATATGATGCAACCGGAGAAGCAGTGGAAACTGCTGCAGCTCACTACGGAAAGATAAGTCTAAGAATACTCCCAAGAATATTTTCCTGCCCCAAGATAAGGCCTGTGAAGGGAGAAGGAAAAGACCCCACCCGTCCAAATACCCTGGTCACTGGACCTGCAACCTAGGGATGGTGCTCACTAGACAGAGCTACAAAGAACTGGGAATCCCCCTGACTCAAGCGGTTGAACCCCCCACAAGAGGAAGACAGGCGAAAATCTCTAATTATTTTAAACCGAAATCAGACAAATTAAGTAACGCTGAGAGACGGCTCCCCCTCGAAAGGTCCATAGACCGCACTTGGCATGGGAAGACCAAGGAAATAGATGAAGGAGGGGTGGGAGTCGATCTGGCAACTGAGATAAAACAAGCTATTTCAGAAAACAAAACTCTTATGAACCAACGGGGGCTGGAACAGGAACAGGAGTTACAAGAGGGAAACTCAATACAAGAGGGAAACTCCCAACGACTCAGGCTTGGGGAGAAGGTGGGGTTCCACACTATGGTGAAGGAAGACCAGGACAATACAAGAGTCCAATATATGGACTTGGAAAGTCTCCCATATGAGTGACGAATGAGGAAGTGGGATAGACGGGGGGGGGGTGGAGATTCACTTGGTACAACGCTATTATCCAAGATCAGGGGTCAGCAACCTTTTTCAGCCGTGGGCCGGTCCACCGTCCCTCAGACCATGTGGTGGGCCGGACTATATTTTGGAAAAAAATATATGAACGAATTGCTATGCCCCACAAATAACCCAGAGATGCATTTTAAATAAAAGCAAACATTCTACTCATGTCAAAACACAAGGCAGGCCCCCCACAAATAACCCAGAGATGCATTTTAAAGAAAAGGACACATTCTACTCATGTCAAAACACCAGGAAGGCCCCACAAATAACCCAGAGATGCATTTTAAATATAAGGACACATTCTACTCATGTCAAAACACCAGGCAGGCCCCCCACAAATAACCCAGAGATGCATTTTAAATAAAAGGACACATTCTACTCATGTAAAAACACCAGGCAGCCCCCCAAATAACCCAGAGATGTATTTTAAATAAAAGGACACATTCTACTCATGTAAAAACACGCCGATTCCCGGACCATTCACGTGCCGGATTGGGAAAGCGATTGGGCCGCATCTGGCCCCTGGGCCTTAGTTTGCCTACCCCTGTCCAAGAGGCTGGGTTCTATAGCCTCCCTCTGTAAAGATTGAAATAAAAAAGGACGGTAAGAACCTTTTCCTTGTCTTTATACTTTCCTGGGCAACCAGCCGGGAGCCCCTGACAGCACCCTGACACATGGTGGGAGCAGCAGGTCATGCAGAGCAAAAAGAGTACAGCAGGTCCAGACACCCAGCGGGTCCCCAGAATATTGTCTTATGTTGTAGTACCATCAGTGGTGAAATAATGCAACAGACCTTTAAGGCCATTGGTGGTTCCAAGCCCAAAAATCTGCCAGAGAGTTTCCTTGGTAATTAGAACAAAACGAGTTTCGAATTAGCAATATGGTATGATCTGCTTTGGAAAGGAGAAGGGAATTAACAGAAGGCCTCTATGATACCGACAGTGGCGTCGCAAGGGGGGCAGGGGGCGGTCTGCCCCGGGTTCCAGGGGAGGGGGGTGACACTTGGGCCGGCCCCGCCCCGTTCCACCCGCAGGCCCCGAGCAAGCCGTGGAGCGAGGCCACTCTGCTCGGCGGCACCCGGGGGTGCCCCGCCACTGCTGCTTTTCGCGCGATGGCTCACAAGACCGCCGCGGAAGCAGTGGCGCCGATCAGGGCAGAGTGCGCATGCTCCCACTGCAATCTTGGGAGCCGCCGCAATCGTGATCGGCGGCTCGTGGGGGTGCCCGCCACTGCCGCTTTTAGTGCGGTGGCTCCCAAGATCACAGCGGGAGCAGCGACGGCCCGACGATGGAGTGCGCATGCATGAAATGCCACGTGTGCGCACTCCGTCGTCGGGCCGTTGCTGCTCCTGGCGGCAGCGGCCTGGCGACGAAGTGTGCATGCGCACATTTCACACATGCACACTCCGTTGTGACGGTGCGTCGTGACGTCACAATGTAACGTCACGACGCACCGTCCCCAGGGGATGCCTCCGTTCGCCGCCCCAGGTAGTGAGGAGGCTTCCTCCGCCCCTGGATACCGATCCGATTTATTCTCTTTTAAAGGCAAAAGCAAAGCTTAGCAATCACGTTCCCTTTCTGCCCTTTCTCTGTTCTCACATTCCTGTGGCGCAGAGCATGGAGAATGGGGCAAGAGTGCTTTAAAGCATCTTGCGAGAACATAGCTTGGGCCACGTCGATAGAGTTGCAACCCTAAACACACTTACCAGGGTAAAAGACTCCTTAAAGTCTGAAATACACGGCCCATGTTTCTGAACTGCAGGCTGAAGTACCAAGGGTATAAGAATAAAAATTACCAGTTCTTCAGAGGAGGCCACTCTCAGAATTTCATTGTACAAGGTAGTTCCTCCTCAGAAGAAGGTGGCAATCCCAGGGCAGGGGGATTCAGGCTGATACAGAACGTACAATTCCTCAGAGGATGCTGTCATTGTTGTTTCTCTGTTTACTCAATCTCCCCCGTTGCAGCAGAATTACCCTCCATCATGCAGAGATGCAGCAGGCTGTAGGGTTGCTGCTTGTGCATTGCCTAAACTGAGAAAATGCATCAGCATCGAAAGGGGGGGGTGTCAAAAGAAGACACAGAACTGCACAACAGTCGTATATGCCAATTTATACATAGAGGTGCAGATTTAGAAATTATTACTGTGCTTTAACGGGAAATACATCTCAGCCAATACATCTCAGCCTAGTGGTTAAGACTGGGATCAGGAGTGTGCCTGCTCATCTTACTGTGAGTTGCTCACTTCTGGGGTCCCCTGCACCCCCTGCTCTCCCCTCTTAAGTGTCACCATTTTTCATCTGGCCTTGGGTCATTCAAACAGAGGACTGTCCTCTGATTCTGCATCGAACAGAGGACACATGGCTACTGTTATAAGAATTTTAAGGTCTCAAATAAAGAATAAATATTCATAAATGCACACATATCTAAATATATGTGGCTAGGGAGTGGCTGGGGAGACCCAGCCAGATAGGCAGGGTAAAAATAAAAAACTATTATTATTATTATTATTATTATTATTATTATTATTATATTACAGTATTATTATTATTATTATTATTATTATTATTATTATTATTATTGAATATATAAACCATTTGTCTGGAATAGTACAGGAGAGCAATCCTGAAGCCGTTTTGACTCTCCCAGTGACCTCAAATATTCCTCTGCAGTAAGGGAGGCAAATGGGGAAAGCCTTCCCATTGTCTTTTTGCTTACGCGCCCTGTCTTAAGGGCATATTTGTGTAGGAATAGGGTGAGCCTGTGACCTGGATTTAGGAACTAAAGTATTAACCATCACAAAAGAATGGCCAGGCTGCCCAGGTAATGCAATCAGTGACCACTATCAGGTATCCTGGCAGACCGGATTTCTGCTATAGACCCGCCTCCTATGATGTATGTATGATGATTTTGGGGTGGTCTTTGGCTAAGGGGGTTGGGCAATGTCCAAAGTCTTTAAAGGTTCCTGTACACTTTTGTTCAGCGTCTATACCTCCTTGGAAGGAGGAGAAGGTACTCTGTTGCAACAGAAACATAAAGATCTGCCTTGCTTTCCACTGGATCCTGCCTCCTTCTCTGACCGATCATGGAGTTGGGGGACTCAGAATCCCATGGGGCAGCAAAAGCCAAACCCCAATTTTTGCATCACTGCCATAAACTGGGCTGCCTCCCCCCCGAGGTGGGTTCACTCCTTTGGACTGAAAAGGACATTTAAATTGTTTAATGGATTATCTTCATGCAGCAGCACATTGGCAGCTCATGCAGTCTGGGAATTACTGAAGAAGGTTTGAATGTTTATTATTACGGCCAAACAGCCTGCATATGCTGAAGAAGGGATATCCGCCTTCTCTGTTCTGGCTTTCTTAAGTGGCTTTGGAGCAAACATCATTAGCTGCCCAAGCACTAGCAGAACAGATCTGCTTAATCTTGCTCGGATTTTTCACAGAGACAGATGAATATACAGTCATTTCCATCCTCAAAGATGCAAATCCAGCCTCTTGGATGAGATTTCTCACACCAAAAGAAGCAACCCTAGGGCAGGATCTAACAGCGTTGGGAAATCAGTGCGCCCCCAAAAACTCATGGCAGAGACAAGAGAACCTTTTCCAGACACATTCCCTTCTGGGCTACTTTCTGAAGGCCACATGCCAAAGCTGGGGGAAGGCAGAGGCAACTAAAGTGGCCACAACAACTAATAGTTCTGGTGGAACCATAGCTGTCAACCTTCCCTTTTTTGGTGGGAAACTCCCTTATTCCAGCCCCATTTCCCGCTGCTATCCCAGATTGTTAGATATTTTCCCGGATTTCAAAGGAAGCAGCTCCTCTCCCTCCCTGCCGGCCAGGGAAGCTCCTCAGCTGCGTTGCTTGGCTGCGTTGCTCACCAATAGAGCATAGGATGCCATTAGACAACAGCACTGTTTGTGCTTGGCTTGCATGTAAAATCAACCACTCTGGCCCAGCCCACAAATACACTCCTTCCAAAAGAGTGTTAAAGGATGCAAAGTCTGCAACACGTTTGTATCATAAGTCATTCATGGATGCCAGAGAGCCAAAAGAGTGAACCTGATCAATCCCCCCATGAAGAATTGACGCTTTTGAATTGTGGTGCTGGAGTCCCGTGGAGTGCAAGAAGATCAAACCGATCCATTGTGAAGGACATCGGTCCTGGCTGCTCACTGGAAGGACAGATCCTGAAGCATCGCATGAGAAGAGAAGACTCCCTGGAAAAGAGACCCTGAGGTGGGGAAAGATGATGGTGTGTAGCCTGGTGTAAATTAATTTGTAGCCTGGGGGGATTACCGTGGTGTGGACTGTCCCCGAGAACCGTAGACTGTCCCCGGGACAGGTGAGGCTGCTGATCCCTTATTTTCAAATCTGAAAGTTGACAGCTATGGGTGGAACTAATAGTGTATATGGGGGGGGGAGAGAGAACTGTAGTTCAGTCAAACAGCATCTGAAGGAGCGTCTCCACCCCCATCGTCCAGCCCAGACACTTCTGGCAGTTCCCTCCCCGTGAAAAGTGGGTGAGCAGACAGATGGTGAGGAGCTGAGGAAGAGGAGAAAAGTAGACCCAGAACTCCAGGCAGAGGCCATATTGGCTGAAGGCAAGGCTGGGAGACGTCTGCGCATGCGCGAGCACCGAAACCCAGAAGTAACCCGTTCCGTTACTTCCGGGTTCGGCATGGTGCGCAACCCGAAATCGCACAACCTGAAGCGGGTGTAACCCGAGGTATGACTGTATTCCTATAATAGATATTGACGGCTAAAATAATTAGGCCTAATGGTAACTGGCACTTGGGTCACTAAAAGACAGGTCTGTCCTTTGCCCCACAAAGTGTGGTAGTAGTAGTAGTAGTAAATTTTATTTATACCCCGCCCTCCCCAGTCAAGACCAGGCTCAGGGCGGCTAACAACAATAAAAATCACAATAAAATACAGAAACCAATTAGTTAAAATAAGTTAAAACCAGTTTAAAATGCCGATCATTTGGCGCCCATTACCAAACCAAGGGGAGGAAACCATCGAACTTAAGTGTCCGACCCGAAGGCCAGGTGGAACAACTCTGTCTTGCAGGCCCTGCGGAAAGATGTCAAATCCCGCAGGGCCCTAGTCTCTTGTGACAGAGTGTTCCACCAGGTTGGGGCCAGAACTGAAAAAGCCCTGGCCCTGGTTGACACTAGTCTGGCAGCCTTGTGGCTCGGGACCTCCAGCAGATTATTATTTGTAGACCTTAAGGTCCTTTGCGGGGCATAATGGGAGAGGCGGTCCTGTAGGTACGAGGGTCCTAGGCCGCATAAGGCTTTAAAGGTCAAAACCAGCACCTTGAACCTGATCCTGTACTCCACCGGGAGCCAGTGAAGCTGGTAAAGCACTGGATGAATGTGGTCCCGCGGCAAGGACCCCGTAAGGAGCCTCGCCGCGGCATTCTGCACCCGCTGGAGTTTCTGGGTCAGCTTCAAGGGCAGCCCCGCGTAGAGCGAGTTACAATAATCAAGCCTGGAGGTGACCGTCGCATGGATCACTGTGGCCAGATCAGGGCGAGAAAGGTAAGGGACCAACTGCTTGATACGTCAAAGATGGAAAAATGCCACCCTTGCTGTGGCTGCAACCTGCGCCTCCATGGAAAGGGAGGCGTCGAAGGTTACACCCAAACTTTTGACAGAAGGCACTGGCACTAATTGGGCCCCCGCAAGAGATGGGAGTTGGCCCCCCAACCCCATGTCGCCCCGACCCAGCCAGAGGACCTCTGTCTTTGATGGATTTAGCTTCAACCGGCTCCCACGCATCCATCCAGCCACAGCTTCCAAACACCTGGTCAGTGTGTCTGGGACCGAGTCAGGGCGGCCATCCATCAACAGATAAAGCTGGGTATCATGGTGGTGTTTATTGAGCCAGGCCACCTCATTCTTCTACTGCCACATCAAAATATGCCAACAATTGCAGATTCTCTCCTGTTGCTGCAACATTCAGATTGTCTTTCAGTTTCCTACATTTTGCATACATTCTCCATGAAGGAGAACCCGCTTAACCGTACAAAGTGGCAAGAGCGAAAGGCCATTCCCTTCAGTTTGCCTGGTCACAAATTGTATTTGTTGTGCTTGGGCGGCAGAGCCCTTTAATCCACTTTCAGTGCACAAACCACAAGTTCCAAACTGTGCCTGAATTTCTGCCGCGAATTGCTGACGACCTGGAGGTAACCTGTGTCAGGAAATAAGGGGTCGGTGTTAAAACTGGGGAAGTAGGAAAGAATGAAAGAAAGAAAGAAAGAAAGAAAGAAAGAAAGAAAGAAAGAAAGAAAGAAAGAAAGAAAGAAAGAAAGAAAAGATAAGAGATGATTGCTGGAACGGATTGATTAAGAAGATAGCAAAGCAGAGAGAATATGTCATCAGTCAAATTACCCAGCCTTGCTAACCAAAATGGTACCAGATCCATCACCTATAATGGAGCAAATGGGGCGAGCAGTACAGCTTTCATTTACTGCAATTCAAAGAAAAATGGCACAATTTGGAAAATCAGGTTTCTGGAACTTCAAGCAAAATAAACAGACACATTTGCTGAACGGCTTATCTTTCGATCTAATAATTCAGTTAAACAGCTTACGCAAAACTGTCTTGTTCAATGTAGATTAGGCGTTCTAATTGCAAAACAGGTAAATGTAGGGGTAAGGTTACCAGATTCCCCCCCCCCCCGATGAATCCGGGGGACACTTTTCAAATTCAATGGATTTTGTATGGGGACTGATTTGTAAATCCGGGGGACTGTCCCTGTCCCCGGGAAACGGGGACGTCTGCTACCCTTAATGTAGGGAGAGAATTGATACTGGACTGCCTCCCTCCTTTGCCTAGTGTTGCTGGATTGCAACCCAATAATTTACTCTCCCACCAAAGCAGCTTCTTCTGCTCATTTCTCTCTAGATCTTTTTAATTATTGTCTGCCCTTGCCTTCTCCGCAGCACCCTGGGAGTCCTGCTTATTACTTCTACAATGGTAAAGGTAAAGGGACCCCGGGCCCTGACCATTAGGTCCAGTCGTGACCGACTCAGGGGTTGTGGCGCTCATCTCGCATTATTGGCCGAGGGAACCGGCATACAGCTTCTAGCTCATGTGGCCAGCATGACTAAGCCGCTTCTGGTGAACCAGAGCAGCGCACGGAAACACCATTTACCTTCCCGCTGGAGCGGTACCTATTTATCTACTTGCACTTTGACATGCTTTCGAACTGCTAGGTGGGCAGGAGCAGGGACCAAGCAACGGGAGCTCACCCCATCGCAGGGATTCGAACCGCCGACCTTCTGATCGGCAACCCCTAGGCTCTGTGGTTTAACCCACAGTGCCATCCGCGTCCCTTCTACAATCGTACCTCAGGTTAAGAACTTAATTCTTTTTGGAGGTCCATTCTTAACCTGAAACTGTTCTTAACCTGAGGGAGCACTTTAGCTAATGGGGCCTCCTGTTGCAGCCGCACGATTTCTGTTCTCATCCCGAAGCAAAGTTCTTAAACCGAGGTACTATTTCTGGGTTAGCAGAGTCTGTAACCTGAAGCATCTGTAACCTGAAGCTTCTGTAACCCGAGGTACCACTGTACTTTCAAACATGTGGCCTATAGTTTTCTTTTCTTTTCTTTCTTGCAAATGCTAAGGTGCTGTTCTGCATCGCCATGGCCAAAGTTGCTTTGCAATTGATTTCCTGCAAGACCTTTGTCATGGGCTCTGGGCCCACCAGCCGCTGACTCTTCCACCCCCTACAAATGGCCTGCCCAACTTCCTATCCATCTCAATGGGCACCAGCCACCACTGAGTGAAACAGGGCCCACCATCAGTGCTGGTTCTAGGTTCTGAAGGGCCCTTAGACATGACAATCTCAGCTGGGCAAGGGACTTTGGATATAAAATTACCACTTGCAGCATGGGAGAAGCTATGGAACTGGGATCTGAAGTTCACAGCATTTTATACGCTGAAAGAAAATTAAATGAAAAT
Organism: Darevskia nairensis; assembly: GCA_034642065.1. Classification (NCBI taxonomy): domain Eukaryota; kingdom Metazoa; phylum Chordata; class Lepidosauria; order Squamata; family Lacertidae; genus Darevskia; species Darevskia nairensis. The sequence continues at coordinate 1,690,125 of JAWWNI010000384.1, read as the reverse complement.
AATGTATCGCTGGTATTTAACTCCTAGTAAAAGGCTAGAAAGGTGCACTCCTCCATTGTCTCCTGAGACAGACAGATGTCTACCAGTCAAAGGAATACCATACTTTTCAGTGTATATGACTATGTCCTTCCCCTTAAAAAGTGGGGGTCATCTTAAAGAAAAGCTCAAAAACTTTCTGCCATTTCCTCACATTTTCTGAAATTTCAATCCCTAAAAATAGTGGGCGTCTTATACATGAGGGCGTCTTATACAGTGGTCCCTCGACTTACGAATTTAATCCGTTCCGAATGGACATTCGTAGGTCGAAAAGTTTGTAAGTCGAAAAAAGCGATTTCCCATAGGAATGCATTGGGAGAAAAAATATTCGGAAAAATTCGTAAGTCGAGGAAACACATCTAAAATTCGTAAGTCGAGGAAACCGCATCTAAAACTGGCAACGATTTCCATTCGGATGTCGAAAAATTCGTAGGCATGCGGCCACTTTTTTCATTCGTAAATCGAAAAATTTGGATGTCGAGTATTTCGTAAGTCGAGGGACCACTGTAGATGGAAAAGTACGTGTCAGGGCCTCCCCCTCATCGGTCGTTCAATAAGGAGTCCGAGTCATTTGCCTTTGAAGCTTTTATCAGTGCTCATTATATTACAGTGCAGAGCTAAATCATAACATGTCTACTCAGTCACTAGCAGAATCCGAAGTGGTTTGCGACGATTTTCCCGCCAGCAAAGCAGCTTGGGGAAACGGAAACGTCTTTACCTCCTTCTTAATCTCTGCCCCGGACCTACTTGCTGGGAGCTGCCAGGTCTCTCACTGCTTATCTCGAGCCCTGGCAACCCCTTCCCTTCTGAAAAACAGCTGCTCCCACTCCCCGATGAGTCCGTCGTTAGAATGGGCGGTTGTTCTCTATAACCACTTAGAGCCGGACTGCAAGGGGGAGGCAGATCCCTGACAGTACGGTACTTCCAAACTCCCTCTTATATTGATGCTTCTTGACATTTTCAGGACATTTTAAATGATTTGGGTTGGAGTCGATGCTGCTTAGTAAGCTCATTGATGAGGTCATTGAACTCAGGGTTTGGGAACCCCTGATTTAGACGGATGGTTGCTCTCCAATCTTTCCTTGATTTGTTGAAGATGCATTCATTGGGGATGTCACGAACTTCTGCATGTAAAGCCCTAGGTCTCGGCTCCATCACTGTACTTTACTAGACTACACTTTGCATCCGCCTTTGCCAACCTTGCGCCCTCCGGATGTTTCGGACCACAACTCCCATCAGCGCCAGCCGGCCACATGCGTATGTGTTTGAGGCTGGCGATGTCACTCTCAAACCATGTCACTGCTCTTAAAACGTTACATCTGCCTTCACCCTCTGAATGCCTGGACCTGTCTCCTGCCACTCCAGAATTTCTGCTTGTCTCTCAGCTGTCTAAATCACTTCGCTTCTCCACTATATCTCGGGCCAGGTAATTATCAAGGCAGCTAATCTATTTTTCTGCTCCCCGCACATTCTATTTGAGCATACAGCGCATTAGTCACTGGTCACAGGCAGGTGAGAGGAAAGGGAAGAACTCATTTAATGGTGCAGAACGAGAGGGGAAAGTGCGCAAAAGGGTGAGACGGATAAGAATGAATTAAGTCCAACAAGCCCCTACAAAAGAACTGGGCCAAGCAGGGCCCCTTAGGCAGCTGATTGACTAAGAACTGTTCTGCTAGACTTCTTATCTTAATTTTCCCAGTTGTAAATTGCCCTGTTGTGCCTGGGCTTCCTAGGGAGGCTCCAGCAGCAGGGAAGCTGCTCAGAGCACAATGCACACAGCTACTTGGAAATGCAAGGCTGTAATTTGCCTTGCGCAACCAACCCAGAAGCAGAGAGCCTGTGGCAGGCAGCTGCTGTGCCCGGGGGTAAGAGTTCAGATTGGACTAAACCTGGCAAGTGCTTTCAGCCAGAAAAGCAAAAAAAAGACAAAGCAGATGAAAACAGCGACATCACACCTTACAAGTGTCCCTATTTCCCATGGACAGTCCTGGAATTACGAATAATAATAATTTTATAATAATAATTTATTATTTGTACCCCGCCCATCTGGCTGGGTCACCCCAGCCACTCTGGGCGGCCTCCAACAGATATTAAAATACATTAAAATATCACAGGTTAAAAGCTTCCCTGAACAGGGCTGCCTTCAGGTATTTTCTGAATGTCAGATAGTTGTTTATCTCTTTGACCTCTGATGGGAGGGCGTTCCACAGGGTGGGTGCCACCACCGAGAAGGCTCTCTGCCTGGTTCCCTGTAGCTTTGCTTCTCGCAGTGAGGGAACCGCCAGAAGGCCCTCGGCGCTGGATCTCAGTGTCCGGGCTGAATGGTGGGGGTGGAGATGCTCCTTCAGGTATACTGGACCAAGGCCGTTTAGGGCTTTAAAGGTCAGCCCCATCACTTTGAATTGTGCTCGGAAACGTACTGGGAGCCAGGTGTTATGTGGTCCCAGTGGCCACTCCCAGTCACCAGTCTAGCTGCCGCATTCTGGATTAATTGCAGTTTCCGGGTCACCTTCAAAGGTAGCCCCACATAGAGTGCATTGCAGTAGTCCAAGTGGGAGATGACTAGAGCATGCACCAATCTGGTGAGACAGTCTGCGGTCAGGTAGGGTCTCAGCCTGTGTACCAGATGGAGCTGGTAGACAGCCGCCCTGGACACAGAGTTAACCTGCGCCCCCATGGACAGCGGTGAGTCCAAAATGACTCCTATGCTGCGCACCTGGTCCTTCAGGGACACAATTACCCCTTTCAGGACCAGGGAATCCCCCACCCCCTGTCCCCCAAAAACAGAGCACAACATTGTAGAGGAAGATCATTAGTGGTAGATTAGCAATCTTTCAGCTATTCCTTTCTTTGAGGTACACTTTCCATGCTTCCAAACATCCCAGATTCCCAAAAAGACTTCTGCCAGTAGCATATAATATATGGCAATATCTGATGGTTGGCATGCAATAACATTTGCCCATATTTGAAGCTGACATTCTGTAGCATTTACTGTTTGACAACATTTGATAGATACCACGCAGCGATAATTCAGTTCACATTTATTTGTCTTGGACACAAACCACAACACGGTGGTAATTAACATTTGACAGTTGGCAGCTTATGAGATGTCATATTTGAAACCTGCCAGTGTAAAAACAGTCAAGAGAAATAGCAAGTCTAACACATTCAAAATTTAAATTCCGAGGTATCACGTTGCAAATTTGCCTCGACATTTCTCAGTCAAAAAATGCTGCAGAAACAAAATTAGGAAATTGTCCAGTCCCTGAATATTTACAAATATTTGTTTCAGCTATCAACAGGGATCAGCAAACTTTTTCAGCAGGGGGGCGGTCCACTGTCCCTCAGACCCTGTGGGAGACCGGACTATATGGGGGGGGGGGAATTGAACAAATTCCATGCCCCACAAATAACCCAGAGATGCATTTTAAATAAAAGGACACATTCTACTCATGTCAAAACACGCTGATTCCTGGACCATCTGTGGGCTGGATTTAGAAGGCGATTGGGCCGCATCCAGCCCCTGGGCCTTAGTTTGCCTACCCATGAGCTATGAAGCTGACTAAGGCCCCAGGTAGGCTCAAATACCAGCAAGGACCGTTTGGAACTCAGTGGGATTAACTTCTGAGTAGGCATGCACAGCATTGTACTGTGAAACCGTTACACTTTGTGTAACGTAAAGAATGTGTAATAGAATCTTACAGCTCACACTGGAGAATCATTGAATTCACACTGTTTATGCACTATGAATTTTTAGCTGCAACTCAAAAACCATACAGGACAACTTAGGGGGTGCACATTAGTGGCACTAAACCCTAAGTTTATTCCCCACCTCCCTTCCTCCACGCTGTGTTTCAAGCCATGGTTTACATTGCTGTACACATCATTGCTGTACACTAGGGACGCGGGTGGCGCTGTGGGTTAAACCACAGAGCCTAGGGCTTGCCGATCAGAAGGTCGGCGGTTCGCATCCCCGCGACGGGGTGAGCTCCCGTTGATCGGTCCCTGGCTCCTGCCAACCTAGCAGTTCGAAAGCACATCAAAGTGCAAGTAGATAAATAGGTACCACTGCAGCGGGAAGGTAAACGGCGTTTCCGTGTGCTGCTCTGGTTCGCCAGAAGCGGCTTAGTCATGCTGGCCACATGACCCGGAAGCTGTACGCTGGCTCCCTTGGCCAATAATGCAAGATGAGCGCACAACCCCAGAGTCGGTCATGACTGGACCTAATGGTCAGGGGTCCCTTTACCTTTACACATCATTGCCTGACCTGTTTTCCTGCACTTGAAATAACGCCAAATGCTATTCCATGCGTACTCAACTTCGAACACCAGTAGTGAGAGTGCACTGGAAAAGGAGTAAATGCTAATGTATGCACAGCCTTACATGAATAGGCAGTTATGGGGGAAATGAAAGACAACCTATTTTGTGACACATGCATTTTGTTTTTCGATGATATACAGCACAACCCAATGCATGCTTATGCAGAAACACCCTACACGTAAGTGTGGTTAGGTATGTAGCTTGTAAAACGATCAAATTAAGACCAAGCCATCATGAATAACATAATTTAAAAGCAAAGAATGTATTTGTTCTTTTGATTAAGTAAAATATATGCTAGAAAAAGACAGATTGGCCCACAATATGCTCCCCTACTTATGAATTCAAAAGAACAAACCAGCTGCACGGTATGAAACACTGCCTTATTGTTCATGGCACTTGCATTTAGATGAACTAAGGCCAGGCTGAATCCAGGCCATACTCAGAGACCTGGAGGATGGGGCTGAAAACTGAAGCTCTTGTGTATGCACATGAAGCTGTGTGAAGCAATGTACAAAATCTCCCCTAGCATACAGTAAGGAAAAAACACAAAACGCTATTAGCCAAGGGAAGATCTCAGAAGATGGGAATCTGGCCTTGGTAACATGAGGGCCACTGGCACCTGCCAAACCTCAGAAAGAATCCAAAAGAAAGACTTAAGCCCCTTCCTCTAGTTCTGAAGACCCCACAGTGGGAGATTGCAGTCAAATACAACTAACAAGCATAGGGCTAGTTAGTACATGAAGGGGTTAAGAAAGTAGAGCTCTGTTCCTAGACTCCCAGTAAGGAAGGAAGTGAAGTCTTATCTTATTTCCTGTTCCCTCTCTCTCCCTGCCATATAACTGACCGATGAAGATGTCCCTAAGCAAGCTCCAAGCTTATTTACCACATTTGACGCTATCCCTCTGCATCTTCTATCCAAAGAATAATCTGCCTGTGTTCTCCTTGCTGCAGCTTGGATAAATGCATGAATAAGACCTTTGAAATGTTTTGTAAGTAAACAATTTTAAACTTACTTAGCAGTGAGTGGTCTGTTCAATGCTAACTGGGGTAGAAAGCGGAGCCCACTTTGCAAGTGGACTAAATGGGATATGTAAAAGGTTCAACAGTCTACATCCCTAATGCTTTACTGTGCTGCTTGACTTTGTGAGTTTAAACTTTGCTACTGGGGGCTTTCTCCTGCTGGAGAGTCAGTTTAGACCAGGGCATACAGCCGATGTGGGTCATGGGGATTCATACTTTCCTCCCACACCCACTACCTGGCATGATTCAAGCAATGCCAAGGAAAGGAAAGAAGGTGTTTTAATTTATTACATTATATTAAAATTGAAACCACTGAAATCTTCACATTGTCCATCTACAACCCGCTTTGCACAAGTGATCTTTGTAGGAAAACATGTTTTATATATATATTTATATGAAGAAGAAAATGAGTGAGGGGTCTTAGTGCTGGTTGGTTGTCTCTAAATATAATGCCAGGATTTTTTCCAAGTAATGGCAGGTTCAGTTTTAAAAGCAGGACTATCTTTCAGAAAGAGCATAAGATTCTTTGAAATTTTCCACTGTGTAAAGAGAAGTATTTTGTTGACACTGTGGGTAAAGTGAAACAAGGGTGAAAGAGGAGAGAAGTAAAAAGGCAAGGGGTGTGTGTGTGTGTGTGTGTGTGTGTGCGCGCGCGTGTGTGTGTGTGCTTTTTTCTGGGGAGGACACAGGGGGACGCATACCCCTAAACATTTTGTGAATCTAAGTTTGGCCTCACTGAGGCGCAGCATTTCAATATGAGTAGGAAAATGAGAGTACCCCTAAACATTTTTTAAGATAAAAAGCACTGTGTATATATATAATAAAAGCAAGTCCTGCTAAGCTCTTTAAAAAGCATTTGTGGAGAAAAAAATCCTTCAAGGGTTGTCTCTTACTATTGCTTCTTTATTGGGAATAATATTGTTATGAGTTCTGGATGCCAGACTCCCCCCACAAAGTCCTGGGTCCAGTGGGGATTAGAATTTAATAAACGCTTAGAGTCTTAACCTAGGTGCCAGACATAGGCTAGAGTGTTGACAAATAAAACAGGCTAGCTTCCTACGTTCAAGAAATCACCCAGGAAAAGAGCCATTAAGGAGAACAAAAGGAAGGTAATGGGCCATTAGCAAAGAAAAGACTGGGCTGGATGGCAGAGGAGTGAAGCCCCGCCCTGAGCTCTGAGTTTGTTATCAGAAGTACCAATTTCACTATGCATTACAAGTAAGATTTGAAAGATTGATAGTTTGATTTCGGTTGAGAAGATTTGATATTATAAATATAAACTGTGTGCAACGAAAATAATGTTTAATGGCGCTGTCCTTAAGTGATAACGAACTTTATTGTCAATACTTTGAAGAGGATAAAAAGCGTTTCTACATGTTGATTTTGGCAAAGAGAGAACCCCTTGGACACTGACTGATCTTAATTGGAGGAAATTTGGACAGTTTCCTAGAAATGACGCAGTTAAAAAAAACAACCGTGCCATCTTGAAAGAGAAACCCGGGCTGTATAACATGATACCATTTGTTGTTGTTGTTCAGTCGTTCAGTCGTGTCCGACTCTTCGTGACCCCATGGACCAGAGCACGCCAGGCACGCCTATCCTTCACTGCCTCTCGCAGTTTGGCCAAACTCATGTTAGTAGCTTCGAGAACACTGTCCAACCATCTCATCTTCTGTCGTCCCCTTCTCCTTGTGCCCTCAATCTTTCCCAACATCAGGGTCTTTTCTAGGGAGTCTTCTCTTCTCATGAGGTGGCCAAAGTACTGGAGCCTCAACTTCAGGATCTGTCCTTCTAGTGAGCACTCAGGGCTGATTTCTTTAAGAATGGATAGGTTTGATCTTCTTGCAGTCCATGGGACTCTCAAGAGTCTCCTCCAGCACCATAATGCAAAAGCATCAATTCTTCGGCGATCAGCCTTCTTTATGGTCCAGCTCTCACTTCCGTACATTACTACTGGGAAAACCATAGCTTTAACTATACGGACCTTTGTTGGCAAGGTGATGTCTTTGCTTTTTAAGATGCTGTCTAGGTTTGTCATTGCTCTTCTCCCAAGAAGCAGGCGTCTTCTAATTTCGTGAGTGCTGTCACCATCTGCAGTGATCATGGAACCCAAGAAAGTGAAATCTCTCACATGATACCATAGGGAGCGGCAAGTCTTAATAACCACAATATACGAACTTTTAATAAATTGGCAAACCCTCCTGGAAAGGTATAAGTGAAAAGCAGACGGGTGAACAACAGCTGTGGAAAAAGAGGTTCAGATGTTATCGGGACTGAATGAAGATGGCAACTGTCCATGATTTGGCTTTTGGAATCAGAGTGTCAAGGGGCAAGGCGATGGTATGGTGATGAAATATGGACTTAAATCCTCACAGGGACATTGTTTGTTTTGATCTATCTTGCTTGTTGGAATACATCAGAGGCTGAGAAAATATAGGAAGGGTAAAAAGCAAGGACAAATAGTTGATTAGATAACTCCGGAGTTTGAAGCATGGGAAACCTCAAAATAAATTTAAATAATAATTTGGCAGAATTGGAACTTTTCTTTTCTTTTTTATAATTGGATAAATAATTTGAAATGTAATTTGGAATGTTTCAATGTGATTATGTTGTATTGAAAACCTTAATAAAAATGATTTGGCAAAAACAAAACAAAAAAACACCAATGAGAAAGACGGCTCTGGAGAATATGTTTGTTTTCCGTTTGAATCTAATGCTGTTGTGGCTATGGGAGAAGACTTTTGGGGTGTTAATCCTGTGAGCCCCTCCATCAGAGGCTCAGGTTGTATATACAGTATGTGTAAGTGAACCATCTATCCTGAACCATCTATCCAAAAGGAAACACACACCCTGGGAAGGCGTCTGGAACTCCTGGAATCTCGCACCGCTGGGAGACTGGGGTGTTATGATTTTTGTCCAAGCCAAGCGGCAAACAGCTGCAGCGAGGCTGGTCTGACTTTTGCCTGTCTCACTAAGTCGTGAGAAAGCTGCCTTATCTGTTTCCTACATGTGATGTTTATGTTCCACTGTACTATTGTAATCCTAGCCTTTGTGCTCTCTCTTCTGGCTAGACCTGAAGCCGGACAGACGGTTTTATGGCAGCTCTGTCTTATTGAGCTGGAGCAGAGATTCTCTCTGCACTATTCCTACAATAGATAGTTTAGCCTTAATAATGGCTTGTGTGTGTTGTTCTTCATGCTGGGAACAATCACATATGACTGCGCCACCGGACTCTCTGTAGCTGGGGATGTGCGCACACGGCTTTGCTCTGGCTTTGGGGCAGTCTCACAAACTGCCCCAGGCAGGGTATTTGCTGACAGTGGTAGCAGAGGATGGTTGGTACCGACCCACAGACTTCTGGTGCTGGTTCCAGAGTCATCGGACACTTGCAATCTCGCACCACTGGGAGACTGGGGTGGCGCATAAAAATATTATTCTCGCGCTCCACCCCCCACAGTGCAATCATTCAGATCTTCTTACATATTCATTTAAAACATTTTAAAAAAAAAATACTGCTTTCCAGCCAAAAACTTTTTCCAGTGCTGCAAGCCTACAAATGCCAGAGTCCCTGCCTGCAGGCTTACTGCTGAAAAGACAGGACAGAAAGGAAAAGGAGAGACTGGGAGTAAGAAAAAAGCAAGCCGAATATAGTTTTACCACCTTCTGTTGGCTTTTTTGTTTTTTACTGTTACTACTGGTTTTGTTTTTAATTAACTTATTTTTCGGTTTTGACTGTATGCCACTTTGGAAGTTGGAAGCTGAGCAAGAATATTAATATATTAACTTCCTAATTGCTTTGTCAATACGCTGAATTTGTTTTCTATCTTATTAACTGTGTGCTTGGATTTCTTAGGCTGAATTAATATTTTTTTTATTTTGCCTTCAATGTGCGACATGGGAAGTTATTTAATACAGAGACAACATCAGAGGCCATAAAATTTGTAATAAGACTCAAGGAACAAAAGAATGTATTTAATAGATTATTGTATTTTAATGTTCTGTTGAAAGCCGCCCAGAGTGTCTGGGGAAACCCAGCCAGATGGGTGGGATATAAATAATAAATTATTATTATTATTATTATTATTATTATTATTAAATGAAGAAGATCATTAAAAGTAACTTCTCACCCATTTCTCAGAGACTTCCGCGATACCAGTACTTGTGATATCAAACACACTTTTTACATCAACAATTTTACGGGTAATTTGTATTTTGGAAATTAATAACCATTTGAAGGGATTTCAGGATGAGAACAGAAAGGAATCTATCATTTACCGTAATATTGTTACAAGGTTAAATGCAACAATATTTTGCTGTGTTTGGCTGTATGTGCTTCACAACAGCGAAGTACTTCCTGCTCGATGACAACTTTTTTTATAGAATCCATGAGTTGTCTTCAACTAAGTCCTACACATAATAGACCCCCTGAAATTAATGGACTAGTTAGAGCATGGGTAGGCAAACTAAGGCCCGGGGCCAGATCCGGCCCAATCGCCTTCAAATCCGGCCTGCAGACGGTCTGGGAATCGGCGTGTTTTTACATGAGTAGAATGTGTGCTTTTATTTAAAATGCATCTCTGGGTTATTTGTGGCTGTCAGGTTCTTTTATCGGTTGTTCAATAGAAATGCCCAAGTCATTTGTCTTTAAGTCTTTTTATTCAGTGCCAAGCTATTTACAGTGCAGAGCTCAGTCTTATCATGTCTGCTCAGTCACTAGCAGAATCCGGAAGTGCCTCCCCTCCTGTTTTGGCGCCAACACCAAAGTTTAGGCATCCTAAATTGCCGCCTTCTCCTCCTACATGATATATACGCCGGAACTGACGCTTCCCCCTCCGATCGAGTCTGCTGGGTGGTGCCAGGTCTCCCACTAACTCCCCGGACACCTGGCACTGCCTGGCTCCCAGCCACTAACTGCTCCTCCCCCAAGACGGGACTGCTAGTTTCACTCAAAGATGAATCTGTTGTTAACACAGGCTGAGGCTCTCTATAAACGCTTAGAGCTGGACTGGCAGGGGTGGGCAGATCCCTGACAGTGGGGCATAGGAATTCGTTCATTTTTTTTCTTTCCAAAATATAGTCCAGCCCCCCATAAGGTCTAATGGACAGTGGACCAACCCCCTGCTGAAAAAGTTTACTGACCCCTGTGTTAGAGCAAGTGAGAAAGAGGCATTCGTTTCCGGAAACTGTGAGAAGATTCTTGAAGATTATCGAAGCATCGAGGTGCAAGATCGTTTAGTCTACAACAGTTATGAATAGCTGTGGAGAACTTATGTGGGGACAGGCACGATGCCTACAGGGGAGAAACTGCTGAGTTGTGTACAGGCAGCATGAAGGACTGAAGTGTGTCTTACTATCTGTGTGGTAGTAGAGTTGTAAATAGTCTTCTACTGTCAAGATAGCTATTGCCTTTCAAGTTAACAGTGCTTGACTGGGCTTTACGGCTGCCATGAGTGTTTCATTGCCATTGGCTGTGCACAGCTTGATCCTTCAACGCGAAGCTGTGTGATTACTCTGTAAGCTAGGAAGTGTTGCTGGCCCACCCTCAAGATTTACGGTTGGAGATCGTGAAATCTTCTTCATGTTACGGTAGTCATGTGCCCATTAACTTTAATGGGTCTGCTCTGGGCAGGGCTAGTATTGAACACCACTCTATCGGTGCAACCAAATCTGTTTCTGGCCCTGGGAGCACCGTCAGAACATTTGTGTTCCTGAGAAGAAAGCCACTGGCCACCCCCAGTTTAAAACAGAAATATAGTGCCAGTAAATCTCACTGAGCTAAGTCTTCTTGAGTTAGCCATTTAGATGCTTGAGGCAAGGTCTCCATCCAAGACAGAATACTCCCTTGGAGTTTTTTTCTTTCACTTTGGTTTATGAACACTTCTGACCTGAGACGTAAAGAACAAATTAATCAAGTTCAATTTCCTCCTTTGTTATTCTCTATGGAGCGCTTTCTGGCCGAAGCAGACATTTCTTAAGACTTTAAAAGGTGCCAGAAAGAGAAATATTTTAAAATTTAGAATATGTATTAGATAGAGTATTGCTGAGTAGTGTTAGAGTTTATAGAATAGAAAAGGATTAGATAAGATAAAAAGTATATTTGTTGAAGCAGAAGGATGATAGAAGATAATGATAAGAGTAAGGAAAAAAGGAGAAGATTAGGAAAACATGTTTAAGATTATAGATTGATAATAATAAGAAGTAAGTAATGTGTTTAAGTAATAAGAAGTAGATTTGAAAATGAATAGAAATTGCTAAAGTGATTGGATAATGTAACGTTAAAGAAGAGAAGAGGGGGAAGTCCATGACAATGTTAGAGTAATATGATAATTAGGAAGTAATATTTTAATTGTTGATTTTTTGTTTGTAGGGGGGGTGGGGAGGGGATGTTATATGTTTATTATGTGTGTTGATGTTGTGTTGTTTTTTTGTTATGTATAAAATTCCTAATAAAAATTATTTAAAAATAAATAAATAAAAGGTGCCAGAAAGACTAGAGACATCACAAACATACCTGCACTATTAACCAGGGGAAACCATACGGTATATTTCCAATTACCTGTAAACTTACTAACAACATGCAGTCCTCATTTATTACAATTTGTTCCTAGTATGATGATAGAGCTCCTACCAACCTAGCAGTTCGAAAGCACGTCAAAGTGCAAGTAGATAAATAGGTACCGCTCCGGCGGGAAGGTAAACGGCGTTTCCGTGCGCTGCTCTGGTTCGCCAGAAGCGGCTTTGTCATGCTGGCCACATGACCCGGAAGCTGTACGCCGGCTCCCTTGGCCAGTAAAGCGAGATGAGCACCGCAACCCCAGAGTCGTCTGCGACTGGACCTAACAGTCAGGGGTCCCTTTACCTTTACCTTTAAGGTGCTACTGGAAGGAATTTTTTTTATTTTTTATTTTGTTTCGACTACGGCAGACCAACACGGCTACCTACCTGTAACTGCTATTGTGGGAACAACAGGTTTACCTCTCCTATCAGCCAATCTCCCATTCCCACCACCTTTCTGAGTAGTACCCCTCCCCACCCTCGCACTATATATAAGCGTCTGGTGGCCTCTGTCTCAGTGTATCTGAAGAAGTGTGCATGCACATGAAAGCTCATAGCAAGAAAAAACTTAGTTGGTCTCAAAGGTGCTACTGGAAGGTATGCCACAACAGCAGCTAGGATTTTGATTGCAAGGAACTGGAAGACACAGGAACTACCTACGATAGAAGAATGGCAGATGAAAATGATGGACTTTATGGAACTCGCTGAACTGACCGGGAAACTGCGCGACCAGAGGGAGGAGACGGTGGAAAAAGATTGGAAGAAATTTAAAGTATATTTTAAAAGTTATTGTAACATTTAAAGTTTGAAAAAAGCTAGAAGGAAAAATAGTTTACAGATTAAGAAAATAGGATTAATTAATATAAATTTAGGATTATAGGTTAAGATATTGATAAGAAAAGAACATAAGTGATAATAGTAAGGAATATTTAAAGATGTCAATTACTAATTACTAAAGATGATTGACAATGAAACGCAGAAGGGGAGACGAGAGGAAGTCACCCCAACATGATTAGAACTGATGAAAGGGAAATTATGATGTTTGTTTTTATTTATTTTGTATTTTGTATTGTGTACTATGTTTTTTGTATGATGTTAAGTAATTTGATGTTTTGTTTAAAACCCAATAAATATATTTTTTTTAAATAAATAAATAAATAAGGTGCTACTGGAAGGATTTTTTTATTATTATTATTATTCTGATGTTACTTGCTTAGTAGAATAGATGCTGTCTCCCTTCCTTCCAGGAGATAGTCCTCTACGACCGCAAAGCTCTCGTCTTTTCTCACCACCCCCACCGCACTCCACCCCCTAAAGACACCAACAAAAATCTAAGCAGTTTGAGTATAACGGGGGAGGGTGGGGTAAAGAACTCAGAATCTCAGAATATTTTCTTCTTTTTTTAAAATCCAGTCTAAGGCTCTAATTAAACACGCAACACTCTGGGAGTGAGAGCGCCCGTGTCTTTGGCAAGAACAAAAGCTCTCTGCGAAACCAACCACCCCTTCAGGCTTCGTTCTGCACTTCTTCCTTGCAGTCCTCATAATCCGCCGGGATTTCTTGCTGCTCTTTTCATCCCTGCCTCCTTCCCCAATAGACTCCCATACTGTTCGCACAATTAATAATCACCATCATCATAACCAAGTTCTTAGTTAACTGTGCGGAGCCGTCTAGGACACGTTCTCATTGCAATTGTTGCCGTTTGCCGCGGTGACTCACAAGCCACAATATATGTCATTACTTAAACCGACCTACTAAGGCAATTATGAGATCATGCAAACATCATATTCAGCGCGCAAGAGTCAGGAGAACACTTTGGAGAGGCTGGAACAATAGGATCCCATAGAAACGGAAGCTCAGAGGGGTTTGTGCAGGGAGGAGCACATCTTTCTCTCAAACAAGGCTTTTGTTGTGCGGGAAGACATCTGTAAAAAGGCACACCCTACTCCAAAGTCCCCTGCGCTTTTCACAAAAGGCTCACTAAAGGCCCATGCCTATCAAGTTTCAAGGAGCAGCAGGAGAGGCATTCACTTATATGGAACAAAAGTTCCATAAAAAGATAACAGACTTTGTTCCATGTACAGTGATCCCTCGACTTACGAATGCCCCGACTTCCGTATTTTTCGAGTTACGAGGGATCAAAGGGGCCGCGCGCTTCCAAATTTCTTCGACTTCCAAAAGGAAGTCGCGGCCGTTTTAGATAGGGTTTTTTCCGACGTACGAATTTTTTCTCCCCAATGCATTCCAATGGGGACTCGACTTACGATGTTTTCGAGTTCCGACGCTCCCGTTGGAACGGATTACATTCGTAAGTCGAGGGTCCACTGTATCTCAATGAGGGAGCACTGGGAACCAAGGCAGAACCTCCCTTGAGAGTTGGGTTCACCAGCCTTTGAAGGCAGGTAGGCACATGGGATGCAGGTGGCGCTTTGGGTTAAACCACAGAGCCTAGGGCTTGCCGATCAGAAGGTCGGCAGTTCGAATCCCTGCGACGGGGTGAGCTCCCGTTGCTTGGTCCCAGCTCCTGCCAACCTAGCAGGTCGAAAGCACGTCAAAGTGCAAGTAGATAAATAGGTACCACTCCGGCGGGAAGGTAAATGGCATTTCTGTGCACTGCTCTGGTTCGCCAGAAGCGGCTTAGTCATGCTGGCCACATGACCCGGAAGCTGTATGCCAGCTCCCTCGGCCAGTAAAGTGAGATGAGTGCCGCAACCCCAGAGTTGTCCGCGACTGGACCTAATGATCAAGGGTCCCTTTACCTTTACCTAAGCACATGTTTGCCTTTATGATGGACAGAGAGGTGTCATAGCAGAGGTAGGGTCTGTATCAGAGCCGACCCAAGAAATTTTGTCACCAGAGGTGAACCACAGAATGGCACACCACCTCCCCAGCAGGGAAGAACGGGTGAGCGAAGATCTCTATCAGGAACAAATGGGGAGTACATATCTACATCAGAGTCTGCTGCCCCTCTGGATACTGGGGCCTGAGGTGGTTGCCTCCCCTTGCTTCATGGGTGGGCCAACTCTGGTCTGTATATTGTACATCCCCAAGAGAGGGGGATGTGCACCCAAGGGCGGACAAAGACAGATTTTGTTCCCACTGCAAAAGGGTTCTCAAAGTACACGACTTTATCTCTTACCATAGGAGTGACGTTTGTCCACAGACAGTTTTTCCGGGTCATGTGGCCAGCATGACTAAGCCACTTCTGGCGAAACCAGAGCAGTGCACGGAAACGCCATTTACCTTCCCGCCGGAGTGGTACCTATTTATCTACTTGCACTTTGACGTGCTTTCGAACTGCTGGGTTGGCAGGAGCAGGGACCAAGCAACGGGAGCTCACCCTGTCACGGGGATTCGAACCACTGACCTTCTGATCGGCAAGCCCTAGGCTCTGTGGTTTAACCCACAGCGCCACCCGCGACCCGTGGCAGCCCTTAAGCTGTGGAATTCCCTCCCCACAGAGTGTCTTGTCTGGCTCTGGCAACGTCATTATACAACTTCCAATGAATGCTGAAGATGAATCTCTCTATTCTGGCTTTTGACACTTGAGATGTAGAGTTATAAGACTTGCTTTATTTTTGTGATTCACCCTGGGACCTTTGGGCGAAGGCTGGGTAAAATAATAATAGTAATGAGTTATGACACCTTACTATTAGTTTTTCCAACAGAGAACGATCAGGCCCTGCTTTTCTATACACAAATTATCTTGCTGTCTCCCTCCCTCACCCTGATTATATTTGTTAATTTTACCATACATGCCATGTCTCAAATTCTAATCAGCCACTTATCAATTGGAGACAGGACTGGGCATTAACAGTTTTGGCACCTTGCCATTTTAGCAGCAGTCAACAGATGAGCTGTCATTTCACAGTCATAATTTGATATCATGGGGTTATTTTTTTTAGATACCTGCATAATATTACAAGGGGATCTCTAGGAATTTGCTGACCCCTTGACCATCTGGAATATGCAGAAATGGCGGAACTTACCAGAAAAATAAGAAATCAAGATAACAAACATTTTCTTAAAAGAATGGAAATGGTTTATGGAGTATTTACAGACAAATTATAAACAGGTAAGAACATCGGCGGGATTATTGTAATAAACTGCAGTTTCATAAGAGTATATATTTAAAGTAGATGAATAAATGAACAAATTAGGTCAGTTTTTATATGCAGAAGATGCTAAAAATAAATTTAAGGTAGCGCAGAAAGAGGGGGAAGGAAGTCGAGTTTTGAAATGTTAAAATGATTGTAAAATTACTGAAATGTATAAACCTGAAGATCATAAATAATTTTTATTTTTATTTTTTTTAAAGGGGGAATTCAGCCATTTGTGACTTCTTCGGAAACTGGAGTACTGGGAGCTAGTGACTGCATAAGAAGACAAGGAACACTCTGCTGGATCTGACCAAAGACCAATCTCGCCCAGCATCCTGTTCTCCTAGTGGTTAAACACATGGCTCTGGGAAGTCCACAAAAAGGACCTGAGTGCAGCAGCACTTTCTTGGCTTACAGTTTCCAGTGACTCAGAGGCGTACTGCTGCCAGCAGTGGCAGTAGAACACAGCCATGATGGCAAGGCGGTATAACCATAGCTGTCAACCCTCCCTTTTTTGCAGGAAACTCCCTTATTCCAATGCCGTTTCCCGCTGCTATCCCGGATTGTTGATATCCCTTAAATTTCCCTGATTCCAAAGGAAGCAGCTCCTCTCCCTCCCTGCCGGCCAGGGAGGCTCCTCAGCTGCGTTGCTCGGCTGCCAATAAGGAGTCTGAGACCGACTGGGGGTGGAGCTTGCATGCCTTGTGCAGCCAGACCCTCACGCCCAACCAGACAGACAGCCTGCCTGCCACGCTCGCTCGCACGCTGGGATATCACGCTGCGAGCCAAGCAGTATATAGTCGCTGGGCTGTCCATCAACAAATTGCAACATAGAAATCCCCCCAACAACACCCAGGAGCCAATCACAGAGGGGCCATCTATACGATCCCGCCCAGCAACAGAGGGGTGACTTGCTGGCCCCCACCGCAACACGTGCTCTCCATGAAGGAGAACCCGCTTTCCATAATTGCAGCCATGAAAACTGCTGCATTCCCCTAATTCTTGCCCTGGCCTTTCAAGGGATGGCTACTGCTCTTGCCAGTCAGCTCTTCCATCTCTCACCACGGAGCCTCATGCACACAATTAGGCAACTCTGCTTCTCAGGTTTGCAGCTTTTATTTCCCTTCTCACTCTCTTTGTTCCACCTCCTGTTGCGTCCCCTCCTGTCTCGGTGCAATTTGCCACTGATGAATAAGGGGATTCTGTTCTTTCTGCTGACGCAGATACAAAAAGAGCTGGGGCTTTTGAAAAAGAAAAAGAATCTTCAATCCCAGTTTTATCACATCCTCAGCTTTGTTCACTACGAAAATTGGGGGGGCGGGGGAGATAAATATGCATGAGGAGACAACATTTCAGCAATAATAATTCCATTAATCCAAAGCATTTGTAGCTGCAGCAAAGGTAAAAAACCAATATCCAGATTCCATCTTCAGCACCTTCTGCTGCATCATGAATAATGAGACAATGCTGAGGTTCTTCTTTATATATATATATATAATTTTTATTAGATTTTCCAATTAAACAAATTAAACACTTTATAAACACACACATCCTCGCTCTGCCGAGCTGCGACTTCCCTCCATCCCGTCAGCAGGTTTCCTAATCCATTCTGATCACGCAGTTTCTTAGTTTTTCTTCCAGCTATGCCATAAGGTCATTCCAGTCCCGGTAGTGTCGTCAAACTTCCATGGTTAGATCTTAAATAATGAACAAATCTACTCCAATCCCTTTGGAATTTTGATTCGTCCTGGTTACGGACCCTGCCAGTCAGTTTTGCAAGTTCCGCATATTCCATCATCTTCATCTGCCACTCCTCAATCGTTGGTATTTCCTGTGATTTCCACCTTTGGGCTAAAAGTATTCTTGCTGCGGTTGTTGCATACATAAACAATCGCTGATCTTTTTTGGCAATTTCTTCACCCATCAAGCCTAGCAAAAAAGCTTCCGGCTTTTTGGGGAAGGTATACTTAAACATAGGGACCCAGGTGGCGCTGTGGGTTAAACCACAGAGCCTAGGGCTTCCCGATCAGAAGGTCGGCAGTTCGAATCCCTGTGACGGGGTGAGCTCCCGTTGCTCGGTCCCAGCTCCTGCCCACCAAGCAGTTCGAAAGCACATCAAAGTGCAAGTAGATAAATAGGTACCGCTCCGGCGGGAAGGTAAACGGCGTTTCCGTGCGCTGCTCTGGTTCGCCAGAAGCGGCTTTGTCATGCTGGCCACATGTCCTGGAAGCGGTACGCCGGCTCTCGGCCAATAAAGCGAGATGAGCGCCGCAACCCCAGAGTCGGACATGACTGGACCTAATAGTCAGGGGCCCCTTTACCTTTACCTTATACTTAAACATCTTTTTCAACTCATTATAGATCAGTTCCAATGCTGAGATTCTTCTGAGGTAGCCACTCAATGATACACAATGTACTTAAGTGGAAGATTCTTTGGTGCTACCAAAATGGTTTGGAAGTTTCTGACTATGGATCCATGATAGCCAACGAGGTGCTCTCTAGAAATTGTTGAACTACAATTCCCATCAGCCCCGTCAGTGTTGCTAATGGTCAGGTATGACAGGAGTTGTAGTCTAACATGTTGGCTACCGCTGCTTAAAGGTAAATATTGCCCGGATTGAGAGTCTGTTAATCCAAAACGTATTCCATTATATATCTCTCATCCCTGCAATAATCCTTTGCCAAGGCCTTTAGCCCCTCAGCAAATAATAATAATAATAATAATAATAATAATAATAATAATAATTTATTATTTGTACCCCGCCCATCTGGCTGGGTCTCCCCAGCCACTCTGGGCGGCTTCCAACAAAAAGAAAGAATACATTAAAATATCACATATTAAAAGCTTCCTTAAGCAGGGCTGCCTTCAGTTGTCTTCTGAATGTCAGATAGTTGTTTATCTCTTTGACCTCTGCTGGGAGGGTGTTCCACAGGGTGGGCGCCACTACCAAGAAGGCCCTCTGCCTGGTTCCCTGTAGCTTTGCTTCTCACAATGAGGGAACCGTCAGAAGGCCCTCGGCGCTGGACCTCAGTGTCCGGGCAGAACGATGGGGGTGGAGACGCTCCTTCAGGTATACTGGGTCATAAGTTTGCATGTGGCCTAGAGCAGCAAGCTACATTTATCCACACACAGACCTTGAATGTGCATGCACTTGGATGGATAATGAGCATCAGGGAATTTTAGCCAGAACAATCCTAAATACACCAGGTAAAGGTAAAGTGACCCCTGACCATTAGGTCCAGTCGTGACCGACTCTGGGGTTGCGCGCTCATCTCGCATTATTGGCCGAGGGAGCTGGCGTACAGCTTCCGGGTCATGTGGCCAGCATGACTAAGCCGCTTCTGGCGAACCAGAGCAGCGCACGGAAACGCCATTTATCTTCCTGTTGCAGCGATACCTATTTATCTACTTGCACTTTGACGTGCTTTCGAACTGCTAGGTTGGGCAGGAGGTGGGACTGAGCGACGGGAGCTCACCCCGTTGCGGGGATTCAAACCGCTGACCTTCTGATCGGCAAGCCCTAGGCTCTGTGGTTTAACCCACAGCGCCACCCGCGTCCCAGACATTGTATCAATTCCCACTGTGCAGGCCATAGCCGTTGCAAAAGCCAACAAGACTCCATGTGTCAGGGACCGGCATGATGCTAATGGGTGTGCACCGGGAAAAGGGGAGCTGTAATCTGACTCAGAAGAGATAGGCGATAATTTGTGAGGACTTGTACCAGCCGGGAGACAAGATTTAGAGGCAGCGGGAGCTTCAGAGCTGGAGGGTGGAGCACAGGATGGGCTGGAAGAAGAGGAGGAAGAGGCAGGTCAGGAGTGAAGGGCAGGGTGGTTCCCCACTCTCTCCTGCACCACTGTCTCCCAGAACAAGGAGGGGATGGAAGAGGGGTGAGCAAAGGACGCTCCCATGCAGGCGTAGTCTCCAGTTGCAAATGAACAGCCCATCAGTGGAAGAGGCATAAACAGGTGGAGGGGAAGTGGTTCCCTGTTGCTGCAACTACTCCATAGAGTGCAGACCTGGGAATAGCTGCCTAGACCAGGCATAGGCAAACTCGGCCCTCCGGATATTTTGGGACTACAACTCCCATCATCCCTGACCACTGGTTCTGTTAGCTAGGGATGATGGGAGTTGTAGTCCCAAAACATCTGGAGGGCCGAGTTTGCCTATGCCTGGCCTAGACGCTAGATTGCTGAGTGTAGGTATTCAGAACTGCAGAAGCAATTGCAATCTTTGACAATAGTTAATTATCTGCCATGTGCATTTCTTTGGCCAGGAAGCACACATGACATAGTGAGACAATGATATTGGTGCATGCCAACGATGCCCTGCACAGCACATGACAAGTCACCCACAAGCCCTCTTAGTTACCTCTAGTTACTTTAGCTATGTTATCCGTTTTAAACTTATTTGGCATCAAACAGACCGTACATTTAAGGCACATTCCCCCATCCACAAGAATCAAGTAGCAAAATATAGGAACAGTGATTCACCAGGGAGAGGCACTAGAAAAATCAGACTTGTCCTAAGCAAAATAGAGACAACTGGAGAATATGCTGCAACAGATTATCTATCCTTGGTTCCCCCCATTTATTCAGCTCTGTGAAAAGATAAACGGCCACCAATATCTTAAAACATGCACAGTATTAAACTTCGGCCTGGCCTACTATTTTGCAAGGAGGTTATTCTCCTCAAAATTTACAGAATTCAATCTTCAAGTAAGCAGTCAGTCGCTGATCCCAGGGGAATGTGCCGTTGTGCACTCACAGGATAACAAAGAAGCAAGATATTTTAGCTGGTATTTGCTTTAGCATAGAGACATTCCCTATCGTTTCAAACACTTGGCAGCCATCCCGGCAAAGCTCAGCTAGTTCTGTTACAGCAGGAGTTTGCGACAAATAAGATTGCTCAGCACTGCAGATCTTTAAAGGGTAGAATCCTGCAGCTTTTGTTTTGCCCTTCCTAAAATCAGGTCCACACAACTTGCGACTCTCCAAGTCAAACACACCTCACTGGCCATATATAAAGTGCCACAGAGGGTGTTAAATAACTGCCTGCCCAACACTGCAAAGGATAGCAAGAGTGTGTGTGTGTGTGTGTGTGTGTGTGTGTGTGTGTGTGTGTGTGTCTTACATGGCTCAGGAGACCACAAGTTGTGTGGGTCTGCTCTCAAACTCAGCACTACTAATGGGCGACTGAGGCTTCAACTTGGAGCTTATTGGTCTGAGGCTGGGACTGACCTAGAAACGTACCTGGGACTCTGTGTGCTCATGGCATGATAGCATGGTGTGCTCTTGCTCTCTTCTCTTGTTATTTTCCCTTCGGCCGATAGGCGCTTTGGGCTCACTGCAAAGGATCAGCTGCCCCATTTGACATTAGCAGCCCAACATGTGGCATTAGCAAAGGGTGAGAGAGAAAGAGCAGGTGGGTTACGGTATTTTGTGTAACTACGGCAGGAGCCTAGAGTAGCAGCAGCATCCGTCTGTGTTCATGTGTGTACTCAATTGCCTGATCTCCGCATTTAGCATCAGTAGGACATACAGCAGTACCTTGGTGTCAGGGATCTGCCTCCCCCTGCCAGTCCAACTCTGAGTGTTTATAGGGAGCCGCCTCCTGTTTTAACTACTGAGTCATCTTCGAGTGAAACCAGCAGTTCCTCCGGGGAGAAGCAGTTAGTGGCTGGGAGCCAGGGAGTGCCAGGGCTCCAGGGATTTAGTGAGAGGCCTGGCACCACCCAGCAGGCTCGATCTGAGGGAGAGGTGTCAGGTCCAGCGCAGAGATTACGTAGGAGGAGGAGGCGTCAATTTAGGCTGCCAAGACTGTGGTGTTGGTGCCAAAATCGGAGGGAGGCACTTCCGGATTCTGCTAGTGAGTGAACAGACATGATAAGACTGAGCTCTTCACTGTAAATAATTTGGCACTGATTAAAAAGAACTAAAAGGCAAATGGCCTGGCTTTTCTGTTGAACAACCGATAAGGGAACTTGACACTTGGGTTACATACGCTTCAGGTTACAGACGCTTCAGGTTACAGACTCTGCTAACGCAGAAATATTACATCGGGTTAATAAGGAATAAGGAATAATTTATTGGCCAAGTACCAATCATACTTGGAATTTTGCTTCAACTACATTGCAATGTAAATAAAAACGTGCCTCATACAAACACTATTCCCCTCACAATACAACAGCACAGCAACGGAATCCCATACCACCAACTGACCTCCCTTCCGCACACAACTACGAATTTAACAGTTTGATGGCACAAGGGAAAAAACTATTTTCCTGTAACGACATCCAGATGGAAGTAGATCACACAGGTAATGACCAGGATGCAAAGGGTCTGCAACGATTCTCTCTGCTCTCTTAAGAACTTTACCTCAGGATGAGAACAGAAATCGGGCAGTGGTGGCGCAGCGGCAGCGGGAGTGCCCCATTAGCTAAAGTGGTGCTTCAGGTTAAGAATGTTTTCAGGTTAAGAACGGACCTCCAGAACGAATTAAGTACGTAACCTGAGGTACCACTGTATAGGTAAACGTAAAGGACCCCTGACAGTTAAGTCCAGTCGCAGACGACTCTGGGGTTGTGGCGCTCATCTTGCTTTATTGGCTGAGGGAGCCGGCATACAGCTTCCAGGTCATGTGGCCAGCATGACTAAACCGCTTCTGGCGAACCAGAGCAGCGCACAGAAACGCCGTTTACCTTCCCGCCAGAGCGGTACCTATTTATCTACTTGCACTTTGACGTGCTTTCGAACTGCTAGGCGGGCAGGAGCTGGGACCGAAGAACGGGAGCTCACCCCGTTGCGGGGATTCGAACCGCCGACCTTCTGATCGGCAAGCCCTAGGCTCTGTGGTTTAGACCACAGCGCCACCCGTGTTATTTTAGGTTGTGAAAAAGATGAGTACTTAACCAGAGGTACCACTGTACCTGGCTTCCACAGTAGCATGAAATGGCAACGGGTGCACTGTGAGGCCTAGAATTTAAGAGACATGCTTTTCTGCATGTTTCATTTAGTGGAGACAAAAGAGAGAGAGGTTTGAGGAGACAAGGGACATCTACTCATAGGCAAACTGCAAGCTCAGCCATCCCACTAATACTTGCCAAAATGGATTAAACTAATAAAAATGTTCATGGATTTTATATCTAACACTGCCTGTGTAGCCTTAGGTTTTTTTTGCCATTCTTTCACACAGTGCAAGGCTAAAAATGATAATTTTGCCTCTTAATGTCTCCCTGATTCAAGGATCCCTTTTTGTGGGCCAAAAGCTTGAATCCAAGCATTTTGAACATCATCAGACAGCGCCTGACAGCAGTTGTTACCCAACTTCAAGACACTTCTGTTAGTGACTTCTCGGACTCTGACACAGAGCCAAGGTTGTCTGCCTAGAAATTTGCATTGTTCTTGAATCTGTTCAGCCCAGAATCTGAACTGGTGCTCATTAAACCTCTGGCCAATTCTGGGTGGGGAAACATTTCCCTTGAAGCAACAAGTTTATAGCTTGGCGGTACTCCTGCACCCTGCTCAAGGGTTGCAGCTGCGGCTAAGAGTGTTTTTCTCGAGCTTTGCTCCATGTGCCATCCAGGGCTATAAAGAGCCAGCCAAGGTCATATGCGTCCTGCTAACCTCTCTAAATGTTGGGCTGATATAATGTGTTTTATGTGGAGTTGCCATGGAGACGAGTTCAGCTGCTGCAACCAGTGATGTTTGGGGAAGAACAAAAGTCCGCTATGCATTTCTATAGAAAGTTTTCAATAGATTAAAAACGCATTGCCGCATAAAATTAATTGCCAACGTAACAAATGGATACAACACTAGTTAAACCAGGCAGGTTCAAAGTTGTGATTAACTTTTTCGGATGACTATCCCTAAATCACAAAACACTATCTTTTCTCATTTATATAAAGATCTTTATATAAGGATCCATTTAGGATGCTGGAAAAAATTAACAGCAACCCAAGTGGCTAAAACTGGTCCAGAATGCAAAAGATTTATATAAAGACTCTTGAGAGTCCCATGGACTGCAAGAAGATCAAACCTATCCATTCTGAAGGAAATCAGTCATGAGTGCTCACTAGAAGGAAAGATCCTGAAGTTGAGGCTCCAGTACTTTGGCCGCCTCATGAGAAGAGAAGACTCCCTACAAAAGACCCTGATGTTGGGAAAGATGGAGGGCACAAGGAGAAGGGGACGACAGAAGATGAGATGGTTGGACAGTGTTCTCGAAGCTACTAACATGAGTTTGGCCAAACTGCGAGAGGCAGTGAAGGAGAGGCGTGCCTGGCGTGCTCTGGTCCATGGGGTCACGAAGATTCGGACACGACTGAACGACTGAACAACAACAATAAAGATCTGAACATGATAGTGAAGTCAAACTTCCATCCATTTAGGATGCTGGAAAAAATTAACAGCAACCCAAGTGGCTAAAACTGGTCCAGAATGCAATAGAGTAGAATAGGGTTATGCTGATTATATCAGGGGTCAGCAACCTTTTTCAGCCATGGGCCGGTCCACCATCCCTCAGACCATGTAGTGGGCCGGACTATACTTTTTTGGGGGAAATGAACGAATTCCCATGCCCCACAAATAACCCAGAGTTGCATTTTAAATAAAAGCACACATTCTACTCATGTAAAAACACACTGATTCCCGGACCGTCCGTGGGCCGGATTGAGAAGACAATTGGGCCGTATCCAGCCCATGGGCCTTAGGTTGCTACCCCTGGATTATATGAAGCCCACCTTACAACCTGCACTGGTTGCCAGATGCTTTGTGGGCCCATTTCAAAGTGCTGCTTTGGTCCTTTAAAGCTTAAAAAAAAACACCAGGTCTCTGTTTGCTTGAGCTTGAGTCTGGACTAAGGATTCTGAGCCCCTGTGTTCTGATTCGATACATGATATCCAATCACAGAACATTTCAGGATTTCGGCCTCTGCCATTGGCCCTTTGAGTCATGATTCGCAGCTTGGAAGTTTAGACAGCCAATCACGTTGGGAGTGGGAGTGGCCCAGGCCTTCAGAAATGTATATAAGCAGTTCCTTTGCCCCTGTTGTCCAGTTCTGTTATTTCAATAAAGGTTCTTGCTGTTATGACTGTGTGTTGCCTCATGGAACCCACCTACATTTCTCCCACCATCTGAGGTACACCACATAAACAAGGTTGAGGGCCTTCTGGGTGCTGGTACCTGCCTTGCTGAGGGAGAACTCACTTTCAAGGGAGACACATCAGAACAGCACACACCAGTCCCACCAGTCTTCAGAAACCTAGTACAGATTTACCTCTTCGGGAAAGCATTTGCTGGACCAGGGAAGGTTCTGGCTGACCACCTGCTACTTAGCAAAATTGATGTTTTGTCGAGTAATTCTTGTTACTTTAATTAGAGATTGTAAAGCTGGGTCCTTTTTAATTAGACGGTTCAGCTGGGTTGCATTTGCTATTGCACGTTAAAACCCTTGCAGGATGCTTAGAGGGCTTCAGCTATAAAGCCAGGTAGGAATTAAATAGTAAGTGCAGGCAGTGATGCCACAGAGTGTGAGGCAGGCATAGGCAACCTTCGGCCCTCCAGATGTTTTGGACTACAGTTCCTATCATCCCTGACCACTGGTCCTGTTAGCTAGGGACCATGGGAGTTGTAGTCCCAAAACATCTGGAGGGCTGAAGGTTGCCTATGCCTGGTGTGAGGTTTCATTCAGGCCCTGTTAAGGAACATAAAGGGCTCGGCTAGATCAACATCTGACTTGCGTGTCGAGGTCCCCAAGCCACCCCTCAAATAACACACACTTCACACAGAAATTTAAGTTTAAGGTTTTTGGCATATTTTTGGCCAGAACTTTATTAAAATACAAAATGGGAGTGGTTGCTTAGGCATTGGTTCCGACTATCTGTCCCCTCCTGGGGACAGACTGATATCCGCCCGCCTTTCGGAAGTCAGTAAAGGGAAAACACTTTGGAGAGAGAATAGGGGTCAGGTGTCTAGCCCTCATCTCTCCCCTAATGTTCCCAGAGGCTCAAGTGTGGCCCTAGCCCCTGACCAGGGGGTACGGACAAAAGCTTGGTGAGCCCCTGAATTCCTATAACGGAATTCCCTGCGCAGCAGCAGCATTGGAGGGGCAGGCACAGCCAACCACATCCCCTCCACCAAACAATTTAATAACCAATGCCTAACCGCCAACCTTACAAGTTGTGACTAACTGCTACGCAGCAGGCGAAAACCAAATGGACCAGCCAATCAGCCAAGTGGAAAAATTCCTACCAGGCCCCTGCCCCAAAAGCAGACGAGCCCATGACAGGCATAGCAAGGTCAACGCACAAGCCTAAATTATAGGGAGGGAGGGTGATCCAAATGCACGCAGCGAAGAGAGGCCCCACGCTGCGGGCAGGAGGAATATATAGCCTCTGGGCTGTCCTTCAAACATTGCAACATACAAATCTCCCCAACAACCCACAGGGCCCAATCACATGCCTTGGCTATCTATCCGATCCCGCCCAGCAACAGAGGGGTGTCTTGCTGGCCCCCACCGCAACACGTGCTCTCCATGAAGGAGAACCCGCTTTCCCTGAAAGGTCCTACTTGAAATCTTCCCACACTCAGCATACAGTCTGATCCTACTTCTATAAGCCAAAATTTGTTCCCCCTATACCAGGGGTCTGCAACCTTTAAGACAAAAAGAGCCACTTGGACCCATTTCCGAAGGAAAAAAAAAACCTGGGAGCCGCAAAACCATTGCGACATTTACCGTATTTTTCGCTCCATAGAACGCTCCAGACCATAGGACATACCTCGTTTTTAGAGGAGGAAAACCAGGGGAAAAATATTTTTCTGGTTTTCCTCCTCTAAAAGGCTGGGAGGGGAGTTCTGGAGTGGGAGCGGAGGAGGCAGCGGCGGCCGAGGGACTGGGAGAGGGAGAAGGAAAGGAAGGAAGGAAGGAAGGAAGGAAGGAAGGAAGGAAGGAAGGAAGGAAGGAAGGAAGGAAAGAGAGAGAGAGAGAGACGGAAAGGAAGGGATGAGAGAGAGAGGGAGGGAGGGAGAAGGAAAGGAAGGAAGGAAGGAAGGAAGGAAGGAAGGAAGGAAGGAAGGAAGGAAGGAAGGAAGGAAGGAAGAGAGAAAGTAAAAAAGAAAGAAAGAAAGAAAGAAAGAGGGAGGGAGGGAGGGAGGGAGAAGGAAAGGAAGGAAGAGGTAAAGAGAGAGAAAGAGGGAGAAGGGAAGGAAGGAAGGGGAGAGAGAGAGAGAGAAAGGGAGAAGAGAAGGGAGGGAGGGAGGGTGAAAGAGAGAGAGAGAAAGAGTGAGAAGGAAAGGAAGGAAAGGGTGAAAGAAAGAAAGAAAAAGAGAGAAAGAGAGGGAAGGAATGATAGAAGGAATGATAGAAGCACAGCGCCCAAGAGGCTCTTGCTTTTCTTGCTTGACAGCGAGCTGGGAGCCTCCCGGCTGGCTGCAAAGCAAGCAGGCAGGCTTGGTAACTGGCAGCGGCAGGGGGGGGAGGGGCATCCCGAAAGTCCCGCTTTCAGGCACCGCTTTCGGGATGCCCCTCCCCCCTTGCCGTTGCCTTCCGTGGCCTCCTCCTGCCTTCCGTGCCTGCCTTCCGTGGGCTCCTCCTTTAAAGCAAGCAAAGCGTTTGCTTTAAAGAAGGATCCCACGGAAGGCAGGCAGGCAAGGCAGGCGCGCGAGCCCGGCTGAGCCCAGGAGACGCTGCGGGGCTCGCGCGCCTGCCTTCCATGGGATCCTCCTTTGAAGCAAGCTTGCTTTAAAGGAGGATCCCACGGAAGGGAAGGCAGGCAAGGCAGGCGCGCGAGCCCGGCTGAGCCCAGGAGACGCTGCGGGGCTTGCGTGCCTGCCTTCCATGGGATCCTCCTTTGAAGCAAGCTTGCTTTAAAGGAGGATCCCACGGAAGGGAAGGCAGGCGCGCGAGCCCGGCTGAGCCCAGGAGACGCTGCGGGGCTCGCGCGCCTGCCTTCCATGGGATCCTCCTTTGAAGCAAGCTTGCTTTAAAGGAGGATCCCACGGAAGGGAAGGCAGGCGCACGAGCCCGGCTGAGCCCAGGAGACGCTGCGGGGCTCGCGCGCCTGCCTTCCATGGGATCCTCCTTTGAAGCAAGCTTGCTTTAAAGGAGGATCCCACGGAAGGGAAGGCAGGCGCGCAAGCCCGGCTGAGCCCAGGAGACGCTGCGGGGCTCGCGCGCCTGCCTTCCATGGGATCCTCCTTTGAAGCAAGCTTGCTTTAAAGGAGGATCCCACGGAAGGGAAGGCAGGCGCACGAGCCCGGCTGAGCCCAGGAGACGCTGCGGGGCTCGCGCGCCTGCC
Source organism: Darevskia nairensis (assembly GCA_034642065.1). Classification (NCBI taxonomy): domain Eukaryota; kingdom Metazoa; phylum Chordata; class Lepidosauria; order Squamata; family Lacertidae; genus Darevskia; species Darevskia nairensis. The sequence continues at coordinate 1,661,798 of JAWWNI010000384.1, read as the reverse complement.
TTCCATGGGATCCTCCTTTGAAGCAAGCTTGCTTTAAAGGAGGATCCCACGGAAGGGAAGGCAGGCGCGCGAGCCCGGCTGAGCCCAGGAGACGCTGCGGGGCTCGCGCGCCTGCCTTCCATGGGATCCTCCTTTGAAGCAAGCTTGCTTTAAAGGAGGATCCCACGGAAGGGAAGGCAGGCGCGCGAGCCCGGCTGAGCCCAGGAGACGCTGCGGGGCTCGCGCGCCTGCCTTCCATGGGATCCTCCTTTGAAGCAAGCTTGCTTTAAAGGAGGATCCCACGGAAGGGAAGGCAGGCGCGCGAGCCCGGCTGAGCCCAGGAGACGCTGCAGGGCTCACGCGCCTGCCTTCCATGGGATCCTCCTTTGAAGCAAGCTGCTCGTGGATGGGGGAGAAGCCCGATTTCGGGCTGCTCGCCCCTCCCCCGCCGTTCTCCAGCTGGCGCCAGGATTTCCCTGCCAAACCGGGATACTTGACTAGTATCCGCGCTCCGGAGCCGCAGCAAAGGTTCAAAAGAGCCACATGCGGCTCCGGAGCCGCGGGTTGCCGACCCCTGCCCTATACATTACCTGGAAACAGTTCGCTGTAGAGTGACTCCAGATGAAGCTCACTAGAACCTACTGGGTTTGTCTTGGCATCCCATAGCCTCATAGGACAACAGGAGGTCAAATAATAATAATAATTTATAATAATTTATTATTTGTACCCCGCCCATCTGGCTGGGTCTCCCCAGCCACTCTGGGCGGTTTCCAGCAAACTTTAAAATACATTAACACATCACAGATTAAAAACTTCCCTAAACAGGGCTGCCTTCAGGTATTTTCTAAATATCGTGCAGTTGTTGATCCCTTTAACCTCTGATGGGAGGGTGTTCCACAGGGCGGGCGCCACTACCGAGAAGGCCCTCTGCCTGGTTCCCTGTAGCTTTGCTTCTCGCAGTGAGGGAACCGCCAGAAGGCCCTTGGTGCTGGATCTCAGTGTCCGGGGAGAATGATGGGGGTGGAGACGCTCCTTCAGGTATACAGGACCGAGGCTGTTTAGGGCTTTAAAGGTCAGTACCAACACTTTGAATTGTGCTCGGAAACGTACTGGGAGCCAATGTAGCTCTCTCAGGACCGGTGTTATGTGGTCCCGGCGGCCACTCCAAGTCACCAGTCTAGCTGCCGCATTCTGGATTAATTGCAGTTTCTGGGTCACCTTCAAAGGTAGCCCCACGTAGAGCGCATTGCAGTAATCCAAGCGAGAGATAATTAGAGAATGCACCACTCTGGTGAGACAGTCTGCGGGCAGGGAGGGTCTCAGCCTGCGTACCAGATGGAGCTGGTAGACAGCCGCCCTGGATACAGAATTAACCTGCGCCTCCATGGACAGCTGTGAGTCCAAAATGACTCCCAGGCTGCGCACCTGGTCCTTCAGGGGCACAATTACCCCATTCAGGACCAGGGAATCCCCCACACCCGCCCGCTCCCTGTCCCCCAAAAACAGTACTTCTGTCTTGTCAGGATTCAACCTTGCTGTGTACCTGTCACATGAATTAGCAGTCTTCAAATGAGCCATAGGGGGCTGGCCAAGGAGGTCACCTCGCTTCCTCTTCACCAATATGCCCCATTGCAAAATAGCCTCGACCGACACACCAACCTCCCACAGGTTAGAGTGGGGGAAGATTTCTACACAGTCGCACGCCTCTGTTTTAATTGTAGCCTGGCAACCTGACTTTATAATAAGGTAGGAACGAGACCTAACATTGTAAACACCTGAATGAAAAGCTATGCCCTTTCAACAACTTGACAGCTGAAGGGCCATGAAAACAGCCCAACCACCCCACAACCCCCCAAACGAAGCAAGTTCAGAACATATTCGCCGCACCAGTTGCTAACCTAGTACCGGCCCCGTTATGGAGCCAAGGGAACATGGATCCACCTGCCGCACACAGATCCATTCTCAGCAAGCCCTTTTAGGAATGCTAGAAGCTGCCTAGATGCCTACACTGACTGGCAGTGTCTCACCAGGGTTTCAGGCAGGTGTCTCTCGCAGCCCAACAAACGGAGGATGCGGAAGAGGAGTGGTACACCAAAACGTGGTACTTAGTCTTCATTCCACATGCATCTTTTTTTTCTTTTCCCCCCCAATTTCTGTTTATTCATTTTTCATTTTACAAAGAGAAAGAAAAGAGATCACAAAAGAAAAAAGGGCAAAAACTAACAAACACAAAAATACATAAATGTATACATAAATAAAAAATTATTATGCATGTCTACACAGATTTCTTCATAATACATTGGATTCTTTATCTCCAGCAACTAAATAATAGTCTATAAACAAACCAACTGATACATATTTTTTTCATACTTAATTTTGTGTAGATTTTGTATCTAAATTGACTCCCCTCAACTAGCACTCCATTGCATCACATGATAACTCATATATAATATAATATTGCAATTCCAATTACCATATTCCTGTTGTTATTGGTTTTCCTTTTTTCCCCTTTAAGCTCTGAAACCAAATGTTAAAGATCCATTCGATTGGTATTTACCCTATATACTCGAGTATAAGCCTAGTTTTTCAGCACATTTTTTGTGCTGAAAAAGCCGCCCTCGGCTTATACTCGAGTGAGGCAGGCAGTGGCTCCTATGAAGCTTTCCCAGGTTTTTTGTGGTAAAATTGGGTGCCTCGGCTTATATTCGGGTCGGCTTATACTCGAGTATATACGGGTATTTTGCTTAAAAATTAGTTTTTCACTAGCTAACAATTTTCTGCAAGAGCTATTGCAGAGCATGTAGCCTGTTCAGGTCACACCTCTATTTTAGATAACCCAAAAAATTGCCCCACTCTTCAGCGACCCTACTTCTGGGATTTTCTTTAACCTTTTCCGATAATATAGCTGATTCAATATAATCTATGACTTTAAAAAGCCATTCTTTTTTGCTTGGAAGCTTTTCACTTTTCCAATACGAAGCCACCAGAACTCTCACCGCGGCCATGGAGTACAAAACATTTTTTCTAAATTCACTCGGTACATCTGGAGTAGTTATCCCCAAAAGGTAGGCTTCAGGGGATTTCGTAAACTTTATTGTTAATATAGTTTCCAGTTCACTATGAATTTCACACCAAAAGGATTTTATTTTTTTGCACTGCAACCAGATATGGTAATAGTCCCCCACCTCCTCGCACCTCCAACAGCTGTTTGAGGAGGTCTTGTCTCTTCATTCCACATGCATCTCTCCCTCAGCAAAAGTGACTCCTGCTCAAAAACGGATCCCGTTTCTCTCCCTCAGCTTTTCGACGGCCGTTTTCCAGCACAATGGGCTGTCAACCAATTAAAGAATATTCAGTTAATCTCTAATCGCTGCCTTTCAGTGATGTTAATTTTAATTTGCTTATCCTCACAGCCTAAATATAGGCACTTTGAGATATCAGAGGTAAGCATTAAGCTGGCTTGCATTTATTAATTTCCAAGTTGTCAATCATCAGAAGGGAAATAATCAGCGATATTTTCATTTTCATTCTCTCTTATGTTTTGTAGCAGCACACGAGAACAGAAACAGACTCAGAAAACCACCTGTAGTCGACTCAGCATCACAGCCCCACCAATTAAAATTGGGTCCCGATTAATCAGCTGAATACTGCATTAAGGCAGTTTGGGGGAGTTAACTCATTGAACTAAGTGGGGTTTACTTCTGAGTACACACACGTAGGATCAGGATGCAGATTTAACAATATTATACCAAAGGGAGAAGGAAAGAGGTTTAAGCCACTTGGGGATGGGGTGGGGTATTTGGATCTGCTGCACCCAAGGCCTCACCCATGACCCCCCTGAGCACCCCAGTTTCGGACCCACCACTCACAGCTCATCTGGTAGAACAGGAGTCTCATCAAAAAAGCATTTCAGGAAAACACGTTCAAAACTTCATAAAGGGAAATCATGTTGGCAAAAGACGGGACTCCACAGCCCCATCTAGTGTCACAGTGTTAATAACGCAGGCGAAGCGCTTTTTCAGTGTAGCTGAGTCCTTAGTCTCAGGGTTATGGGTTCGGGCCCACATTGGGCAAAGGATTAATGCATAGCAGAGGGTTGGACTTGTTGTTGTTCAGTCGTTCAGTCGTGTCCGACTCTTCGTGACCCCATGGACCAGAGCATGCCAGGCACTCCTGTCTTCCACTGCCTCCCACAGTTTGGTCAAACTCATGTTAGTAGCTTCGAGAACACTGTCCAACCATCTCATCCTCTGTCGTCCCCTTCTCCTTGTGCCCTCCATCTTTCCCAACATCAGGGTCTTTTCCAGGGTGTCTTCTCTTCTCATGAGGTGGCCAAAGTATTGGAGCCTCAGCTTCAGGATCTGTCCTTCCAGTGAGCACTCAGGGCTGATTTCTTTAAGAATGGATAGGTTTGATCTTCTTGCAGTCCATGGGTCTAGGGTTGGCCTAGATGACACAAATTCGTGATTCTATGATTCCGAGAAAGGAAAGAGAGCTCGCTCCAGACAACATCAGCTTCTGTATGAAGAGATGAGGATTCCCATTGTTCAGAAGCCTATATTGTACGCTACTCTGAAAAGGTAAGCTGTGGAGGTGGAAATGTCAGGGATACTGTTTGTTTTTCTGCCATGTTGCTTGGTCTCTATTCATTTCATTCTGTCTGTTCTCTTCTCCATACCCGCCCACCTCCCCACAATTTTCTCATTTTCTTTCTGCTACACCTCCCAAAGTGCTGGAAGGCCTTTCCCTAGTGCAGGGGTGTAACGGGGGCTGGAGCCCCAGGTGCACAATTTTTAGGTGGTGCGAGCCAGGCTCCCCCTTGCTAGGATCCCCATCCCGCCCCGCCTGGCCCAAAGCTGAATGACACAGTCCCAGCCCATCTCTAGGGTTTCCCAAACAAAAATATTGAATGACAACAAAGCTATACTGATTGACCAAAAAGGGCTTATGTGAGGCCAGTGGTATATTTTGCTGAAGGGACGCGGGTGGCGCCATGGTGTAAACCTTCCCGATTAGAAGGTTGGCAGTTCAAATCGCTGTGGCAGAGTGAGCTCCCGTTGCTCTGCCCTGGTTCCTGCCAACCTAGCACTTCGAAAGCACACCACTGCAAGTAGATAAATAGGTACCACTGCGGCAGGAAGGTAAATGGCGTTTCCGTGCGCTCTGGCTTCCATCACGGTGTCCCGCTGCACCAGAAGTGGTTTAGTCCTGCTGGCCACATGACCCGGAAAGCTGTCTTTGGACAAACGCCGGCTCCCTCAGCCTGAAAGCGAGATGAGCGCTGCACCCCACAGTCGCCTTTGACTGGACTTAACCGTACAGGGGTCCTTTACCTTTACCGTTTACCTATATTTTGCTCTCCTCCCCACACAGAACTTGCAAAACAAATTGTGTCTGTGAGTAAAGCAGAAGTCTGGAAAGGTCTATTCTTGGTGTGAAAATAGGACACTTGCAATTTTTTACTTTGGTTGGACTGCAACTCGCATCTCATGCTGTGTCTTAGACACAGAGTTTGGTGAACAAAGTGTGTGAGTGGGTGGGGTCTGTTTAAAGCAAAGCCTGGGAAAGTTAATCTGCTTTGTGCTAGTATATCAACTCCTTGCTGTGCCAGATTGCTCCCCACAATGATAGAAACAGGCAGGTCTTTCCACCCCTGGTGGGGTCAGGATCTTTCACTATGCCTTGTATGCCAGACAAGTAGACCGGCACAGGTGATTTTGTACGCTGACATTAATGCTATGTGTTCCTGTGGATTCTTAAATGTGCTTTCTGGGGGTGGGGATTCTAAACAAGCAAGACTGTATTGTGCCACCTTAAAAAGCAACAAATTGTATAATGGCATAAGCATTAATAAATAATAATAATAATTATTATTATTATTATTATTTATTATTTGTACCCTGCCCATCTGGCCGGGTCTCCCCAGCCACTCTGGGCGGCTTCCAACAAATATCAAAATACATTAAAATATCACAGATTAAAAACGTCCCTAAAGGTCATGTAGTTGTTTATCTCTTTGACCTCTACTGGGAGGGCGTTCCACAGGGCAGGTGCCACTACCGAGAAGGCCCTCTGCCTGGTTCCCTGTAGCTTTGCTTCTCGCAGTGAGGGAACCGCCAGAAGGCCCTCGGCGCTGGACCTCAGTGTCTGGGCTGAACGGTGGGGGGTGGAAACGCTCCTTCAGGTATACAGGACCGAGGCCATTTAGGGCTTTAAAGGTCAGCACCAACACTTCGAATTGTGCTCAGAAACGTACTGGGAGCATTGGTGAGAAGAAAAGGAAATTCATACAATTGTTGTTGTTTAGTCATTTAGTCGTGTCCGACTCTTCGTGACCCCATGGACCAGAGCACTCCAGGCACCCATCTCCCACTGCCTCCCGCAGTTTGGTCAGACTCATGTTGGAAGCTTCAAGAACACTGTCCAACCATCTCGTCCTCTGTCGTCCCCTTCTCCTTGTGCCCTCCATCTTTCCCAACATCAGGGTCTTTTCTAGGGAGTCTTCTCTTCTCATGAGGTGGCCAAAGTATTGGAGCCTCAGCGTCAGGATCTGTCCTTCCAGTGAGCACTCAGGGCTGATTTCCTTCAGAATGGATAGGTTTGATCTTCTTGCAGTCCATGGGACTCTCAAGAGTCTCCTCCAGCACCATAATTCAAAAGCATCAATTCTTCGGCGATCAGCCTTCTTTATGGTCCAGCTCTCACTTTCATACATCACTACTGGGAAAACCATAGCTTTAACTATTCATACAATACTATGCATACAATACTGACTGGTGATTGCATCATTAATACTGGCTATTCACAAGAGCAGTTTGCTACAAGCATAGCAACAACCCCTTTAGCTAAGGTTTCTATCTTAATTTCCGACCTGACATATTTGCTTATTTGTTATACAGTCGTAGCTCGTGTTACGAATGCTGCAGGTTGCATTTGACACGGGATATGAACGCACCGCACCCGGAAATAACTGAACGTGTTACTTACAGGTTCAGCGGTTCACACATGCGCAGACGTGTCAAATGACGTCACGCTCATCCGCAGAAGTGCCGAATCGCAACCAGAGATACCACTGTACTTGGGGGGTGGGTATTTTTTTTTTTTAAAAAAGGCATGATCTTAGCAACTGTGGTTCATGCTTAACGTGTCGTTCTTAATGATGTCACTGGGGACTGCCTGCCCCCAAAGTCTCAGGTTTGGGCCCTGAAATCTCAGGATCTGGGATGCTCCTGACCTGGGAACTCTAGAACTGCTCCAGCGTATTGTGAGAGAGGGCGGTTTTGTTGCAGAGGCCGAAACCTGCAAACAAATTCTTCCTGTTTTAAACGGGAAGTGTGCTCCTTAAAACAGAAGGGGGTGGGGGAATACGAAGAATAAGGCTGCAACCCAGAGATGACGCCCTGCTCTTTAGAAACCACATGGGGTGTGTGAATCTGTAGCGCTGGGGTCGCCAATGTTTTCAGGCCAGTGGGCACGTTTTTGAATTTTGAGATAGTTCTGGGGGCAGTGGTCAAAATTAGGGGACCTCATGATGTGTCTGGGGATGGGGCCAGAATGAAGAGATGGATCCATGGGCCAAGACCAAGCGGGTTAGCAGAGGCGTGTTCCCTTTGACATCCTACACCCCAACTCAGATACTTCCTGCTGTGGAGTTACCTCCATCACATCCTCCTGTCAATGTGGAATAAACCGGGTGCTGGGTTGACACCAAGGACGCAGGGACACCATTGTCAGGGTGAAGGGACCTCGCAAGCCCCTCCGATTCAGAATAGGGTCTACTTGTTTGCCCAGTCCTGTGCATAGCTGTCAACTTTCAGATTTGAAAATAACTTTTGGATTTGAAAATAAGGGATGCCGTGAGGGCGGTGCAATGGCACCAAGTAGCCTCGCCACCCTGCACTCCAGAGGCTTCGTGCGAACGGGTGAGCTAAAGAGCGAGCGCATAGACGGCAGGCAGGCTGTCTGTCTGGTTGGGCGTGAGGGTCTGGCTGCACAAGGCATAGAATCATAGAATTGGAAGAGACCACAAGGGCCATCCAGTCCATGGGGGATGGCATGCAAGCTCCGCCCCCAGTCGGTCTCAGACTCCTTATTGGCAGCCGAGCAACGCAGCTGAGGAGCCTCCCTGGCCGGCAGGGAGGGAGAGGAGCTGCTTCCTTTGAAATCCGGTAAATTTAAGGGATATCAACAATCCGGGATAGCAGCGGGAAACGGCATTGGAATAAGGGAGTTTCCCCGCAAAAAAAAAAAAAGGGGGAGGGTTGACAGCTATGGTCCTGTGGCTATGGTTGCTTTCCCCGCCAAGTGCAATGTCCACCCCATCCTTCAAACAGATGGTACACAGGGAATGTCACTTGCTGGATCAATCCCTTCACTTGGACCTAGCCATGCATCTATTCCTCTTGCACACCTGCTGAGCCTATGTACTGCTCTGATTTTAAACGTTAAAAGCTTTGGCAGAAACCAAGCTGAGAGTTCAAGTTCTTCATCCATCAGTGAGGGCAGGGCAACATGTACCAAAGGCATGTACCATTTGAACCCTCCACATACTTTCAGGAGGGACTGTGTCCGTAGGGTTTCTGTTTTGTTTTCGCCACTAAAATAATATATTCTCTTTTTATCCTTGCCAAGTTCTGCATTTGGGGACCATAAGCAATTGCCTTGTGCTTAATTTAAGTTCCCTTCAAGGCAGGGTCTTACTCACCAGCCATCAATATTGATGCGCACGGACATTTCCACTCGTGATTTATTTCTGTTTCCCAGTAAGAATCAGAATTCAATATTGCTTGGGAATAAGAGCTATAAAACTTCCATATGGTGCCTGTGGTTTCAGGAGACAAACATCCCCCTTATCTACTTAATCTTGTCTGCGGTAATAAAGGAGACAATGAATTATTAAAAGTAATGGATGGATAAGAGAGTTCAGATGACAACAGCGACAAGTTGCTGCTTCTGCTATTAGTAAAGCTGTTAAAAATGAAGACCTCATGTTGGTCTCAGCTTGTGACCCACCTAGGCTGCCTTCCAACTGTAGCCACAATGGACAGTGTGTATCCACGCACCTTCCTGGCTGCTTACGGCCACATTCATACCTGTGATCCTACCATAGCCATGCCTTCCTCACAAGAATTCTGGGAGCTGTAGTTTGCAAAGGGAGCCAAGAGTTGTTTGGAGACCCCGATTCCCTCGCAGAGCTGCAATTTGGAGACTTCGCTGTGAAGACTGTTAATTCTAGCTCTGGGAGGGGAAGAGCGGTCTCTGAACGACTCTCAGCAAGTTTAACAAACAACAGCTGAGAAACCTTTTGATCGCTAACCTTTAGGTCGGCAAGCCCAAGCGTCCCTGCTTTTGCCCATAATCACCTAAAAATCCAGAGGGGGTGGTATACACAGCAATAGTCTATATGGTGGGGTAGAGTAATAATAATAATAATAATTTTTTATTTGTACCCCGCCCATCTGGCTGGGTCTCCCCAGCCACTCTGGGCGGCCTCCAACAGATATTAAATACATCAAAATATCACAGGTTAAAAACTTCCCTAAACAGGGCTACCTTCAGGTATTTTCTGAATGTAGGATAGTTGTTTATCACTTTAACCTCTGATGGGAGGGCGTTCCACAGGGCGGGCGCCACTACCGAGAAGGCCCTCTGCCTGGTTCCCTGTAGCTTTGCTTCTCGCAGTGATGGAACCGCCAGAAGGCCCTCGGCGCTGGATCTCAGTGTCTGGGCTGAATAATGGGAGTGGAGGCGCTCCTTCAGGTATACAGGACCGAGGCCGTTTAGGGCTTTAAAGGTCAGCACCAACACTTTGAATTGTGCTCGGAAACGTACTGGGAGCCAATGTAGATCTCTCAGGACCGGTGTTATGTGTTCCCGGCGGCCACTCCCAGTCACCAGTCTAGCTGCCGCATTCTGGATTAATTGCAGTTTCCGGGTCACCTTCAAAGGTAGCCCCATGTAGAGCGCATTGCAGTAGTCCAAGCGGGAGATAACTAGAGCATGCACCACTCTGGCGAGACAGTCTGCGGGCAGGCTGCGCACCTGGTCCTTCAGGGGCACAATTACCCCGTTCAGGACCAGGGAATCCCCCACACCCACCCGCCCCCTGTCCCCCAAAAACAGTACTTCTGTTTTGTCAGGATTCAACCTCAATCTGTTAGCCGCCATCCATCCTCCAACCACCTCCTGGCACTCACACAGGACCTTCACCGCCTTCACTGGTTCTGATTTGAAAGAAAGGTAGAGCTGGGTATCATCCAGCCCAAACCCCCTGATGATCTCTCCCAGCAGCTTCATATAGATATTAAAAAGCAGCCCAGATCTTGCTCCTACCCTAGCTCCAGCCCTGTCCAGGTAAGCTGCATTGATGCCAATCAGGAGGCAGGCTCTGCCCCATAACACAAGCTCCTGTGGGTGGTACACAACCACGTTTTGAAGCCCTAGAGATAACCTTTGCTGGAACCATCACGCCAAATAAGGACTTAACCCAGGCATTGGCTTTGATGAAGAAGACCACTAAGACTGAATTTGGTAAAATAGTAGCACATTACATAGCTATAGGTGTAGCAGTGCCCTAAACAAGTTCTTAATCATTTCCCAGCCTGGCATTTCTCCACTACAAATTGTGGCTTGGTGCCTCCCCTCCACACCACAGGGTTTCAAACGCTTGTCTTCAGACAAAAGTCAGGTGGGGAGGTCTCTAAGTGCTCTTCCAACCCCCTGCTGTTTCTCTGCTCTCTATTCTGTCCTCCCCAAGTTGCCTTGCTTTTTAATCATAGGTGTCAGGACACTGCTGCACACATCAGTGGGGAGCATGAAGTTAAGCTCCTTGGAAAGTCCTTTTTTGAGACGTTTACAGTGGAGTGCCTTGCAGACCAAGCCAGCTGCATTGCAAGCTCAAAGCGGCTGAAACATTCGAAACCATAAGCAGCAGCTGAAAGACCACTTCACACACCCAGTTTGCTCTCTCAGGTAGCCAACTGGACAAAGATGACTTCCGAGAAGGATGCTGCTGCAAACAGCACCAACCCGTCTCCAGGAACAGGGAGACATGTCTCAGAGATGTTCCTCCTAAATGCAGGACAAAGGCCACCTATTGTTTTAAAGGGCATAGCCACCAGGAAGATCTTCCAAAGGCAGGCTGAAATTTGAAGCTATCGCTTAATATGTAGGTGGGATTGCAAGTGCAGTATGCAGCCCAGAACCAGATTTAGGTTTGATGAGGCCCTAAACTACTGAAGGTAATGGGGCCCTTTATATGTCCAGCTATCCTTTGTCAACAACAAATTGTCACTGTTTTTTGTGTGTTGAATATATGCTATATGGTCATTTATGGACCTAGTAGGTTTCTAAAGCCATTTGCACATAACAAAATATGTATTTTATCAAAGTAATTGTCGAACTGAAATACAACCCTGTTTCTCCTAAAATAAGACGTAGCCATAAAATAAGCCGTAGTAGGATTTCTATGCATTTGTGAAATATAAGCCATACCCCGAAAATAAGACATAGTGACGCGGCGCCTCTCCCTTAAGACGGCCTGGATAGGCGTGGCTATGCAGCGTACCAACGCAGAGCGGTTAAAATAAGACATCCCCCGAAAATAAGCCATACTGTGTTTTTTTTTAGGGGGGGAAATATATAAGACGGTGTCTTATTTTAGGAGAAACACGGAATTTAGAAGAAGTAACTTAATAGTAAATTACAATTAAAGGTAATAATAATAATAATTTATTATTTGTACCTGCCCATCTGGCTGGGTCTCCCCAGCCACTCTGGGCGGCTTCCAGCAAACATTAAAATACATTAACACATCACAGATTAAAAACTTCCCTAAACAGGGGTAAAGGTAGAGGGACCCCTGACCATTAGGTCCAGTCGCGAACGACTCTGGGGTTGCGGCGCTCATCTCGCTCTGTAGGCCGAGGGAGCTGGCGTTTGTCCACAGACAGCTTCCAGGTCATGTGGCCAGCATGACTAAGCAGCTTCTGGCGAACCAGAGCAGCGCACGGAAACGCCGTTTACCTTCCCGCCGGAGTGGTACCTATTTATCTACTTGCACTTTGATGTGCTTTCGGACTGCTAGGTGGGCAGGAGCAGGGACCGAGCAACGGGAGCTCTCCCCGTCATGGGGATTCGAACCGCCGACCTTCTGATCAGCAAGTCCTGGACTCAGTGGTTTGGACCACAGCGCCACCCGTGTCCCATCCCGACATCTTTGCATAGTCTATAAAGTCTATCATTTATTAATTTCTAACATTCACTAACTCTTAGCTGTTATGGGTGCCCTTGCATCCCTAAATTCTGTTGCCCCGGATCTGTAACAGTATTTAACGCTCAGAATTTTTCTTCACCATCTATATGTGATGAGGGATACTAGCAGTTCCTAACAATTATATTGTGCCAATTGAGAGGCTGCATTGAAAATCGCAGATTTCATTGGGGGAATTCTGTGACTGGCCTGCTCCAAGCAAGGCTGGAGTGTGAATTAATGCTTTAATTATCTAAGAATCTTCCCCAAAGGCCACATTCTCCATTTTAATTTGGACTGCGGTGGAATACACCAGCTCTCTCGCCCTCCTGATCTTGTCATCTGTAATGCTGGAAACATCCCTGAGGGAGTGAGAGCAGGACACAAACGAACGAAGCCCTTTTATAAATGCTAAATGCGAGAGAGAGAACGGGGAGGAAGGAGCAATTTCTGTTGTGACATGTCCACGTAGTGGTGTCATTTGGTAATTTTAGCCTCTGGACTTGATGGTCTTATGCAACTCTCACCTTCCACACCTTTGGGCACCAAACACCAGGGTGACTTGGGCTGACGAAATTTAGGGTGAGAGGGTGCTAGTGGGTATTGTGAGATCGGGCAGATGGAAGAGCTTGGGGTATGGGCGTAGCCAGGATTTGGGGGGGTTAATATAGCAAAATGACGCAAACCGTGAAGAATATTCAGTCATATATATATATGCATATGCAACCGGAGGAAATCTACTCCATACAACGTACAAACGTCTCAAAAGGTGCAAAGAGATTCAAAAGTGCAATGTCTGACAACCGATAAAAGATCCTTTGCCTGAAAGCTGCCTGAAGTTTTCTTCTGGTCATTTACTGGGAAGCCAGCCATCCGCGCAACACAGTCGCGAACGACTCTGGGGTTGTGGCGCTCATCTCGCTTTATTGGCCGAGGGAGCCGGCGTACAGCTTCCGGGTCATGTGGCCAAGATGACTAAGCCGCTTCTGGCGAACCAGAGCAGCGCACAGTAACGCCGTTTACCTTCCCGCCAGAGCGGTTCCTATTTATCTACCCTGTTTCCCCTTTTTTAATACATAGTCATAAAGTAAGCCATGGCAGGGTTTTTTTACGTTTGTGAGAAGTAAGACATACCCCAAAAGTAAGCCATGGTGCCGCCATTGTTCCCGTCGCAGGGGGAGGCTGTACCGTACCATACTGACGTAATAAAAATAAGACACCCCCTGAAAATAAGCCCCCCTGTGCTTTTTTGAGGGGGGAAAATTATAAAACGGTGTCTTAAAAAGGGGGAAAGACGGTACTTGCACTTTGACGTGCTTTCGAACAGCTAGGTTGGCAGGAGCAGGGACTGAGTAACGGGAGCTCACCCCGTCGTGGGGATTCGAACCGCTGACCTTCTGATCGGCAAGCCTTAGGCTCTGTGGTTTAACCCACAGCGCCACCCACATTTATATATATATATATATGTGTGTGTGTGTGTGTGTGTGTGTGTGTGTGTGTGTGTGTGTGTGTGTATCCCTACATTTAACATTGACTTCCCTTCCCCACCTTCCATGGTTCGTTTCAGTTTTCCTTTGCTGCAGCATATTCTTTTATATAGATATATAAATTTTATTGGATTTTACAATTTAATATTCAACCAAATTACACATTGTAACATTTGTCATATAAACAAAAAAGGGAAAAAAAACACCTCCCCATGACTTCCCTCAACTTCCCCTTCTGGTTCCTTAAATATTTATTACCTCTGCTTAATTTTTGTCTTATTTTTATAATCTTATACCTCAATACACTTAAATTCTTATCATTTTCATACCAAATTTTCTTTCATAATTACATCTTGCACTCAATTACATTCCATATAATTATTTCTTGACCTTTAAACTTATTTTCTTACTTGTAAGTGTTTAATCAAACCCTGCCAGTGAGTCCATTTCTTTAAAGTATTTCTGTAAATACAACGTAAAAGGTTCCCAGTCTTTTTTTAAATCTTCATTGTCATTGCTGCTGCATATTCGAATTGTTCCTTATTCTTTCTCTTCCCATTCTTTCTGTTTATTTTTACCGCTAAATTTATTCTGATCCTACGAATGTTTTTACCAAAAAAAAAACGTTATTTACCAAAAAAATTCAAATATTCCATACTTTCCCCCCCAGTCGTCTTTAAAGAAGAGGGGAGGTAAAATAATTTAAAAAAAAAAAAAAAAGGTAAAGGTCCTCTGGATGGTTAAGTCCAGTCAAAAGCGACTATGGGGTTGCAGCGCTCATCTCACTTTCAGGCCAAGGGAGCTGGCATTTGACAGCTTTCCGGGTTATGTGGCCAGCAGGACTAAACTGCTTCTGGCGCAACAGCACACAGTGATGGAAACCAGAGCACACGGAAACACTGTTTACCTTCCTGCCACATTGGTGCCTATTTATCTACTTGCACTGGTGTGCTTTCAAACTGCTAGGTTGGCAGGAGCTGGGACAGAGCAACGGGAGCTCACCCCATCACACAGATTCGAACTGCCGATCAGCAAGCCCAAGAGGCTCAGTGGTTTAGACCACAGCACCAAATCTTATCTAAGTTGTGTCAATAATAAAATCAGCGTAATATAATAAGATAAAAAATAAGAACTTCTGAAAGGGGCACTGTGCGTATAGGCATACACATAGGATTCTCTCTCCGTATAAAAGTCAAAGTCGCATCTATTTGGAAAGAGATCTCAACTTTGTGTGTACAATTGTACACACAGGGGTTCTCTCTGACAAATATATTTAGGCTGGGGTAGAGCCTGCCATCGGGACCCAGGTGGCGCTGTGGGTTAAACCACAGAGCCTATGGCTTGCCGATCAGAAGGTCGGTGGTTCGAATCCCCGTGACGGGGTGAGCTCCCATTGCTCGGTCCCAGCTCCTGCCCACCTAGCAGTTCAAAAGCACGTCAAAGTGCAAGTAGATAAATAGGAACCGCTTTGGCGGGAAGGTAAACGGCGTTTCCGTGCGCTGCTCTGGTTCGCCAGAAGCGGCTTTGTCATGCTGGCCACATGACCTGGAAGCTGTACGCTGGCTCCCTCGGCCAATAAAGCGAGATGAGCGCCGCAACCCCAGAGTCGGACACGACTGGACTTAATGGTCAGGGGTCCCTTTACCTTTACCTAGAGCCTGCCATCACTGTATTACACCCCCCACTTCCAAGCTGCACACATATTCATTATGATAATGAGTCATCTGAAAGGGGACACTTTCAATTTTTTAGGTAAACACCTAATGTAGAAAGTGGTCTGATACCTGTGGTACTTTGTTGACAGTGCTTTGCTGGGTAGAGTGTGAAAACAATCATTGTGTGGATTCCAACATCATCCCTGTATCCCTTCAAAAACAGGAGAAAGATTGGATACAGTCGTACCTTGGTTTTCGAACGGCTTAGTTCACAAACAACTTGGAACTCGGACATCGCAAACCTGGAAGTAGGTTACAGGTAGATAGCCGTGTTGGTCTGTCATAGTCAAAACAAAATAGAAAATAAAAAAATTCCTTCCTTAGAGACCAACTAAGTTTGTTCTTGGTATGAGCTTTCGTGTGCATGCACACTTCTTCAGATACACTGAAACAGAAGTCACCAGACCCTTATATATAGTGAGAGGGTGGGGAGGGGTATTACTCAGAGGGATGGTGGGAATGGGTGGTAGGCTGATAGCTGTGGTACGACTGTTGACGACTGTTAACGACTGCAATTAGTCTTACAGGAAAAAGCAAAGGGTGAGAAGGTTAAAAAAGCTTTGTCATGTATAATGAGATAAGAATCCAATGTCTTTGTTCAGACCAGGTCTCTCCATGGGTTTTAAGCTTGGTTATGAGTTGCAATTAAGCAACTTCTCTTTCCAGTCTATTTCTGAAATTCCTTTGCAATAAGACAGCTACTTTGAGATCTTGTATAGAGTGTCCTGGGAGATTGAAGTGTTCTCCTACTGGTTTCTCTGTCTTGTGATTCCTGATGTCAGATTTATGTCCATTTATCCTTTGGCGTAGGGTTTGGCCTGTTTGTCCAATATAGAGAGCTGAAGGGCACTGTTGGCATTTGATGGCATACACAATGTTAGATGATGAGCAATTAAATAGTCCTGAGATGGTATGTTTTATGTTGTTGGGGCCAGTAATGGTGTTGTCCGGGTGTATGTGGCAGCAAAGTTGGAAGTAGGTGTTCCGGTTTGCGAACTTTGCCTCGGAAGCTGAACGTCCGGCATGGCTTCCACAGCTTCTGATTGGCTGCAGGAAGCTCCTGCAGCCAATCGGAAGCCGCGCCTTGGTTTCCGAATGTTTCGGAAGTCAAACGGACTTCCGGAATGCACTGTTTGAAAACCAAGATACGTCTGTACAGGGAATGGAGAAGAAATCGGAATTTGGCTAAGCATTAATATAAGTGATAAAAATACACACACAACTTCTGTGTTTCACTACTAAATCTGCCAAATGATCTTGATATAAGTGTTGCCTCACTGGGTGATGACATTTTTCTAACGAACCAACATGGCTTCCTACACTTTGTGTAGATCTAAGCCATTGCTAACCAATTAACTAACACATGCAAAACACACAAACACACATTCCGAGAATAGGCACTCCAGCCCCACTGCTTCCTACCAATTCCATTCCAGATTTATCTCTCCCTAGCCCCTCACAGGGGGTGCGGGTGGCGCTGTGGTGTAAACCACTGAGCCTAGGGCTTGCCGATCGGAAGGTTGGCGGTTCGAATCCCCGCGACGGGGTGAGCTCCCGTTGCTCGGTCCCAGCTCCTGCCAACCTAGCAGTTCAAAAGCACGTCAAAGTGCAAGTAGATAATTAGGTACCACTCCAGCGGGAAGGTAAATGGCGTTTCCGTGCGCTGCTCTGGTTTTGCCAGAAGCGGCTTAGTCATGCTGGCTACATGACCCGGAAAAACTGTCTGCGGACAAACGCTGGCTCCCTCGGCCAGTAAAGCGAGATGAGCTCCGCAACCCCAGAGTCGTTCGCGACTGGACTTAACTGTCAGGGGTCGTTTACCTTTACCTTTTTAGCCATCCTCACAGCTGACTGACAGCCTTGATGACTCTTGTTGCAGGCAGCCTCTCTAGGTTCAGAGGGAAGGGTCTTGCTTCACACAGTATGTGTTGGGCTTTGGGGCTTTTTTCCTGGCCTCCATTTCCCTGCAGGTTCAGCAGACAAGAGATCTCCTTCCAGGGGCGTAGGAAGTGTGGTCGGGGGGGCGGGTCGCCCCAGGTTCCATCATGGAGGGGGTGACAAATTATCAAGGAACAATTACTGCCCTACTAGGGTGGTTCATAAAAAACTTTTTCTTTTTTGAAAATGCCTGCTCCAAAGGTCTTATCTTACTATGCTAGGAATTATATAGCTTTATATGAAATTTCATGCATATCAG
Organism: Darevskia nairensis; assembly: GCA_034642065.1. Classification (NCBI taxonomy): domain Eukaryota; kingdom Metazoa; phylum Chordata; class Lepidosauria; order Squamata; family Lacertidae; genus Darevskia; species Darevskia nairensis. The sequence goes on along the minus strand of JAWWNI010000384.1, from coordinate 1,644,170 downwards.
TTAATATCTTGACCCTCCTCCACGAAAATAGCTGTTTACTTGGCCGTTTCCCTATGTCGTGAAGGCTGAAATTTCAATTCCGTGGAGCACTTCCTGTTCCCAACCCTAACCCTGCGGAAAGCCATCTCATTAGACTTTAATTTTATTTTGACATGTTTTTAGGAGGTAATTTAATTATTTTTTTATTTTATATCAATGTTATGTATCTGATGTTAGCCACCCTGAGCCCGACTTCGGCCGGGGAGGGCGGGATATAAATAAAAGTTTATTTTTATTTATTATTATTCCTTTGTAAGAAAATATGAAATAACGTAAAACCATTTTTGCAGACAAAAAAAAATAAAATCTACCACCTGACCTTCCCATGCCTCTGTCTCCTTCCAGGTAGGGTCTTCTGTCACAGAGCTTTTGCAGGCTTCAGACAGAGCCCTCCCCAGCTAACTGTTTTCAACCATCACTTTACACTTTCCCTTCTCAGGGGTCTCTCCCAGTTGACCTCTCCTCCTCTGATTTCTTCTGTTCCCGTGGCAACCAGAACCTAGCCAGCAGCCTGCCTCTCATCCTGGATTAATTCGTAGCCAGCCAATCCTTGCACAACGTTCACTACAGCCCTAAACATTCGTAATTAGAAGTCTGACTCCCTAGACGCAGTACTTGGGACCCCAAACTTGTCTCTTCCCTAAAATGCCCCACCTGCCCACACTGGTACACATGCACAAAATCCCATTGCAGGCAAAGAGATTCAGATGGGTTCTCAGCAATAACGATATAGTAATTATTACTATAAGAGATTTCACTTTCTTGGGTTCCATGATCACTTCAGATGGTGACAGCAGTCACAAAATTAGAAGACTCCTGCTTCTTGGGAGAAAAGCAATGACAAACCTAGACAGCATCTTAAAAAGCAAAGACATCACTTTGCCAACAAAGGTCCGTATAGTTAAAGCTATGGTTTTCCCAGTAGTAATGTACGGAAGTGAGAGCTGGACCATAAAGAAGGCTGATCGCCGAAGAATTGATGCTTTTGAATTATGGTGCTGGAGGAGACTCTTGAGAGTCCCATGGACTGCAAGAAGATCAAACCTATCAATTCTGAAGGAAATCAGCCCTGAGTGGTCACTGGAAGGACAGAACCTGAAGTTGAGGCTTCAATACTTTGGCCACCTCATGAGAAGAGAAGACTCCCTAGAAAAGACCCTGATGTTGGGGAAGATTGAGGGCACAAGGAGAAGGGGACGACAGAGGATGAGATGGTTGGACAGTGTTCTCGAAGCTACCAACATGAGTTTGGCCAAACTGTGAGAGGCAGTGAAGGATAGGCGTGCCTGGCGTGCTCTGGTCCATGGGGTCACAAAGAGTCGGACACGACTGAACGACTGAACAACAACAACAACAAATTATTATGATAATCTTTGCCCTGCTCTTTGAGCACCCAGAGCAGCTTATATTAAAAGGAGTGCAATGCATTTAAAATCAAAACTCATAGTTTCAAAACAATACAAATGAATCTGAAGGCAACAATCAAATTAAAGAGCAGTTTAAAACAACAGCAGAAATTGCCCGTCAAAAGCCTGTCAAAAATAAACATGTTTTCGGTTTCGGTCTAAAAAAGACCAGGAACCCAGCAAACGTCCGCCGGGAAGGTATTCTAGAGTCACCAGTAAGAAGGCCCTGCATCTTTCTCACTTGCCCTAGCAGTCTGAAAGAATTACACCATGAGCAGGCTCTCTGAGGCATATCTTGAAGTTGGTCTATGTCGAAGCAGACAACCTTTCAGGTGTCCATATCCAAGGCGGGTCTTTAGAGTTGAAAACCAGCACTTTAAAATTGAGCCTAGAAATGAATAGCAGCCAATTTATGCTCCAATTGGTCAGGCACCAAACAAAAATCTAGCCACCACATCTCTGAACAAATTATTTCTTTTTTTTTTTAGCAATTCGCAATGGCTGTGGCCCATAGCAAACACTGTAGCAGCCCAAACTGGAAGTAACTTAAGCACTCAGGGCTGTCTTAAGCATATGCAGCGCTGGGGTGCAAAAATCTTCCCGGCGCCCCCCCCCAGGTTGCTCACAGGGGGGGAGCGCGCTATGGGTCGACCACGAAGCGCACAGGCAGGGCAGAGCAGGGCACAGAGGAGCGTGAGGCGGCGGCGCTAGGCCGGGCGCCTTGTCGGGTGGCCAGCGCGCTCTGGGCAGGCCTCTCCATGGCCCTACACCAATCCCAGGCATGCAGGAGGGCAGAGCCAGCCAGCCACCTCAGCGCCTCGCTGCCTCGCTCATCCCTGAACTCACAGCGCAGAACCGCCCGCAGCAGAAGACCCCATTGCGGCGCTCCGATAGGCGGGCTCTTCCCTGGACTCCAACTCTCGGGCGCCAGACTCTCAGCCTGGCGCGCCTGAGAGCCCAGCGCCCAGGTGCCCTGCACCCCTAACGCCTATGGTTAAGACGGCCCTGTAAGCACTGATAGTTTACACCAGGCCCATCTTCTCTGAGAGAGGTCACAACTAATGAATCATCTGAGCAGCCAAGGGAAAAGTCGGACCCAGGCGTATTCCCAAGAAGTTTACACAGCTGAGCCTTCAGAGGGAAGAAGAAGAGGAGGAGGAGGAGGAGGAGGAGGAAGAGGAAGAGTTTGGATTTGATATAATAATAATGATAATAATATTTATTTATTTATTTATTTATTTATTTATACATACCCCGCCCTTCCCAGCCAAGACCGGGCTCAGGGCAGTTAACACCAATAAAATCACAACAGAACATACAAAACAATCAATTAAAATGCAGGTTAAAATACAATTTAAAGTTTAAAATGCAGCCTCATTTTTAAGTAGCCCACCAATCAAACCATAAAGGAATGAAACATCAGGGTTAAACTGAAACCAACCCAAAGGCCAGGCGGAACAGCTCCGTCTTGCAGGCCCTGCAGAAAGATGCCAAATCCCGCAGGGCCCTGGTCTCTTGTGACAGACCGTTCCACCAAGTCGGGGCCAGTACTGAGAAGGCCTTGGCCCTAGTTGAGACCAGTCTAACAACCTTGTGGCTCGGGACCTCCAAAATGTTATTCTTTGAGGACCTTAAGGTCCTACACGGGGCATACCAGGAGAGGCGGTCCCTTAGGTACGAGGGTCCTAGGCCGCATAGGGCTTTAAAGGTCAAAACCTTTAAATATCCCGCTTTTTCACTACCCGAAGGAGTCTCAAAGCGGCTAACAATCTCCTTTCCCTTCCTCCCCCACAACAAACACTCTGTGAGGTGAGTGGGGCTGAGAGACTTCAAAGAAGTGTGACTAGCCCAAGGTCACCCAGCAGCTGCATGTGGAGGAGCGGAGACGCGAACCCGGTTCACCAGATTACGAGTCCACCGCTCTTAACCACTACACCACACTGGAGTGCAACCAAATTCAAAACAGGCTGCCAGAACACCAGAACACCCTCATCAACAGTGCCTCTGTTTTGCCTGGCTTAAGTTCCAGCTTGTTCACCCTCATCCATTCCACGTTACCAACACTGATTTATCACTTCCATTACCTCCCTGGAATCAAATGATGAAAATGAGACACAGAACTGTACACGTCATGGGCTGGGACCTCCTAGCAGGGTGCTGACTCTTTTCTCGAGACCCACCCAATGAGTCCCTGCACAGTCATCCACCCACATGGATGAGTTATTTAAAACAATATTCCAGCCACGTCATGTCACTGCAGCTCTTGGGCAAGGGCTGGGGACTCGAATGCAGCTAGGAAAACATTTCGAGGGTCCCACAGGTGGGTCGGCTAACGAAGCTTGATACATCATCCTCTTCCTCTTAGCCAGATTTGGTTAAAAGGCCGAGGGCAAAGGACGTCTCAGCATTGGCAGGAAGGCATACATGCGTGCGACTGCCTAGAAGTGAGCCCAGAGAATGGGAACAGGGGCAGGAATTCTTAATGTATTTTCATCTCTGAAGCAGCCAGGCCAGTCTGGGTTTAAGATCAAAATTAGACCTGGCACTTGCACTGAGAACTCACTTTTGGAAAATGCAAATAGCTGCTGCTGGGGGTGGAGTGGAATTTGCTGATAATTACCCAGATTGCAGCTGGCAGGGGGCAGGAGTTTAACCCTTCCCCTTTCCTGCTGTGTTAACTGGTTAGAATTGCTTCTTCAAGTATGCTTTTAGAATTGGGATGAGAGCTTCCACTGATGTCAGTGAGACCTTTCCTTCCAGTAGATAGAGCAGCTTTGGTGGAGTTATTTTAGTCAGTTACACAGCAGGAGAAGGAAGGGGTTAAACCCTGCCTGCCTGCCTGCCTGCCTGCCTGCCTGCCTGCCTGCCTGCCTGCCTGCCTGCCTTAAATGCAAGGAAGGAAACATTAAACTGTCAGATGTAGCTTGGCCCTTAGCCAGCACCTGGATGGGAACCCTCCGCTCCTTGAGGAAAGGGTGAGATATAAATGCAACAAAAATTAACAGCTCCCTCCATGCTGAGATTGTCAATGGAGGGAAATTTAGCCAGGACAACTGTGAGCAGGGAATTGAAAGAGGGAAATGTCTTAGGAAACAACAAGGTAGGATGCCTGCTTTTGCCAGTTTCACAGCGGCTAGGCTTCCTGCTCCGATATCTTGACTGCATTGCTTCTTTGTCCCAGTATCCTTTGGTGGCGGCACCTGCAGCACTGGGCACAAACTGAAGAAGTCCTCAGAGGGCTTCCTTAACCATCCTCTTAGACCTTTCTGCCTCTTGCAGCAAAACCAACTGAGAGCGTTGTGGCACCTTAAAAGGCATTTTATTGTGGCATAATACCTTTTGTTAGTCTGTGGCGCTGTGGGTTAAACCACTGTGCCGCTTGGGCTTGCCGATCGGAAGGTCGGCGGTTCGAATCCCCACGACGGGGTGAGCTCCCGTTGCTCGGTCCCTGCTCCTGCCAACTTAGCAGTTCGAAAGCACGTCAAAGAGCAAGTAGATAAATAGGTACCGCTCTAGCGGGAAGGTAAAGGGCGTTTCCTTGCGGTGCTCTGGTTTCGCCAGAAGCGGCTTAGTCATGCTGGCCACATGACCCGGAAAAACTGTCTGCAGACAAACGTCGGCTTCCCTTGGCCAGTAAAGCGAGATGAGCGTCATAACCCCAGAGTCGTTCGCGACTGGACTCAATTATCAGGGGTCCCTTTACTTTTACCTTTAAGGTGCCACAAGACTTCTGTTATTCTTCCCCCTTAAGACTGTTCCCTGTTGCAGCCAAGTGAGTGTCTGGTCCTTTAGCAAAGATACCTCTCTTTCTCCTCTCCCCATGTCTCCTTTTCTATTGTTTAACGCTGAAAAGGAGTTATGTGAGAGCAAACTCACTACTAGGGAACTTTCAGTTAGCCCTGATTAATGCTACTGCTGCTGTTTGAGTGTATCCATAGTATAGCTCATGGGATGCGGGTGGCACTGTGGGTTAAACCACAAAGCCTAGGGCTTGCGGATCAGAAGGTCGGTGGTTCGAATCCCCACGACAGGGTGAGCTCCTGTTGCTTGGTCCCTGCTCCTGCCCACCTAGCAGTTCGAAAGCACATCAAAGTGCAAGTAGATAAATAGGTACCGCTCCAGCGGGAAGGTAAATGGTGTTTCCGTGCGCTGCTCTGGTTTCACTAGAAGTGGCTTAATCATGCTGGCCACATGACCCGGAAAAACTGTCTGCAGACAAACGTTGGCTCCCTCGGCCAGTAAAGCAAGATGAGCGCCGCAACCCTAGAGTCGTTCACGACTGGACTTAACTGTCAGGGGTCCTTTACCTTTAAGGGCTGCCACAAAGAATGCCCTCCCCTCTGTCTGTCTGTAGAGAAATAGGTACCACTCTGGCAGGAAGGTAAACGGCGTTTCCATGCGCTGCTCTGGTTTGTCATGCTGGCCACATGACCCGGAAGCTGTACGCCGGCTCTTGGCCAATAAAGCGAGATGAGTGCTGCAACCCCAGAGTCGTCCGCGACTGGACCTAATGGTCAGGGGTCCCTTTTCCTTTACCTTTATAGTATAGCTCAGTCGGTAGAGCATGAGACTGTTAAAACTCAGGGTTGTGGGTTTGAGCCCTTCGTTGGGCAAAAGATTCCTGCAAGGCAGGGGGTTGGACTAGATGACTCTTGGGATCTCTTCCAACTTTACAATTCTGTGATTCATATAATGGAATAAAATAAATAAATCCACATTGTTATTATATGCTATATCTCACTTTTCCTCCCAAAAGCTGTTGCCAAGGTTTCTCCAAGGAGGATATTGATGAGCTGGAACATGTTCAGAAGAGGGCGACCGAGATGATCAAGGGTCTGGAAACTAAGCCTAATGAGGAACAGTTGACGGAGCTGGGTGTGTTTAGCCTGGATGAGAGGAGACTGAGAGGAAATATGATAGTCATCCTCAGATATCTTCAGGGCTGTCACATGGAAGACGGAGCAAGCTTGTTTTGTGTTGCTCCAAAGGATAGGGCCCAAACCAACGGGTTCAAATTCCGACTAAACATCAGGAAGAACTTTGCTCGACAGTTGAACAAAGTTCTCCTTGGAAGGTAGCGGACTATATCCAATGTTTCAACTTTGCTGTTAAATCTTGCCTGCCCCCTCCCCCCAAGCCTGAAATGGCAACCCTGACTCAAAAACATTTGCTCAGCCTTGAGCTTGTTTGGAGGGTCTAGCAGGGGAGCGCAGCTATCGTATACCCTTGACCGAAGAACGGTACACACTCCTTCTATCTGGGATGGTCGTCCTCTTCCACCGAGCGCGCAGCTTTGGGAGAGACGCACATGGAGCGGTGAGGGAGGAAGGGGACACCCGCCTTCCACCTGCCCGGTTGTATTTCCTAGGCTCACAGCTTCTGTTGGCACCATGTCTGAGGAGGAGCCGCTGTTGGAGGGCAGCCAGTCGGCCCTCTTGACTGCCACGGTGCACTCCGTCCTGATGGTTCTGGTGAAGATCCTGTTTGCTGCCTCGACCATTGTCGGGATTGTTGTAGGAACAGTCTAATTCGGCCAGTGCCCCCAGCAGCCTCTCATCCCCATCTACCTGATCGTCCTGGGTGCGGTTGTCCTTCTCCTGCTGCTCCTCAGCTGCCTGCCCTGCGGGGATGGCACAGACTGGCCCAACCCCTGGGCACAGCGCTTCCGGGCCACCTGCTGCCTCTTCCTCTGCATCTGGTTCCTGGCAGGCAACGTGTGGGTCTACACCATCTACCCCCCCTCCCAACTACGACCCGGCCGGCCACCCCACCTTCTGCCAGCGCACAGTCTTCCTCTTCGCCTTCGTCGTCACCACGGCCATCTACGTGGGCCTGGCCGGGGCACTGCTCACTGCCCTCTGTGTCCTTGTGAGCCTCTTCCTCTTTGATGCCTTCGGGCCCTACGGGCGGGGGTGTGGCACTGGGAGGGGCCCTTGACAGCTCTTGGGGTGGGTCTCTCTCTTTGGGGGTGTACGTTTTTGCTATTTGCTCAGCCTGCAACTCAAATTTCCTTTCTAGATCAGTGATCAGACCCCTGACTTGGGCAATTCTGCATGTGTTTAAAAGACCCCGAGAAAACACCCAACCACTTGGAATCTGGTGATCACATCAATCCCAGTGACTTGTGAGCAAGGCTGTATTAGGTGCTGCTGTGTTCCCATTGGTAAGCAGAATTCGAACCCCTAGAGCAGTGTTCCCCAACCATGGGCCTCCAGCTGTTTTTGGACTACAACTCCCATCATCCCTCGCTAGCAAGACCAGTGGTCAGGGATGATGGGAATTGTAGTCCGAAAACAGCTGGAGGCCCAAGGTTGGGGAACACTGCCCTAGAGGGTGAGATCAGACAAGTTCAGACTCAAAATAAAATGACATTTTATACACACACACAGGATGAGGAGGAGGAAGAAGATAACTGCCTTCCTAGAGAACACACTTCTGTACTGCCATGGAAAGTTTCCTATCCCGTAAACCCAGAAATAAGTCAGATCATCAAAATGATGCTTTGTTTCTTCGTGACTTTACGAACAGACAGGGATAATACCAGTGGCATTTGAGTCTTTGCTGCATCATCTTTACAAGCTATATCACATATGCCAGCTTTCCAGCCCCCACTTCCCTTTCACTCAAGTCACATTTCAGCATGTACGCAAGGTTTCAGAGCAGAAACTCTTTCTTCCCACGGCCTGTAATGATTGTTATTGCATAATGACAGCAAACAAAGAAATGTGGCGGCGTCTTCTCCCGAAAAGGCTGGAGGGCAGCACCACGAAGAACGTGCAGCACAAACACAGCTCCCTCAGAGATGCTCAAAGGGAGCAAGCCTAGGTTTTTAACTCAACAAGTACGTGTGTGGCAGGTGAAAAGTGAAGTTCGGCTTATCCATGCAGCAGAATCAGAAGTTATCTACGCTTTCTGTAGGCTATACCACTTCAGTCATCAGAGGGGAGTCAGCATGTTTGAATAATAATGATGCTAATAATGATGATAATGATGATGATGATGATGATGGGACGTGGGTGGCGCTGTGGGTTAAACCACAGTGCCTAGGGCTTGCTGATCAGAAGGTCGGCGGTTCGAATCCCCGTGACGGGGTGAGCTCCCGTTACTCGGTCCCTGCTCCTGCCAACCTAGCAGTTCGAAAGCATGTCAAAGTGCAAGTAGATCAATAGGTACCGCTCCGGCGGGAAGGTAAACGGTGTTTCCGTGTGCTGCTCTGGTTCAACAGAAGCGGCTTAGTTGAGCTCTTTGAGGAAGGTATGTCAACCCTGTCTCCAGTCTATTTCAGAATTCCTTTCTAACCTCGGAAAAGCAAAAGAAAAGAAAGAAAGCTTTTCTTGACTGAAGTGACAGCTATATAGATGACTGTCAAGGCCAGATTAACACTGAAGTGATGTCACCAGTCCTCACACACACAGCCAGAGGAAGTGGGAACATGTTCAGGCCCCTGGGGGAGAGAGGAGGCCTTCAGGCACTCTTTTTTAAGGACCAGGAATCAATTTGCACTCATTAAAAGGAATAAAGCTAAAAAGTCTCTTCTGTTTACCCACTTAGTAATCCCCTGGGCAAGCAAGGAAATGCCATTTAATCACCTCAGTTCAAAGGGCTGTTGAGTATTAGAAGTGTTGCGTATTGATTCAAAGTGTTGTCATATCTGTATTACTATTGTCTGTAATCACATTAGGGTAAAGTAACTGCCTTCCTGTCCCAGAAGGAACAGTTACTATTGGTGCATTCAAGTTGCTGCATTTGGATCCTCTGTCTTATTGGTTCCCACCAAAAAGCAGCTGTGTGATTGCTTGAGATGGTTCCCTCCAAAATGTATCTTTTCCTAGCCAGTCCTCTGTCCCTATAAATGTAGCTTCCCTACCCTCAGTTCCCTCAGTCTTGTTTTGCCTCAATAAAGAATTGCTATATGAAGAAGCTGTCTCCTGCCTGCTATATCAGAGAGCTGAAATCACTTGCTGAAATCCTTAACCCCACGCTACAACAAGAAGCACATCCCTTCGTTGGCAGGGCACCTGCTTTCGCTTTGACTCTGTCATTCCTTCTCCCCTCTCCTCGCCACCTGCCTGGAATTAGTCGATGGTCTCAGGCTAGCTAGCTGCTCAAGGCAGTGTTTACATATTATTATGAGCACTGTCCCTGAGTATGCTTTCTATGCCACGATATGGGGTATGTTTTTCTATTTTTCTATTCTATTGTCGTCATATTCATTATGTTATTCAGTCCTTTGTTAGTATATATATTGTAATGTCGTGTTTATTGTTTCGCAGCCTTAAATTTATCATATACCATCTGCTGAAGAAGTAATATTGAAACAGTGAACTTTATCCGGAAACGCTGTCCGTTGGAAGATTATATTCACTAGTTTCCTCACCACTTCGGCTTGCTGGAATACTACACTTATTGTGCTACATTAATAGAGACTGTTTATACACATTATGTTTTGTCATATTGTCAGGATGAAATTCCCTTGATATGTTTATATTGATCATTGATATAACTAAAGCTCTTTAGAGTTCATATTATGATTGCCTTGGTCTCGTGTTGCTGTGTTTTTTGATTCTAGCTAGCTGCTCCGGCAGGGGGATGACACGGCGAGCTGCCCACGGAGTCTGCCTGGTGGACGCAAGCCCTACGCTGCTGTTTCAGGCAGCGCGGGGCACCGAGCCACCACGTCACTCCCAGGAGAGACGCATGGCTCGGGTGCGCAGGCCACGCCCCATGGTAAGTGCCCCCCGTGGTGTGCCATTTTGTCACATACCCCCTCAAGGATGACACCTGGGGTGGACCGCACCCCCCGCACCCCCTTCCTACGCCCCTAGTTTCAGGTCGCCTTCCACAGCCAACATCCATGCGCCTCTCTCCAGACTTGATGGCAAGGAACCCACTTTTCAATATGTCTTTTTTGGGCATCTATGGGCTCTTTGACACATGTGTCCAGAGGAGGGCAACCAAAATGGTCAAAGGCCTAGAAACGATGCCTTATGAGGAACGGCTTAGGGAGCTGGGTATGTTTAGCCTGGAGAAGAGAAGGTTAAGGGGTGATATGATAGCCATGTTCAAATATATAAAAGGATGTCATATAGTGGAGGGAGAAAGGTTGTTTTCTGCTGCTCCAGAGAAGCGGACACGGAGCAATGGATTCAAACTACAAGAAAGATTCCACCTAAACATTAGGAAGAACTTCCTGACAGTAAGAGCTGTTCGACAGTGGCATTTGCTGCCAAGGAGTGTGGTGGAGTCTCCTTCTTTGGAGGTCTTTAAGCAGAGGCTTGACAGCCACCTGTCAGGAATGCTTGGATGGTGTTTCCTGCTTGGCAGGGGGTTGGACTGGATGGCCCTTGTGGTCTCTTCCAACTCTATGATTCTACATTACAATCATACCTCAGGTTGCGCTCGCTGCGGGTTGCATGTTTTCAGGATGTGAACGTGCCGAACTCGGAAGTACCGGAACAGGTTACTTCCGGGTTTCAGTGCTCGTGCATGCACAGAAGTGTTAAAACGTGGTTTGCCCATGCGCAGAAGCGCCTAATTGCGTCATGCACGTGCGCAGAGGCAGCGGCGCGGGTTGCGAACGCGCCTCCCGCACGGATTGCGTTTGCAACCCGAGCGTCCACTGTACACACAAAGGCACGTAATGGTAACCCAACGTCCCCTTTCAAACTGAAAAGATGCCATTTGGGGAGAGGAGGAATTGGACTGAAGAAGAGGCAGGGGGGAAGTTCCTGACCCTTTCCCCTGCTCACCATTTTTGTGTCCCAAACAACCTCCCAGGTCCTCCCCCCCCCAAAAAAAAAATGTACCAAACACACATGAAGGGAATGGTGGATGGGAAAGAATTAAGAACCCCATGTCCCCCAATTCTTCCCCACTTTCAATTCCTCCCAAATGGAGTTGTTCAAGTTTAAAAGGGGCACTGGCAATTGGCCCTCAAACTCTGTGGTTCTCTGTTCAGTCCACCAGCACCCCTTTCATGGAACTGTTGTCTCCTTGGAACCTTCTAGTTCTGAAGTTTGGGGAGATGGCTTTCCATTCCATGTGAAGGTAGGAAAAGGGTATTGTCCTCAGATTGTGGGTCCGCCTATTTTTTTTATTATTATTATTATAATATATGTATATATATATATATATATATATATATATATATATATATATATATACACACACACACACACACACACACACGCGCGTGTGTGTGTGTGTGTGTGTGTGTGTGTGTACCACAACAGCCTACACCCTTGAAGCAGCTATCCAATCCCAATTTTGTCTAACCTGGTAGACAGCATCTCTCCATTGTCTCAGCTCAGTATTGCAAGATCCTTTCGATGAGAAACGCAGGGGACTGCACTTGATGGTTCTTGTATATGGCTTTCTCCATTTATATACAGTGGACGCTCGGGTTGCGAACGCGATCCGTGCAGGAGGCGCGTTCGCAACCCACAGCATTCGCAACACGCGAATCAAATAACACACATCAGCCACTTAGAGAACATCAAATAAAGCATATTGGTTTTATTCAGTTCTATATTAGCTGCCTATTATTTCAGTACAGAAGAGAAGACAAAGAGCAAAAGAGGGTTTAGGGGGTGGGAAACAGCCAAGCAGAGCTATCCTTGCAGTGAGAAGCAAGCCAAAAAGGGCTGTTCGATTTCCACATAATTGCTTTCCCTCTGAATAACCTCCCCCCCCCCCCCCGCCCCCATTGGCAGCTAGAAGACTGACAACTCCAGGAGCCAAGTTTTATAACTCAGGAGAGTCCTAGATTTCCAAGCCCTTAAAATAATTTGCTTAGCAATTAAGGCAGACCTGATAAGCTTCCAGATTAATACCAGGGACCCAAATGGCTGGGAAACATCATAATATAAGATGCAGAGGCATGAACGTACATGCAGTGCAGAACACATAATTTATCCATCTAATCATGCCTTCTCACAATGAGTAAATTATTTTACAAGTCGGCAGCATATGTAACAAATCTGCCTCTGGGGCACTGGGGTGCGAAACAGGAAGCAGATTCAGTTACTGGAGTCCTAACCAGTAGAAAGGGCTTAAGACCTAAAAATAACCTTTGCTGTATCATAACCAATGATCTCTAACCTAAAGAAGATGCCCCACAGGTGTCCACCAAACCCTTCACTCTACACAAGTTGCAAAGAATGCTGAAGAATTCTTTTGGCATCCAGCTATATTAAAAGATGCAGTGGATCCCAAGGAATGGAATACTTCCCTAGCAGGACAAGGTTCTTCATGGAGAGCACGTGTTGTGGTGGGGGCCAGCAAGACACCCCTCTGTTGCTGGGCAGGATCGTTTACATGGCCAAGGGCTATGAGGCCACATCACAGTACCATTCTAGGTGGTTTTCTTCAGAACAGGTTGCAGAATCCTTGTTTTTGGAGTATGCATCCACTTTCTCAATGCCATGCTTATAATTTCATAAGCATCTATCATATCTCCTCTTGCTCGACTTTTCTCTAAGCGAAAAAAGTCCCAAACACTGCAACCTTTCTTCATAGGCGAGTCGCTTCACGAATACTTCAAAAAACACATCTGAACCACATTTATCAAAGGATTCTGGGCACTCCAGTTGAACCATTGCAGAGATTATGGGCTTATCCACACTTATTGTATATTCCTGCGTATAAGACTACTTTTTAACCCAGGAAAATCTTCTCAAAAGTCGGGGGTCGTCTTATACGCCGGGTCGTATTTCTTATACGGCGAGTATATCCCAAACTCTATATTTTAACTGGAAAAGTTGGGGGTCGTCTTATACACCCAGTCGTCTTATACGCCGGAATATACGATAACTTTCCTCTGTTCTTTCCAGTATCTGAGGACCAAAAATAAAAGTGCATGGACACAGCTTTAAAGTCCAGACTGTGCCTGGATAGGTGGAAGAAAAGTAAGGGTAGAAATGCCCCAAATCCCCATCAAATTACAGTGGTCAGGATTCTTTGAGGAGGGAAATTTGCTTCAAATGTGCTTTAAAGGTTTAGTGCATGCACAGCCAGCTAAAGTAATCTGGGCCTTCTCTCTCTCTCTGTTGCCCAGGATGTCAACTACTTAGCACAAAGGTGAAAAGTGGGGATAGGGGTTAATGGGAGCTCAGTATCCGAGTGGCAGTTTGACACACATTCCTCTGCGCACGTGCCTCTCTTTCCCCCTGCAAACCAAGCTTGTTTCTCAGCCTGACGCACACCTCCATGGCAGTTCCCTGGGCAGGAGGCCTCGCAGCTGTGACTAATGGAATGTTTTGACACCTCCGAATTATTCTAGCGGTTCTTTTCAGCTATAGGGAATAGGAGCGGAAGAGGGGAAGATGCAGCGATGGAAGCCCCAAGGAGCCACCCCAGTGCTAGGAGCGGTCTTGCTTGACAAGACCCATGCACAGCAGGGGCATGCACACACAACAACAACACAACAACATTTTTATTATTATTAAAAAGACAAAATGTCGAGGGACAGAATCTCAATCTCCCCTGCTCTTCCTTTCTTCCAAAATTAGAGCAGCTAAAAGCAAAGAAGGACAGTTCATGGGTAGGCAAACTAAGGCCTGGGGTCCGGATCCGGCCCAATCGCCTTCTAAATCCGGCCCACGGATGGTCCAGGAATCAGAGTGTTTTTACATGAGTAGAATGTGTGCTTTTATTTAAAATGTTATTTGTGGGGCCTGCCTGGTGTTTTGACATGAGTAGAATGTGTCCTTTTATTTAAAATTCTTCTCTGGGTTATTTGTGGGGCCTGCCTGGTGTTTTGACATGAGTAAAATGTGTGCTTTTATTTAAAATGCATCTCTGGGTTATTTGTGGGGCATAGGAATTCGTTCATTATTATTTTTTCAAAATATAGTCCGGCCCCCCCACAATGTCTGAGGGACAGTGGACCAGCCCCTGCTGACAAAGTTTGCTAATAATAATAATAATAATAATAATTTATTATTTATACCCCGCCCATCTGGCTGGGTTTCCCCAGCCACTCTGGGCGGCTTCCAACAGAGCATTAAAATACAATAATCTAACCCCTGGTCCAATTCCTTCAGCTTTCCGGCAGTGGGTATTTCAGGAGCTATACCTGCCCCAAATCCCTTTTCCACAAGAGTGCGGTCGTGTATCAGCTATTCCCTCACAGTCTTCACCATGCACATGCAACATGCACGCACACATTTAAGGTCCATAAATAGCAACACTCTAGAGGTCCTGGGCCCTAAGGAAGTCAGATTAGCCTCAACCAGAGCCAGGGCCTTCTCAACACTGGCTCCAACCTGGTGGAACGCCCTGTCTCATGAGACCAGGGCCCTGCAGGATCTGATTTCTTTCCGCAGGGCCTGTAAGACAGAGCTGTTCCACCTGGCCTTCAGCTTGGAATCAATTTGATCCCCTCCCCCCTCTTTCCTTTTTACCTCCTGAGATGGAACTCCTATTTGGGGACTTCCCTGGCATTTTTCTGACCCATGTAGAACCAGTCTGGATAGTCAGCATTGGTGAAGATTTTCCAGTGTACTGAAGATTGTGGTGGGGGCAGCAACAATAATTTTTGCCTAAGGCAGCATCATAAACTAGTCTCGTCCCACCCACTAAGTACCATGGATGGGTGGGTGGTCGATGCCAATGGCCTACGTTACAGAGTTGTAAAAACTACCGAAGGAATGCGTGCGAGAAGTGTTATATAAACCCTGACAATGACGGGGATGGTTGTTGTTCTTGTTGAGGCAGAAACTCCATCCTACTCTGCATCTGCTTACACGATCCATAACTCTATTCAATGAACTCTTCCATATCCCCTCTTAGTAATCCTCCTCATATGCTTTCCCCAGGGAGCATTTAGCAAGAACTGCCCTGGAAAAACCACCCAGGAGAAAGTCTTAACCCTGCTCCTCTTCTCTAAGTTGTATTTGTGACCTATATCTCAAATATTTATTGCATTAGCCATATGGCCATAGCACACAATGAGAAACCAGGCGGAAACCCGCCGCAAACGTACACAAAATACAACAGATACACCCTGCACCCTTTGCACAAATACATCTAAAAACTTTAAGTATAAAACCATGCTGAATGAAACAGATAAAACAAGAAGCAATAACAGGGCATGTCGACAGTGGCTATGTCAGGAAGTTACATGGGTCTAGGTCTAGGGCAAGTTAGCCGAAAAGGTGGCCCTGAGTTTCAGTGCCTGTAAAATGTAGATAGCCACACCACGTGTGACCAGAGGGTTGGAGTCTACCAATAAGTATTTCATGCGGTCATCATCCCGGGCGATGGATGGCAGGATTAAGGTCTAACTGTAACATATAGAGGGCAGTAAAAGAAAAAGTGGATAAAGTCCTCTAAAAGTGGATAACAAGTCCCTTGTTGCATGGGCAGAGTCGAAGATCCAGCGGAGTATTGGAAAATACACCCTGTAGGAATTGTCAGGGATGGGTCCATCCCCAAGGCAGGATCGGAAGGCACAGGCAGCTGGAGAGAAAGGAAGGAGTTTACATCAGATAGCGACTCACAGGAGAGTCAGGGAGAAAGCAGTGAAGAAGAGGAGACTAGAACCCCACTCACACCGGAAGCAGTGCTAAGGCTCTGGGATGAGGCAACAGCCCTTGGGCGGCAGGAAGCAGAGGAGGGGCGTGGGGATGTTGCCCAAGCCTTAGAGCAGCCGGAAGGTGGGGGACAGGAAATGGAGGTGGACCAGGGGGAGCAGGGGACCTGGGATGCTGCAAGAGCCCCAGAGCCGCCCAGCGGTCAGGATGGGAGTATGGGGGAAGCGAGTAGCACCACCCCGCTCAGGTCCAGGGGGAGGAAGCGGAAGGAAGGTAGGCGTCGCTTTGGTTTCCCGAAGCTCTTATGTTGGGGGCGGAGTCGCCAGCCGGCACTCCAGGTATCTGACTCGGACGAGGCAGATGATGAAGTCTGAACGCTTGCATGTTTGATGCTGTAAATAAAGCTACTAGTTTAGTAAAAAGAACGTGTGTGGATGCTTACTCTTGAGAAGACATCACACACCCCTCACAGGAATGCTGTAGGGATGGCGTGGAATCGAGCTAGTGTGAAGGCCCTTCTTAACATGGGATTTATCAGGTCACTCAGATAATGGGCCGGAGATCTGACTGCCTTCACACGAGGAAACCACGTGGATAATCTGGCCGCGTTGGATAGTGCTAGATCGAGGGCTTCATCCCTAGCTAAAATCCATTCGCGGATTTTATCTTTGTCCCATGAGGACAGGGCAGCGAAGTCTGGAAGGGAGTAGCGATCGCAGGTGGTCTCCATGCCCTTTGACCAGGTGCGGCTGCCAGTGAAGGCTGTGACCTACCGGTATATTTCAACCTGCTTTGTACTGTATGCATGTGCATCGCCTAGTCTGATGCCTCTATATCGCACACGTGTTTCCACAAACAAACATATTATGCCAAGCAGCTCCATGACCGCTGATGTCAAAATTGGGGTTTGGCTTCTGCTGCCCAACTCCCCATGGGGCTCTGAGTCCCCTAAGTCCATGATCGGTCAGAGAAGAATGGATGGAGGCAGGATCCGGCGGAAAGCAAGGCAGATCTTTATGTTTCTGTTGCAACAGAGTTCCCCCCCCCTTCCAAGGGAGGGAGAGACCCTGAACAAAAGTGTGCAGGAACCTTTAAGGGCTTTGGACATTGCCCAACCCCCTTAGCCAAAGACCACCCCCCAATACATCCATACATCATAGGAGGCGGGTCTACAGCAGAAATCTTGTCTGCCAGGATACCTGAAAATGGTCACTGATTGCATTATCTGGACAGCCTGGCCATTCTTTTGTGCTGATATTGCCAGAACCCAGCCAGAATCCAGGCTCACGCTATTCATACACAAATGCGCCCTTAAGACAGGATTCGTAAGCAAAAAGACAATGGGAAGGCTTTCCCCATTTGCCTCCCTCACTGCAGAGGAATATTTGAGGGAGAGTCAAAATGGCTTCAGGATTGCTCCCCTGCACTATTTCAGGCACATGGTTTTTATATATTTAGATATGTGTGCATTTATGAATAGGTAAAGGTAAAGGGACCCCTAACCATTAGGTCCAGTCGTAACCGACTCTGGGGTTGCGGTGCTCATCTCGCATTATTGGACGAGGGAGCCGGCGTACAGCTTCCGGGTCATGTGGCCAGCATGACTAAGCCGCGTCTGGCGAACCAGAGCAGCGCACAGAAATGCCATGTACCTTCCCGCCGGAGTGGTACCTATTTATCTACTTGCACTTTGACGTGCTTTCGAACTGCTAGGTTGGCAGGAGCTGGGACCGAGCAACAGGAGCTCACCCTGTCGTGGGGATTCGAACCGCCGACCTTCCGATCGGCAAGCTCTAGGCTCTGTGGTTTAACCCATAGTGCCAGAATATTTATTCTATATTTGAGACCTTAACATTCTTATAACACCGCAGTGCAGAGTGTCTTCCCTTTGCACTAGATTGTGAGCAGGGGCCTTGGAAACAGGAGCCGCGTGGGTTCATCTGGCTTAATTGCCAGAGTGACTCCTCTTCCCAACAGAGAGAAAACAGCATGATTGGAAGGCAAGAGGCCAGCCCTAGCGCAGCCCAGAGCCTCATCCTGCAATCCAACCCAACCTGACAGGGGCACAGCTGGGGGTGCAATGAGCACAGCATAGAGCCAGCGCACCCCCTCCAAGCTTGCTTGCTCGCTCCCCTCCTGCCACTTGAGTTTCTGGAATCAAGCACAGTACGAAGAAGTGGGGTGGGGAGATATGCAGTTAATTAACAAGCCTCTTCTCCTTGTACGTCCGGTCCCAGGAGGCAGGCACAGAGCAGAGGAGAACAGAGTGCTCCAGCCACCAGCTGAGCAGCTGACTGTCACCATCTGGTGTGGCAGCAAACCTGAGGGGAGGGGGGGTTAAAAAGAGCAATCAATAGCATTTTGGCAGCACGGGCATAGCTGTCAACTTTCGGATTTGTAAATAAGGGATTTTCCCCAACTTTCGGATTTGAAAATAAGGGATGCCGCGAGGGCGGTGCAATGGCACCAATTAGCCTCACCACCCTGCGCTCCAGAGACTGTGCGCGAACGGGTGAGCGAAAGAGCGAGCGCGTAGACGGCAGGCAGGCTGTCTGGTTGGGCGTGAGGGTCTGGCTGCACAAGGCATGCAAGCTCCGCCCCCAGTCAGTCTCAGACTCCTTATTGGCAGCCGAGCAACGCAGCTGAGGAGCCTCCCTGGCTGGCAGGGAGGGAGAGGAGCTGCTTCCTTTGGAATCCGGGGAATTTAAGGGATATCAACAATCCGGGATAGCAGCAGGAAACGGCATTGGAATAAGGGAGTTTCCCGCCAAAAAAAAGGGAGGGTTGACAGCTAGGAGCACTGGACTGGCAGGAGGGGAGGGCATTTCTTGCATGCTAGAGCAACTGATAAGGCAGGAGTGGAGCGTTCCACTTGATCAGCAAGATGGCTTTTGTCTGGGGACATTTTCTCTTGCGCAGGGAAGCTCCTTCCAGGGCGCTTTGCAAGAGACGAGGCCCTTTGCTGCTCTTTGCTGCAGATAAAGGTAAAGGGACCCCTGACCGTTAGGTCTAGTCACGGACCACTCTGGGGTTGCAGCACTCATCTCGCATTATTAGCCGAGGGAGCCGGCGTACAGTTTCCGGGTCATGTGGCCAGCATGACTAAGCTGCTTCCGGCGAACCAGAGCAGCGCACGGAAACACTGTTTACCTTCCCACCGGAGTGGTACCTATTTATCTACTTGCACTTTTTTTTGATGTGCTTTCGAACTGCTAGGTTGGCAGGAGCAGGGACCGAGCAATGGGAGCTCACCCTGTCGCAGGGATTCGAACCACCGACCTTCTGATTGGCAAGCCCTAGGCTCTGTGGTTTAGATAGTGGGTACCAATATTAAATATGTGCACATGCTACCTCTCCAACCACAATGCCAAGCAGGTTGTGACAAGCGTTAAAATGATCCTTCCAAAGCGGATCAACTTGGTGACGGAAGAGCCGATGAGATTAAGCAGAAGGAAATGCAAGCAACAAAAATAACAATCCTAATTTCACATTCATGTTTCTTGGATCTAATTTGCCTCTAAAATATGAACAGCGTGCACAGGAAAAATTCAACTCTCTCTCTCTCTCTCTCCCTCTCTGCTAGACCTCCAAGTCATCTAATGAGCTCCAGAGAAACAAAAGGAAGTACTTATTCACGCAATGCATAATTTGATTATGGAAGTCATTGCTGGAGAATGCAATAATGGCTACTAGCATAGATGGACTCGAAATAAGGACTCATTGGTTAGCCATCTAGATTAGTCGTGGATAAGTAATAACGGTGTGTGCATGCACACGAAAGCTCATACCAATAACAAACTTAGTTGGTCTCTAAGGATGTAGGTGGCGCTGTGGGTTAAACCACAGAGCCTAGGGCTTGCCGATCAGCGGTTCGAATCCCTGCGACGGGGTGAGCTCCCATTGTTCGGTCCCTGCTCCTGCCAACCTAGCAGTTCAAAAGCACGTCAAAGTGCAAGTAGATAAATAGGTACCACTCCAGCGGGAAGGTAAACGGCGTTTCCATGCGCTGCTCTGGTTCGCCAGAAGCGGCTTAGTCATGCTGGCCACATGACCCGGAAGCTGTACACCGGCTCCATCGGCCAGTAGAGCGAGATGAGCCCCAGAGTCATTCACAACTGGACCTAATGGTCAGGGGTCCCTTTACCTTTAAGGTGCTACTGGAAGGAATTTTTTTATTTTGTTTCGACTACGGCAGACCAACACGGCTACCTACCTGTACATAGAAACTGTGAGCTTCTGAGCTGCAGATTTAGTGCTTGAACTAAAAGCTCAGGAAACCACAGTCTGGCCTGTTCTTCTCCTTTTAAGAGTGGCTTGGTATGTGCAGAACTCCTCAGGTGAAGCTTTCAATGGCACAGAGACTAAGCATTCTTCACCTGCTGGTGTCTGCCGTTAAAGGCCCAGCAACAGAGGCCAGGTGAATATGTGCCAATCCTAGAACTAATGCCACAAAAAAGTAGCATGGGGTTACCTGAAATTTTCCATTTACTTGGTACTTTAGCGTGTTCAAAGCACTTCAAAATCTCTCATTAACTCTTACAACGACCCTGTACGATAAGCTTCTGCCTTCACCTCCATACTAGGGGGGGGGAGCAAGTCTGAGAGAAAGGGTAGCTTGCTTAAGGCTAAGGTTCAAGGTTGAGATATGAAATCAGTCGCTTTCCCAGTTCACACTCTTACCACACTATCCTAACGATGTGTGAGAGCCAGTCTGGTGTAGTGGTTAAGAGTGGTAGACTTGTAATCTGGTGAACCGGGTTCACGTCTCCGCTCCTCCACATGCAGCTGCTGGGTGACCTTGGGCTAGTCACACTTCTCTGAAGTCTCTCAGCCCCACTCACCTCACAGAGTGTTTGTTGTGGGAGAGGAAGGGAAAGGAGAATGTGAGCCGCTTTGAGACTCCTTCGGGTAGTGATAAAGCAGGATATCAAATCCAAACTCTTCTTCTCCTTCATGTCAACTCAGAAGTAAGTCCCATTGAAATTACTGGCCAACGTCTACAAAAGACGAATTTATTTCAAGGTGAAAACTTGAATGTTCGCTTTATGTCATTAACTGGATATTTTGGAAGGGATTGGAAGGGGCAACTCTTATGATATGGTACCAAAAGGTATAGTAGACTGCTTTAAATGAAAACTTACAAATAAGCTAAAAATGGCAAGAAGATATAATACGTAGATAAACGTACGGCAGAATGGTACAATTTTATTACACACATGAACAAGCCATGCAACAGGGGGCTTCCTATGGCATAAAATATTGTGCCTGTTTTGATTTCTGATACTGAGCTATTTTTCTTTTCTTTTACCGGCTAACCTGGATTTTGTACTTTCTTTAATTACCGTATGTTCTATAACATGGCTATATTCTGCATTGCATCATAGTTATTGAGGAGTGGAGGATTCGTGTGTTGTTGTTTAAGCTTTACAAAGAAAAGCAGTATGTGTGTTTTTAATAAAAGTAAGTCCCATTGAATTCAATGGGGCTTACTGCCAGGCAAGGGGGATTAGGACTGCAGCCTAAGCCACTATATTGTGCTAGCTCTCAATTCATAAGAAAAGTCCAGCTTCTCAGCCTGTTTTTTGAACTTGTGGTGATCAGAGCCAGTCCCTACGTGGCTTGTGGCTACGGCTTGCGCCAAGTCAGAGAAACCCTGCATCTGAAAACGCTCTTCCCACGCACTTTGGCGATGCTCAGAGATCTTCTCCTCATGCCAAGAAAGCGTCTTTTTGAATGGAACCAAATTTAGTATGGCAAACTGAAGTCTCCCGGGTACAATGAGCATCCTTCCAGGTGCAAGGTCTTTTACAGAAATAAAAATTGGCAAAATAAAAATTGTGCCTTTGCAGGGCTGGGAAGGCAAGAGTTCATCGGCTCAAAGCAATCACAACATTAAAAAGGTAAAGGGACCCCTGACCATTAGGTCCAGTCGTGTCCGACTCTGGGGTTGCGGCGCTCATCTCGCTTTATTGGCCGAGGGAGCTGGCGTACAGCTTCCGGGTCATGTGGCCAGCATGACAAAGCCGCTTCTGGCGAACCAGAGCAGCGCACAGAAACACCGTTTACCTTCCCGCCAAAGCGGTTCCTATTTATCTACTTGCACTTTGACGTGCTTTCAAACTGCTAGGTGGGCAGGAGCTGGGACCGAGCAACGGGAACTCACCCCGTCGCAGGGATTCAAACCACCGACCTTCTGATCAGCAAGCCCTAGGCTCTGTGGCTTAACCCACAGCGCCACCTGGGTCCCTAATCACAACGTTAGACATTAGTTTAAATGGTGTGGTGTTTAAGTGTCAAAGAGTGCTGCTCAGTGAGATCTCTCTGTCTTCCTGCAAGTCTCACTGAAATCTTCTAGATTTGTAGGCGTCACCACAAAAATGCCAGTTTGTTTGGTACAAGAGTCCTCCTATGCTTTTAATGCATAGGAGGGAATTTTGATGGGGGTAGCTTCTCCTGCCAATGCAAGAAACACTACAATGAGAGGACTTGCTCCCAGTTTATTTGCCGCCTCTCTCCAAATGTCTGAATTTATGTACTACCAGATGCATAAATGTAAACTTGTAAAGGATAAATACAAATTCACTTATGGAATTCCCTGCCAAAAGGCAGGTTGAAGGCCACTCATTTATAGGGCCTTTTTTTTAAAAAAAAGTGAGTGGGGAACAATTCTCTGGAGGGCCGAGCTAACAGCTCAATGGATTCTCCATATTCAGAGGATTGGATGCAGGGTGTGTGGAGGAGGAGGGCTGGTTCCCTTTGTATGGTGCTCAAAAGCTTTCCAGACCAACCCGGCCCACAACATTTCGCTGCCCGAGGCAAAGGGCAAAATGGTGCCACCCAACACCACCAGTTCCACATACAAAAGCCAATTGGATTGGCAGAAGACTCTTACTTCAACCAAGGCAACAGGACAACATTGTCCACTGCAGTTGAGGGCAGCGGTTATTTTAGAGGGACGCCAAACAGGCTCTAGTGCACAGATAGCTCTGTCCTTCAGGACCTCATCAAGGCTCCTTGCCCTTCAGCATTGTCTGCCGAATGGTAGGGCCGGCCCTGTTAGATCAGATCACCTTTGGCTGGATAAAACAAGACCTACCTTCTGTCTGTTTCTCCCTTTTCCTGTGTGCTGGTCCCGTGGGTTACCCGAAAGGCGAGGTCCTTTTTTTTTTTTTTTTTTTTGGAAGGCGAGCACTCCTCCTGCGGGAACTCAGTTCCCTTCGCCTCTCTGCCCTGAGCCTCTGCAGCTCAGGAGAGGCTGGAGGGTTACCGGACCCAGAGGCAACCTCAGCTTCCCCTGACAGGGCTGGGAGTGGAGCACCTGCAGGCAATGGGTCCTCCATCCCATCAGGAGCCAAAGCAGACTCAGCAGATGCCTGCACCTGAGGATCCAGCACAGGTGAGGACCCTTCCAACTCAGGCCCTAGCCCTGACTCAGGCCCTATCACTCTGCTGGTTCTGGAGGCGGGGAATCCTGTGCAGGCTGGGATCCCTCAGGTTCAGCATCTGAGTCTGAATCCCAGGCCACCACACCCTGTTACATACGTTATTAAAAGGAGACATCCTGTCCAGAATTGAATCTAACAACTACCCTTACCCCAGCGTGATCCTTAGCAGCCATTCTGTTATGCCACTTAGCATAAACCAGCTCTGCTCCCCCAATTTCTGTTCTTCCCTGCAGAGTAAAAGGTTTGCCATAATGTAACCAGCTAACATCAAATTTACCCTTACGACACTCAAGCCCAAGAGAAGAAGCTCTTGACATTATGGGCGCAAGACAGCATTCATTACAGCGCTGCTCTCAAGTTATGCTCCTGATGGGAAGTACATCTTGGGAGATGCTGTCCCTCTTCCCCAAGTCTTCCGTTTGCTTTAAGTACAAACAGAGAGAAAGGGGAAGGGTAGCTTAAAAATAATAATTGTGTGGCTTTAAAAAAAAAAACACATTTCAGCTGTCACTAAGAAGTCATCAGTGTCTCTTTGAGTGAGTGAGTGATTCACACCCCTGTATGAAAAGTTTCTGAGTCATTGTACGGGATTTAAGTGGGTGGGCTGCATTGACTCAACCTTCAAGTGGGGGTGTGGGGTGTTGAGAGACGCTCCAAGTCAGTATCAATATAAGAGATATATTTATATTGAATAAGATATTGATGCCCTCCCACTGGGCACTATTCAGTTCAGGTCCTGGGCTCCAATTTTTTCCCACCACAAAGCTCTGCAGGGTGAGCAAGACTGAAAAGGGGAGGGCAAATCAATCCAGACATCGGCAAGGGGGGGTCATTATTCGATTAGGGCTATCTGGATCTCCCCTACTTCCAGTCCTCTGCCAGAATGCTTGATCCATGTATCCCAGGCTTATGTTTCATTTCTCCTACTGCTGGTGTCCTTCTACCGAGGCTCCATCGAGAGCATTCTTACATATTGTATTTGTGCTTGGTTCTCTAGTTGCACAGGGACCCAGGTGGCGCTGTGGCTTAAACCACAGAGCCTAGGGCTTGCTGATCAGAAGGTCGGCGGTTCGAATCCCTGCGACGGGGTGAGCTCCCGTTGCTCGGTCCCAGCTCCTGCCCACCTAGCAGTTCAAAAGCATGTCAAAGTGCAAGTAGATAAATAGGTACCGCTGCAGCGGGAAGGTAAACGGTGTTTCCGTGCGCTGCTCTGGTTCGCCAGAAGCGGCTTAGTCATGCTGGCCACATAACCTGGAAGCTGTACGCCGGGTCTCGGCCTATAGAGCGAGATGAGTGCCACAACCCCAGAGTCGGACATGACTGGACCTAATGGTCAGGGGTCCCTTTACCTTTACCTCTCTAGTTGCACAGCCATGGAGAGGAAGGTACTCCAGAAGGTCATAACCACAGCCCGAAAGATTATTGGTCATCCTCTCCCATCTTTGGAAGAACTATACAGTTCCCGTTGCCTTAAAAAAGTAAACAATATTTCACAGGATCCATCTCATCCGGGATATAGTCTTTTTGCACCACTGCCTTTGGGCAAGAGATATAGAACAATCAGATCAAGAACAAATAGATTGAAGAATAGTTTCTACCCAAGAGCTATAACCACCTTAAATGCTATAGCTAGATAATATGACCTTGGAGAGTTGTGATGGGTGTGTACGTATGTGCATGTGTGGCTGAAAATGTGTTTGGTTTTTTGTGTGTGCTGTTTTTTGTTTTGTTTTTATGGGATGGCATTCAATTTCATTGCACTTGTACAACGTTGTACTTGTACTTGTACAATGACAATAAAGAAATCTTACCTTATCTTATCAAAGCCCTCATTAGGAACAGTGATGTGAAGCCCAATCCAGAGTGCTGGTTTTGACCGATACAGAGTTTTATTTGACTCTGGGCTATGATACCTTTCAGACCACCTTTCCCCCATGTGAGCTGGCCTGACCCTCATCACTGGAGGCCCTTCTGTGGATGCTTCTTCCAAGAGAAGTGAAGAAGGGTGGTGACAAGAGAAGGGGTCTTTCCATTGGAAGCCCCACACCCCCAATTTGTAGATCATTCACCCCTGGGAGGTTCACCTGGCCCTGACATTGTCATCTATTTAGCACCAAGTGAAGAAGGCTTTATTCTCCCAGGAGTTTGGAATGGGATATTGTTCTGGTTGTCATCTTATCTGGCATCAGTTTGTGTTTTCAGTATTGTTTTTCAACAGGTATATTTTATGTATTGTCATTAGGAGTTTTGCTACTTTTTTTAGCTGTTTCATTCATTCGTTCGTAAATGCACATATCCGTGCATGCATGCACACATCAATGTTTTTCTTTCAGAAGTCTAATATGTGGAATAAGCTCCCTCTGAAATACACTGCTTTTTCTACCCCTTAGATCAGGGGGATTTTTTTTTTCTGGAAGCAATTAACATGGAAAACTTCCACTGTACAGTCATACCTCGGGTTACGGCCACTCCAGGTTGTGCGATTTTGGGTTGCGCACCGCGCCGAACCTGGAAGTAACGGAACGGGTTAATTCCAGGTTCCGGCGCTTTGCACATGCGCAGAAGCGCCAAACTGTGTCACATGCATGCGCAGACGCAGCGGCGCAGGTTGCAAACGCGCCTCCCGCACGGATCGCGTTCACAACCCGAGCGTCCACTGTATTTCCAGAAGTGCATTTTACATCATGTGAAAGATAACATGAAACATGAGGATTATCTGGTAAGGAAACAGCAGGAAAACTGAATAAAATGCTGTCTGGATGCGGCCGGAGGTGGAGCAAGCCAATCAGGTGCCTGGGGCAACGCGTGTGCCCTGCGCCCAGGGGTAAGAGCAGGAACAGCCGCCCGCGGGATGGGGCGAGCCGGGGCAGGACACTCCACGGGGCCTCCGAGGAGTCTGCACACTGAGAGCCAGTGTGGTGTAGTGGTTAAGAGCAGTGGACTCGTAATCTGGGGAACTGGGTTTGCGTCTCCGCTCCTCCACATGCAGCTGCTGGGTGACCTTGGGCTAGTCCCACTTCTCTGAAGTCTCTCAGCCCCACTCACCTCACAGAGTGTTTGTTGTGGGGGAGGAAGGGAAAGGAGAATGTGAGCCGCTTTGAGACTCCTTCGGGTAGTGATAAAGCGGGATATCAAATCCAAACTCTTCTTCTTCTTCTTCTTCCTCCCACTCAGCCACCCTACAGCTGAGTGGGAGGTGGCGGGCAGACCGTCTGGGGCAGCACGGAGCCTGTGGGTGCCCAAGCCACCGTTTCACTCCCAGGAGCATGGCTCGGGCACGCTGGAGGCCCCACGGTGAGTGCCACCCGGCATTTTGCCCCCCCCCCTTAGTGGTGACACCCGGGGCACACCGCCCCACCACCACCCCTTCCTCCATCCCTGGATGCAGCCTAAGTTTACAAAGTGCAGATCTGCCTGCATGGAACATCCTTAGAAGGCAAGGCAAAACATTCCCCTCTCATAAAACTGTAAAATTGTTTGAGGAACGTTTAGCTCTGCAAACTGAGCAACTGTTCTTTGTGCTAGGAAAGAAACACTAGCCACGGGAGGAAGCTCTAGGCTGGAAGCTGGACCTAGGATCCGAAATGGATGCCAGGTAAGCAGGCAAACAGAAGGCATAGAAACCCTTCAGCAACCATCACACAGATATTTTCATCAGGAGGTCGAAACTTCCTCTCTCTTGCCAGACAACGCCATTGCAAAATACAGGGGTATTTGCTGAAGGAAAAGTGTAATTATTCAAGCTGGCCCAATTCCTAGATTGCAAGCTGCAATTTCACATCCCATTGAACAGCATGTGGCCCTTTAGCACATGCTAGAACAACTGACTGGTTACTGGAAAAGTGGTCCTTTCCAAAAGTGCAATACCTCATCCACTGGCAGGATATCCATGTCTCCCTGTACCCAACTTGCTCCAGCGTCTAGTTCACACATGGACATCCAATTTTGGAATCCTTATTTAAAGTGACCAGTTCTACTTTTTAAAATCTTTTCAGTTTATCATACACGCCGCAAAATGAGCATTCTGTTGGCAATTGGTCTCCTTTAACAGATGCAACTGGACTGTTTTGAGGTATTTATTTAAATAACAACAACAACAACAACAACAACAACAACAACAACAACAACAAAATAATAATAATAATAATAATAATAATAATAATAATAATAATAATTTATTTGTACCCCGCCCATCTGGCTGGGTCCCCCCAGCCACTCTGGGCGGCCTCCAACAGACATTAAAATACATTAAAATATCACAGGTTAAAAGCTTCCCTAAACAGGGCTGCCTTCAGGTATTTTCTGAATGTCAGATAGTTGTTTATCTCTTTGACCTCTGCTGGGAGGGCGTTCCACAGGGCGGGCGCCACTACCCAAAAGGCCCTCTGCCTGGTTCCCTGTAGCTTTGCTTCTCGCAGTGAAGGAACCGCCAGAAGGCCCTCGGCACTGGACCTCAGTGTCCAGGCTGAATAATGGGAGTGGAGACGCTCCTTCAGGTATACAGGACCGAGGCCGTTTAGGGCTTTAAAGGTCAGCACCAACACTTTGAATTGTGCTCGGAAACGTACTGGGAGCCAATGTAGATCTCTCAGGACCGGTGTTATGTGGTCCCGGCGGCCACTCCCAGTCACCAGTCTAGCTGCCACATTCTGGATTAATTGCAGTTTCCGGGTCACCTTCAAAGGTAGCCCCACGTAGAGCGCATTGCAGTAGTACAAGCGGAAGATAACTAGAGCATGTACCACTCTGGCAAGACAGTCTGTGGGCAGGTAGGGTCTCAGCCTGCGTACCAGATGGAGCTGGTAGACAGCCGCCCCGGACACAGAATTAACCTGCGCCTCCATGGACAGCTGTGAGTCCAACAATAACTGACAACAATAACTAACACCGTAACACATGCAGTTTTGGAATGCTTGAAAATAAGCAGCTCAGTTACACTCCAAAATGTAGAACGCTGCATCTAAGATGGGCCTGGTTCTCACAAAGTCAGTAAACCAATGCCAGGGCTGTGGGTAAACACTCTTGGGGGGACGGACGGCAAACAACCCCCAGTACCTCTGAGCATCTCCCATTAGGCATGTCTCTGGAATGGCATGTCCCTTCACTCCAGAGAACCTCTCTGCAACACTTCTCATATGAAAAGTGCACACAAGTCTTCTGGTATCACACAGCAAGAAGGAGGAAACATCCGTAGATCTAAACTACGTTTTATTCACAATATATACAGAGAAACCATCATCACGTCTGTGTTCTCCAAGCTCTGGCACAGGGGTCAGCAACCTTTTCCAGCCGTAGGCCGGTCCACCGTCCCTCAGACCATGTGGTGGGCCGGACTATATTTTGAAAAAATATATGAACGAATTCCTATGCCCCACAAATAACCCAGAGATGCATTTTAAATAAAAGCACACATTCTACTCATGTCAAAACACCAGGCAGGCCCCACAAATAACCCAGAGATGCATTTTAAATAAAAGCACACATTCTACTCATGTGAAAACACCAGGCAGGCCCCACAAATAACCCAGAGATGCATTTTAAAGAAAAGGACACATTCTACTCATGTAAAAACATGCCAATTCCCGGACCGTCCGCGGGCCGGATAGAGAAGGCCCATGGGCCACATCTGGCCCACGGGCCTTAGGTTGCCTACCCCTGCTTTGGCAGAACAGAAAGCATACAGCAGAAGTCAAAGTACACACAATAACACTCTCAGGCGGAAGAGATAAGATAGTCTTCCGTTCCCACACTCTCAGACATCTCATGTGATTTATACTAATCACACTAGCCAAAGCATCAGCTACGTAAAATCCCAACAAAAGGGACCATATGATGCATTGCTCTTATGAAGAAAGGCCTTAGCTCAGTGATAGGGCACCTGTTTTTCATGCAAACAGTCCCAGGTTCAAACCCCAGCATCTCCAGGCAGAACTGTGGGAGCCCCCTGTCTGAAATCCTGCTATGTATATGGCAGCTTCCTTTGATCCGTCCATTGAGGAAAACAACATTACAGTACAGGTGCCAGGGTGAAGGGGTTTCTTTCTTTCTAACTTGTCAGTTTTCTTTGTACTATTGGGGTTTGTGTGAGCTCCCACCTGCCGTCTGACACAAGTTGACCATGACAGAAATCTGGACCACAGAATCTGGTAGCATCCCTTGGAGACTAGGAGCGAAGCACACTGTATGTTTAAAGCACATTCAAAGCACATTCCTCCACCCTCAAAGAATTCTCAAAAAGCCAGAAGCATATCTGTTAGGCTTAATAACCAACGATATCCCCAAAGATAAAAAGAATATATTCCTCCATATGACAGCAGCAGCTAAATTACTAGTGGCAAAAAATTGGAAAACAGGAAAAATACCAGAATTATCAGAATGGAGAATTAAGATCTGTGAATTTATGGAGATGGCAAAATTAACGGCATCAATTAGGGGCTGTCCCAAGCCAAAAATTAAGAGAGAGTGGGAGTGTGTAGAGATATATATGAAAAAATATGGATATGGAAATTAAGTTTAATATAAATGTAAAAGGAAAGACTCACAAGGATACAAGATGATATTATAAAGGATATGACTATTAAGTATACTGTATATTCCTGCGTATAAGACTACTTTTTAACCCAGGAAAATCTTCTCAAAAGTCGGGGGTTGTCTTATACGCCGGGTCATATTTCTTATACGGCGAGTATATCCCAAACTCTATATTTTAACTGGAAAAGTTGGGGGTCGTCTTATATGCCCAGTCGTCTTATATGCCGGAATATATGGTAAATAACTGCTAACACAACAAGAAACCATAATACAAATGCCAATAAGATCTCACATGGGTGAGGGGAATTCGGGGGGGTGAGGGAAGTAGACGGTGGTATTTGGAAAATTATTGAGAATGTGATATAAAAGTAAAATGATTGTGTTTGTAAAAAAAAGAAGATGATTATGATGAAAAAATTGTGGGGCAATGCAGTTCACCCCTCACAGAGCCAAAATTCCCAGCCACCCTTAATGAACTATGGTGCCCATAATTCTTTGAGGGGAAAATGTGCTTTGAATGTGCTGTAATGTATAGTGTATTTACAGCCTTCTTTCTTTGTTTCTTTCTTTCTCTTTCTTTCTTTCTTTCTTTCTTTCTTTCTTTCTTTCTTTCTTTCTCTCTCTCTCTCTCCCTCTCTCTCACACACAAAAAAATTCTGTAAAATGTTATTACCAAGAAAATGTGTGCAATACAGTGGTACCTCGGGTTAAAGCCCTTTGCGGCCTAGGACACTTGTACCTACGGGACCGCCTCTCCTGGTATGCCCCGCAGAGGACCTTAAGGTCCACAAATAACAACTTTTTGGAGGTCCCGAGCCACAAGGTTGTTAGACTGGTCTCAACTAGGTCCAGGGCCTTTTCAGTACTGGCCCCAACTTGGTGGAACGCTCTGTCACAAGAGACCAGGGCCCTGCAGGATTTGACATCTTTCCGCAGGGCCTGCAAGACAGAGCTGTTCCGCCTGGCCTTCGGGTTGGATGTTTTTTCCTCCCCTTATGGTTTTGACTGGGTGATAAATGAAGCTGCATTTAAATTTTAAATTTTAAATTGTATTTTAATTAGCGGTTTTTTCTTTCTTTTATATTTTATTGTAATTTTTATTGGTGTTAGCCGCCCTGAGCCCGGTTCGGCTGGGAAGGGCGGGGTATAAATAAAATAATTTATGGCTTCCGGTCGGCGATGCCGGAGAAGATGGTCGGGGGGACATGTCGCTCCTGACATTCCCCCGTCCGACTGGGAAAAGGGGAGCTCGCGCCAGCGCCGCAAACCCCAAAACCCCCGGGAAGGGCGTCCCGGGGTCTATAGGACCTGCATGGGCTCGGACGCCGGTCCTGCTCCGCGGGAGACCACAGCAAGGGCTCCCGTGCGCGAGCGGGCGGCGGAGCCCCAGGGTCTGCTAAACTCCCCGTTCGGCGAAGCTGCAAGACCGTCTTCCCTGAGCACGCTGATTCCTCCAAGACTTGCAAATTCGGAAATGTGAGTAAAAAGTAAAAAACGGAATTCGGACTTAATCTGAACTGGTTTGGAACAAAAACACGGAGGTCCGTTCCCTGCCATTGGAGCCATTGTAACAGGAAACTTCTATAGAAGCATTGAAAAGGACTGATTTGAACTCTTTGTTATGTGGCTTTAAATTAACCCTTGCGCCTCCCCTGGTCCTGGGGGAAGCAGAAAGAACTGTGATAGATTTGCGGATTACTTTGAAGTTTGAAGTTTTTGAAGTGGATTAAAGGGAAAAAGTTTTGAAAAGTTTTAAAAAAGTTTTAAAAGTTAAATAACTCTCCGAACTGTGTCTAAATAAAATGGCGATGGAACCGGATGCTAGCTTGCAGACATTGCTGGAAAGGATGAAGGAATTTACAGCAGAACTGAGAGAGATGAATGCTATGAGAAGTTCTGCGGAGGAGATAAGGCAAAGTCTAAACACTGGCCTGGATTTACAAACAACTATGGAAGAGACAGTATTCGTCAAGGCTGAACAACAAAAGTCTACTTTGGCAACAACCAGCTGCAAAAAGAGACCTTTTAAACGAAAAACAAAAGGAGCTGTCATCTTAAGACGCAAGAGAAGGAACATAAGAAAAATCAGCAAACCAAAATCCCATGACAAGCAGCGGAAGACATGCCGAGACGATCAGAACATGCAATGGAAAGGCTGGCCACAGATTTTGGAGGATGCCGCTTTGGAAGAAACCTTGCAGGACTCACTCTGGTTCTGGACTTTGTTGCCGGCAGGTGTAGGATGAGCATAGTTAAAGTATTACTTGCCTTTTGGATTTTAGGTTTTGATCTATGGACACGTTTCGGACTGATCAAGTACAATTATGAAGGATATTTTAAGTATAAAGAAGGATAAGTATATTTTATTTTAAATATGGTAATGATGAGTGGAGTTAATATTACAAATTGAAGCTGTGTACCCAGGGACCGGGGGAGGCAAGAGGGATGTAAATGAAGATACATAAGTATGCTAGGATGTGAGAAGATGGTAGTGTGATATTAGAAATATGATTATTGGACTATGAATTTAGGAACCTGTTAAAAACTGTTATATGCAAACAGATGAAAACAATGGAGTGGACGTGAGGAAGTCATATGTTACTGGTTGTAATACATGTGAGCTGGCCTGAACCGGGGTCAGACAAATATTGTAAAATCAATAAAAATTATTTAAAAAAAAATAAATAAAATAATTTATTATTATTATTACAGACTCTTCAGGTTACAGACTCCGCTAACCCAGAAATAGTACCTCGGGTTAAGAACTTTACCTCAGGATGAGAACAGAAATCGTGTGGCGGCAGTGGGAGGCCCCATTAGCTAAAGTGGTACCTCAGGTTAAGAACTGTTTCAGGTTAAGAATGGACCTCCGGAACAAATTAAGTTCTTAACCCGAGGTACCACTGTATCTTTAAGGAGCATTGAGAGAACATCTCTAGAAGCGCAGAGGTGTTGCAGAAACAACTTTTTTTTATTGACGGGCACAAATAGCAGAGGGGCATGCAATGGCGAGAGGTAAAGTTCCACCCCAGAGCTCATGTCACAAATTGCAACGACAACTGTAAGTCAGAGGAGTAGCACAACACCACACTCCACAGTTCAACTCATGGTGCAACAATTGTGACAGGGGATCTGGGGGGGGGGGGGAGTGCATGACCCTTTGCCCCCAAACCACCCCAGTATTGTGGGTCCAGTTCTGTGGAACACCCTCCAAATGGTTAACGGAGAGACCCCGTTCCTGTTGAATTTTGTGAAGACTTTTGAAATTTCAGCAGTAAGCTTTTTTGATTTTATGGTTAATCCTAACTGAGTTTTCTCTGTCTCTCTTTCGTAAACTTGTTGAACGCTCCATAGAAGCTACACTGTTGTGAGTATATAAATGGTTTAGATAAATAAATGAAAGAAAAAAGAAGTGCCCGAAATTAGAGAATGGCAGGAAAAACTATTCAGTTACATGGATCTGGCTAGATTAGCAGACGCAATTAGGGGCAACAGCAAACAGAAATTCCCAAAAAGCTGGGGAAAATTTCGGAGACTATTTAAGGAAACAATGCCCCAACAGTAAAGACTTGGATCCATTTCTAAGTACTCTGTATTGGAAATAAATAAATAATGGTACAGGACAAAAGAAGTTAGATTTTGGAAATAGAAAAAAGACAAAGTAGTAACAAAGGATGGGTTAACAACCTGAGAGGATGACAAGGGGAAGTCAGAAGGGGGGGAAGGAGGGGGGGAAGTAAAGAAGTATAGAAACGACACAAGAATGAAGGAAGAAATAAGTATAAGTATAGGTTTAAAGTACGGATAATAGGTATAGAAGATCAAAGTAGTTTTATGTTTACATGATATAATTAGAGGAGGTATGAGAAGGTGATTTTCTTCTTCTTTTCTTATTTTTTGTATAAAGGTAGTTCTATGTGTTTGATGTTAACTTTTAGTTTTTATGTTTTTCTTCTTGTATGGATGTGTGCTTTTTAAAAATACTCAATAAAGGATTAAAAAAAAAAGATAACAAATGAGTGAGCAAACATTATTTGCATTTGAGGAAAGCCTTCCTCAGAAAATAAGAGAAAATCTTTTAGACTCCCCAAAGGCCTTGCCTGCATGTGAGCATTGTTAATGTGGGATAGAAAGTGCATGAGGATGCTGTTTGAAATTTCTAGCAAGTATACAGTGTGCATTCGAATTTCAGACACGGGCAACGCACCCTACACTGTATGGCGTGAATGTGCCTATAGCTCTTTTTTTAAAAAAAAATTAACATTTAAAGCGGCTTGGATATACAGGCCTCAGCTGCTCTCCGTGGTGCTGAAATTCTGTCTCTCTGCCCCACATATCAACTTAACCTTAGCAAAGAATCAATTCTTCTTCCCTAATTCATTGATTTTTAAAATAAATATATATATAAATTCCACACACACCCCATCAAAAAAAAAGCCAAAGAAATTGACAAAAGTTAGAACCCCCATTCAAAAATACTTGGGACTGAGCCTCAAGGATTCTTGTGAAAATCATTTCCAAGTAAACATACACAGTTTTGGGCTGCATATCATGGAATTAACCAAGCTATGCAAATATACCCTATTTACATAATCATTTCAGCTGCTGCATGAGAATTTTGGTTACTTTAGTACAGCATTCCAGAACTCCCTAAATGTGCCTCAGTACCCCAAGCCAAATTAGCCGACATAATGCATATTGTAATGGGGGCATAAGCGGAGAGGTTGTGTGAGCAAGATATGCTAAACCCTTGGTGCCCCCGGGGCAAAGCTACATTTTACATGGGTCTCCATATTGCAATAAGTCAAGAGAAAGAGGAGTTATGTGCTGCAGCAGGGAGAAGGAAGAAAAAGAAAGGGATGGCCAGTATTTCCCTTCAAATGCTACTTTGTAATGGAAGATATAGGAGCCGGGAAAGTTACAGAATCAGAATAAAAGTTGGAAATGCAAAGAGAAAGAAGGTACCTTTTATCATATGTGGTGGGAATGTAAAAGGGTGAAAGGCTTCTGGGATATAATATACGGTGAAATTAAGAAAATGTTGAAATATACATTTGTTAAAAAACCAGAAGCATTTTTACTGGGAATCACAGGTACAGACATTAAAAAGCAAGACTTTAAACTTTTCCAATATGCAGTGACTGCGGCGAGAATGTTAATAGCGCAAAAATGGAAACAAGAACAAACACCGACAAAAGAAGAATGGATTGTGAAATTAACGGAGTATGCAGAATTGGACAAGATGACGGGGAGAATCCGCGAACAGCGGGACCAGAAGTTCATCAAAGACTGGACTAAATTTACAGACTATTTAAAGGAAAATTGTATTCAATTGAATACGTTGGTAGGATTGCAAGTGGCTTTGTAGAGTAAGGAAGAAATATTTTTGTTAGTACGAAGATATAGTGATTAATTTTAGGAAATAATGATATAAAACAATGATTGACTTTGGAAATATAGACATAAGGAATAGATATTAGAATATCATAAGGAAGGTTTGACGGAAGTCACGGCCATAAAAAGCCAAAACGGTATAAGATGTGAAGATAAATGTGTGAATTTATTATTGTATTTTTATAAAACTAATAAAAAATGATTATAAAAAAAAAGTTGCAGAATCAGAATAAACATCTCAAGATCCCAAATCTTGGGATAAGTTATTCACACCAGCATAATTCAAGACATCCTAACTAAGCACTCTTCCTTTAGTTAAGTCTTGCAGAAACAAATAAGAAATGAAAAGGGACGTCAAATAAAAAGCTAACTTAAAAAAATAAAAAGTCTGGGAAATATATAGAAGGCTGCTGTATACATGGTAACGTGGTCAGATTCTCCCATGAGGATCAGAATCTCTAAATTTATGGAGACAGAACAGATTCCAGGAGTGGGAGAATAATAATAATAATTTATTATTTGTACCCCGCCCATCTGGCTGGGTCCCCCCAGCCACTCTGGGCGGCCTCCAGCAGATATTAAAATACTTTAATATCTCACAGGTTAAAAACTTCCCTAAACAGGGCTGCCTTCAGGTATTTTCTGAATGTCAGATAGTTGTTTATCACTTTAACCTCTGCTGGGAGGGCGTTCCACAGGGCGGGCGCCACTACCGAGAAGGCCCTCTGCCTGGTTCCCTGTAGCTTTGCTTCCCGCAGTGAGGGAACCGCCAGAAGGCCCTCGGCGCTGGATCTCAGTGTCCGGGCTGAACAGTGGGGGTGGAGACGCTCCTTCAGGTATACAGGACCGAGGCCGTTTAGGGCTTTAAAGGTCAGCACCAACACTTTGAATTGAAGTCAAGCAGCATATTCCTGAGATGTAGCCAGTGAGCTGGTTGCAGTGAACGCCAACTCTTTCTGTGTTAGGATCCACAACCCACTTTTGCCAGGTCTAAACAGTTGGCACTAAAGTAGATTCATTATATAGATATATGACTCTCAATAGAAAAACTTTTTTAAATAACATGCTGAAGTTAAAATGTCGGGCAGCTCAAGGTAGACTAGTGTTGTTGTTCAGTCGTTCAGTCGTGTCCGACTCTTCGTGACCCCATGGACCAGAGCACGCCAGGCACGCCTATCCTTCACTGCCTCTCGCAGTTTGGCCAAACTCATGTTAGTAGCTTCGAGAACACTGTCCAACCATCTCATCTTCTGTCGTCCCCTTCTCCTTGTGCCCTCAATCTTTCCCAACATCAGGGTCTTTTCTAGGGAGTCTTCTCTTCTCATGAGGTGGCCAAAGTACTGGAGCCTCAACTTCAGGATCTGTCCTTCCAATGAGCACTCAGGGCTGATTTCTTTAAGAATGGATAGGTTTGATCTTCTTGCAGTCCATGGGACTCTCAAGAGTCTCCTCCTAGGTAGACTAGTAGGTGTGAGCAAAGTCACATTCGCTGTTATTCATTTGTGCTCTGCGTATTCCTGAGAGACACATTCTCTCTTGCATAGGCTGAACTTTTGGCCTTGCTTTGTAGTTAAAAATGACAACTTCTCTCAGAACTGAGGGTATGTGTGCCTGCGCATGGAAACATGCATCTGACAGAGTGGGCTGTGTTTGGTGAGATTTAATTACTAATACAGTAAGTGTGTTTAGGATTGCAGCCCAAAATCTGCCATTGCTGTTCTGCTCTCTTTGCTGAAGTTAATTGACTTCTTCCTGACTATATGCAAATCTTACCTGGCTCAATTTAATCAGATTGCAGAAGAAAAGTCTTACACAGAGATCTATAGCAACTCAGTTCAAAAAGAATTGCACCTTCCCTCTTTACGCTACAATGTGAAATTTGGCTTTTCTAATGATCTTAAGTATTCTACTTACCTGATTTAAGTCTCTCCTGGATATACTGCGCTGCTGATTTTTTTTGTACTTCTATTATTTTTATTGCATTGATTTATTTGATTTCAATAAAAAAGAATTAAAAATGTAAAAAAATAATAATTGCACCTCGTTTATTCTACAAATAACTTTATTGCGGGAACTTTTTTAAAACAGCAACACAATTTTGTTGAAATACATCAAAGCAAAAGCAATCTTGAAAAGGTAGATATTGTCCACCGGTAATGTACTGCAGAAAGGCAAATGATAATCTTCAAATTGCAACGCCCCCCAAAAGACAAAATAGATCTTCTCTCCCTTGACAAGTTTTAAGAAGTCAGGAGCTAGTACAGAGCACAGATAAGCACGCTCAACATAAGTCAAACCTGAATCTACAGGTAGTTTAGGAGTCAAATAGTTGAGGATTGGGGGGCAATAGCAGCCATGGTAGCTGAAAATCAGGGTGCATTTGATTTAAATCAAACTGATTTAAATCACGATTTAAATCACTAGTCAGTAAGGCTCAGGGTGGATAAAAATCAACGATTAAAAAAAAATCCGATTTAAATTTTAAAAATCTGATTTTTTAATTATTTTTTTAAATTGTTGATTTTTATCCACCCTGAGCCTTACTGAATAGTGATTTAAATCAAATCCACCCTGCTGAAAATCCAATGGCTATTGGCAACAGTCCTGTGGAAAACCTTTCGGTACATAATAAGATGCTACTGAATTTGACTATCTATCCCATGAGTGGGAAACCTGTGGCTCTCCAGGTGTTGCTGCACTACATGCAACTTCCATCATCCTGACCATGTTGGTCAGTGCTGATGGCAACTGGAGCCAACAACATCTGGATGCCAAAAGGTTTGGCATCCGTTATCTCTTGCCCATTGTTATCTACACTGTGTGGCAGAGTAGCTCTCAGGTTGAGTCCCAACCTTGCACCCAGAGGTTTTTTAAAAAACAAAAATGTCAAAGATTGTACCTATGACCTTCGCACGCAAATGAGATTCTCTATCATTCAGTTATGGGCTCCCTCTGATCAGCCATGGTCATCAGGCACTGCTGGGCTGTCCACCTTAGGCACCCAAATGCCTCTGGTCATCTCTGAGGTCCTCTACAGCAGTGTTCCCCAACCTTGGGCCTCCAGCTGTTTTCGGACTACAATTCCCATCATCCCTGACCACTGGTCTTGCTAGCGAGGGATGATGGGAGTTGTAGTCCAAAAACGGCTGGAGGCCCAAGGTTGGGGAACACTGCTCTACAGGACTAGCTGTTCTTACTGGCATAGGCAGGATGGGGAATTTGCCAATTCCAACTAGAATTTGCCACAACTATTACCCTTGAGCAGCCCTGCTGAAAATCACCAGGACCTTTTGTGTGGCAGAATCAGCAAGGCCTTAAGGAGCTGCCCGGCTGCATCATTCTCAGAAGAATTTTCCCGATTTTGTTGGGGCTCCTAGGTTCCCCACTCCTGCTCAACAGCGCTTGGTGCTTTGATTTTGCAAAGGGTTCAAGACAGGTCAAAAGGTTTTAGAACAAGGTTGGTCATCTCTTTTGGGAGGAGAGCATTATAGATGCTGGTCTATCAGCTGCCATTTTGCTGTGCAAACTGACTCCTCAGAAGTGGTCTGGCTCCAAAATAAAGATTGTGCCATCTGCCCATTTGGAATTCACAATTAAGAAGAACATGTGTTCAGGCATAGCATTAGAATAAAAAAAAATCAATGAAGAGATTTAAGACAAAAACATACAAAATCTGTGTTCCTTTAAAAAGTTTGCCTGTTGTTGGGGGTATTTTTGGGGGGAGGGTGCAACCATTCCTTGATTAAAATTTGATGGTGTTGCTAGGGGCCAGATAAAAACTGCCCCATGGATTATGGGTAGCCAATTTGCCAATCCTGGTTTATTTAAATGATATTGGCCCAATATCCAATATCAATTGGATATTGGGCCAATTGTGGGGACTTTGCAAATTCTCCTGAGGTTACTGGTGAGACCAGCATCACTAGCCAGGGGGTCAACATAAACTTCTTGAATTTTCTGCTACTAAGGAAGACCAGAGTGAGTCAATTTTTTTCTAATGAAAAACATTTCATGACTGTGCTACTGTGACTACAGAATATTGCAGTTGCCGGAGCTTTTCATACAATTGTCCCAAAGAACAGTGCTCTCAAATCTATTCCTAATTGTACTGAGAAGAGGATGAGATCAAGAAAAAAGCTTTCAGAAAACTGATTCACCCAACGAAAGGAGAAATGATTCATGTATGGTGATGGGAACACATTTACAAAGCACATGGCTGGAATGTGACATGAATTGGCTAAGAAGCTCTCTCCAGGAGCCCCAATGAATGGAGATCCAAAAATTGTGAATGAAAACAGATGGTGACAACTCCAACATTAACAGGGCAGCAAGTAAACAAACAAGGACGTGGGTGGCGCTGTGGGTTAAACCACAGAGCCCAGGGCTTGCTGATCAGAAGGTCGGCGGTTCGAATCCCCGCGACAGGGTGAGCTCCCGTTGCTCGGTCCCTGCTCCTGCCAACCTAGCAGTTCGAAAGCACGCAGTGCAAGTAGATAAATAGGTACCGTTGCAGCGGGGAGGTAAACGGCGTTTCCGTGCGCTGCTCTGGTTCGCCAGAAGCGGCTTAGTCATGCTGGCCACATGACCCAGAAGCTGTACGCCGGCTCCCTCGGCCAGTAAAGCGAGATGAGTGCCGCAACCCCAGAGTCGTCTGCAACTGGACCTAACGGTCAGGGGTCCCTTTAAGTAAACAACTAAATTTCTGTGTGATGAAATATGCAAACCAATATGATGCTATCTTAATTGTGGGGTAGGAGGGGGAAAGAAAATCTAAGGCATAAGAATTCAAGCAATTACAGGAGGAACCATTTCCCTTACATCCTGC
The DNA here is from genome assembly GCA_034642065.1 of Darevskia nairensis. Taxonomy (NCBI): domain Eukaryota; kingdom Metazoa; phylum Chordata; class Lepidosauria; order Squamata; family Lacertidae; genus Darevskia; species Darevskia nairensis. The sequence goes on along the minus strand of JAWWNI010000384.1, from coordinate 1,603,996 downwards.
AAGTTCTGAAAAGGGTTAACCGTCCATCCATCCACCTGTGACTCTGGTGGATTTCATAGCTGCAGCTCACCTTAGAAGGATCCACCTTAAATGAATGAGTAACCTCCAAATGTAGGAAGGCTACCTTAATAAAAACTTTCTCCAGCCAGAGCAAAGCATCTTCCTTTTAAAAGTTCCACTCACAAACTTTGGGTGGGGGGTGAAAGTACAAGAAAAATCTACCTGTAAAAGAAGCCAAGGTGAATTAACGCCCCAAGGAACACGTGGCCAGTATAAAACAGAAGACAATACTCCTAAGGATTGCAAAGAAGCCGTTCTGACCTCTGTACCTCTTGATCAATATTTGTATGAAGCACCTAGGCATAATTCCAAAGTTCCTAGCATTGCCATAAAGAAATGATAGCACAAAAGCCAAAAGGATTGGAGATGGAATTCTGCAACGATTAAAACCTATTCTTTAGATCAAAGGCAAAAATGTAGCCACAGTTCACTCAAAGGGAAATTGGGGGAACTGGAAGCCAGCCAGCCATTCCTCCCCAACAGGTAGCACAGCATTACACGGAGATTAGCTACTACTCTAGGATTCCTTCTTCTGCAAGGTATAAAACACCGAACGCCAAACAAGGGGGGGAATTAAAGAGGCATTACCTACTTTTAGTAAGCTAGCAATCTACCCCAGACAGCCATTATTGCAAACAGAGAATCTAAAATAAGCTCTTACCTTGAATAACACGCATAGCTCCTGGAACTAGGCTGTGATATTATTCCAGAGACATCATTTGTAATAGAAAGATAAAATAAGACTGAAGGAAGGAGGAGAGACGGAGGGGAAGAGGAGAGGTGGAGGGAAATAAATAATGAGAAGAGGGCTGGGGAAGGAGCGGAAAGGGGAAAGGAGGAGAGGTGGGAAGGGGCACAAAGGAAAGGAGGAGAGGGGAGGAAATGAAAATAGAGACAGTAAAAAATCTGTCTCCTGCCCACACGGTGGAAAAGAAATTTCTGAGAGAGAGAGAGAGAGAGAGAGAGAGAGAGAGAGAGAGAGAGAGAGAGAGAGAGAGAACTCGCACACATACCAGAGGGGGCAGACAGGGGAATAACAAAGCTGAACAGGGGAATCAAGAGGAATCAAAAATGGTAAGATAAATGTCTAGACCTAAAGCGTATCAGAGGAGATGGGGGGGGTGGAGAGAGAAATTGAGGGTTTGCCGGGAGTGCCATGCTATTTTGCATAATTAGAGTAGTAAACAGCCATGTGTCTGGCAATTTAGGTCAGCTGAGTTGTTAAGAATGTGGGTGAATTTGACAAGGAGCAAGGAGGAGCGTGGACCGATCCAACATCACACTAGACCAGGCACGTCCAACAGGTAGATCGTGATCTACCGGTAGAGCACTGGACGTCTGTGGTAGATTACTGGCTCCCCCAAAGAAGCTCAACAACAACTTTGACCTGAAAGAATGCCTAAAAAACGGGGCTTTCCTCCTCCCCAAAAAAGCTCAACAACTTTGACCTGAACCCCCCAAAAGGGGGTAGATCACTGCCAGTTTTTAATTCTGTAAGTAGATCACAGTCTCTTGGGAGTTGGCCACCCCTGCACTAGACTTCTCATGAATAACGAAGAGAGGTCATGTTGAGCCTCTGTTATTTGGTTGCAAAAAGGACGCTCGAGGCAGAAAAAAGTGCCGTCTCTGGAAGAGCTCTCCATAATAGGCATGCACAGGTATAACGTGCTGTGCAAAATCGGATATTGCTGCAATACAAAACAGTGTGGCTAACCAAACGCTCTTTCAACCTAAATCTGACCCTTGGCTGCTCACGTTGTGTCCACCCATAACACATCTTTGGCTCCGTTTGTCAAACAGAGCACACACACTTGTTGCTTCCGCAAATTTCCATGGACATTTTCTGAGAGCAATTTTCACTTCCACTGGATCTTATTTTTATTTTGGAAGCTCCTAAATCAAATGAAGCAACGTGTTAGCCCCAGGATACTTAAGAGTTTTATGGGCAGTGGCAACAGCAGCTTGAGATGAACCCAGAAGCCACAAGGGACCATTGCATTACCTTGCAGCTTCCCTCCTTAATAAATATTTATTATTATTTCCTATTTTTAAAATACATCTGAAGGCAGCCCTGTTTAGGGAAGTTTTTAATATTTAATGCTGTATCGTTTTTAACACTTGATTGGGAGCCGCCCAGAGTGGCTGGGGAAACTCAGCCAGATGGGTGGGGTACAAATAATAAATTATTATTATTATTATTATTATTATTATTATTAAATAGGATTCAGCCAGCCAGTTGGAGTGATAAAGCAAGCAGGAATATCATATTACCTCCCCATGGCAATCTGATTCTCAGGACCAGGATTCTGATCTCTGGCGCGCGATCTATTCCAGTTTGAACTCAATGAAAGTTGTGTGCATCAACGCACAACCATTCTTCAGAAGGTGGAAGAGTTGAGTCCCAACTTCTCCTATTTACCAAGGATAGCCCCCATTGTCTGGCAGCTCCTGCTTGTAAATTACTGCTATTCTTTTTGCAGATGCCTTGTTCAAAAATGTTTGATGTTGTCCTTCAGCTCCCTCCCCAGGGTCTCTAGAAGTTAAAATCCTAACCCTAACCCTAAGACTGCTTAGCACTGGGCTTCTGGGTTGGAGATTGAAATATACTCGGAGTCGAGTGTGGATTTCATGCTCTTTATTCAGCTCATAGTAGCGAGGAATGAATGTTTCCCCAAAACGTCTGCTTTATATACATTATTTACACAATGGGCCCCACGTGATTGGCTAATTCCGGGCTACTCCTGTAGGCCAATCAGGTTGCGGATTCACTTCATCCAGGAGCCTGATTGGCTGCTCTTGCAGGCCAATCAGGTCGCTGATTCACTTCCACCTGGAGCTGGATTGGGTGGCTCCTGCAGACCAATCAGACTGCTGCATTATGGATCCTATTGTTCTAGGACCAATCAGACTGCTGCATTTTGGATCCTATTCAACTCAGTACATAACAGAGATTTTTCTCCAACACTCTCTGCAGGGTGACCAGAGTGAAAACATTTTGATTAATGGCACCTTGTTTATGGAATGCCCACTCCAGAGAGACTTGCCTGGCATCAATGTTGCTTTTCAGTGCCAGGAAAAGAAGTCTGTATTTACCCAGGTTTTTAAATGTATTAATACATTTTTATTTTTTTATTGATTTTTATTGAAGTTTTTATCTCTACAAAATAACAGAAAGAAAGAAAGGTTTACACATATGTACATGTTAGTAACACAAAGCATCCCACCACCTCACCCCCACCATCACCACCATTGGTTCAACTTCCATCGTTGCTTGACCTTAATTCTATAACTTATCTTTACAGTTGTGTTGTTATATTGTATTTGACAAATATTCTGATTTTACTTGCATTTGTAACCTTTTCCCCTTACAAACTTTGTTCTTTACATATCAATATTTCTGTACCGGAGCAGTGTTTTTTCGTATATTCATTCACACAACTCCATTCTTTTATTAAATTTTGATTTGTTTGACCTTTGATAGCTGCCGTCATTTTGGCCAATTCAACAAATTCAATAAGTTTGATTTCTATTATTGTGGGTATTTTGTCTCCCTTCCAGTTCTTTGCTATAAGAACTCTTGCGGCAGCGGATGCGTATAAGATTATCATTTTCTTATTTATGGAGATGTCATTTGTTATTAACCCCAGAAGATACACTTCTGCTTTCTTGTTGAATGATTTTTTAAAAAATCTTGATTATCTCTTCATGAACTTTATTCCAAAATATTTTGATCACGCTACACCCCCACCACATATGATACGTTGTTCCTATTTCGCTGTTGCATCTCCAGCACACATTAGTATTAATACATTTTTAATGCTGCTAAGAGTTGCTTTTTGAGGGTATATTTACCTTGCTTTTCTCAACTGCTCTGGATGTGCACCTAATTTTCTATATTCTGGTTAATCTTGCTTGCTTGTTAACAATGGAAGAGTTTTTAATCCTTAACCCACAATCTGAAGTTGGACATTGAAGGAAAGAAAGTTCAGTCTCCCCTTTGTGGGCATTTGGTTGGGTAAGTGCAATATTAACTGAAATGCATTAGCATCTCATTATTCCCCTCTCCATATATTCTACCATTTTCTTTTCTTTTTTCTTTTTGATTTTGACATTATTAGCAACCCAAAAGTGCAGTAGCAGGGTGTTGCATCATACCATATAGCATGCAAGCAAATAAACAATAAATATTAAGTAAAGGAAATGGTAACAAACCAATGTAAATCAAGATACCAATATGCCCCAAGTTGGTATGGATGGTGAATACTGAGCCATCTAGATGAGAAGCCTTTCCTAGACAGTTGACTGTTGGCTCTGGTGCAAGAAATGAACAGCAGAGGGATTGGGTGTGTTCAAGGCTCTGGAGTGGCTCTGGATATTACGGAGTAGAGGGGCCTGCTTCCTGGTTTTTCCCATGCCAGCGTGGTGTAGTGGTTAAGTGCAGTGGACTCGTAATCTGGTGAACCAGGTTCGCTTCACCGCTCCTCCACATGCAGCTGATGGGTGACCTTGGGCTGGTCACACTTCTCTGAAGTCTCTCAGCCTCACTCACCTCACAGAGTGGTTGTGGTGGGGGAGGAAGGGGAAGGAGATTGTTAGCCGCTTTGAGACTCCTTCAGGTAGTGATAAAGCGGGGTATCGAATCCAAACTCCTCCTCCTCCTCCTCCTCCTCTTCCTCTTCTTCTTCTTCTTCTTCTTCTTCTTCTTCTTCTTCTTCTTCTTCTTCTATTTTCAGGTGCCAGGTCAACCAAATTGCTGTTCAAGCAGGGGTTCAGCCTGACCAATGATTGGCAATTTTAGAGCCCTCCGGATTATTACTGAGTGTTCATCTGATTTGCGTTCATGGTGTTATCAAGAGGGTTCTACACAAGTGTGCTTTGAATACCATTTCTGCCTGCACAAAGAGGCAGACATGCTTCTACGTTTCAATAGGTGCATCTCTCACACTTTTCCTGCTAAATTCTTGCAACTTATTGATCCACAAATGTTCCAGGGGGAAGGGGTGTCGTTTTTGTTTGTGTCCACTGGGGAAGCATTGTAAACAACAAATAAAGCAGAACGACATGTGAATGATCCAGTATAAATCTACCACTAGTGCACTAAAAGGTAAAGGGACCCCTGACCATTTGGTCCAGTCGTGACCGACTCTGGGGTTGCGGCGCTCATCTCGCATTATTGGCCGAGACCCGGCGTACAGCTTCCAGGTCATGTGGCCAGCATGACAAAGCCACTTCTGGCAAACCAGAGCAGCGCACGGAAACGCCGTTTACCTTCCCGCCGGAGCGGTACCTATTTATCTACTTGCACTTTGACGTGCTTTCGAAGTGCTAGGTGGGCAGGAGCTGGGACCGAGCAACAGGAGCTCACCCTGTTGCAGGGATTCGAACCACCGACCTTCTGATCAGCAAGCCCTAGGCTCTGTGGTTTAACCCACAGCGCCACCTGGGTCCCTATTATTATTATTAAACACTATTATTGTGTAAATGGAATATACCCACAAAGAAAACACCAGTTTTATTTCTGTCTCTGTTGACATTAGATTCTTATTTTGCTTTTGATTGTGTTTCGAGTGCTCTTCACAAACAAAAACGAGTGATAACTGTACACACACACACACAACTTTGGAGGCTGACAATTCTCCCTCGTGAACTGAAGTTTCATCTGGCTCCGGTTGGTGGATCTTGGGGTTCTTGGGGGGTTCGGATGGCAAACGGATCCAGCAAAGCTGAAATTTGTCCAGTCTGACGTGCATCAGCCAATCAGGTGTGCCAAACTTTCTCTTTTTTCAAAAAAAATTATTAGATTTTAGCAAATGAAAACAAACAACAAAAAACATCAATAAACAAACATAAAAGAAAACAATAATAATAAACATAAAAACAAACATACATCCTTTTAACCTATTCATCCTTCCTGTCATTGTGGGTTGACTTCCTCCTGTCCTCCCTTCCTGCGTTCCTTGTATATCATCTTTAGTAATTTCTTGACATCATTTAACACATTTTAATTAATTAACCTCAATATCTTTTCTTGTCTAAGATCATTATCATTAATTCCAACCGTCATAAACCTTATATCTATCTACTAAATCTACAGCCTCATTTATCTTCCAGCTTACTCCTACTCTTTAATCATACAATACTTTTTTAGATATAATTTGAATTTCTTCCAATCTTCTTCCACCGCTTTCTCCCTCTGGTCACGAAGTTTCCCGGTCAGCTCAGCAAGTTCCGTATAGTCCATCATTTTCATCTGCCATTCTTCTATTGTTGGTAATTCCTCTGACTTCCAGTTTTTAGCTATTAAGATTCTGGCTGCTGTTGTGGCATACATAAAGAAAGTCCTATCACATTTTGGGATTTCCTGACTTACCATACCCAGTAGAAAGGCTTCTGGTTTTTTATTAAATGTGTTTCTCAACACCTTTTCCAACTGTCCTCTGAGGATCAGTGCCCTTTTAGACATGCCAGACCCACCCAACTGTGTTAACTGCTGCACACACACGATTGGTCCTTAATGTTATTTAGTTATGTTTTAAAGTATTCCACAGACTCAGGGCAGATTGCAGCTATTTCATCAGTAGTTGTCCTCATCTCCAAAGGGTTCTCAATTTAGATTTTAGATTTAGATGGCTTAATAATAATAATATTTGTATTCCACTCATCTGACTGGGTTGTCCCAGCCACTCTGGGAGGCTTCCAGCATATACAAAAATGTAATAAAACATTAAAGATTTTTTTAAAACTTCCCTATGCGGGGCTGCCTTCAGATATCTTGCAAAGGTTGTATCGTTACTTATCTCCTTGACATCTGTTGGGAGGGCATTCCACAGGGAGGGTGCCACTACCAAGAAGGCCCTGTACCTGGTTCCCTGTAACTTCACTTCTGACAATGAGGGAACTGCCGGAAGGCCCTCAGAGCTGGACCTCAGTGTCCGGGCTGAATGTTGGGGGTGGAGACGCTCCTTCAAGTATAATAATAATAATAATAATAATATATTTTTATTTATACCCCGCCCTTCCCAGCCAAGACCGGGCTCAGAGTGGCTAACACCCATAAAATCACAACAAAACATACAAAACAATCAATTAAAATGCAAGTTAAAATACAATTTAAAGTTTAAAATGCAGCCTCATTTTTAAGTAGCCCACCAATCAAACCATAAAGGAATGAAACATCAGGGTTAAAACCAACCCAAAGGCCAGGCGGAACAGCTCTGTCTTGCAGGTCCTGCGGAAAGATGCCAAATCCCGCAGGGCCCTAGTCTCTTCTGACAGACCGTTCCACCAAGTCGGGGCCACTACTGAGAAGGCCCTGGCCCTAGTTGCGGCCTGCCTAGCATCCTTGTGGCTAGGGACCTCCAAAATGTTATTATTTGAGGACCTTAAGGGCATACCAGGAGAGACAGTCCCTTAGGTATACTGGGCCAAGACAATTTAGGGCTTTAAAGGTCAGCACCAGCACTTTGAATTATGCTCAGAAACATACTGGGAGCCAACATAGGTTTTTCAGGAGCAGTGTTATAGGGTCCCGGCATCCGGTCCCAGTCACCAGTCTAGCTGCCACATGTTGAATTAGGAGGCAGAGGACAGCAAATAACCATTCCTTTCCGTTCACAATTTTCTTGTACCATACCCTTCCTTTCCTCCCTGAAATCAGCCCTCGCACAACATACACTTTGTTCTAATTCCCTTCACCGCTACCAGCTTTGCTCCTACAGAGCTCGAGGAGAAACATTTGGGAACGAGAGACATGGCATCAAGATGTTCTGTGAGAGAGATGTGATATCGGGGGGGGGGGAGGAAGGAGGCAGCCCTTTGAAATAAGGAAACACTTTTAAAAATAAAATACTTCCGACTCCTTTCCTGGTTACATTAACAAACACATTTGAATCTTTCATCCAAGGATCTTGAGGCAGTTATTCCATTTTATCCTTGCAATAACTCAGCAGTGCAGTGCCCAAGACTGTGGGAATGTTCAGGAATGCAGGAGAGGATATATATTGTTTATTATATCCTGTTCCAACTTGTGTAGACAAGTTCAACAATATCAGCAGACAAAATAAAAAAATTCCTTCCAGTAGCACCTTAGAGAGCAACTAAGTTTGTTCTTGGTATGAGCTTTCGTGTGCATGCACACTTCTTCAGATACCTGTTGATGGACTTCCATTTCATGCGGCTCAATGTGGTGCCTTCCATAGTTCCAGTTACAGGTAGATAGCCGTGTTGGTCTGTCATAGTTAAAACAAAATAAAAAAATTCCTTCCAGTAGCACCTTAGAGACCAACTAAGTTTGTTCTTGGTATGAGCTTTTGTGTGCATGCACACGGCTATCTACCTGTAACTGGAACTATGGAAGGCACCACATTGAGCCGCATGAAATGGAAGTCCATCAACCTCTGGTATCTGAAGAAGTGTGCATGCACACGAAAGCTCATACCAAGAACAAACTTAGTTGGTCTCTAAGGTGCTACTGGAAGGAATTTTTTTATTTTATTTTGTTTTGACTATGACAGACCAACATGGCTATCTACCAATATCAGCAGAGTTTACATTCCCCTTTTTAAAGTCACACAGCGAATGCGTTGCTCAGGTTCGCTTAAACTTTTATAATAACTGTCCTGGTATTTCCCCCTTTAATCCCAATAAAAGATAAGACACGATACAGTCAATCAATCAATCAATCAAATTTTATTATGGTCATAGACCAGCATTTAAAATCTGAAGTGCTTTACAGAGCTAAAGGAGAATAAAACACAGAATGAATATAGCAGTCTAAAAATTTAAAAGGGGCTAAAAATATCCAAGAGGAGGGTCCAGCTTGCATTTTCCCAGCTTCTGCTCGAGGTCTTCATTCCATTCCCAAGCAGAAGAGCTGCTAACTACAGCCCAACACCAGGTTCAATACTCTGGGGAGATCAGGGACTGAACAAGAGATCTTCTACATACAAAGCCACTGAGCAGTGTCTCCTCCAAAGTAAATGGGGGTGTGGAGCCAGAACTGTTTGACCTCCACTGTGCTTCGGAGCTTTCTGCATCAAGTCACATACAGATTGACCCTATCGCCCCGGGGGCTCCCTGCGACAGTTTTCCCCGCTGACTGGTTTGTTCTGGGAGGATAGACTGTGCCTGTAAATCTGCGTGCAGAATCTAGCTACCACCCGGGTTATCTTTTGATCTTTGCCTAGTAAAGGGGCATTTAGTTTAGTCTTATCTGGAAGGTCAACTAACCTCTCCAATAGGGGGACAATGATGTCTCTGCGCGCCTTGTCGTAAAAAGGGCATCTAAAAAATAGATGCTCGGGGCTACCTACTTCCCCCAGTGGGCAGGAGCAGAGTCTCTGATCGTATGGGATCTTTCCGAAGGATCCCAGCAGAACTGGCGAGGGCAGCGCCGAGCTTCGGGCAAGCGTAAAGGCTCTTCTTGAGTTTCTGGATTCAAGAAAGAAGAGATACGCTGCCGTATCTTCTATAAAAGTTGAAAGAGTTTACTTACAGACATCCTGTTCACAATAGGATCTCAGAAGGCTGACTTTAGCTTAGAAAAAGTAACATACTTGCTGGAGTCTATTCCATAGGGGAGATAGCTTCTTCTCCTCTCTTAGCTGGAAGCCAAGAGAGCATCTTTAGCTAAGCCGATTTCTTAGAGCCATCCTCAGGATCCCCCTTTCTGTAGTAGGGGCAGTCATGAGACTAGAGGTGGGTTGGCAGTCTTTTCGGTACGTGGCCTTGAAGAAAAAACTCTGGCTATGGCTCAAGTTATGTTTTAACCCGGTGGGCTTAATATCCCTGATATTGAGGGATGATTTCCAATCATCGTGGGAAAAGAAGATTATAAATGAAGTACAGACCTGCGGATTGTCGCATCTCTTCCTGGAGTCTATGACATTTAGCCAAGCTAAAGTTGTGATCTCTCAAAGACTGAGGGATATTGCTAGGCAAGAGGACATTGCTCTTGTGAAACCTGGGGTGTATTTGGGGGAACAGATATCTCAGATTTCACCAGCCCCTTATCTGGCAGAAATCCACTATGTGGAATACCATAGGCTCCTTACAGCCGCTAGGTTAAACGTTCTGGAATCGGCGGTTTTGTGGGGAAGGTTCAGGGGAGTCCCATACGCCCCGAGACTTTGCCCCTGTGCTCTGGGAGTGGTTGAGTCAACGGAACATATTCTTTTGATCTGCCCATTCTATGCAGATCTTAGACAAAAACTTATAGCTCCACTCCTATGCCAACATAGCCCAGTAGACAGAGAAAGACTGGTTTTGTATTGGCTGAACAAGTTCACTGGAACAACAACCTTCTCGGTGGCCAAATTTCTTTTTTGGTCCTTTAAGCATTGTAAGGCTAAAATAGACTGTATTGACACGGGTCTAAATGTATAATATACTTTTCGCTGTTTCCAAGTGTCACGCTTTTCCAGATGTTTAGACGTTTTAACTATTGTATGGATAATATGTGCTTTCTGACTGACGGTCAAATAAATTTTATTGATTGATTGGTTGATCTTTAGCTAAGCAGATGTTGCTTGCTTGAAGGACAAAATCAAAAGTGAGAGAGATGGCGTCTGGCCCCTGTGCTTTTGTTTTACCTGCACAGGTGAGGGCACACCCACCTCCGGTCACTTGCAGAGGAAGTCTGTCCCAGCCCAGGAGAAACAAGAAGCTTCGACTGGCTAGACCAGACATTCCTTTCTATATCCACTCTAGGAATGTTGTACTTGACTGCTCCCGTGTTTCACATCCCACAAAGACAACCTTAGCAAGACTCATGTCCAAATTGGAGTTTGAACCTTGGTCTTCCTTGTCCAACTTCAAGACTACTAGCCCATGCTAGGCTGACTAGGGGGAAAGACAGAATATTGGTCTCCAACAGTAGCTGTGCACCTTCTGCATTTTTCAAATGTCCTGATAAAAAGCACAGTCTGCTCTTGCAACTGTAGCTCCTCTTGTTGAGCATTTTCTATCACAAAACCACACTGACACGGATTTACTTTTTACAGTTCTATGGATCAACAGGAGAACCACTAGTAATATATGTGATTTTTTAAAAAGGTTAAGACAGAAAGAATCCCAATTCATTTTTATGTTTAGAACGCTTCATCCAGAAAGGTTGAATTCGGAAATGGATCTTGGTTGTTTTATTTAGTTCTGCTGTAGGAGTGATGTCGCTTTAATTGTGTTCATTCTTGATTATAATGGAATTCACTGGTGCCATGAGTGGGTTTATAAGCTTCTGGGCTTCTGATAACCAACAGCAGTGGTTACATATTCATATGACCACTGCTCCTTGAAAACTTCCATTGTATGTTGAGGTATGCTATTATTTTTCATTATTATATTGATACTATGTTTCATTGTATTGTGTATATTTGAATTACATGTATTGATTTCATGGATTACTCTGATACATATCCATGCAGGTTTTTAGTTGTTTATCTGTTTATCTATATTTTGCAGTTATATGCTGAAGAAGACGTACACGAAACAGTGTCAATACCGGATCACTGTCCGTTGTCTTTCTGTTATTATACAAGAAAAGAAATATATATATATTACTTTCATTGGCCGTCGTGTTGCTCATTTTTGGTTTCTGACTAGGGGGGAAGACAGAATATTGGTCCCCAACAGTAGCTGTGCACCTTCTGCATTTTTCAAATGTCCTGATAAAAAGCACAGTCTGCTCTTGCAACTGTGCACACAACCACCGCTCAGACCACCCCCCCATGCTGTGAGGCAGGTCAGAAGCCTCTGCAGATCTTAACAACAGTTATCTGTGTCCTGTCACTCAAAACAAACAGAGAGAAGAATAAATAAGGCTCACAACTGTTCGCACAGAATCTCCCCCGCGGATTTATTCACCATTGCCACATGCAGAAAGCCAGGCTTCCCTACCAGCTTGGAAAGAAACCGCATTTCTCCGGGTGGGTGCGAAGTCTGTGTATGCCAAGTCCATGTTTTGTTAGAATAGGGATGGAAAGGACAGCAGTGGCTCTCCAGACAGGGTGGCCACCATTGTTCTGGCAAAATACAGGACAGGACAGCAGTGGCGGAGGAAGGGGGTGTGGGCCGTCCCGGGTGTCATCACTGAGGGGAGGGTGACAAAATGAGATTTTTATTTTTTTAAAAAATTGGGCTCACGAAACTTTTTAGGAGTGACGTGGTGGTTTAGGCACCTGCAGGTTCCACATTGACTGAAATGGCAGCGTGGGGATGCTCGGATCTGGATACTGGCTTTAATGATTGAAGGTTAAAACTGAGGAGATTAGTAGTGGGATATTTAGCTAAAAATTTCGAGATCGGAGGGAGGTAAGGGTGTAAGAAGTAGGAAATTAGGAGTTTTAAATTAGGTTGGTGTAAGGGAATTTGATAAGGAGTGAGGAAAGGATCAGAAGTACTAAGATGCTGAGGTCTGAAAAAAGGAGTGGTTTAAGTACCGTATAGTCCGGCGTATTAGGCGACTGAGCGTATAAGACGGCCCCCTAATTTTTAAGCAAAAATATAGATATTCAGTAAAAATACAGACTCGCCGAGCGGCGCCAGAAATCGCGTCTGCGCAGCCGCAGAAGCGATTTCTGGCGCTGCGGACATTTTGGACATGGGCAGTGCGGTGCCAGAAATCACTTCTGTGAATGTCTGGAAGCTGAAAATCACATCTGGACATGCGCAGAAGCGATTTCTGGCACCGCACTGCCCATGTCCAAAATGTCCACAGTGCCAGAAATCGCTTCTGCGGCTGCGCAGACACAATTTCTGGGGCCGCTTGGCAAGTCCCCGCACCACGCTTATTCTTTGCAGGGGGGAGGAACGGGAGGGGCGGCTTTTTAAACGGAGGCAGCTGTGCGCTCACTGGTGGCGAAGCTCGACTAAGCGGAGCCCAGCACAGGGGAAAGGAGAAGGAGGCGCGGTGCTGATTTCTGCAGCCAAGGGAGAGGAGGCAGCAGAGGAGGAGGAGCATACGGGAGGTGCCAACTCGCTCCAAGCCCGAGCCCGGCCACTTGGCAGAGCCACGTTTCCCCGTCCCTCCAGGCGCGCCCACCCGCCGCCCTGCCCTCCATGGCGGAGGAGACACGGAGGGCAGGTGACGAAAAGACGCACGGTCCTTTTTACAAGCCTGGCAACTTCTGTCTCTCACACGCAGATTCTTATACCCAGCGTATAAGACGAGCCCCGACTTTTGAGACGATTTTCCGGGGTTAAAAAGTCGTCTTATACGCCAGAATATACGGTAAAAGGATTTTTGTATTATAAGTTATCATGAAGTTTAAAAGTTTGGAAAACTGTTACAGAGGATAGATGATGAATTCAGCAGAGGGGGACTTGAGGAATTCAATCGAAATATGAAAAAACAACATAAAAAATAGTAAATATTGGAATGATACAGTTTCAACCTTCTTGAGAAGGATTTTAATGATAGCATGTACATACACACACACACACACACACACACACACAAATTTTGTTTCTCTTTAACGTAATTGGATTTAATTAATTTTAGGCAGTTTTTTAAAAAAATTACCTTGGATACAGTGGTTGTCGGCGGTTTTCCGGTGTGTACGCAGCTCTTAATCACCGGTCATTGTTATTCTGTATGTGATATGCGTAATGCGAATCTCTCAATTTAAAAGTTTGTGGTGCAGAAATGAAGATACAAGTCCCCTATATCCATGTTTGAGCTACAGTTGGGACCTGGGTCTGAAAGGGTTGGTGACAGTCACGGCTTCTCCCAGAGAATTCTAGGAACCGGAGTTTGTTGAGGGTGCTGTGAGTGACGTCACGGGTGCCATTGGGGCACCCATAACCTGGGGCCCAAGTCAGCACCCCTGGTTTAAAGGGAGAAGACACAGCTTCGAATGTGTGGTGCAGGGGATTTAGTTTTTCAGACTCTGGCACATACTACCTAACAGAAGATGGCTTTATGGATTGGACCATGGGTAGTCAAACTAAGGCCTGGTGGCCGGATCCGGCCCAATCGCCTTCTCAATCCGGCCCGCGGATGGTCCGGGAATCAGCTTGTTTTTACATGAGTAGAATGTGTGCTTTTATTTAAAATGCATCTCTGGGTTATTTGTGGGGCCTGCCTGGTGTTTTGACATGAGTAGAATGTGTGCTTTTATTTAAAATGCATCTCTGGGTTATTTGTGGGGCCTGCCTGGTGTTTTGACATGAGTAGAATGTGTGCTTTTCTTTAAAATGCATCTCTGGGTTATTTGTCGGGCCTGCCTGGCGTTTTTACATGAGTAGAATGTGTCCTTTTCTTTAAAATGCATCTCTGGGTTATTTGTGGGGCCTGCCTGGTGTTTTGACATGAGTAGAATGTGTGCTTTTATTTAAAATGCATCTCTGGGTTATTTGTGGGGCCTGCCTGGTGTTTTGACATGAGTAGAATGTGTCCTTTTATTTAAAAAGCACCTCTGGGTTATTTGTGAGGCCTGCCTGGTGTTTTGACATGAGTAGAATGTGTCCTTTTATTTCAAATGCATCTCTGGGTTATTTGTGGGGCATAGGAATTTGTTCTTTTTTTCAAAATATAGACCGGCCCACCACATGGTCTGAGGGACAGTGGACCGGCCCCCTGCTGAAGAAGTTTGCTGTCCCCTGGATTGGACCAATAAAATACTAACTCTGTGGCAACCATAAGCAGCAGGGAACAAACAGGCTGCAAATGAGGGACTTGGACCTGTCACACAATGGAGGAGAGGGGGAAAGGCATCAGAGAAAGCTTCCGAAAGAGCAAACGCTTCTCTCGGCAGTCTGGCTGATGTCTAAAACTTATCTTTCTTTAGTCATACCGTCTTTCCCCCTTTTTAAGACACCGTCTTATAATTTTTTTTCCTCAAAAAAACACAGGGTGGCTTATTTTCGGGGGGATGTCTTATTTTTATTACGTCAGTATGGTACAGTACAGTCTCCCCCTGAGGCGGCACCACGGCTTACTTTTGGGGTACGTATTAAAAAGGTAAAAAAACCCTGCCATGGCTTACTTTATGACTACGTATTAAAAAAGGGGAAACAGGGTAATTATGTACATTGCTAGTGGAGAGTGGTAATAGGGAAGTCGGCTACATATATATAATGTTTGTAACTTAGTTTCTTTCTCCAAAAGGAACGGTTAATGACATTTTGATAATATTAGGAGAAAGGTAAAGGGACCCCTGACCATTAGGTCCAGTCGTTTCCGACTCTGGGGTTGTGGCGCTCATCTCGCTTTATTGACCGAGAGCCGGTGTACAGCTTCCGGGTCATGTGGCCAGCATGACTAAGCCGCTTCTGGCGAACCAGAGCAGCGCACGGAAACGCCGTTTACCTACCCGCCTGAGCGGTACCTTTTTATCTACTTGCACTTTGACGTGCTTTTGAACTGCTAGGTTGGCAGGAGCAGGGACCGAGCAACGGGAGCTCACCCCGTCGCAGGGATTCGAACCGCCGACCTTCTGATCAGCAAGCCCTAGGTTCTGTGGTTTAACCCACAGCGCCACCTGGGTCCCTAATATATATTAGGATATATATTACTAATAATAATCTTAATTTGTCTATGAAATGTTAAGTTTATGTGTGAAGATTATATTGTGAAAATTATAAGAATGACGTGTTTTATTCTCAGCCTGTAGGTTTGTGTATTAGTTTGTATGTTTGTTTGTGTGTTTATTTTTCTTTATGTATGCAAAATAAAATAAAATAAAATAAAATAAATAAAATACTAACTCTGTGGCAACCGTAAGCAGCAGGGAACAAACAGGCTGCAAAATGAGGGACTTGGACCTGTCACAGAATGGAGGCGAGGGGGCAATGCATCAGAGAAAGCTTCCGAAAGAGCAAATGCTTCTCTCGGCAGTCTGGCGAAGGCGTTTTCTACACAAGCAGCACCACCTATCTTGACTTTGTTACAATGGCTCTGAAGGGCAGGCCCGGTTTAATAATTCAGCACATGGATTCCATTTCAGTAGTCATGGAAACCTAGCTCTCTGACATCCAGTTGTGGGGAAGGGGGAAGCGGGGGGGGGAGCGACAGAGAAGACACACGTACATGCGATGATCAGCGAGGCTTCTCTGCTAACATAGACGGCCTGATTATTCATAGAATTGTAGAGTCGGAAGGGACCGCGAGAGTCATCTAGTCCAACCCCTGCAATGCGGGAACCGTTTGCCCAACGTGGGGCTCAAACTCACAGCTCTGAGATTAAGAGCCTCATGCTCTGCCCACTGAGCTATCTCACGTGTCTACCTTCCTCGTTATTAGCACAACTCCGTTCCCTCCAACATTTCTCTGATGAAAATAGGGACGTGCTTATAAAAAGACAAGATATTAAACTTTTCCAATACGCAGTGACTGCAGCAAGAATATTGATTGCCCAAAAATGGAAGCAAGAACAAATACCGACAGTAGAGGAATGGAAAATGAAACTATTAGACTATGCAGAACTGGATAAAATGACAGGGAGAATCCGAGAACAGCAGGACCAGAAGTTCGTCAAAGACTGGACTAAATTTACAGACTATTTAAAAGAAAATACAGAACTGAATACGTTTGTAGGACTACAAGAGGTGTTGTAGATCAAGAAAGAATGCTATTGTCAATATGAACTTATAATTGAAGTAGGAATAGTTATAGTAAACAATGGTTGAAATAAGAAGTATAAGATAATATGCAGAATTTTATAAAGTCATAAGGAAGGTTTGAAGGAAGTCAAGGCTGTAAAAAGCCAAAAGGTTTAAGAAGTGGAATGATGTGATGTTATTATTGTAAAAAAACTTTGTTAAAAATAATAAAAATGATATATAAAAAAAGAAAAAAAGAAAATAGGGACGTGCTATTCTATTTTTTATTATTATTATTATTATTATTATTATTATTATTATTATTATTTAATTAATTTTATTTATACCCCACCATCTGGGCCACTCTGGGCCGCTTCCAATATATATAAAAACATAAGAAACCATTTTAAAACTTCCCTATACAGGGCTGCCTTCAGATGTTTTCTAAAGGTTGTATAGTTACTTATCTCCTTGGCTTGGGGGGGTCGCAAACCCTCCAACGTTTCTCTGATGAAAATAGGGACGTCCTAAGAAGAGCAGGACATTCTGGGTTCAAATCAGAAACTGGGAAGGCTGGAAAATATCGCCAAAGAATGCCCTACCCAACCTTCAATCCTATACCACTTTGTTGCCTTTTGGTCATTTAAAATCTTAAATATGTTCTAAAGTAGGTCATTGGTATCTCTCTCCTTCTCCCCTCCCCCCAGTGCCAGTTCTCTCACCCATACTGCAATATATTGTGTCCTCCATCATGGAGGGCATGTGTTGCGATGAGTGTTGGCATACACAGAATGCTGTGTAACACAGTAAGTCTGCAGGCTTGAGCTTGCTTGTAAAGTAAAAGAGGCTGATGCAACAGGCTTACAATGACTCAGCAGGAGTGTGCCAACAGATGATTGGCTGTTGTTTTGTATTAAAGGGAAACCTGTTAAGCAGGGTGTGTGGGTGTAGAGTGTAATCAGAGAAAGAGAGAGTGAAGTCCTACTTGTCTTGCCTTTTGGTGCAGCCAGGTGTTCTGCTGCATGAACTGTCTGTATGTATATAGCTCACAATAAAAGAATACTGCACTAAAGAACCTGTGGTTTTTGCACTGCTCTGCTACAACGCCGTGGAGGAATCCGTGACAATGAGATCACCATAAACTGCCTCCCTGTTGTGGGGCGGGACCGTTTGGATAGCCACAACACCTCATTGGTTGCCCCTCGGTTGCTGGGTCTGAAATTTGGCTGGTTAGGATGTCTATTGGCTGCCAAGGGGCTATTTAAGAGGCTGCATGTCACTGGAGAGCTTCTCTTTCCTGCGACATGCATCAGATCATCCGTCCTCCTTCCCTGTATTTAGGGCTGTTCTTTGGCCTTGCTATGTGCTATGTACTGAGCTGAATCCCAGAACAATAGGATCCAGAATGCAGCAGTCTGATTGGTCCGCAGGAGCCACCCAATCCAGCGCCAGGTGGAAGTGAATCAGAGACCTGATTGGCCTGCAAGAGCAGCCAATCAAGCTCCTGGATGAAGTGAATCTGCAACCTGATTGGCCTACAGGAGTAGCCCGGAATTAGCCAATTACATGGGGCCTATTGTGTAAATAATGTATATATAACAGATGTTTTGGGGAAAGAATTCATTCCTTGCTACTATGAGCTGAATAAAGTGCATGAAATTCACACTTGACTCCAAGTATATTTCACTATGCCTGTCTAGCGGTCGTCTGTTTTGAAGCAGGGGCCCAGTAAGAATTTTACCATTTGGCTGATTGGCTGGTGCCACTTGGTTTTTTCCTACCATGTAGCAAATCATCACAACTTTGTAACCAGCTTCTCGCTCCCCCAGGATGCTTTCCCTTACTGACCTATGGTGGTGCCCAGTTGACAGTCCTGTTCCTGCCTCAGTGCATGTTCAAGGAGGTAGGAATGCCACCCAAATCTGTTATCATATCCTTCTAGGTCTAATAGGTCTGTGTCCTCCAGTGTTATCCATTCCTTCAACCAACAGAGACAGGAAGCCTCGTAGTAGAATTTCAAGTCCGGCACGGAGAATCCGCCTCTTTCCTTCTTATCTACTAGTAATTTGAATTTTATCCTAGGTTTCTTCCCCTGCCATATGAATCTTGAAAGTATCCTTTGCCATTCTTTAAATTGTGCTGTCCCTTTAATGATTGGAATCATTTGAAATAAAAACAACATCTTCGGTAAGATCTTTGGTAAGATCTCAATCACCACAATTCTTCCATTGAAGGATAATTTTAACCTATTCCAAATTTCTAAATCTTTTTTAATCTCCTTCCAAACTGGTTGGTAATTATCTTCAATTATCTGAAGATAATTCCCTTACTAACCTCTGGTGGTGCCCAGTTGTCAGTTCTGTTCCTGCCTCAGTACGGGTTCAAGTAGTCTGGAACCAATACCTAAGCAACCACTCACATGCTGTAATCAATAAAGTTGTGGCCAAAATAAATGCTAAAAGCCTTAAACTAAATTCTGTGTCTATTGTGTCTTTATTTTGGGGGTGGTTTTGGGGGTCTTCACATGCAAATGGCCAGCCCAAACACCCTTGTATGTCATCCCACAAAACATCTAAGTACAACAAGCCTCCCTCTCATCATCATCATGGCCTTGGCCCCTGGGTTCTTTTAAAATGATGTTTACTATTTTTTCTTTTAGAGTTGCTCAGGGACTAAGCAATGCTTTGGAGTATGAGGGTTTCCATGGTTACTTTGTGTAGCAAGAGCAGGGGGTAATTGAACTCTTGGGGTTCAGTGCTGAGCAGCTGCCTTTGCATATCGCCCCCTATAACAACTTTGTGCTTTTGTATATAAACCAATATGAATTCTCTGCTCTGTAGGAATGACCCAGAATGTTTAGCCTTTTCTCCCACAACCAACCCAATCCCCAAAATGTTTGCTTTCTTCCCAAAATTCATCTACAGCTGCAAGCCCATGCATAAAACTAGGATAAAATTCACATTGAACTCAATCATAGCTGTCAAGCCTCCCTTTTTTATGGGAAACTCCCTTATTCCAATGCCATTTCCCACTGCTATCCCAGATTGTTGATATCCCTTAAATTTCCCGGATTTCAAAGGAAGCAGCTCCTCTCCCTCCCTGCCGGCCAGGGAGGCTCCTCAGCTGCGTTGCTCGGCTGCCAATAAGGAGTCTGAGACCAACTGGGGGCGGAGCTTGCATGCCTTGTGCAGCCAGACCCTCATGCCCAACCAGACAGACAGCCTGCCTGCCGTCTACACGCTCGCTCTTTCGCTCACCCATTCGAGTGCAGGGTGGCGAGGCTACTTGGTGCCATTGCACCGCCCTCGCGGCATCTCTTATTTTCAAATCGGAAAGTTTGAAAAAATCCCTTATTTTCAAATCCGAAAGTTGACAGCTATGAACTCAATATGGCTGGCCATGTGGCAGACAGCAAACAAGCATAGGATTGCACTGTGGCACATGGGCAAGAATGCAATTTCTCACCCATCCAGCAGGTGGGCTAGCCGGAGTATTGGTCCTACTTAGCACTGTAACATGAAAAGCGATGACAAACCTAGACAGCATCTTAAAAAGCAAAGACATCACCTTGCCGACAAAGGTCCACATAGTTAAAGCTATGGTTTTCCCAGTAGTGATGTATGGAAGTGAGAGCTGGACCACAAAGAAGGCTGATCGCCGAAGAATTGATGCTTTTGAATTATGGTGCTGGAGGAGACTCTTGAGAGTCCCATGGACTGCAAGAAGATCAAACCTATCCATTCTGAAGGAAATCAGCCCGGAGTGCTCACTGGAAGGACAGATCCTGAAGCTGAGGCTCCAAGACTTTGGCCACCTCATGAGAAGAGAAGACTCCCTGGAAAAGACCCTGATGTTGGGAAAGATGGAGGGCACAAGGAGAAGGGGACGACAGAGACAAGATGGTTGGACAGTGTTCTCGAAGCTACCAACATAGAATCATAGAATCATAGAATCATAGAGTTGGGAGAGACCACAAGGGCCATCCAGTCCAACCCCCTGCCAAGCAGGAAACACCATCCAAGCATTCCTGACAGGTGGCTGTCAAGCCTCTGCTTAAAGACCTCCAAAGAAGGAGACTCCACCACACTCCTTGACAGCAAATTCCACTGTCGAACAGCTCTTACTGTCAGGAAGTTCTTCCTAATGTTTAGGTGGAATCTTCTTTCTTGTAGTTTGAATCCATTGCTCCGTGTCCGCTTCTCTGGAGCAGCAGAAAACAACCTTTCTCCCTCCTCTATATGACATCCTTTTATATATTTGAACATGGCTATCATATCACCCCTTAACCTTCTCTTCTCCAGGCTAAACATACCCAGCTCCCTAAGCCGTTCCTCATAAAGCATAGTTTCCAAGCCTTTGACCATTTTGGTTGCCCTCTTCTGGACACGTTCCAGCTTGTCAGTATCCTTCTTGAACTGTGGTGCCCAGAATGAGTCTAACCCAACTGCGGGAGGCACTGGAAGACAGGAGTGCCTGGTGTGCTCTGGTCCATGGGGTCACGAAGAGTCGGACACGACTAAACGACTAAACAACAACAACAACAACAACAACAACACTGTAACTTTCTTGCATGTCAGTCCCTAGCAGGCATTAACAGTGCTGAAATCTCTGTCCTGACCTTACGTAGACCTGTCAACAAAGTTCACAGATGCACACATATTTGGGGTGCCTGTGGGAGAGTCTGTCTAGATTGCTCTTCTAGACCTCTATTACAATTATACAACAGCAGAGTTAAAACCAAGCTCATATCTAAATCTACAATATGTTGAACTTCAAAGCTGGGAGCAGGGGCTTCATGCCGGATTTCAATGGCGATGGGAGGTTTAAAAATAAGGCTTGCTCTTGAAAGGACTGAAGATCAGATCTTGAAAAAGCAAATCGTTTTGATAGCCTCAACACCCCATTGGTTGCCCCTCGGTTGCTGGGGCTGAAATTTGGCTATTTGGGGATTGTGATTGGCAACCGAGGGGCTATTTAAGTTGCTGCATGTCGCATGGAGCTTTCTCTTTCTTGCAACGTGCATCGGATCACCCGTCCTCCCTTCCTATATTTAGAGCTGTTCTTCTGACCTTGCTATGCCTGTCATGGGGTCGTCTGTTTTTGGAGCAAGGGCCCGGTAGGAATTTTACCATTTGGCAGATTGGCTGGTGCCACTTGGTTTTTGCCTACCATGTAGCAAATCACCACAACTTTGTAAGGTTGGCGGTTAGGCATTGGTTCAATGTTTTGGGGCGGGGACATGGTTGACTGTGCCTGCCCCTCCATCGCTGCTGCTAGGGAATTCCGTTAAAGGAATCCAGGGGCTCGCCTTGCTTTTGGCCAAACCCTGTCAAGGGGCTAGGGCCATGCCAGAGCCCCTGGGAGCAGCTGGCGTGAGCTGTGAGCCTGAAGCCAGCTTCTCGCTCCCCCCAGAGCCAGTGTGGAGTAGTGGTTAAGAGTGGTAGACTTGTAATCTGGTGAACTGGGTTCGCGTCTCCGCTCCAACACATGCAGCTGCTGGGTGACCTTGGGCTAGTCACACTTCTTTGAAGTCTCTCAGCCCCACTCACCTCACAGAGTGTTTGTTGTGGGGGAGGAAGGGAAAGGAGAATGTCAGCCGCTTTGAGACTCCTTCGGGTAGTGATAAAACGGGATATCAAATCCAAACTCCTCTTCTTAAAATTATTGTATTTTAATGTTTTGTTGAAAGCTGCCCAGAGTGGCTGGGGAAACCCAGCCAGATGGGCAGGGTATAAATAATAAATTATTATTATTATTATTATTATTATTATTATTAATTTCCCTTACTGACCTATGGTGGCGCCCAGTTGTCAGTCCTGTTCCTGCCTCAGTGCAGGTTCAAGTAGTCTGGAACCAACACCTAAGCAAACTCTCACATGGTGTAATCAATAAAGTTGTGGCCAAAATTAATGCCAAAAAACCTTAAACTAAATTCTGTGTCTATTGTGTCTTTATTTTGGGGGGTGGTTTGGGGGGTCTTCACACGCAACCTATTTTAAGAGTGTTTATTGTAAGGTATAAAACGAAACCACCTATAAACTATTTCACGGCTATCAAGCTAGGGAAAGGAATTGTAGCTTTGCATGCTCACAATTTTTAAGAGCAATCACAGTCTTTTGGCACCTTAAAGACTTAACAATTTTATTATAGCATATGATTTCCTGGATCGTTTGGTTGTTTGGTGGGTTTTCCCTCAAACCAGCATCAATTCAAAAGGAAAACGCAAGCCCCATTAAGTTGATATGTGTACATTAAGACAGCCATTGCACATGTGCCAATAACAGCGCATGCACAGATGAATACGAGTCCAAGGGTCTGCAGGGACAGGGAAACAAAACATCAGCTGTTTTGTGCATCAGCTGTAAAATTCATCACTCCCTCTCTAGTGGGTACAGCAATGTGTGGTTTGATGATCTCACTGCATTTTAAACTGCTAATGCACACATCACCTTAGATTGCAGAAGTGGGTCTAGAGTCCATGTGCCTGTTAAAACATTTAAAAATGTTGGGTGCAGGGCCGGATTTAGGTTTCATGATGCCCTAAGCTACTGAAGGTAATGGGGCCCTTTATATGTCCAGCTGTCCTTTGTCAACAACAAATTGTCGCTGTTTTTTGCGTTGAATATATGGTATATGGTAATTTATGGACCTAATAGGTATCTAAAGCCATTTGCACATAACAAAATATGTATTTTATCAAAGTAATTGTTGAACTGAAATACAATTAAGAAGTATATTAATAGTGAAATACATTTAAGAAGACATATATTAGGGGGGCAAGAGAGTGGGGTCCTAAGCTATACAGTGATCCCTCGACTTACGAATGACTCAACTTCCGTATTTTTCGACTTACGAGTGAAAAAAGTGGCTGCGCGCCTACGAATTTTGTCGACCTCCGAATGGAAATCGTTGCCGTTTTAGATGCGGTTTCCTCGACTTACGAAGTTTAGATGCGGGTTTTTTCGACTTACGATTTTTTTCGGATATTTTTCTCCCAATGCATTCCTATGGGGACTCGACTTACGATTTATTTCGACCTACGAATGTCCATTCGGAACGGATTAAATTCATAAGTCGAGGGACCCACTGTATTATAGTTTGTTTAACTTATACATAAATCCAGCACTGGTTGGGTGAAGCCTAACAAAGATCGCTTGCATCACATCTTATTTGGCCCTTTAATACTCAATTCCCTTTGCTATTTGTTTGGTCCCATATTACTCCATATCCTTAGGAGGCCCACTGAGTGTGTGACAGCCCTGCAGAAAACCTGCCCTCACTGAGGGCTATAAACAATAGATGAACCCAGGTTTTCTCATTCCATAGGAAGGGCAATTTAGCACGCCTCTTGCGTACTGGGAGAAATTGACATACCTGGGGCACTGATAGGATATTGGCAATGAGCGCTGCTCCCCTATTGCAGGAGTCCACCACCAATGGTTTCCACACTCCTATGACCTAGGGCAGGCACGTCCAACTCCCAAGAGACTGCGATCTACTCCCAGTATAACAAAATTGGCTGTGATCTACCCACTGTCATTGCCAAGAGTTGCTGAGCTTGTTTTGTGTTGTTTTGTTTTGTTTTGTTTTGTTTTGTTTTGTTTTGTTTTGTTTTGTTACTAACTCAATATTTATTTCATCCCGCAATTGGTTGGACATGCCCGACCTAGGGACATTAAGATGAAATCCAAAATGGCTGAATGGCACAGCCTTCCATGGAATGGCACATGATGTGCACACAAATGATCACTTTTTGGCTCCTGTGATAACCAAAGCACGTGCACTTTGGAAAATTGGTGATGCTATTTAGATGATTGTATGTTATTGCTTTCTATATATCTGATATATTTGGGTGTCAGTGGGTGGCGCTACGGTCAAAACCACTGAGCTTCTTAGGCTTGCTGATCAGAAGGTTGGCAGTTCGAATCCCCGCAATGGGGTGAGCTCCCGTTGCTCTGTCCCAGCTCCTGCCAACCTAACAGTTCAAAAGCACTGCAGCGCAAGTAGATAAATAGGTACCACTGTGGCGGGAAGGTAAATGGTGTTTCCGTGTGCTCTGGCTTCTGTCATGGTGTTCTGTTGCGCTAGAAGCGGTTTAGTCCTGCTGCCCACATGACCCGGAAAGCTGTCTGCGGACAAATGCCAGCTCCCTCGGCCTGAAGGCGAGATGAGCGCCGCACCCCATAGTCGCCTTTGACTGGACTTAACCGTGCAGGGGTCCTTTACCTTTACCGTTTACCTATATTTTGCTCTCCTCCCCACACGCCGCCAACACAGAACTTGCAAAACAAATTGTGTCTGTGAGTAAAGCAGAAGTTTGGAAAGGTCTATTCTTGGTGTGAAAAGAGGACACTTGCCATTTTTTACTTTGGTTGGACTGCAACTCGCATCATATACTGTGTCTTAGACACAGAGTTTGGTGAACAAAGTGGGTGGGTGGGGGGTCTGTTTAAAGCAAAGCCTGGGAAAGTTAATCTGCTTTGTGCTAGTATATCAACTCCTAGCTGTGCCAGATTGCTCCCCACAATGATAGAAACAAGCAGGTCTTTCCACTCCTGGTGGGGTCAGGATCTTCCACTTTGCCTTGTATGCCAGACAAGTAGACTGGCACAGGTGATTTTGACTGGACTTAACTGTCAGGGGTCCTTTACCTTTTACCTTTATATTGGTACTAGTTGAAGGTAGCCCGTTACAATAACGGGCGCTAGAGGAGGAGGAGGAGGAGGCGGCAGGAGGCGGCAGAGGCAGGCGGGTAGGCCTCGGGTGAAGCCGGGGGCTCGCGTGATCGGCGCGGCCGGGAGAGAGAAGGAGCGTGGCGGCGGCGGGCGGAGGAGGAGGAGGAGGAGGCTCCGTGCAAGGCGGCGGCGCTGCCCCAAGTGACAACGCGCGTGCGCCGCCGCTGCCTCCCAGACACGCCCCCCTCTCCGGATGCTCCAATGCCTGCGTCCCTGTTGGGGGGAGAAAGTAGAGCTCTCCAATCCGTGCGTCCCTGTGGGACATGCGCACTTGCGCAGTTCCACTGACACACAGTGGACGCAGGGACACTTGAACATTATTATATGTGATGTCTACTCAGATGCAAATTGTGTCCTAATGAAAACTCTAATTGTTGCTATAAATCATTATAAAGATAACAGTATACACATCCTATTTTTCCCTCTCTCTCAAGGAGGATATCTTAAGCAAGGAATAGAGAGCTGAAACCTCACATGGCAGTAAATACTAGAACTAAATTAATGAGGGTGAGCAATGTTTTGCTCAGAAGCAGTGAAATGAGACTGCTTGTTCCAGAACCAAGGCGGGGGGGGGGGGAGAGAATGCTCAATAAAATACGTATATAGGAGGCATTTACATGATGAAAAAGCTAAGCAAAGGGCAAAAGCTATTTTGTTCTTTTCCTGGGAGATGGATGGCTAGAGCAGGATTAGAAGCCGATTGTGATCACTGTGACTACAGAGTGCAAACAGAAAGCAGAGAGAAGATGCTAAACAGGGGAGAAATTAGCCTTTTTGATAACAAAATAAAAGCCACAGTCTCTGGGAAACCAACGGAATTATCTGCATTCAGGCAAGACTTCTGAACTAAAAGTCCACAAGCAGAAAATACAAAAAAAAATCTGCAGGGAGAAATAGTTCTACACACAAGGCACATGTTTCTGTTAATATGTCGCCAAGTTTGTGCTGACAATATCCTTCTATAATAGTAAGGATCTCTTGATTTTAAAATTTTATTTTTTTATTGTATGGTTTTATGTATTATTGTATTTTGATTCTTTTTATGAAGAGGAGTATATATATATTATAAACAAATAATAAGGAACACTCAGGAAGGTGTAATGTCCTCTATAGTAACAAGGACACAAAGTCCTTTGTTAATAAAACAGGGGTGGCGAACTTTTTTTTTATCCTGAGGGTTAGATGGCCTTTTCCCCCAGTTTCTGTTTTGATCCTGGAATGTCCCGCTTTTCCTTAAGACGTCCCTGTTTTCATTGGAGAAATGTTGGAGGGTATGGAGTTACCCCCCGAGCCGTCTGAAGGCAATCCTGTATAGGGAAGTGTTTTTTTAATGTTTAATTATGTTTTTGTATATGTTGGAAGCTGTGCAGTGTGCTTGGGCAACCCAGTAAGATGTCTGGGGTATAAATAGTAAAAATGATCATTATGGAACGGGACGTCCCTATCTTCATTGGAGAAATGTTGGAGGATATGCACTCGCAATGCCTAGTTCAACACCTCCCCCATTTAAGTTTTCATTACTATTATCACCTTCATGGGGGGGGGGGGGATTCATTCCAAACTGGTCCCTGCTCAGCATAGCTGTCAACTTTCGGATTTGAAAATAAGGGATTTTTTCAAACTTTCGGATTTGAAAATAAGGGATGCCGCGAGGGCGGTGCAATGGCACCAAGTAGCCTCGCCACCCTGCGCTCCAGAGGCTGCGCGCAAATGGGTGAGCGAAAGAGCAAGAGCATAGACGGCAGGCAGGCTGTCTGTCTGGTTGGGCGTGAGGGTCTGGCTGCACAAGGCATGCAAGCTCCGCCTCCAGTCGGTCTCAGACTCCTTATTGGCAGCCGAGCAACGCAGCTGAGGAGCCTCCCTGGCCGGCAGGGAGGGAGAGGAGATGCTTCCTTTGAAATCCGGGAAATTTAAGGGATATCAACAATCCGGGATAGCAGCGGGAAATGGCATTGGAATAAGGGAGTTTCCCTCCAAAAAAGGGAGGGTTGACAGCTATGCTGCTCAGGTCCTGTCAGCTTCCTATTCAGTTTAAAAGCTGCTCTGCCACCTTTTTAATTTTAAGCACCAATAGGCTGGGATCTATCTCAGTTCAAGTGAAGCTTGTCCCTTTTTATCCAGCACAAACTTGTTCATCTTTTAATGGAATTATTTCTCCTTGATTGCTAGCTGTCCAGAGAATTTTTTGTTACTGGGCAATGTAAAGGTAAAGGTAAAGGTACCCCCTGACCATTAGGTCCAGTCGCGGATGACTCTGGGGTTGTGGCGCTCATCTTGCTTTACTGGCCGAGGGAGCTGGCGTACAGCTTCCGGGTCAAGTGGCCAGCATGACTAAGCCGCTTCTGGCCATAGCTGAAATGGCAAAACTGACCAGGAAGCTCAGGAACCAAGAAGACTAAAACTTTAATAAAGAATGGGGGGAATTTATAATTTACTTGGGAGGCAGATGAAAACATTAGCAGGATTGCAATGACACTAGAGAGATCTACATTGGCTCCCAGTACGTTTCCGAGCACAATTCAAAGTGTTGGTGCTGACCTTTAAACCCTAAATGGCCTCGGTCCTGTATACCTGAAGGAGCGTCTCCACCCCCACCGTTCAGCCAGGACACTGAGATCCAGTGCCGAGGGCCTTCTGGCGGTTCCCTCACTGCGAGAAGCGAAGCTACAGAGAACCAGGCAGAGGGCCTTCTCGGTGGTGGCACCCGCCCTGTGGAACGCCCTCCCATCAGTGGTTAAAGCAATAAACAACCACATGACCTTTAGAAAACACCTGAAGGCAGCTCTGTTCAGGGAAGCTTTTAATCTGTGATATTTTAATGTATCTTT
Organism: Darevskia nairensis; assembly: GCA_034642065.1. NCBI lineage: Eukaryota > Metazoa > Chordata > Lepidosauria > Squamata > Lacertidae > Darevskia > Darevskia nairensis. The sequence continues at coordinate 1,575,837 of JAWWNI010000384.1, read as the reverse complement.
ATATTTGTTGGAAGCCGCCCAGAGTGGCTGGGGAGACCCGGCCAGATGGGCGGGGTACAAATAATAAATTATTATTATTATTATTATTATTATTATTATTATTATTATTATTACTTGTAATGTAGCAAATATTATGGACAAAATGCAGAGATATAAAATATGGATTATGAAATAATATGCAGTTGAAAAGGTTGACAATAGGACCCATGGAGGGGAAGGTGGGAAGTCCAGAGATTCAGAGAAATATCTAAGTGTGGATATGTACCGGTATTTTGTATTGTTATAATTCTATACTTGTAAAATCAAATAAAAATTATTTCCAAAAAACCCAGGAAGTATCTGCTTGGTTTTCAAAAAAGGAAGGCAAATTCAGCCAACTCTCACCCCTCCTCTCTCTATTCATGCTGCAAACTCTGTCTGTCTGTCTGTCTCACTTTCTCTCTCTCACCCTGCCCCCCCCCACCCCCGAGGAGCAATGGTCCGCAGATCTCACCCCTAAAGGCAAGCTCCTAACTGAAGAAAAAAAACCCAGTGTCACTGTACACAATTACATGCTTTTGTCAAATCCCTGACTCTCACTAGGCAAAACCACAGTGGCAGACTCATTCAATGTCGTAATAATCCAGAGCGATAGACACATTCAAAAGAGCCCTGCATGGGGGGGAGGTAGTACCGAAGGAGATGGGGAGAAGCCCCCTCGTCTTCACTGCTTAAGAAATTCACCTCCATTTTCAACTTTAGCTGATATAGCTAAATACCGCACTACTGCTCTGGTAAAGAAGGCCCAGCAGAGAATTTATTTCCTCAGACTTTTAAAGAAGAACAATCTGAGTGAGAGACTGCTGCTGTCCTTCTACCGAGGCTCCATAGAGAGCATTCTTATATACTGTATTTGTGCTTGGTTCTCCAGCTGCACAGCCAGGGAGAAGAAGGTACTTCACAAGGTCATAACCACAGCCCAAAATATTATTGGTCATCCTCTCCCATCCTTGGAAGAACTATACAGTTCCCGTTGCCTTAAAAAGGCTAACAATATTTTAAAGGATCCATCTCATCCGGGATACAGTCTTTTTGCACCACTGCCTTCGGGTAAGAGATATAGAACAATCAGATCAAGAACAAATAGATAGAAAAATAGTTTCTACCCAAGAGCTATAACCATCTTAAATGCTGTAACCAGATAATATGACCTTGGAGAGTTGTGATGGGTGTGTACGTATGCATGTGTGGCTGAAAATGTGTGGGTTTTTTGTGCTGTTTTTTGTTTTGTTTTTATGGGATGGCATTCAATTTCGTTGCACTTGTACAACGTTGTACTTGTACTTGTACAATGACAATAAAGAAATCTTATCTTATCATCTTAGAGCGGGTGCTCTAACTAATACTGGCCATCAATTACCTCTGGTCTTGTTACTATCTGAGCTGCTTCCTTCGAGCAAGAGCACATTGCCATGTTCAGATACGTTGTGTTACCATTAAACTCTTGAAAAGCAACATCTCTGCAATTAACAATCAATTCGCTCTGCGCCAACGAAGCGCCCAAGATCTGGGTCACTGCCTGCTGATCTTCAAGGCGTGGGGGGGAATTGTTTTCATGTGTACATAACACACCAGGGGGAGGATTCTGCTCTTGCTCAGTATGGCAAATTTGACCATGTGCATCCTAAGCTTCCGTTTTTTTCTGTTTTGATGCCGGGGAAGAAATTTTGCCTGGCCGCAGAGTTTTTATTGATATATTGACAGCCACCCTATTTTCTTTCCAATGGATATAAGGCGATGCCATCTGGAACAGCCACCCACAATATGCAGCATACATTAAACCACAGAGTCCCATCGTCATCATGCCAGTCTCACTGTGGCAAAGAGTACATGCCTCTCATGCAATTTTCAACACGCTGGAGAAAACAAACGACTGGGAGGAATTTCCCCCCCCCCGGTAGTTGTAATCATGGGAAGAGCCAAGGGGGGGACCAGGGGGGCAGCTGCCCCCTCCAAATCAAAAGCAGTAAAAAGCAATACAAATCTGAGGTTCTGTATCTGCAACAAAAATCCTGACTACGCCCAATCATCAAGTTGTTGCTTAGTCGTTTAGTCATGTCCGACTCTTCGTGACCCCGTGGACCAGAGCACGCCAGGCACTCCTGTCTTCCACTGCCTCCCACAGTTTGGTCAGACTCATGTTGGTAGCTTCCAAAACACTGTCCAACCATCTCGTCCTCTGTCGTCCCCTTCTCCTTGTGCCCTCAACCTTTCCCAACATCAGGGTCTTTTCCAGGGAGTCTTCTCTTCTCATGAGGTGGCCAAAGTCTTGGAGCCTCAGCTTCAGGATCTGTCCTTCCAGTGAGCACTCAGGGCTGATTTCCTTCAGAATGGATAGGTTTGATATTCTTGCAGTCCGTGGGACTCTCAAGAGTCTCCTCCAGCACCATAATTCAAAAGCATCAATTCTCCGGCGATCAGCCTTCTTTATGGTCCAGTTCTCACTTCCATACATCACTGCTGGGAAATCATCAAGTACTGTAGTCTAATGGGTGACAAGGCTGGTCCAACCACAGAGGCAAACTAAGCAACCTCAGGCAGCAAAAGGGGATGGGCCAACCCTGTAGTGCCCTATTGTTTCTTGTGGTGAACAGCTTAACAACTGAAGGGTGTGTGTGCATGGGTGCACATGCATAGCAGTGGGCATATAAAACTTTGCTTTGTCTAGGGCAGGCATCCCCAACCTCAACCCTCCAGCTGTTTTGGGACTACAATTCCCATCATCCCTGACCACTGGTCCTGTTAGCTAGGGATGATGGGAGTTGTAGTCCCAAAACAGCTGGAGGGCCGAGTTTGGGGGTGCCTGGTGTAGGGCAGGCGTGTCCAACTTCCAAGAGACTGCGATCTACTCCCACTATAAAAGAAAAAAAAAACTGGCAGTGATCTACCCATTGACCAAAGATTTGAGATTTTGGGGGGAAGGAAGACCCAAGGTTGCTGAACTTTTGGGGGGCACAGTTGTTCAGCATTTTTGGGGGGAGCCAAAGTTGTTCAGCTTTTTTGTGGGGGGGAGACACTAAGTCGTGGGAAGAAGACACTATGTTGTTCAGATTTTGGGGGGAAGGAAGACCCAAAATTTTGGATTGATAGATCAGGGTCACGCGATCGACCAGGGACGCCCCGCGATCGACTGGTAGGTTGCAATCGACCGGTTGGACATGGCTGGTCTAGGGCAGCAACCAAATTTTAAAAATATAAGAGGCAAGACCTTAGACAGGGCTCCATATACTCCGACATGGAAATTTTGATAAGCAAACTAAGCCAAATTCTGTAAATATGTAAATCAAGCATCCTTGCATATATTGTCTTATTTTCAGTCTCACTGAAAGGGGCAAAAAGTTATGCAGAACACCCTCTAGATCCACCCCCTGCTTTCTCGCATCCCAGACTTCTGAGATTTTACCACCATGTTCTCATGTTATTCTGGTCTTGTGGACCAGAAACTTGATTTTGCTTGGGGGTTTAAAAAAAAAAATATTCTGAGGATGTCGAATTCCGCAGCCAGTGCCAAGTTCTGCATAAGTACAACGCGGTCAGAATCTGTTACGGAATACAGTTAAATCATAGCCCTACTCTTAAGAGTATTTTCATTTTGCAAGGAATAATAGGGCATTGTTTTAAATGAGTTTTGTGGGAAAACGGTTACCTCACCCTTTGAACATTATGGCACAGCTGGGGAAGGCAAATTGTTCTGAGCAGAACACCATATTTGGTAATAACATGAGCCTGGAGACCTCAGCTCATCTGCATAGTTTGGCTGAAAGTGGTACTTTGCATAATTTGTAGATGCGTTACACGAACACTTCAGATGCTACAATGAGTAGGCACAAAGCACTCAGTTCTTAAAAAATAAAAAATAATTTAAAAAATAACTAGCAATTATTAAGATACATAAAAGGTAAAGGTAAAGGTACCCTGACCATTAGGTCCAGTCGCGGACAACTCTGGGGTTGCGGCGCTCATCTCGCTCTATAGGCCAAGGGAGCCGGCGTTTGTCCACAGACAGCTTCCGGGTCATGTGGCCAGCATGCCTAAGCCGCTTCTGGCGAACCAGAGCAGCGCATGGAAACGCCGTTTACCTTCCCGCTGGAGTGGTACCTATTTATCTACTTGCACTGGCGTGTTTTCGGACTGCTAGGTTGGCAGGAGCTGGGACAGAGCAACAGGAGTTCACCCTGTCTCGGGGATTCGAACTGCCAACCTTCTGATCAGCAAGCCTAAGAGGCTCAGAGCGGTTACTATTTATCTACTTGTACTTTGACATGCTTTCGAACTGCTAGGTTGGCAGGAGCAGGGACCGAGCAACGGGAGCTCACCCTGGATTCAAACCACCGACCTTCTGATCGGCAAGCCCTAGGGCTCTGTGGTTTAGACCACAGTGCCACCTGCATCCCTTCTTAAGATACATACATGTGCCAAAACATGACTTGACTGAACGCTAGAATTGCCCTGCTGCTGATGCCAGAGGCCCGGTTTATTCAGTATTATCTTCTCCACAGTAACTCCACCTGCTTTCCACCAAAACGATCACTGGGAGCGGCCGCTGGGACCACATAACACCGGTCCTGAGAGATCTACATTGGCTCCCAGTACGTTTCCGAGCACAATTCAAAGTGTTGGTGCTGACCTTTAAAGCCCTAAACAACCTCGGTCCTGTATACCTGAAGGAGAGTCTCCATCCCCACCGTTCAGCCCGGACACTGAGGTCCAGCGCCGAGGGCCTTCTGGCGGTTCCCTCACTGCGAGAACCAAAGCTACAGGGAACCAGGCAGAGGGCCTTCTCGGTAGTGGCGCCCGCCCTGTGGAACGCCCTCCCAGCAGAGGTCAAAGGGATCAACAACTACATAACATTTAGGAAATACCTGAAGGCAGCCCTGTTTAGGGACGTTTTTAATCTGTGATATTTTAATGTATTTTGATATTGTTGGAAGCCGGGGAGTGGCTGGGGAGACCCGGCCAGATGGGCGGGGTACAAATAATATATTATTATTATTATTATTATTATTATTACTTGAGGAATTATTAAAATGCTCATTTTTCAGTAACTGAATAAACCGATATTTGAAAAGGGGTTATATCTGCAGATAGTTATTTTTTACCAAAACACTGTTACCATATGCAGAGGAATCCAGAGGCAGCAACGGGTAAACAGAATGTGGCCTAATCCGCAGCTCCATATTGCTGGAGGGGAGCCGCTGGCAGAAGGAACTGGCTGGACGAGAAAGCATCAAAACCGATAAAGAGCATGGAGGGAAGAAGCAGATCAAAGACCGATGTGGATTTCAAGATGGAGCAATCATGGTGGAGCATGTGAATCTGCCTTGAACCGGAATGTAAGAAGGTGAAAAGCTTCTGGGAAATGATATATAATGAGATAAAAAAAATGTTGAAATATACATTTATAAAGAAACCGGAAGCTTTTCTGTTAGGAATTGTAGGAAATGACATTAAGAGACAAGATAAAAAGTTATTTTTATATGCAACAATGGCAGCAAGAATGTTAATGGCACAAAGATGGAAACAAGAAGAGTTACCGACAAAAGAAGAATGGCAGATGAAGTTAATGGACTATGCAGAACTGGACAAGATAACAGGAAGAATTCGAAACCGACGGGACCAGGAATTTCTAAAAGATTGGACTAAATTTGAGATATATTTGAAAGATAACTGTAAACAACAAATCACGCTAATAGGCTTGCAAGAAGTTTTGTGAAGTTAATTTTAAGAAATATTACAGAAATAACTTTGGAAAATAATATTTGAATTTGATTATTAAAAGTAATAGTGGAGTATGAAATACAAGAGGAAGTTAAGAAAAGTGAAAATCCCTAGAAGTGGCTGGCGGAAGTTAGAAAATGTTATTCAAAAGAATGTATGCAAAAAAAAAATTAATAAAAATTATTTATTAAAAAAAAAAGAATCTGCCTTGAACCATTATGTCAGGCATAGGCAAACTCCGGCCCTCCAGATGTTTGGGACTACAATTCCCATCATCCACGACCACTGGTCCTGTTAGCTAGGGATGATGGGAGTTGTAGTCCCAAAACAGCTGGAGGGCCGAGTTTGGGGATGCCTGCATTAGGATCCCCAAATCGCTGTCGCTGGTGTGACATCTATATAATGTAGTTACATATAAACACTCCCATATTCGAAAGCAACGTTGCATCAAAAGTTCAAAGCAATCGGTGCAGTACTTTCGGAGATTATCCATTAGGGACAAACTGACAGTTACATTTTTATTTATATAGATTGGTATCGTTATAATGAGGCTATTTTTGGATTGTAATTGAAAGCTAATAAAAATTATTATAAAAACAGGATGTGAATCTGCCTTGAACTATCAGTTGGCCTAGTGTAGCTGGCATGACAAGGTACCAGAACTCTGGCTTAGCACGAAAGGCAGGAATGATCATTATGCAGTACAGAAGCCGTTTTGTTCTGTTGTGCTTTCAGACTGTGCACTAACATTATAAAGCAATTTGTGTAAAAGCGGCTTGAAGCCTTACACGTGAAACACCCATGGATTTCCCAATGCAAGCTTTTCTTTGGCGGAGAGGGGGCAAAAACTATATTCTCAGAGAGGCTGCCTACTGAGGAAACCATCATGTCAGAAGAAATTGTTCTGTGACAGCCTGTCGGGCCGAACGCCAGCGCAGACTTAAACATGGTAATTGGCTCTCCCAAAGGAAACTGGAAACACAGTTTCGTGGGAAGCAAGGCATCTCTGAGGGAGAATTCTCAGCAAGTAGAGGAAGTCACAACAGTTAGAGCGGGTAGAAAAATCAAAACACCACACACCACATAAGAGGAGAGCTTCTGGATCTGACCCAAGAAGCTATGTAGTCCAACCACATGCAATGGGCGAAAGATGTGGGACATAATATGCAAATGATAGATTGAAGTATATCTGAAGGAGCGTCTCCACCCCAATCGATCTACCCGGACACTGAGGTCCAGCGCCGAGGGTCTTCTGGCCGTTCCCTCGCTGCGAGAAGCCAAGTTACAGGGAACCAGGCAGAGGGCCTTCTCGGTAGTGGCGCCCGCCCGGTGGAACGCCCTCCCACCAGATGTCAAAGAGAACAACAACTACCAGACTTTTAGAAGACATCTGAAGGCAGCCCTGTTTAGGGAAGCTTTTAATGCTTAATACATTATTGTATTTTAATATTCTGTTGGAAGCTGCCCAGAGTGCTAGATGGGCAGGGTATAAATAATAAATTATTATTATTATTATTATTATTATTATTATTATTGGGAGAGATTATGGAAACAGATCTGAAATTTACGGCATGTTCTTCACTGAAAGAAAATTATATGAAAATGATGTGTCGGTGGTACTTAACGCCAGTAAAACTAGCAAAGGTGTACAGAACAGGTACCAATATATGCTGGAAATGCAAAGAAAAAGAGGGTACCTTTTATCATATGTGGTGGAATTGTACTGTAATTTTAAAATTCTGGGAAATGATATATAATGAAATGGGGGGATTGTTTTAATTAACATTTGTTAAAAGACCAGAAGCTTTTTTATTAGGAATTATAGGTACCGAGATCCCAAAAAATCAGAAGAAACTGTTTGTGTATGCTACTACGGCTGCTCGGATGTCGCTGGAAGGGACAACCCTGACTAAAGAGGAATGGCAAACCAAGCTGATGGGCTGTGCCGAAATGGCAAAGTTAACTGGGAAACTCAGGGACCAAGATGACAAGAAATTTAAAAAAGAATGGGAAATGTTTATAAAGTATATACAAAAATATACTTGTGCTGGATCTGAGACTACAGCACATAGATAATTTACAGTAAGGTTGAAGCCTTTCCGAATATTACCACAGCTCTCCGCCTTTATCGAAGCCTGCTAGTTTTGAAATGTGAAGGAAAAGAGCATTCTCCAACGTAGACTTTATTAAAAAAATAAGTTATGTTCCACAATACTACAGTCAAGACTGTCATTATCTGTTCTAGCCATAATAATGATGATAATCTCATCTCTGAATTTGCAGCAAGGAAAGCAGAAAAAAATGAGACAACTTTTAAAATATTCTGAATATCGTTTGCCATTGAGTATAAATATTTTCTATAACGTTAGTCATAAAATCTTTCATAAATCTTAACATCCTGCTGCCAAATATAGCTGTTTTTTGAAAGTGTTATATGCGCACTTTTTTTCCAGCTGAGGGAAAAAATACCACTGGCACAAGAAGAAGACTTTGGATTTGATATCCCGCTTGATCACTACCCGAAGGAGTCTCAAAGCGGCTAACATTCTCCTTTCCCTTCCTCCCCCCACAACAAACACTCTGTGAGGTGAGTAGGGCTGAGAGACTTCAGAGAAGTGGGACTAGCCCAAGGTCACCCAGCAGCTGCATGTGGAGGAGTGGGGAAGTGAACCCGGTTCCCCAGATTACGAGTCTACCGCTCTTAACCACTACACCACACTGGCTGTTAGAAGGAGAAGGAGGTGCAGAGGAGCTTGGCCTTTCAGCCTCTCTTTCTCCATGCCGGTTCTCCCACCCTCCCTTCCTCAGTTTAGGGTTGTTTGTGAATGGTATGACCTTGCTATGGATAATGTTGGTCGCCATATTTCGGAGCCGGGCAGGAATTTTCCCATTTGGCAAATTGGCACCAGCCATTTGGTTTTTGCCTACTTCATAGAAATCATCACAACTTTGTAAGGTGGATAAAGGTAAAGGTAAAGGACCCCTGACAGTTAAGTCCAGTCGCGAACGACTCTGGGGTTGCGGCGCTCATCTTGCTTTACTGGCCGAAGGAGCCAACGTTTGTCCGCAGACAGTTTTTCCGGGTCATGTGGCCAGCATGACTAAGCCGCTTCTGGCGAACCAGAGCAGTGCACGGAAACTCGGTTTACCTTCCCACCGGAGTGGTACCTATTTATCTACTTGCACTTTGACGTGCTTTCGAACTGCTAGGTTGGCAGGAGCAGGGACCAAGCAACGGGAGCTCACCCCATCGCAGGGATTCGAACCGCCGACCTTCTGATCGGCAAGCCCTAGGCTCTGTGGTTTAGACCACAGCGCCACCCGCATCCCGACTTGTAAAGCAGATAGGCATTGGGTAAACTTAGATCTTGGTTGGAGGGGAGGTTGCAGCCTCCTCCTGCCCTTCCACAGGTAAGGATATCCTGTTAAAAGGATCAAGGAGGAGTGGCTCCTGTCTTACGCCCAGATGGGGGCTAGGGCCATACCACTCCTCCAACGGGGACCATGTGGGGGACGCCCCAATTTGACGTGGTCATAGGGTGTCCCTTCCGGTTGGCTTTACCCTTAGTGACACTGCCAGCAGACGGGCTCGAGTGGTATAAACAGTTGCTTATCCCAATCACTATGGCCAAAACCTTCACATCTGTAACCAATAAAGTTATGGCTTACAGTGGTACCTCGAGTTACAAATGCCTCAGGTTACAAATGCTTCAGGTTACAAACTCCGCTAACCCGGAAGAGTTGCCTCGAGTTGAGTACTTTGCCCCAGGATGAGAACGGAAATCGTGTGCCGGCGGCGCAGCGGCAGCAAGAGGCCCCATTAGCGAAAGCCCGCCTCTAGTTAAGAACAGTTTCAGGTTAAGAACGGACCTCGGGAACGAATTAAGTTCATAACTAGAGGTACCACTGTATTTGATTCCATAAAACCAATATTCTATGTGCTGTCTAGTTAACATAGCTGTCAACCCTCCCTTTTTTTGCGGGGAAACTCCCTTATTCCAATGCCATTTCCCGCTGCTATCCCGGATTGTTGATATCCCCCCTCCTATGTGACATCTGCGCCGGAACTGACGTTTCCCCCTCCGAGCGAGTCTGCTGGGTGGTGCCAGGCCTCCTACTAACTTCCTGGAGACCTGGCACTCCCTGGCTCCCAGCCACTAACTGCTCCTCTCCTGAGCCTGGACTGCTAGATTCACTCGAAGATGGATGTGTTGTTAACACAGGCTGCGGCTGTCTATAAACACTCAGAGCTGGACTGGCAGGGGCTGGCAGATCCCTGACGGTTGTCATAAGGATTCTCCTGCATACAACTTTTTTAACCTGGGGGGGGGGGGAACCTAGCGATAAACATGCCCCTGTAAGAAGCAGTGTCCATGGGAGGAACATGTCTCAAACTGGCAGGCGGCCAGTATAAAGAGGATATTTTCTTGAAATGTAGACAGCTCCAAGGAAAGTCACAGTAGCTGTAAAACACTGCAGAATAAATAAAGCTTCAGCTCTAGGTACACTTTGGAGGAGAACAAGACAGGTACACTTAGTTCAACAGACCATAGACAGTGGCTTCTTCTTCTCTTTCTCCAGGAGCTGCGCAAGCTTCAGGAGAGCAATTTAAGCTATGTCAAGTAGTGACAAAATATCCTACGACAGCTCAATAAATATTGTTTTTCTCTCCTGTCATCCATGGATGGGTTTAACCTGAGTGTTTGCTCCAGAAGGCAAGACCCGGCTTCTCATTAATGTTTACTCCTTAGCCCTTTCTTCTTCCAAAGATAATCTGCAAGGCAGCAGAGGTTTACAATCAGAGTTGTCCTTCTCCTTTCCAGGTGGACAAGCCCCATCTGCCCCTCACTTCCCTCTACAGCACGTGCAGAAACTGGCTTCTTGACTGTGGACTGCCGGACTGCTTGCACCCCGGAAAGAGAGGAGTTTACTCCATGCGGAAGATACATCTATATATAAAAGGATGTCATATAGAGGAAGGAGAAAAGTTGTTTTCTGCTGCTCCTGAGAAGAGGACACGGAGCAATGGATTCGAACTACAAGAAAGAAGATTCCACCTAAACATTAGGAAGAACTTCCTGACAGTAAGAGCTTTTCGACAGTGGAATTTGCTGCCAAGGAGTGTGGTGGAGTCTCCTTCTTTGGAGGTCTTTAAGCAGAGGCTTGACAGCCACCTGTCAGGAATGCTTGGATGGTGTTTCCTGCTTGGCAGGGGGTTGGACTGGATGGCCCTTGTGGTCTCTTCCAACTCTAGGATTCTATGATTCTATCTCCGACACCTGAGATGCATGGTTTCAGGACCCACCCTATTGTTTTGATGTAAACTGACTTAACTGTTGCATTTTTAAATTGCTGGAGCCCGTACAAAGATGAATTGAATTCATCAGTGGCTGCCAGCCCTTTAGCTGCAATATATCTCAAGGAAGGAAGATCAACAACAGCAATATTAATAACTAGTTGAAGTTAGCCCGTTAAATAACAGGCGCTAGAGGAGGAGGAGGCAGGAGGAGGCAGAACAGCGGCCACTGGGGGGTTGGGGAGGGGCTCCCTCCCCCTTCTTCTTTTTCCCCGGGGGCGGCTGCAGCGGCGGCGGTAGCGGCGGCGAGGATGGGGCGGCCCTTTTTGGGTTCCGGAGCACCAGCACTCCGCTGGATGGGCCGTCCCAGAGGGGCTCCCTCCCCCTTCTTCTTTTTCCCCGGGGGCGGCTGCAGCGGCGGCGGTAGCGGCGGCGAGGATGGGGCGGCCCTTTTTGGGTTCCGGAGCACCGGCACTCCGCTGGATGGGCCGTCCCAGAGGGGCTCCCTCCCCCTTCTTCTTTTTCCCCGGGGGTGGCTGCAGCGGCAGCGGTAGCAGCGGCGAGGATGGGTCGGCCCTCCTTGGCTTCCGGAGCACCGGCGCTCCGTTGGATGGGCCGTCCCAGGCCGCTAGGCCTCAGAGTCGCAGGGATTGGCTCTGCGTCCGTGCGAGGCAGCGGCGCTGGCGCAACGCGCGTGCGCCACCGCTGCCTCTCGGACACGCCCCCCTCTCCGCCCGCTCCAATCCCTGCGTCCGTGTGGGACATGGACATGCACAGTAGTGCAATTCCGTGACACACGGACTGGACGCAGGGACACAGCAACTTTATTATATAGGATAGTGCAATTCTTATATTCTGAATGGTGAAACAGTGGGCAAGGAGAGAGCAAAGCACAGCCTCCTCTTCCTCCCTGCTTTAAATTCTCTCTCCCAAAGAGTGTTTGCTTTAAAAAAAAAATAGATGTGGGAGCACAGCACCACATTAGTTAGCACTTTAGGCATGATTAATTTTTGCTGGCTTGTTTCCATTGTCTGTTAACGGACACATTACGTTTGACCTCTTCCAAGTTCAGGGCACCTATACAACCTGAGACGATTTCCCTTCTGTTCTGGTAAATGCAAGACAAATGGTGGGGTGCTATTCAACAACGGTCAGATGTGCTTGGCTGTGAGGAGCAGGTTTATAGCTGAAGTTGGACGATTTTTCCTTCTCTTGTCAAGCTGCTCCACTCTATGACAAATGCCATTAAGTGGAGGAGTGGTAAGAACCGATGAAGTTTTTACAGCTTTCGACAAGAACGTTATGGAGTTCTTCAAGAGGGCTTGTGCAATGTGTGGGCCTTAATGGAAATTTAGATTGTAAACTGGGGGGGGGGGGAATCAAAATGCTAATCTGCCACCCTGTAGATGAAGGAAGCAGAGTGAAAACTGAACATTGCCAATAACTCTTTTCACACTGAGTGAGAAATTGTTCGGATGTTAGCTTTTATTAGACCAAACATTTGACAGAGCAGTCTGACAATCTTTAAATTTCCACAGAACTCCTCAGGGAGGAAAGAAGTGCTCTATGTAACCCAAAAACCTGCTATCCATTGTCACTGTGATTCATAGCTGTCAACCCTCCCTTTTTTTTGCGGGAAACTCCCTTATTTCAATGCCATTTCCCACTGCTATTCCAGATTGTTGATATCCCTTAAATTTCCCGGATTTCAAAGGAAGCATCTCCTCTCCCTCCCTGCCGGCCAGGGAGGCTCCTCAGCTGTGTTGCTCGGCTGCCAATAAGGAGTCTGAGACCGACTGGGGGCGGAGCTTGCATGCCTTGTGCAGCCAGACCCTCACGCCCAAGCAGACAGCCAGCCTGCCTGCCGTCTACACGCTCGATCTTTCGCTCACCCATTCGCGCGCAGCCTCTGGAGCGCAGGGTGGCGAGGCTACTTGGTGCCAGTGCACCGCCCTCGCAGCATCCCTTATTTTCAAATCCGAAAGTTTGAAAAAATCCCTTATTTTCAAATCCGAAAGTTGACAGCTATGATGTAGACCTGGTCATCTTAGTTAGCACCCCATGAAGATGAGAGGTTCCTGCTGAACATCTCAACAGAGAAAGTTGCAGATTTCCACAGAGGCACTGTGTGAAGTAAATCTTTCTCCACAAGAGGCATCATCCCAGCTATTTGCCCATTATAGGTTTACTTTATTCCCCTCCCACCGTCATTCACACAGTCATTCACATTTCACTTCCTTTGACAGAAAATTAAATCTGCAAGCGGATCAAAGCAAAGAGTTGCTATATTTATCCAATGAATAGGTCTGTGTGTGTGGTTTTTTTTTTCTCTAAAAGGCATATGTTGCCAAAGCAACTGATGTCTTAAAAGTCCCTTCCTCCAACTCCTGGCCCAAGGAGATTTGTTTCTTTTATGAGAGCAATATGAAATGCATATCTTGGCTGAATACGGCAATTGTGATGAACTGGACAGGTAAATCAAATCAAATATCTTTATTGCGGTCCAAGACCAGAAGCAATTTGTATAAAATGTAATAGTGTAAGTTGTATTATCTTACAAATAGAGATAAAAATACGGGCCAATTCACAGAATTGGTGCTTACATTTAAAACCATATTTCAGCCTCTTAAGGTTTAAAATTTAAGTTCATAAATCTCTGCTGTCTATTATCGGACCCTCGGGGTTACCTTTCGGGCCCCATTGCTGATAAAACTGGACAGGTATATTATGTGTATGCATTCACACATGTATAGCATTTAAGGCAGACATGGCCAAGCTGATGCCCTCCAGAAGTTTGTTTTTTGTTTAATTATATTTATTGGGTTTTAAACAAAACATCAAAAAAACTTTACATCAAACAAAATACATCAAACAAAATACATAATACAAAATACATAAACACAAACATGCATCATAATTTCCCTTTCATCTTGTCTAATCATGTTGGGGTGACTTCCTCTCGTCCCCCCTACTGCGTTTCATTATCAATCATCTTTAGTAATTTCTTGACATCTTTAAATATTATTTATTATTATCACTTATATTCTTTTCTTATATAAGTCTTAACCTATTATCATTGATCTACATTACTTAAACCTATTTTTCTATTCTGTAAGCTGTCATTTCTTCCAACTTTTTCCAGTCTTTAAATCTTACAATAGTCCTTTAAATATACTTTAAACTTATTCCAATCTTGTTCCACCGTCTCCTCCCTCTGGTCGCGCAGTTTCCCGCTCAGTTCGGCGAGTTCCATATAGTCCATCATTTTCATCTGCCAGTCTTCAGTCGTAGGTAGATGCCCTCCAGAAGTTTGGGACTACAACTCCCATCATCCCCAGCCAGCACAGCTGTATGATGCTGGAACCGGTGGAAGTTGTAGACTGAAACATCTGGGAAGGCACCAGCTTGGTAAAAGCTGTTTTAAGGGTTTCTTGGTTTTAAGGGTTTCTTGGGGGAGAAGATCTTTATTACCTTCTCCCCCCACCCCACCCACAATCAATCCCACGTCTAGAAAAGGGCCCTACAACTGACAGAGGATGTGTAACTTACAGCACCTAGTCCTAGACCAGGGGTGTCAAACTCAAATTCATCGGGGGCCGCATCAGCAGTTTGGTCACCCTCAAAGGGCCGGTTGTATCTGTAGGACTATGTGTCCACTCTTTATTATCATAAATTATTGTCACTGCATTCAATTATTACTGTTTTTTGTAATAATGTAAGTAATAACTAGCTCTGAAAGCAGAAACATAGTCAGAATAATGGCAAGTAGATATTCAAATGTACAATTATTGTACAATTTATTGAAAAATGATTTTTGGTAACAGACAGTAAATTTTTTTTTTAAACATACAAAATATTGAGGGGGCTGGGCCCCTGCAAAATGGATGGGCATTGCCATTAAAATCAATGGTTGGTGTGTGCGAGCCGCATCTTGTGAATATGCAAGGTGGGGCTTACCTGAGCCGCCCCCCCTCCTATTTTACTCAATTTGGCACCCCTGCTAGAGCTCCTTCTCAAGGATTCTGGGTTGGCGGAGAGGAAAAGCGTGTGTGTGTGTGTGTGTGTGTGTGTGTATGTGTGTATGGGAAAGCTAGGTGACCTGCCTCTTTGCAAAATCCCCGATGGCTGCACCTGCGAAAAAAGAGAGGCTCCCCATGCAGATGGCGGAGGCAGCAGCAGCACACCTGCCGGGACCTCCAGGTGCGCCCTTGAGGCCACCTCGCAGCGATGGGGGAGCCGGGTTGGTCCACTGCACATAAGCGCCGCTTTACTCATTCCTAGGGTCGCCCTGCGAAGTAATGGTTGTGCTGATGAGAAAAGTGTGTGTGTTTGGGGGGGAGTGCACCGGCCAAGGGTGCACAAAGAAGAATCGCCGTCCACAATTAATAAATCACAGGTCGTATCAGCTCATCATCCGGCATCTCCCTCCCTCTCTTAAAAGTCTGCATGGGCGCTTATGTCAATTGGTTTTCTCTCCCTAGCTTAGATTTTCCCAAGCGAGCAAAAGAGAGATCTCCACCACCCCGCCCCGCGCCTTAGCCTCTTTCCTGTGATCTTCTGCCCAAGATCCCTAAATCCAAAAGTGAAAGATCGCTCCAAACTTTTTTTTTTTTTTTTGCGGCGCCCGGGAGATGTTGAAAGGGGGGGTGAGTTGCGCGGGGAGGGCGAGCGAGAGGAGAGCGAGAGGGAGAAGCTGCCCTTGCGCATGTGCGAAGGTGTCCAAACTGACAATGCTGGAGAAGATAGCAAGCTTTGGGGTTGGGAGAGAGAGAGAGAAACAGAGTGAGTGAGAAAGAGAGAAAGAAAAGAGTGGGGGAAGCAGGAAGGGTGGGAAAAACGGAGAGAAAGAGAGAAGGGGGAAAGCCCCTCCATTGATTTCCCTCCCCATCCCCACCCCCACCCCAGATATCCCCCCCACCCCAAGCAACCATCCAAGCAACGTCCGTGGGATTTGGCAGCAATGCGATCCAAAGGCAGAGCGAGGAAACTGGCCGCAAGTAGGTGCACGTTGGGTTTCTCTCCTCTCTCTTTTCTCCCCACTTCCTCGCCTCCGACACGGGGAGCGTGGGGGGGAGGGGAGAAGTCCCGGCTCTGCTCCCTGGCTTGGCTTGGCTGTGACCGGCGCTGTTTGTGTGTTTGTCTGCCGGGGTGACGGCGAGAGAGAGAGAGGGAGGGAGGGGGGCGGGGAAGGATCGCTGGTGAACTTCAGCCGAGGCGGCGAAAGAGTTGAGGAAAAGTTCAGCCGCGCCGAAGAAGAGCGCCGCAAGTTGCTCGCTCGCTCCAGCGAGGGAGGGAGGGAGGGAGCCAGAGAGCGAGGCTGCAAGGACGCGGAGCGCCCCTAGTGGGCTCTGTGAAATAAACTTTAAAAACAAGCGCATGGGGAAGGGAAGAAGGGGAGGCCGCAAAAGCAGGAGGAGGAGGCGGTGGTGGCAACCTGCAGCCCAGGAGTTGGAGCAAGGCTGGCGGCCGGCGGAGGCTACACGGGCCACATGACGAGGTCTGGCGGGCCGCATTTGGCCCCCGGGCCTTGTGTTTGACACCTGTGTCCTAGACAAACAGGCCACAGAAAAGCATGTCAACCACCCCAACCAAGCCATAGAAGGGTTCTCCCAGTGGCCTATCTACCTGGATTCACTTATTGCCTCACCCAGGACCGGTTTCAGTGATGAAAACCATCCTGCTTACAGTTTGCTGGAACGACGTCCATTTCAGATATACCACACTGAAGAAAATAGACTTTCAAGCCCGTGTCAATTCCATTCAGGAACTTGAGCAACTGAAAACATCTTTATCAATGACTTGGATGATGGGCTTGAGGGCATCCTTGATCAAGTTTGCAGATGACACCAAATTGGGAGGGGTGGCTAATACCGCAGAGGACAGGATCACACTTCAAAATGACCTTAGAGACCTTAGAGATTAGAGAACTGGGCCAAGGCAAACAGGATGAATTTTAACAGGGAGAAATGTAAAGTACTACACTTGGGCAAAAAAAATGAAAGCCACAAATACAGGATGGGTGACACCTGGCTTGAGAGCAGTACAAGTGAAAAGGATCTAGGAGTCTTGGTAGACCACAAACTTGACATGAGTCAACAGTGTGATGCAGCAGCTAAAAAAGCCAATGCAATTCTGGGCTGCATCAATAGGAGTATAGCATCTAGATCAAGGGAAGTAATAGTACCACTGTATTCCGCTCTGGTCAGACCCCACCTGGAATACTGTGTCCAATTCTGGGCACCACAGTTCAAGAAGGATACTGACAAGCTGGAACGTGTCCAGAGGAGGGCAACCAAAATGGTCAAAGGCCTGGAAACAATGCCTTATGAGGAACGGCTTAGGGAGCTGGGTATGTTTAGCCTGGAGAAGAGAAGGTTAAGGGGTGATATGATAGCCATGTTCAAATATATAAAAGGATGCCATATAGAGGAGGGAGAAAGGTTGTTTTCTGCTGCTCCAGAGAAGCGGACACAGAGCAATGGATTCAAACTACAAGAAAGAAGATTCCACCTAAACATTAAAAAGAACTTCCTGACAGTAAGAGCTGTTCGACAGTGGAATTTGCTGCCAAGGAGTGTGGTGGAGTCTCCTTCTTTGGAGGTCTTTAAGCAGAGGCTTGACAGCCACCTGTCAGGAATGCTTGGATGGTGTTTCGTGCTTGGCAGGGGGTTGGACTGGATGGCCCTTGTGGTCTCTTCCAACTCTATGATTCTATGAAAACTTTGGAGACAAATCTGTTACTTGGTATGAATTGTGGGCAGAGGGACATTCCATCAAGGTGATCTTCAAAAGATGAGCCTTACTGAACTAGTGGTCCACACCAAACCGTTTGATGACCATCCTTACAGTACTTTCCCTCCCAGTTACAACATGCACACGAAAAATGGTCCTTTAGCACTTTGAGCAGGGTGAAGACATGGCTATGCTTGACAATGACCGAAGATGAATTGTCTGGCTTGTGTTCGCTGAGTGTCCATAGTGAAAATCTGGAGATCTATCCCAAGGATAACATTACCGTACATCCTTCTAGTGCCTTACTCGGTTACTGCTAAATGGAGAAATAAAGCAATTTGTTAGCCGTTTGTTCTGAAATGCATAATCCCATACAATGCAATAGATCACCATTGCTTCTCTTCAGCACCACGCAGCGGTGGGTGTGGTTCAGTCGCAAGTCGACAAGTCGAGTTCACCTATGGGGTGAGCACGTGTTGTGGTGGGAACAGGAAAGCACCTCCCCCTCCTCCCTTTGTAGTTAGGGGGAGGAGTGGATATCTGGCCTTGGATGGGAGGGGGCAAGGTGTTGCTGGGGAAAACTGCTTGTAGCAAATTTTGATGGACAGCCCAGGTCCTATTTAAACCCCAGCACGCCAGTGGGACGGCCTCTTGGCTGCGTGCTTCGGATTCCCCGCCCTTCCTCTCCCTTTTTTATTAGGCCTCTGCGTTGACCTTGCTTTGCCTGTCATGGGGTCGTCTGCTTCTTGAAGGCAGGGGCCTAGTAGGAATTTTTCCATCTGGCAGATTGGCTGGAGCCAGTTGGTTTTCGCCTACTACATTGCAACTAGTCACAACTTGTAAGGTTGGCGGTTAGGCATTGGTTCATTGATTCATAGCGAATGGGCGGTCGCCCTACAGCTATGATGGTGTGAGGGGAATTCCGTTAAAGGTATCCAAGGGGCTCCATATGCTTGTCCGAACCCGGTCGGGTTGCAGGGCCACTGCATCAGCCCCTTGGGACCCCTGGGGAGAGGGAGATCTACGCCCCCAGTTTCCTTAACTCTCCCCAGTTGGTCTCCCCCTTTTCGCTGGCCGATATTCAGCTCTGTCCCGTATGGACAGATAGTCAGAACCAATGGCTACGCAACCACTCACGTGATTTGTATTTTAATAAAAGTTGTGGCCAAAATATGCCAAAAACCCAAACAAAAATTATGTCTGAAGTGTGAATTATTTTGGGGGGTGGCTTGGTGTCCTCAACACGCAACCTGTAGTTATAAGTTATGGACCCCCCACCCCACACCAAATTAGTTCTGCAGACATCCATGGCTGTGGTTGCAAATACTGCTCCTAAGCCCAAGCTGTGACAGAGTGTTTTCTTGGTGGAAGAACTGCCCCCAAGTCATAATGCAACTTGGTAAGGAAATTCTTGGCGGCAAGAGAGACTTTTTCCTCCCAGCACCAGCTATGCAAAATGACATTTTTCTTGGGCAGGCAGCAAATGAAGGTAAGGACAGATGGAATGGCTAAATTAATGCCTGCCTGCGGGAGGCTTAACATTTGTACACTTTGGCCATTTTAGTTTGTTGTTCTCACGTCGATGTTCAGAGAAGAACAATTATTGATTAATTGCAACACTGGGCCTAAGATTACATTTCACAGGCATGCTGTCTTAGTATTTGCAAACAGGGATGTGGGCGGGGGGGAGCAACGCTCTTTAGCAAGAGAAAAAGGAGGAGGAGAAAAAGACATAGATTTGCAGATCAGCCTTCTGACCCCTAACAGTTTAATAATGGTAATAGCAGAGGAGGCCAACCAAGATGATCAAGGGTCTGGAAGCCAAGCCTTATGAGGAACAGTTGTGAGGGAATTGGGTACGTTGACCCTGGAAAATGTGGGAATGTTCAGGGATGCAGGAGAGGATATATTGTTTAAGATCTCCTATTCCAACTTGTGTTTACAAGTTCAACAATATCAGCAGAGTTTACTCACACATCTGTTCACAAAAGGATCCCAGAAGGCAGACTTTAGCTTAGTAAAAGTAACATACTTGCTGGAGTCTATTCCATAGGAGAAATAGCTCCTTCTCCTCTCTTGGCTGGAAGCTGGAAGCTGGAAGCCAAGAGAGCATCTTTGGCTAAGCAGTTGTTGCTTGCTTGGAGAACGAAATCAAAAGAGGGAGATGGTGTCTGGCCCCAGTGCTTTTGTTTTACCTGTGCTATGCTGTGCTGTGCTGTGCTGTGCTGTGCTGTGCTGTGCTGTGCTGTGCTGTGCTGTGCTGTGCTGTGCTGAAAGGAAAAATGCCTTGGCACTGTGGGTTAAACCACAGAGCCTAGGGCTTGCTGATCAGAAGGTTGGCGGTTCAAATCCCCACGATGGGATGAGCTCCCATTGCTCGGTCCCAGCTCCTGCCCACCTAACAGTTCGAAAGCACGTCAAAGTGCAAATAGATAAATAGGAACCGCTCTGGCGGGAAGGTAAACGGTGTTTCCGTGCCCTGCTCTGGTTCGCCAGAAGCGGCTTAGTCATGCTGGCCACATGACCCGGAAGCTGTACGCCGGCTCCCTTGGCCAATAATGCGAGATGAGCGCCACAACCCCAGAGTCGGACACGACTGGACTAAATGGTCAGGGGTTCCTTTACCTTTACCTTTAATTATCACTTTGTCAAAATAAAAAATATTTTTTTAAAAAAAAAAATGTGCCCTAAAATCATAAAGCAGGGTAAGACACCTCCAGGCCATGGGCCAATCCTGTGCTGGCTGGGCCTGATGGGAATTGGAGTCCTGTGATATCTCGAGGGCTCCAGGTTGTGGGAAGGCTAGGTTCCAACTTGGTATGCCTTAGACCCAACTCTCTGCTTGCTTGTTGGTAGCAGTCTTGGTAAAGTTGATAATGCAACCGCATCGACTTAAGAGTTAAATCCCTGGCTTCTAAAGGTTAGTAACAAGGGAAAAAATCAATGCGACCAGCCAAGTTTGCCTTTCTTAAAGGCATTGTCTGAGGCTACGGGGGACCATAGACGTTTCAGAAATAGAGGTAGCACCCAGGAGAGGGGCCAGCAGTTAGAAAGAAAGGGGAAATAAGTCGCGCTCCAGATGTTTTCTCCGCCAGTCGTGTATAATAAGGTCCAACAAGTGACCTTTAATGTCAGTGTGTTGAAGGCAGCCTGCTGTGAGAGACCAGAGGGACCAAAGCAAGAGCCTCCGCTTTCTTGCCCCAGACCTTCCAAGACAAAGGGGGAAGAAGGGAGCTGCCTTTGCTTCAGAGAAGCTCAGCAAATGAAAAGGAAACTTTTATGCTGGTCCCGTGGGTTACCCGAAAGGCGAGGTCCAAGTCCGGTCCGTGGTCAGAGGTGCAACGTAGAGGCAGTCCGTAGTCACTGAAGCTGGATGCAGGGCAGGGAGTCAGGCAAAGTCGGGAACAGGTAGGCAAGCAGGGAACCAGGGCGGGTCAGGAGCTCAGGCAGGAAAGCAGGACAGGTTTCAAGCAGGAACACTGGCAGGAACTGGTCACCAACAATGTTGCTCCTGCAACTTGGGGCTGGCCGGCTTTTATCTTAAGGGCCTTCCGGTGGTTCCCTTACTGCAAGAAGCAAAGCTACAGGGAACCAGGCAGAGGGCCTTCTCGGTAGTGGCGCCCGCCCTGTGGAACGCCCTCCCATCCCATGTCAAAGAGATAAATAACTACCTGACATTTAGAAAACATCTGAAGGCAGCCTTGTTTAGGGAAGTTTTTAATGTGTGATATTTTAATGTATTTTAGTGTTTGTTGGAAGCCGGCCAGAGTGGCTGGGGGGACCCGGCCAGATGGGCGGGATACAAATAATAAATTATTATTATTATTATTATTATTATTATTATTATTATTATCTGGCCCGAGGCAGAGGGCGACCCCGATCCTCTGGGGACTCGCCTCTCCTGGCTTGGAGGTGAGCACTCCTCCTGCGGGAACTCAGTTCCCTTCGCCTCTCTGCCCTGAGCCTCTGCAGCTCAGGAGAGGCTGGAGGGTTACCGGACCCAGAGGCAACCTCAGCTTCCCCTGACAGGGCTGGGAGTGGAGCACCTGCAGGCAATGGGTCCTCCATCCCATCAGGAGCCAGAGCAGACTCAGCAGATGCCTGCTGAGGATCCAGCACAGGTGAGGACCCTTCCGACTCCGGCCCCAGCCCCGGCTCTGCTGGTTCTGGAGGCGGGGAATCCTGTGCAGGCTGGGATCCCTCAGGTTCAGCGTCTGAGTCTGAATCCCAGGCCATCACACCTTTGGATTTGCAAAAAGACACAGATCAGAGCCCGGACTGTGCAGGTTCTGGAGCCGTTTTGGAAGGCCGTGAATGGGGAATATGGGGAGGGCGGAAAGGAGTGCCCAGCCCCCTTCGGGGTTGTTCTCTGCTTCTCCTACCAGTAGGAGGTTTCAGTATCTTACAATGGGGCTTGTGGGGGCAAGGGGACACCTCTGGTCTGCAGGCCAAACTTGGCCAGTTGGCCCACAAGGTCATTTCTCCCAATCTACACCTGCTGGTCATATGTGATGTCAGGTGTGGGGCAGGTAGAGGCATGGCTGCCGATATATCATCAGGAGCCTTGAAGAGCTCTCCCCGTGTTGTATTCACAAGGGAAAGCATTGCAACTCCCACATGGTGCTTTGAAGTCCTGACTCTGAGACTTCAAAGCGCCCAGTCACCTGATATCACTGTGACACCAGATGATTGACAGGTGCCTGTCTCTACCCACCTGACAGATTTGGCTCATGATACTAGGATCAGAAAAGGACCTGACCTTTGGAGCCAAAAAAATTTACCACCCTTGAAGGCTCCCTAGTTAAAAGAGCATGCACTGCAGTACGTTAAAAGAGGATTATATGAAAATGATGTGTAGATGGTGTTTGACTCCTACAAGATTAGTGAAAATGTATAAGAACACGGCCAACATATGTTGGAAGTGTAAAGTTAAAGAGGGTACATTTCATCATATGTGGTGGACCTGTAAAATAGCTAAGGCCTTCTGGGAAATGATTTATAATGAACTGAAAAAAATGTTTAAAATAACTTTTGTTTAAAAACCCAGAGGCCTTTTTATTAGGTATAATAGGAGAAAATTACCAAAGGATAAGAAAGTACTGTTTATGTATGCAACGAGAGGGGCAAGAATACTATTTGCCCAGGGATGGAAAGAAGAAAGAGCCCCATCGTAAGAAGAATGGATAATGAAGATGATGGACTATGCGGAGGTGGCAATGCTGACTGGGAAAATCAGGCACCAAGAGGATAACAAATTTAATAAAGAATGGCATAACTTTATATAAAAAGGTAAAGGACCCGTGACAGTTAAGTCCAGTCGCGAGCAGCGCACAGAAACACCGTTCACCTTCCTGCCGGAGTGGTACCTATTTATCTACTTGCGCTTTTTGGCATGCTTTCGAACTGCTAGGTTGGCAGGAGCTGGAACAGAGCAACAGCAGCTCACCCCGTCGCAGGGATTTGAACCGCCGGCCTTCCGATCGGCAAGCCCAAGGCTCAGTGGTTTACACTACAGTGCCACCCGCATCCCTATAACTTTATAGAATATATTAAAGAATACTGTAAAAAAATTAAAAACATTAGCAGGATTGACATAGCATTTGTAATTTAAAATAACAAAGGATAAAAATGAAGTGCAATAATTTGAATGAATACAATTAGATGCAGTTAAGAAAAAGAAAGATAAATTTTGGAAGCCAAGGGAGGGGTGGAGGGAAGTTTGGGGGTTCAGGGAACCCCATAAAGGTACTGATATGGACTATGGTTTAATGTAAACGTGTGTGTGTGTAAAATAGTTTTTCCTATTTGAAACTTTGAAAATAAAATTAAATTAAATTAAATTAAAACAAAGCATGCAGGAAACATGTTGAAATAATACAGTATTGGGGGGAGAAAAATAAATAAATAAATAAATAAATAAATAAATAAATAAATAAATAAATAAATAAATAAATAGAAGAAGAAGAGTTTGGATTTGATATCCCGCTTTATCACTACCCGAAGGAGTCTCAAAGCGGCTCACATTCTCCTTTCCCTCCCTCCCCCACAACAAACACTCTGTGAGGTGAGGGGGGCTGAGAGACTTCAGAGAAGTGGGACTAGCCCAAGGTCACCCAGCAGCTGCATGTGGAGGAGCGGAGACGCGAACCCGGTTCACCAGATTACGAGTCCACCGCTCTTAACCACTACACCACACTGTAGTCACATTGATGGGTAAAGGAGCTGAAGTTCATAAGAAGGGATGAGATTTGTAGAGATTGCACTAAGGCTGCAGTCTTCCAGAAATACTTTCTGGTCTCGGAGCTTTTCTGCCACTTTGAGGGCTAGATACTTGCTCTCGTTGAAAGCAGAATCTGATGAACTAATTGGCTATTGTATAGAGTGTCCTGGGAGATTGAAGTGTTCTCCTACTGGTTTCTCTGTCTTGTGATTCCTGATGTCAGATTTATGTCCATTTATCCTTTGGCGTAGGGTTTGGCCTGTTTGAGCTGATATTAGAGCTGAAGGGCACTGTTGGCATTTGATGGCATACACAATGTTAGACGATGAGCAATTAAATAGACCTGAGATGGTATGTTTGATGTTGTTGGGGCCAGTAGTGGTGTTGTCCGGGTGTATGTGGCAGCAAAGCTGGCATCTGGGTTTATTGCAGGCTCCGGTGCCAGTGTCCGTGTTAAGTCTGGTTGTAGTATTCTTGTGGGTGAGGAGTTATTTAAGATTGGGTGGCTGTCTGTAGGCGATGAAAGGTCTTTCTCCCAGAGCTTGAGAAAGAGAACTGTCATTGTCTAGGAGAGGTTGTAGATCTCTGATGATGCGTTGTACTGTTTTAACTTGGGAGCTGTATGTGATTACTAGTGGTGTTCTGCTATTTTCTTTTTGGGGTCTGTCTTGCAGCAAGTTCTCTCTGGGTATCAGTCTGGCACTGTTGATCTGTTGTTTAACTTCATCCGGCGGGGTATTTTAGTTCTGAAAAGGTTTGCTGTAGATCTCTTAGGTGAAAGTCTCTGTCTGTAGAGTTGGAACAGACAGCTATTGTGCTGGAAGTCCGCTTTTATGACTCTCCGTGGAAATTACAGCCGCAAAGCCTCGTTTGTTTCCTTGTTTCTAGCTGCTCTGGTGCACAGGCATTCGGTGGTTTATGCAAGTTAATTCCCTGCCTCGCTGTGTCCTACTTGGTTTGTATCCTGCGCCACTCCTTCATGTCGGAAGTAATTAGTGCTTGGGCTCGATGATCAGTCAATACCGTAGCCAAGGCAAATTTAGAGGAGGAGAGGAGAGAAGGAATTGGTGGCCATGTGCAGGTGGATGGCATAAGAGTCCCCTGGGAAGAGAGAATAAATAATCATAATTATGTTTTGCCCAGCATGGTCCTCCCTACAGATTGGTGGGGCTTCTGCTCTCCTAAGTGGAAAGAGGGCAGAGACGAGAGGCCAGGGGGAGAAGGAAAAAAAACAACCTAGGCCTCAGTTCCCAAAGTTACAAAGTTCCTATAATTACCAGCTTGAACGGAGCCGGTTCAGGGATAAAAGGTAAAGGGACCCCTGACCTTTAGGTCCAGTCGTGGACGACTGTGGGGTTGGGGTGCTCATCTTGCTTTATTGGCCGAGGGAGCCGGCGTTTCCCATTGCGGGGATTCGAACCGCCGACCTTCTGATCAGCAAGCCTTAAGCTCTGTGGTTTAACCCA
This sequence comes from Darevskia nairensis, assembly GCA_034642065.1. NCBI lineage: Eukaryota > Metazoa > Chordata > Lepidosauria > Squamata > Lacertidae > Darevskia > Darevskia nairensis. The sequence goes on along the minus strand of JAWWNI010000384.1, from coordinate 1,550,366 downwards.
CAGCGCCACCTGGGTCCCATAAGTGATAATTAGCAAAGTGCTAATTCTGGGCTACTCTTGTAGGCCAATCAGGTTGCGGATTCACTTCATCCAGGAGCCTGATTGGCTGCTCTTGCAGGCCAATCAGGTCGCTGATTCACTTCCACCTGCAGCTGGATTGGGTGGCTCCTGCGGACCAATCAGACTGCTGCATTCTGGATCCTATTGTTCTAGGACCAATGAGACTGCTGCATTTTGTTCTAGGATTCAGCTCAGTACATAAAATGTTGCATCGAGCTTTGGCTCAACATCCAAGTATTACGGTCCAAAGAAAATGACTGCTGTGGGCTAAGCCATAGATTACAGTCGTAGAATTGACCTGGAAGTGAAAGGCAGCCCCTGTTCTATCTCTTAGACTAGCATGAAGCATCTTTAGGACTTTCACAGGTAGAAAGGGAAAGCGTGTTCTCCTTCATGGAGAGCACGTGTTGCGGTGAGGCCAATAAGACACCACTCTGGTGCTGGGCGGGAACGTTTAGATGGCCACTGCTGTGATTGGACCCAGGGTGTTGTTGGGGAGATTTGTATGTTGCAAATTGATGATGGACAGCCCAGCGTATATATAATGGTTGGTGTGCAACGTGATCCCCCTCTTGGCTGCGTGCTTCGGATCACCCGCCTTCCCTCCCTATATTTTAGGCCTCTGCGTTGACCTTGCTATGCCTGTCATGGGGTCGTCTGCTGTTGGGGCAGGGGCCTGGTAGGAACTTTTCCATGTGGCTAATTGGCTGGTGCCTTCTGGTTTTCGCCTACTGCGTAGCAAATAGTCACAACTTGTAAGGTTGGCGGTTAGGCCAGTGATGGCTAACCTTGACACTCCAGATGTTTTGGAACTACAACTCCCATCATCCCTGACCACTGATCATGTTAGCTAGGGATGATGGGAGTTGTAGTTCCAAAACATCTGGGGTGTCAAGGTTAGCCATCACTGGGTTAGGCATTGGTTATTATGTTGGTTGGAGGAGGGGTATGGTTGACTGTGTCTGCCCCTCCTATTGATACCGGTGTATGGGGAATTCCGTTAAAGGAATCCAGGGGCTCGATATGCTTTTGTCCGAACCCCCAGTCGGGTACAAGGGCCTTGCAAGAGCCCTGGGAGCCTGAGGGGAGAGAGGAGGGTCAGACCACCTGGCTCCCTTTATCTCTCCAGAGTGTTTTCCCCTTACTGACGGTCGTCAGTTCTGTCCTCTGTGGGACAGATAGAATCATAGAATCATAGAGTTGGAAGAGACCACAAGGGCCATCCAGTCCAACCCCCTGCCAAGCAGGAACACCATCAAAGCATTCTTGACAGATGGCTGTCAAGCCTCTGCTTAAAGACCTCCAAAGATGGAGACTCCACCACACTCCTTGGCAGCAAATTCCACTGTCGAACAGCTCTTACTGTCAGGAAGTTCTTCCTAATGTTTAGGTGGAATCTTCTTTCTTGTAGTTTGAATCCATTGCTCCGTGTCCGCTTCTCCGGAGCAGCAGAAAACAACTTTTCTCCCTCCTCTATATGACATCCTTTTATATATTTGAACATGGCTATCATATCACCCCTTAACCTTCTCTTCTCCAGGCTAAACATACCCAGCTCCCTAAGCCGTTCCTCATAAGGCATCGTTTCCAAGCCTTTGACCATTTTTGTTGCCCTCCTCTGGACACGTTCCAGCTTGTCCGTATCCAGCTTGTCAGATAGTCTTAACCAATGCCTAAGCAACCACTCACATTATTTGTATTTTAATAAAGTTGTGGCCAAAATCATGCCAAAAACCAAAACAAAATTCTGTCTGATGTGTGAGTTATTTGAGGGGTGGTTTTGGGGGACCTTGACAAGCAAAAGGCCCGCCATGGTACCAGGGAGTGGAAGCTGAACGAGGCGATGAGGAAAATCATTCGTTTCACTCAAGCCGTTCGCCCAGCCTGCAAGCTTTTATTTTATTATTACTCCGGTGATGGCAAAGGTTAATTCATTGATCAGAGGAGGCTATGTTGTTCCAACAATTAAAATTAATTCTTGCCTCTGTGTACAGGAAAGAGACAGATGGCAAAGATGTAGGAGGGAAGGCGGAAAAAATGCAGACAGGAGAGAGGGGGGGGAAACAGCAAGCAATTTGTTTTATTTTTAAGAAAGAAATATTCCTCAGACTTGAACTAGAGGTGGCTGGATTAAAGATCATTTCTCTCAAACAGCTGAGGATAAGATTTGAAGAGTGCCGGATGGCAGATCGCACAGTCTCTATGCAAACGCATATTCTGGTTGCCCAGATTCATAGCTGTCAACTTTCGGATTTGAAAATAAGGGATTTTTCCCAAACTTTTGGATTTGAAAATAAGGGATGCCGTGAGGGCGGTGCAATGGCACCAAGTAGCCTCGCCACCCTGCGCTCCAGAGGCTGCACGCGAACAGGAGAGCGAAAGAGCGAGCGCGTAGAAGGCAGGCAGTCTGTCTGTCTGGTTGGGCGTGAGGGTCTGGCTGCACAAGGCATGCAAGCTCCGCCCCCAGTCGGTCTCAGACTCCTTATTGGCAGCCGAGCAACACAGCTGAGGAGCCTCCCTGGCCGGCAGGGAGGGAGAGGAGCTGCTTCCTTTGAAATCCGGGAAATTTAAGGGATATGAACAATCCGGGATAGCAGCAGGAAACGGCATTGGAATAAGGGAGTTTCCCGCCAAAAAAGGGAGGGCTGACAGCTATGCCCAGATTGCTATTTGGAAATCAATTCCTTCCTTCTGTTGCACCTCCCATGTGGTGCTGCGTGAAGCAGGTGGCTTCAGGTGGCCTTGAATACAGGCACATAAAACATACTCTCCGATTACAGAGTTACACATCTGGAACATCTGGGGGAGGGAAAGATGGGGGGAGCCAACAAACCCACCAGGCAATACCATTCCCCAACACTTTTCTGTCAAGGGGTAATACCGGTATGTGGTAGGCGGAGAAAGGGTTAACTAATCTGGAATAAAAACTAATCGAGAATAAAAGTAATCTGCAGTGTGGTTTGTTGTTGTTTTTACAATTTTTTAAATCAATGCTGCGTTTGGTTGTTCTGAAACTACATTGAAGGGGGGGGCACTTTAAAAAGCCAAAAAAAATAAGGAGGAAATGAAAATGAAGGAACTCTGATGGGATGTGTTATAAGAATTTTAAGGTTTCAAACATAGAATAAATATTATTCAACATCGACTTTGTTGGACTGGTTATGTTGTGCCTGATTATCGTCTTCCAAAGCAGCTACTCTATTCCAAACTTAAAAATGGAAAGCTTAACGCTGGTGGAAAACAAAAGAGGTTTAAAGACTCTCTCAAGGTAAATCTTAAAAAATGTAGTATAAACACCCACAACTGGGAAACACTGGCCTGCAAGCGCTCCAGTTGGAGAACAGCCTTTACCAAAGTTGTCGTGGGCTTTGAAGACACTCGAACTCAGGACGAAAGGGAGAAACGTTCTAAGAGGAAGGCAAGCTTGGCAAAACCTCACCGTGATCAACTCCTGTCCAGAAACCAATGTCCCCACTGTGGAAGGATGTCTGGATCCAGAATTGGCCTCCACAGTATTTGAAAGAATGGGATTCCATATATCATTGAATTTGTCTGTGGCAAGTCTGTGTTTATACGCATGTTGCGAGTTTGTGTAAATCTTCAATCCAATCGTAGAAGGGAGCCGCATTTTTATTTTTCCAATTCACCAGTATCCGCCTTTTTGCTGTGGTAAGGGCACAGAGAGTCCACTCGTATTGCCCTTTTGTAAGGTTCCACTTGCTGGGTGCATAATTCAAAAGGATATTTTGCTCTGTAAAGGTACATTTGGCCTCAGCGGTGGGAGTCCAGCAATGAATCATTTAGCCAGTGCAATGGAGGAGACTTGCTGGCGCCTGTAGTAGCAGCAGCAGCAGCTGGAGCGTGGCCTGCAGTGCCACCTGGTGGCCCACCTCGGAACTTCCATGCCCATCCCAGATTTAAAGCTTTAAAAAGGTAAAGGGACCCCTGACCATTAGGTCCAGTCATGTCGGACTCTGGGGTTGCGGCACTCATCTCGCTTTATTTATATCACTATATTTATATAGTGATATAGTGATACTAAAACAAACAATATGTTTAATGATTCAAGAGCGGACTTGCTTAAGAGAAAAAATACTCAAAAACGTAATGAACTAATTCAAAGAGATATAAACAACTCAAGAAAACCTTCCGAATAACTCCAGATAACAAAAAATAACTCAAGATAAGCTAACAAATAACCTTGACGAGTTGCCGGCTAAGATTCTCGTTTCACTGTTATGATCTATCAGTTTCCTCAGAAGGAAAAAAATACATTTATATAACTCAAAATAGTTTGTTTGCTATTACCGTGTTTCTCCTAAAATAAGATACCGTCTTATATATTTTTCCCCCTCAACAAAACACAGTATGGCTTATTTTCGGGGGATGCCTTATTTTAACCACTCCGCATCGGTACGCTGCATAGCCACGCCTATCCAGGCCATCTCAAGGGAGAGGCGCCACGTCACTATGTCTTATTTTCAGGGTATGTCTTATTTTTGGGGTACGGCTTATATTTCACAAATGCGTAGAAATCCTGCTATGGCTTATTTTATGGCTACGTCTTATTTTAGGAGAAACAGGGTAAATCTAGGGGGAGGATTAAGGAAACTTCAAAAAAACAATCCCAAACAGTAAGTGGTAATTATCCAAACTTTGAATTCTAATTTTGCTTCATCCAAAAGGTTAAAAACCTCAACTCAAGTTCGAAAACAAGCTCCATAGCTTGTAAAATACGTCGACAAGGGGCTATGTAAGCTCACACGATCTTATTGTTACGAAGCTATTGCAAAAACTGTCCTTAAGCAAGGTAGCTAAAGTAACCATGTAATGTCCTCCATTGTGACACGTCCCCTGCTGAGTGACTTGGCTGAGGACTTTGGGCAGAGCAGCTATTTGAGGTTAGTGAGTGAGAAACAAGTTGGTTTGGGTGAATTGTGTTTAGAGAAAATGAAGATTTCTTCATCTCGCCTGTAAGTAGGATCTCCACCCCCTTACTGATTACTATATATAAAAAATACATTAAAGTGTAGAAATAATAACTTACGAAAAGGATCAATAATCGTGTCACCTTTATTATATAAACCTTTATCGTAATCACATGTCAAATTTTCCTTTGTGAATGAAATAAAATAATAATTATTATTATTATTATTATTATTACTAGCAGATATGATGCCCGTTAAAATAACGGGCGCTAGAAGGTTAGTCTGCCCTGCACCGCCATAGCCTCGGCCCCGGCCGCCTTTGCCCTCGGAGTGTATCGGAGCAGCAGCCGCCGCCGCAGCAGCAGCCGCGCCGGCCACCCCCGCCCGCCCAACTGCCCCTTCCCGTGCGTCGCCTCATGGCCGCCACTCCTCTGTCCCATCAGCCATGTTGGCAGCCGCTCAGCTCATCCTCCCCGGCTCCGTGCGAGGCGGCGGCACTGACCCAACTGACGACGCACGTGCGCCGCCGCTGCCTCTCGGACACGCCCCCTCTCCGCCCGCTCCAATCCTTGTGTCCGTGAGGCACATGCGCAGTAGCGCAATTCCACTGACACACGGACTGGACGCAGAGACACAGGGACTTTATTATATAGGATTTATTTGTACCCTGCCCATCTGGCTGGGTCTCCCCAGCCACTCTGGGCGGCCTCCAACAGATATTAAAATACATCCAATGGTTTCAATCAGTTTTTAATAACCAACAATCAAATGTAGAGCTTGGGATACATTTAAACACGGCTTAGATCAATTCCCTAGATGTTCAGAGTCCAGGAGTTCAGTGCCTGGCACCCAGAGACTCATGGCAAAGGGGAGTCTGGCACCCACAAACTCATAACATTTCACTTCCTGGGGAATCATACATGAAGAATTGAAAGAAATATTTTAAAAAACGATCGACAAGAAACCAGAAGCGTTTCTTTTGGGAATTGTAACAAATGACATCCCCAAAGATAATGAAAAAAATTTCTTGTATGCAACAGCTGCCGCAAGGTTATTAGTGGCCAAAAATTGGAAAGCAGAAGTGGCAAAATTAATTTTCTGAAATGATTGAATTAGCAAAAATGACGGCAGCAATTAGAATGCAACCTAACCAAAATCTTAGACAAGAATGGAAATGTGTAGAAGAATACATGAACAAAAGAGGTGTCAACAATAATTTATTGGTATGCCTAGATTAAGTTCATAAAGACGAGAAAGATCAAATTAAGTCATGTAATTAAACAACGAGGATTATACAATATTAAGGTACAGAAACACAATCTCAATCAGAACAATTAAATAAAATGACTAAGGAAGTCACACACGAAGACACAGGGGGAAAAGAAGATATGGGGAATAGTAATAACATAAGGAAATGTGAATATGATATAGTATTAAAAATACAAGTACAATATGTATGTTATAAAATGTACACGTATGTGTAAATGAAATGTACAATAATGACAGCAACAATTTCAGGAATGTACAAGGTTGACAATTACAAATGTAATGTAATATGGATAAATACACCTTATAAATAAACAAACAAACAAACAAACAAACATTTCACTTCCTTGCAACCTAAGGAAAGCTGTTTATTGGCAAACCACACTAGGCAGAAACAGAAAGAAACAGGTGGAAGAGGAGGTCTAAGGGTGAAGTCCTGCTCCTGTCCATCATAATACTGGACAGATTATTACAGGGTGTTGAGAGGGGTTATTTTTAACTATTAATTGAGAAACAGCAGCCATCGTCTAGGCCAAGAGTGTTTTCCCTTGGTGACCCCGCCATGTTGAGAAGTGTGTGTGTTTGCAAGGTCTTTCCTGTCCTTTCCAGAAATGCCCCGTGCTGGATGAAGCCAGCTCTAGATCTTTTCTAAATAAATAAAATAAAACCACCTGAAAGGTATATTTGAAAAATTAATGTTAAGGGGAACAATTCACGTTGTTAAGCAAGGTAGCTAAAGTAATGGTGTCATGCCCTCTGTTGTCACACGTCCCCCTGCTGAGTGACTTGGCTGAGGACTTTGGGAAGAGCAACTATTTGAGGATAGTTCAGGAGAAAGGAGGTGGTTTGTGAGAGAAGTAATGATGTTTGAGAAGGCTGAATGGGCTGCTGTTCTGCTGTTGTCCTATGCCAAAGATCCATCCCCTGGTCTGTGAGGAGGAGGAGAGGAGATGGTAAGATAAAGTGAGAGTTATGAAAGAAGAGAAAGAAATGTTACTGAAAGTGAGAACCATCTATATTAGACCAAGAGACCAGAGGATGGATGCCACCAATGCTGCTACCAGTGTTGATCTTTGTTCATGAGGAACAGGGAGGCCCGAGAGAATCTGGATCACTGAGGGTGGGAAGAGGCAACTCCCTGACTCAAGAAGAATTCAGGGATGGGATGGGGACTTTGGGATGAGCAACGATTGCAGGAAAGTTCAGGCGAGAGGAGGAAGATTTTGAGGAAGAAAACATGTTTTCTAGAGCAAGGATTTGACTTTCTTCATCTAAAGCGTAAGTAGAATGCCCAAACCAATGTGCTACATGAAAAGGAAGAATTATCGAACATTATAAAATAAACTAAATAAAACCACTTAACCCACTCAAATATATATATATATATTAAATGAACATTAAGGGGAGCCATGCCTCTTGTAAAACCAGGGAGCTGAAGTAACGGTGCCGTGTCCTCCATTGTGACACGTCCCCTGCTGAGTGACTTGGCTGACAACTTTGGGAAGAGCAACTATTTGAGGACAGTTCAGAGAAAAGAGGTGGATGGTGTGAATTGTGTTTTCCGGCAACATGAAGATTTCTTCTTCTCGAGTGTAAGTAGGATCTCTAATTCTTTCTGCATTCTGCTTCTATTGCTCAAACCAAAGACTTGGCGGCAGTAGGGGACCAGGTCATGGTTAGATTATTTTTTTAAAGATGTCCTCAGGACCCCCTTAGATGCTCTGAGGGCAATGGCTTGCCTTCTCCCTTGTGGGTATCACCACAAGAAGGGCATCTCCCGGTTTTGGAGGGTCTCTTGACAAGATGACCTCCTCCGTGGTTTCAGCTGCTTGCTGCACTCTCCATGAGAGGTTTGTGGAAGCAAGTTCAGCTGTCAGGTGCCCCAACTAAAGCGCAGAGATAGAGAGCATCAAGTAAGTATCTAGAACCCATTTCCTGATTATTTTCCCTCTTCTTCCCTGCGTTTCATGGTCTGCGCAGGCTGCCTGTGCCTATCCGCTGCCCCATGCCGAAGATCCGCCCCCTGGTCTGTGGGGGGGGATGGGATGAGGAGGTGAATGAAATTAAAAATGAGAAGGTGGAAGTAATGAAGATCAGAACGATATACATATGATCAAACTCTCATGGATGGAAGCAACCAATGCCAGTATGGATGGCGAGTGTTGATCTTTGTTCACGAGGAACAGGGAGGCCAGAGAGAACGTCAGCCCCCTGGAGATCTTGGCAGGAAAGATGGGTCATCAATGTAATAATCAATGGAAAAAATTAAGAATCTTTTCTCTTCATTTCTCTTCCAGGCAGCGATAGCAGTGAGGCCAGCAGCTCTAGCATAGCTCCACCCCCCTCCAAGACCCAATTCCCCCTCCCACAAGAACCCAAATAGCTAAATAAATAACTAGTATATACTTCAAAAACACTAGGAGTCTCCAGTGTAGTCTCTCGCCACAAGGAAACAAACTTCATAAAGAGGCTACCTATCAAACTTCTTATAAATGGAAACTGGGGAAAGCCAAAAGAATAGACTGTGCCCAGTGACTGGCTGATCCACATGCCTGTTCAGTTGACCCTCTAGATGCCTACTCAGTTGTTCTCAAAGGCTGTTGAAAGAGAGAATGGCCAGTGTGGCAGGCTGTGTGAGCTGCTGGTCTCCTGCTGCCGTGCCGCTAAGATCCATCCCCTGGTCTTCGAGGAAGAGGAGGAAGAGATATTGGAAGATCAATGGGAGGAGGAAGTGATGGTTATGAAAGATCTGAAGGAATCATTAGTGAAGGTCAAAACTATTTATGTGAGACCAAGCGACCAGGGGATGGATGCCACCGATGCCAATATGGATGGTGAGTGTTGGTCTTTGTTCATGAGGAACAGGGAGGCCAGAGAGAATGATTTAGAAACACAGGGAACCAAATTCTGTGCAGAGTATCAAGGAAGTAACTAGAATCCATTTCCTGACTATTTTCCCTCTTCTTCCCTAGCTTTCGAAGTTTGAGAAGGCTGAATGGGCTGCTGTTCTGCTGTTGTCCTATGCCAAAGATCTGTCCCCTGGTCTGTGAGGAGGAGGAGAGGAGATGGTAAGATAAAGTGAGAGTTATGAAAGAAGAGAAAGAAATGTTACTGAAAGTGAGAACAATCTATATTAGACCAAGAGACCAGAGGATGGATGCCACCAATGCTGCTACCAGTGTTGATCTTTGTTCATGAGGAACAGGGAGGCCCGAGAGAATCTGGATCACTGAGGGTGGGAAGAGGCAACTCCCTGACTCAAGAAGAATTCAGGGATGGGATGGGGACTTTGGGATGAGCAACGATTGCAGGAAAGTTCAAAGAAAAGAGGTGGTTGCTCTGAATTGTGTTTACTGAAAAATGAAAATTTCTTAATCTCGTGTGTGATTAAGACCAGTGTGAGCTGCTGGTCTCATGCTGCCGTGCCGCTAAGATCCATTCCCTGGTCTGCGAGGAAGAGGAGGAAGAGATATTGGAAGATCAATGGGATGAGGAAGTAAATGTGATTAAAGGGAGGGAGAATAACGCAATCCACCTGTAGGTCCTTGCAGGAAAGGTGGGTTGCCAACGTAATAATAAATGGAAAAATTAAGAATCTTTTTCTCTTCTTTTCTCTTCCAGGCAGTAACAGCAGTGAGGCCAGCAGCTCCAGCACAGACCCCCCCCCCCAACCACCCTTCCCCACAAACCCAAATAGAAAAATAGAAAAACAAATAAATAAATGTTATTCTAACAAAGTCACTTTGCGAACTTGCTAGTCTGTGATCATCCTTTTATCCTAGGGGGTGCCTTTCCCTACGTTTCTGAGCATGGGTGGAAATCCCGAGTCTCGCTGCAGGAGTCGACAGTTGGGCTCCTTCCCTTGTTGTTGCTCCTAGATGGAGCTGCGCATGTGCCAAGACGAGACAGAGACTTCCAAACTGGATCGATAAATGTGCCCCCCGTTGTCTGAAAACCACTATCCTATCCTAATCACAGGCCAGATGGTCTTTTGTGAACGAAATAAAATTCTTTCCAATAGTTTTTTTTAACGTTGGCGTTTGTCTGTCTCGAGAAGCAATGGAGTGCGTCTCCAGGGGTGAGGTCCAAAGCCAAGCAATGGTGTTAGCAGTCCCAAAGTGACCTCTCCCGGGAGGAATCCTGGGCAGTGTGTCTGGAGGTCCTGGGCTTCCCAGGTGACAAGACTCCCTCTCTTGGCCTTGCAGGTGTGGCTCCAAGGAAACAGAGTTAGGCACCTGTTGGGCTGCTGGAGTTGTCAGAAGGCGTTGTAAATGGTGCCATCCAACCGCCTGAAGGGCTCCACTCCAGATCTGTGTAGGGTTTACTCCTTAGCCTTTTCTGCTCCTGAAAATATCAGATAAGGCCAATTAGGACCAGAGTTTTCCTTCTCCTCAATGGGCTTCCTTTCTAGGTTGATGAGCCTCATCTGCTCCTCACTTCCCTCCACAGCATGTGCAGGAACCACCTTCAAGACCACTCTTGGTCTTGTCCGCTCAATCGGCCGGATCCTGTCTTTGCACACAGGGGAAGTTCCGAACTCACTGAGTGTTTGAGACTCCTTGGCTGCCCTCACCTGGTTTAGGTGGCCAGTCGAAGCCGTTCCCAGGATGCGGCCTCTGTCACATGCTGACCATTTCTAGGAGCAAGAGAACAAACTTTTTATAAAAGAATGGAAACGGTTCATTGAATAATTGCAGACAAATTGCGAACGGATAAGAACATTGGCAGGATTATTGTAAAAACCTGCAGTTTCATAAGAGTATATATTTAAAGCAGATGAATAAATGAACAAATGAAGAAGAAGAAGAGTTTGGATTTGATATCCCGCTTGATCACTACCCGAAGGAGTCTCAAAGCGGCTCACATTCTCCTTTCCCTTCCTCCCCCACAACAAACACTCTGTGAGGTGAGTGGGGCTGAGAGACTTCAGAGAAGTGGGACTGGCCCAAGGTCACCCGGCAGCTGCATGTGGAGGAGAGGAGAATCGAACCCGGTTCCCCAGATTACGAGTCCACTGCTCTTAACCACTGCACCGAAGGTAATTTGAATATGCAGAAGATACGAAGAATTTAAGGAACTGCAGAAAGAGTTGGGAAGGAAGTCAAGTTTTGAAATGTTAAAATGACAGTAAAATTATTGAAAATCATAAATAAATAAGTGACGCAACGTCACTGCGGCTCCGCCCCGGCAGCGGGAAAAAAAGACCTTAAAAAAAAGCAAAGCAAAGGCAAGCAGCCTGTTTACCTTGGCTTTTCTTTTATTTTTTTAAGGGCTTCCCCCCCCCCCGCTGCCGGGCGGAGCCACCCGCAGGCCCCCAGGGGCGAGGGGAGGGGCGGGCCAGCGAGGATGGGGTGTCATCCTTGTGACAAGCGTGACACCCCTCCTCCTCGCTAGCTGCCCCGGCAGCGGGGAGAAAAGCCCTTTAATAATAATTAAAAAAGGAAAGCAAGCGCCGGCGGCTGGCTAAGCAAGCAAGCCAGCCAGCCGCCGAGCAATGCTTCCGGCTCTGCCGATCGCGGGGGGCGGTGCCCCCCACCCCAAGTGTCACCCCCACCCCAGGGAGCTGCCCGGGGCGGCCTGCCCCCCCGCTCCCCCTTGCTACGCCCCTGAGTGCAACCAGATGCGTTCTCTTGCCACCCAAGAGTGGGCAGAGAGCTAGGGAAAAGGGGTGCTAAAATGAGCTTTAATACGCGGTCAACCTGCTCCACACTCCCATTCCAGAATAGTTGCTTGCTCACCTATCCAACAGATGCTTGGTGTTGGGCCAGGGCAGGCATCCCTAGCGAACAGGACCAGTGGTCAGGGATGATGGGAATTGCAGTCCCAAAACATCTGGAGGGGCTAGTTTGGGGGTGCCTGGGCCTGGGGGGTTCCAGAAGGTAGAATAAGTTGAGAAGCAAAGCCCAAGAAGTTTGAGGCATCCTCCTCGCACCCACCCAAACCCAATCCAAACAGCTTTGCTCCAGAACCAGCCCCTCCCTTCAGTTCTGTTCAGTTGAGAATGTCAGTTAAGAGGGACCAACTGTATTTTCTTGTTTCTTGCCTGAGGTCATAATGGGAATGCACAACTGGTGTCTGTCTACCTGTAAGCACACACCTTTAGAGCTAGGAGAGCCAGTGTGGTGTAGTGGTTAAGAGCGATAGACTCGTAATCTGGTGAACCGGGTTCGATTCCCCGCTCCTCCACATGCAGCTGCTGGGTGACCTTGGGCTAGTCACACTTCTCTGAAGTCTCCCAGCCCCACTCACCTCACAGAGTGTTTGTTGTGGGGGAGGAAGGGAAAGGAGAATGTGAGCCGCTTTGAGACTCCTTCGGGTAGTGATAAAGCGGGATATCAAATCCAAACTCTTCTTCTTCTTCTTTACTTTATATTTTTTAAAATAAAAATAAAATACAAGTTTCTCAATCTACCAGCTTTGCACAAAACAGCAGCCATTGTTTGTAAGTGTTGCTCCAAGCCAGGGAACCTGAGATCCATGGGCATTTATTCACATGTGCACATACCCCTTTTGTGATCTACCACGCTTGCACAAAATTGCAGTCCAAAAATAAAAATAAGCGATGCCTCACTCCAACGTGGAGTTGTTCACGTAAAAGGCTACCTGTCGTTTCGTTTCCTCCCCCTTTCCTTCCCATCTCTTCTACCCATGGGCGTAGCCGGGGGGCAGAGGGGTCCACAAATATTGTGGGGAAATATTTAAAAAAACCCACACACTCACACACACACACACCACTCACACACAAAAACAAATTTAACTACAGCAAATCAAATGCAACCAACCCCACCCTAGGCCACCCCCAACCTCTCTCAGCACCAAAGAAATACAAGTGCACAGTAATGGGAACCCACAAGTGGTGCTGACTCAAAACCCCACACATACACTGAGTAGAATAAAAGCATTGCCACCCCACCCCACCCCTACTCACCATGCCCCCCCTCCACCTCTTTCTCACTTTTCTTCCTAATGTAACACTAATGTCTCACAGCTAATGAAATTCATCTGTAGAAAACGCAGCTTGAAAAAAAGAGACATTACTCATACTTTTGTAAACTAAGAAATCATATCTATCTATCTATCTATATCAGGGGTAGGCAACCTAAGGCCCATGGGCCGGATGCGGACCAATCGCTTTCTAAATCCGGCCCGTGGATGGTCCAGGAATCAGTGTGTTTTTACATAAGCAGAATGTGTCCTTTTATTTAAAATGCACCTCTGGATTATTTGTGGGGCCTGCCTGGTGTTTTCACATGAGTAGAATATGTGCTTTTATTTAAAATGCATCTCTGGGTTATTTGTGGGGCCTGCCTGGTGTTTTCACATGAGTAGAATATGTGCTTTTATTTAAAATGCATCTCTGGGTTATTTGTGGGGCCTGCCTGGTGTTTTCACATGAGTAGAATATGTGCTTTTATTTAAAATGCATCTCTGGGTTATTTGTGGGGCCTGCCTGGTGTTTTTACATGAGTAGAATGTGTCCTTTTATTTAAAATGCACCTCTGGGTTATTTGTGGGGCATAGGAATTCGTTCATTTCCCCCCTCAAAATATAGTCCGGCCCACCACATGGTCTGAGGGATGGTGGACCGGCCCACGGCTGAAAAAGGTTGCTGACCCCTGATCTATATTGTGGGGAAAGGCAGCCTGCAGCCTTTCCTTTGGGCTGATGGAAACCAAATTGAAGTAGGGGGCATGGAGGGAGACAGCCCCCAGCAAAACATCAATACAGGCAGGGATTTTTTTCACCACAACTCATAGAAACACAGGTGGGGCTCCTCTCAGGTTGGCACCATTGCCATTGTAAGACAACAAGGGAGGTGGTTGTGGGGATTTCCGGTACATCGTATTCTGGAAAAATAGCACTGACCACAAGAGTGTGTGTGTGTGTGTGTGTGTGTGTGTGTGTGTGTGTTATAACTCACAAGCACGAAATATCCCAATCAAACAGCTGTTCTCCACAAAAAAACAAAACAAAACAAAAACTGTTATGTATTGAGTTTAGCTGCAGTACACATTCTGGCCACCGAGGCTGCAGTTCTCACTCTACCCACAGTGGCTGCAGTTCTCACTCAGGTCCCTACATGCAAATGAAGGATTGAAAGTGACGTTCACTGATTGGGTAGCCAGAGGAGTTGTTATTGTTGCAAGTTATTGAGTTCTATATAAGCCAGGCAACTGAGCTGCTGTTTCCAGTCCAGGACTCAGAGCTAAAATAAAGAGCTGGTTGTTTTAAGAGCTGTGTCTTCGTCCATCTTTCCCACTATTCAACACTGGCGACGAGGATGGGATTGGACGCAGCAAGCCACAGCTAGAGCTGAATCACTGAGCTGAACACTTAAGAGCTGAATCACTGCTGAGGCTAGCCTCCATTCCTTCGCCATCCAGTCGGCATCAGGGAACCATGGCTTCGCTACTGCCTCTACCTCCGTATTCTCCAGCAACTGAGTCCTGGCACTCATATATGGCCCGTTTTGAATGCTACATTGAGGCAAACGCTTTCATCAACCTAACAGATGATCGGAAGAGAGCCATTTTCCTCACTGTCTGCGGTTCAGAAGTTTTTGAAACAGCTCGGGCACTCATTGCACCACTCGCTGTGCAGACCACACCTTGGGACACGCTGAAGGAGAGACTCAAGGTTCACTATGCGCCCAAGGTATCAAGGATTGTTGCCCGCCACGCATTCCATCACCGGAATCAAGCCGAGGGGGAGACGATCAGCGAATACCTGTCTGCTCTCAGGAAGGCAGCTTACCACTGTGAGTTCAGAGACCAGGAAGACGCCCTGCTTGATAGAATTGTGTGTGGTGTGTGGGATGAAAAGCTGCAGCGCCAACTCCTTGCCAAGCCCAACCTCACCCTCAAGCAGGCCATCGAAGATGCCCAGGCCGCGGAGCTGGCAAAGCACTCAACAGTTGAGATTCGCAAGGCCAACAGTCCGGCGTTTCCAAGGAGGCCAACCCCAGTCCACCATGGGGAAATCAGCGAATCAGAGAGCTCCTCGGCTGAAGATGACGACGTCCACCGTGTTAAGCAGGAGCATAGGAAGTTCAAACAGCGAACAATGGACCAATCGGACTGTGCAGGTTGTGGCGGTAACCACCCTCGATCCAAATGCCGTTTCAGGGACGTCATCTGTCGGCATTGTTTCCGTAAGGGACACCTTGCAAGGGTCTGCCGCTCATCCACACCGGCAAACACGCCCCCATCACCTGGAAAAAAGAAGGCATCAAGGTCGGTAACAGAGAATTGCCATGCCGTCACCCACTGCCACTGCTCAGCTGAGCAGACAATTGGTCGAGCTGATGACTCTATGCACCGGAAAATCCACATCACTGTGACTGTTGAGGGCAAACCTTGTGACATGGAAGTTGACACGGGCTCTGCCATGTCCATCGTCTCTTGGAGTACCATCAAGAGACTGGTTCCCAAGATATCCAAGAGACGCCTTGACTCCCACCACCTGCACCTGAGAGACTATCAGGGAAATAGCATTCCAGTTGTAGGTGTGGGCATGTTCAGTGTGGCCTACAAGGATTTTTCAGGACCTCTGAAACTAGTGGTAGTCGATGGAAATCGTCCCAGCCTGCTTGGACTGGACTGGTTCGCGTCCTTGGGTTTGGAAGTCACTGGCATCCATAGCGTGTCACAGCCAGAAGTAGACGCTCTCCTCACTGAGTTTTCAGACGTGTTCGACGGAACCTTGGGACAGTATGTGGGGTCGCCCATATCGTTTAACCTTGACCCACAAGTTGCGCCCATCCGGATCAAGCCACGACGTGTGCCATTTGCTCTCAAGCCTAAAGTCGACGAACAATTGGACAAGCTGATCGCACAAGGGGTCCTGGAGCCCGTAGACCAGGCTAAGTGGGAAACTCCCATCGTAACGCCCATCAAGCCTGACGGGTCAGTACGTATCTGTGCGGACTATAAATGCACGATAAACAAGGCACTTCAACAGCATGCGTACCCTGTCCCTGTCGTTCACCACTTGCTGCACTCGCTGGGAGAGGGCAAAATCTTTGCAAAACTCGACCTTGCTCAGGCATACCAGCAGCTGCCAGTAGACGACGCCACGGCTGAGGCACAAACGATTGTCACACACCGTGGGGCTTTCCGTTGTCGACGGTTGCAGTTTGGGGTCAGCATAGCACCAGGGATTTTCCAGAGCTTGATGGAGCGGCTCCTACAGGGTCTGCCTGGCGTCGTCCCCTATTTTGATGACGTGCTCATCTCGGCGGAGACAATGCAACAGCTTTTTGATCGTCTTAGAGCTGTCCTGACCAGGTTCCAGGAAGCAGGCCTCAAGGTAAAAAGAGAAAAATGCCAAATTGCTGTACCACAGGTCGAGTTCCTGGGATACCTGGTTGATGGCTCCGGCATCCATCCCACGACAACGAAGGTCAAGGCCATCCAGCAGGCTCCCAAACCAAGGAACAAGACAGACCTTCAGGCTTTCCTAGGCATATTGAACTTTTACAACATGTTCTTGCCGCATAAGGCAACCGTCGCTGAGCCTCTCCATCGGCTTCTAGACAAAAAGGCATCGTGGAGGTGGGGCCGCCAGGAGGCCGCTGCATTTGCTGCTGTGAAGACCTTATTAACATCAGACTCCGTCCTCGTCCAGTACAATGAGGAGCGTCCTCTCATCCTGGCATGCGACGCATCGCCATTCGGTGTTGGGGCTGTTCTCAGCCATAGCTTCCCTGATGGCCAGGAGGCCCCTATTGCTTACTTCTCACGAACCCTGTCGCCAGCAGAAAGGAACTATAGCCAGCTTGACAAGGAGGCGCTGGCGCTTGTGGCAGGCATCAAACGCTTCCACGAATACCTTTATGGCAGAGACTTTGACCTTGTCACGGATCACAAGCCTCTTTTGGGCATCCTGGCTGGTGACCGCCCAACTCCGCAGGTGTTGTCGCCTCGAATGATGCGCTGGACAGTCTTTCTCGCGGCTTACAACTACCGGCTCCAGCACCGACCTGGCAAGGCTTTAGGGCATGCCGACGCCCTTAGCCGCTGCCCATTGCCGACACTGGTTGAAGATCCAGCACCCTCGTCAGAGGTACTCCTGATTGAGGAACTACCTGAATCTCCGCTGTCAGCATCTGACATCGCCCTCCATTCCTCCAAGGATCGCACCATTGCCCGTGTTCTCAACTGGGTGTGGAGGGGGTGGCCAAAAGGGCCAACTGATCCAGAGTTTCAGCCTTTCACCCAACGGCAGCACGAGCTCTCAGCTCACCGCGGCTGTCTCCTGTGGGGAGACCGAGTCATCATCCCGCCCAAGCTTCGTCAGCGCGTCCTTCAGGCACTCCACGTTGGCCACCCAGGAATTGTGCGCATGAAGGCGTTGGCACGCAGTTTTGTCTGGTGGCCGGGCATGGACAAAGCTATCGAATCCTGGGTTGAATCATGCCAGGCCTGTCAACAATCGAGGCCAGATCCACCGGTGCACCGTGGAAACTCCTGGGAGACCCCCAAGGCACCCTGGTCGAGGGTGCATATTGATCTAGCAGGGCCTTTCCATGGCCACATCTTCATGGTGATAGTGGACGCGTACTCCAAATGGCTGGAAGTGGTTCTGATGTCCTCAACCACCTCAGAAGCCATTATACGCGTGCTGCAGAGGCTCTTCGCCACCCATGGATTGCCTGACGTGCTGGTATCAGACAACGGGGCCCAATTCTCGTCTGGCACATTTGAGCGCTATCTCCTTGGCCGAGGCATCCGCCATGCTCTGACGGCACCTTTCCATCCATCCAGCAATGGACAGGCGGAGAGAATGGTTCGCTCGGCTAAGGAGGCACTGGCACGTATGGACAATGGGAACTGGCATGAACGGGTAGCCGAGTACCTGTTTGTCCAACACATCACCCCGTGTACAGCAACAGGGCGGAGTCCGGCTGAACTTTTGATGGGCCGCCGCCTGCGATCTCCTCTTGACCGGCTGCACCCAGACTTTGCTGTGGAAGATCCCCCAGGCTGTGGTAACCCGCCACGGTCTTTTGTTCCAGGGGACAAGGTGTTTGCAAAGAACTATGCTGGAGAGATTCCCTGGATGCCGGCTGTGGTGGTTGGGGTTACAGGGCCGAAATCGTATCAGGTAGCTTTGGACTGCGGCCGGTTATGGCGCCGGAACATTGACCAGCTGCGCCGCCGGGCTGGGAACTTGGACACTGGAACAGTGCCTCCGCCGGCCCCGGCAGAGGCTGGCCAGCCACCAAGTACTACTGAGGAAGAACATCCAGGGCATAGACAATCTCCCCCGGCACCCTCGCTGGAGACTCCGGTACAACCGCAGTCTGAAGCCGCCGCTACAGCAGCCGACGTGGAAACCTCAGACTCAACCGATCCAACTGCGTCACCTGTGGCGGACGGTTGCCAAGGCTCAGGTACTCCGGATGCCTCTCCAGTAGTACCTCGTCGGTCTACTCGGACTCGTAGTCATCCAGCCTATCTTAAGGATTATGTTGCCAAATGAACCAGTATATTGTACTTGTATATAGTTAAAAATGTATGCTGTTGAAACTTGTGAAACCATATGCTTACGGGGCCTAGTTGTAACCTTTATGAATTTGGGGCCTAACATCTCATCCTGGTGGGAAGGGGTGTTATGTATTGAGTTTAGCTGCAGTACACATTCTGGCCACCGAGGCTGCAGTTCTCACTCTACCCACAGTGGCTGCAGTTCTCACTCAGGTCCCTACATGCAAATGAAGGATTGAAAGTGACGTTCACTGATTGGGTAGCCAGAGGAGTTGTTATTGTTGCAAGTTATTGAGTTCTATATAAGCCAGGCAACTGAGCTGCTGTTTCCAGTCCAGGACTCAGAGCTAAAATAAAGAGCTGGTTGTTTTAAGAGCTGTGTCTTCGTCCATCTTTCCCACTATTCAACAAAAACAACCCAAATTTCACAACATAGCAGTATCCTTTACTTCCACACAGGGGCCCCAGACCAAATCATCTGTCAGGATAGCTATGGCGGCCACGATTTGGCTGAAAACCCGATGTCGTCCGATTCACTCCAAAGCAATGCCAAACACTTGCAAAAGACACCCTGAAACATTTGGCAGTGAAAACCCCATGTTTCATGGCACCCCCCAAAAAATGTTCCAGTTACAGGTAGGTAGCCGTGTTGGTCCGCCATAGTCAAAACAAAATAAAAATAAAAAAATTCCTTCCAGTAGCACCTTAGAGACCAACTAAGTTTGTTCTTGGTATGAGCTTTCGTGTGCATGCACACCAAGAACAAACTTAGTTGGTCTCTAAGGTGCTACTGGAAGGGATTTTTTTATTTTGTTTTGACTATGACGGACCAACACGGCTACCTACCTGTAACTGGAACTATGGAAGGCACCACATTGAGCCGCATGAAATGGAAGTTCATCAAGGTATCTGAAGAAGTGTGCATGCACACGAAAGCTCATACCAAGAACAAACTTAGTTGGTCTCTAAGGTGCTACTGGAAGGAATTTTTTTTATTTATTTGTTTTTTCAAAAAAATGTGTCTGTGTCTGTGTGTGTGTGTAAACACACACACACACACACACACACACACACACACACACAACAATAATTCACAAGCAGGAAATATCCCCCATCAAACAGCTGTACCCTGCAAAAAAAACAACCCAAATTTCGCAACATAGGAATAGTGTGAGTGGGGGCTGGGTGTCATAGCTGTCAACCCTCCCTTTTTTTGCGGGAAACTCCCTTATTCCAATGCCGTTTCCCGCTGCTATCCCGGATTGTTGATATCCCTTACATTTTCCGGATTTCAAAGGAAGCAGCTCCTCTCCCTCCCTGCCGGCCAGGGAAGCTCCTCAGCTGCGTTGCTCGGCTGCCAGTAAGGAGTCTGAGACCGACTGGGGGCGGAGCTTGCATGCCTTGTGCAGCCAGACCCTCACGCCCAACCAGACAGACAGCCTGCCTGCCGTCTATGCGCTCGCTCTTTTGCTCATCCGTTTGAGCGTAGCCTCTGGAGCGCAGGGTGGCGAGGCTACTTGGTGCCATTGCACCGCTCTCGCGGCATCCCTTATTTTCAAATCCAAAAGTTGGTTGGGCGTGAGGGTCTGGCAGCACAAGGCATGCAAGCTCCGCCCCCAGTCGGTCTCAGACTCCTTATTGGCAGCCGTGCAACGCAACTGAGGAGCCTTCCTGGCCGGCAGGGAGGGAGAGGAGCTGCTTCCTTTGAAATCCGGGAAATTTAAGGGATATCAACGAGATAGCAGCGGGAAACGGCATTGGAATAAGGGAGTTTCCCGCCGAAAAAAGGGAGGGTTAACAGCTATGCCCAGTGCCAGAACTGTGCTCACCTTCATGCGCACACACTCGCTTTGTCTAATTTAAAGGCAGTTGCATCTGCGCATGACTTTTGCAAAGTGTTCAAGAAGCCATACTGTAGAGAAGGAGGGAGGCTTGTAAATAAAGTGCTTCGAAAGGAGGGAGAGTGTCTCCGCGCCCAGGCTTTTTGTCCCACCCTCCTCAAACAAAAGGAATCGTTCTATGGCAACGGTTGCTGTGGCTACTTCGTTCTCTGGCGCAGTACCACATGTGCCCAAGAGAGGGCTATGTTCTACCAGTTAAAAACAACCCACCACTAATGTGTCGAATTGTTCAACTTTCTAATTCGAAAAATGAGGGGTATCATAAAATTGTCACATGATTTGGGAATTCAAAAGTTACTTTGGTTAAATCATTATGCTTTGGTTTTGCCTGGTAAGTAATATGTGTGTGAAATCACGTAGAAATCATTAAAATGATTGCCAACTACTCACAGTTATATTATATATGAATCTTATTATTGTTATTATTATTATTATTATTATTATTATTATTAGCATTACCTGACATTTCCAAAAATTTAAAATTTATTTGGTTTTCTGAAAGCAGTCAAAAGTCAAATTTGGAAATGTTAAATTGATTGTAAAACTAATGAAATGTATAAACTTACAAGAATAAATAAAAACTTTTTTTAAAAAAACATGATTTCCTTTCCCTTTTTTCTGCGGTTCCTTAAAATTATTTTTAATATTTTCTTCTTCTTTTTTCTATTTTTATTTATTAAATTTTCATACTACATAAAAGAAAAGGGTAAGATACCCTTCCAATACAAAGAGGGGAAAAACCCATTGACATAAACATATATAAGCCTATAGCCTCCCCCCCCCCACCCTATCATTCCCCCCACCGCAGCTCGACTTCCTTAACTTTTTATTTCAGTACTCTCGTTGCAATCTTTATGTTATTGAATTTTAATCTCCTTATCACATGCTAATTGGTTTCATCCTTTCCACTTTACTCCTTTAGTCTAAGAATATCAACATGTTCAGTTTTGAACAGTGTTTATTCATATAGTCTTCAAAACATTGCCATTTGGATCTATGTTTTTGGTTTGTCTGCTTTCTTATATATGCAGTTAGCTTTGCCATTTCTATAAATTCAGTTAGTTTGTATATCAAATGAATGAATTTATTGTTACGGTCACAGACCAGCTTATTAGATCAATAATACAAATACATTAAAATTTACATAACAGCAATAGTACACATATGTATACAGCAACGTTTAAAATATATGAATTAAAATTGTGGCACTAAAATATGGCCTAAAAATTGCCATATATAATAATAATATTTTATTTGTATACCGCCTTTCTATCTTACGATACTCAAGGCGGTTTACAAGCAGAAGAAACAAAAAAATCTCAACAATCCAATGCAATACATAAATATGATAATACAAAACTTCAAAATAAACAAACTACATCAAAAAGTAACGTTCAACAATCATTAGAGTAATATAAAACAATATCAACATATAAAAATTAAACAGAAATCCACTCCACATTTACAACAAACAATTTCTAAACTAATCAATAAAACAACGGCATAAAATACATAAAATACAACAATACAAATTGAGAAGCAAAGACTAGAGGGGGGGGCAAGGCAGGTGGAAAGAGGCCTTGCCTGATGGAGTCTCTCCCCTCACAGTTCATTCTTGCCGCTGTAGTTGCATAAAAGGTAAAGGAACCCCTGACCATTAGGTCCAGTCGTGACCGACTCTGGGGTTGCGGCGCTCATCTCGCATTATTGGCCGAGGGAGCCAGCATACAGCTTCCAGGTAATGTGGCCAGCATGACTAAGCCGCTTCTGGCGAACCAGAGCAGCGCACGGAAACGCCGTTTACCTTCCCGCCGGAGTGGTACCTATTTATCTACTTGCACTTTGACATGCTTTCGAACTGCTAGGTTGGCAGGAGCAGGGACCGAGCAACGGGAGCTCACCCCGTCACGGGGATTCGAACCGCTGACCTTCTGATTGGCAAGCCCTAGGCTCTGTGGTTTAACCCACAGCGCCACCAGTTGCATACATGAATAAATTTCTATACCATTTGGCTAGTTCTGTCCCTATCGTCTTGCGTTGCTCTTTTACATGAATTAGTCTGCCATGTGCCTAGAAAGCATGGCTCCAGATGGTTTCCCCCTTGCCCTGCTCCTTTTCCCAGGAAAAAAACCCCCGTGTTTTAGCTTTAAAATTGGAACAAATGGGAAAACTGGTCGCTGTTTGCAAGTCAATAAGAAGCATGGAAGCCAGGTCCAAATTAAATATGGCTCTTGGTCGACAAGGACCAGCAGAGGGCACCAGAGAGCTGCTCATGTACCTCAAAGATAAAAACGTTGAAACAAAATTTTAAAAATCCTTCCAGTAGCACCTTAAAGGTAAAGGTAAAGGGACCCCTGACCATTAGGTCCAGTCGTGTCCGACTCTGGGGTTGCGGTGCTCATCTCGCTTTATTGGCCGAGAGCCGGCATACAGCTTCCAGGTCATGTGACCAGCATGACTAAGCCGCTTCTGGCGAACCAGAGCAGCGCACAGAAATGCCGTTTACCTTCCCGCCAGAGCGGTACCTATTTATCTACTTGCACTTTGACGTGCTTTCGAACTGCTAGGTGGGCAGGAGCAGGGACCGAGCAACGGGAGCTCACCCCTTGGCAGCGATTCGAACCGCTGACCTTCTGATCAGCAAGCCCTAGGCTCTGTGGTTTAACCCACAGCGCCACCTGGGCACCTTAGAGACCAACTAAGTCTTTTCTTGGTATGAGCTTTCGTGTGCATGCACACTTCTTCAGATAAAAATGTTGTTATCATCTATACCAGGACGTGTAAATTTGTATGTTTGTGAATAATCGAAATAAAGATTTATATATATAAAAAAATAGAATAGAATAGAATATATTTTATTGTCATTGTCCCTTTTGGGGACAACGAAATTACTCGGCTGCTCCATCCACCCAGATAGGGCATGCCACGCAAAAACAAAACAACTACAAAAACACTGATTAAAACCATACAGTATGATACACCATAACAAGTAAGATTAGATTACTTTCAAAGTCCAGGCTTCCCATTCAAGGCCGAGATCGCTCTGGAGAAGAAGCTGTTCCTAAGGCGGCTTGTTCTTGTCCTCATCGTCCTGTATCTCCGTCCCGACGGCAAAAGTTCAAAGAGACGGTGACCAGGATGCAATGGATCTTTCACTATGTCCAGTGCCTTTCTGTGGCACCTCGTGGCATAAATCTGCTCTAAGGTGGAGAGTGAGCAGCCAACAATGCTCTCTGCTGCCTTAACAACTCTGCACAACCCCATCCTGTCCTTGGTAGTACAGCTTCCGTACCACATACATAAGCCATAAGTGAGCACGCTCTCAATGGCACAGTGATAGAAGGCAAGCAGCAGCTTTTGCGGAAGATGGTTTTTCCTTAGAATTCTCAGGAAGTACAGTCTCTGCTGCGCCTTCTTCACAAGCCCCCTTATGTTTGCACTCCAGGACAGATCCTCCTGTAATTCAATGCCCAGAAATCTGAACGTTGTTATCCTCTCCACACAGATTCCATCAATCAAAAGTGGCTGGACATCGTTCTTCTTTCTCCTGAAGTCCACCATAAGATGGTGGGGCCCATGGGATGCAGAGGGTTTCTAAAACTAAGAGTAGGGTGTTCCGTTGGGTTCGCCACCCTAGCTAGCCCTCCTCCTGCATTTACAAGGTGCATGGAAGGGAATCCACAGAAGTGAGTAAATCAATGCTATTGCCTCTCCATCAGGGAAAGTGCAGTAAAAGGACTGGCACAGGGGAATAAAAAAACGAGTCTCTTGTTTCTAAGACCACGGAGCCCCAGCTGGAGGCATTAACCTCAGGGTTTTACTGCTTCCCATTTACTAGCTAGAGAATGGCGAGGAGCAATTAGGCAGCCCAGTGTCCCCATACCTTTTAGCGGGTGACCTTTTCACCTCATTACCTATTGGTGCTATTTATTTTTACAGCATTCCCTCCTGGGGACGATCAGGTTCCGTCTTTCTACATTTCCCCCCAAAGACGCGTCTGGGGATGGCACGTCCAGCAACGTCTCGGCCACCTCTCCCGCACTAATCCAGCATTAATCTCCCTTTTCGCCAGCCTTGCTAGGCAAACCAAGGCCAGCCGTCAATCAATCTTGGAGAATCCATCTGAAAGTTTAAAAAAAACACACACACAGAAAGAGAGGAACAAAAGATGCTTTAGATGAGATCACATTATATAGAAAAGGTGTGCTGTGGAAAGGTTTTGAGAACTTTTCTGGTATTCTGATCTTGATCCTTAGGAATTTTGAACTGTATAGTTTGGGGAATGTATGTGCAAGAAACAGGCTTGCTGAATGAAGGATACAATCTGAATCACGCTTATGAGAGAATAAGTCTCATCAAACTCAATAAGACAAATTAAACAAATGTGGTTAGAATAAATGTCAGAGTACATGTGGTTAGATGAATCACGTTGCACATTTTTGAAGGGTGTGACATGAAAGGAGGCCATTAGAGCATCTTTTGCAGACGCTGTAAACATTGTGTTTATAGATGCATCACCATAAGGACCAGAAACCTTTTTTTTTTTAAAGTTGAAGCTATGATCCTCGGGGTGTGGGACGCGGGTGGCACTGTGCATCAAACCACAGAGCCTAGGGCTTGCCGATCAGAAGGTCGGCGGTTCGAATCCCCGTGACGGGGTGAGCTCCTGTTGCTTGGTCCCTGCTCCTGCCAACCGGTAGCAGTTCGAAAGCACGTCAAAGTGCAAGTAGATAAATAGGTACCGCTGCAGAGGGAAGGTAAACAGCATTTCCGTGCGCTGCTCTGGTTCGCCAGAAGCGGCTTAGTCATGCTGGCCACATGACCCGCAAGCTGTACTCCGGCTCCCTTGGCCAATAATGCGAGATGAGCGCTGCAACCCCAGAGTCGGTCACAACTGGACCTAATGGTCAGGGGTCCCTTTACCTTTACTATGATCCTCGGGGATCCAGCTCCAGTCTTTGGACACTGAATGCAAAATACATATTCATTCTAGGAAAATATAATGTTGGTGGCACCCCTTCACCCATGCAAGCCAACTTCCTGATGAACTGGACCTTGCAGCTGCCTCGTCTTGCTCCTCCAGCTTTCAGATCCCAGGGGGCTTATCCTCCAACTGTAGCTCTGCTGCTGCCCCAGAATGAAGCACTGTCCTTGGTAGCTTCCTGGGGATTATCCCAAGAGCTGGCCCTCCAGATTTCATGCCACGTGGGGTGCTTTCCCAAGGGAACTGGAGAAACAAGCTGATTCTTTAAAATAATAATAATTGCATGGGTGCATGGAGTCTTATTATTATTATTATTATTAATTTTTATTCATTTTATAAGAAATAAAAATGCAGCAGTATAAACACAGAAAAGAAAAAGATCAACTCTACACAAATATTTCTTAATTTCACCTAATTTCCACACCCTCTTGAGATGACTTCTCTCGAACACTTCTTTCTGTTTGACATACAAGACTTAGACTTAGATCATTTATTTCGGCATTTGCGCCCGTCATACAATACAAACAAACAAACGAGAATCAAATAAAGCAGCGGCTCCGTATAAGCCGAAAATAAGATAACACATCTCACAAGGGCCAATATTAGCATTTCCGTAAAAACATATCTCAGAGGAATTTTAAAGTTAAAATTTAGGCACCAAACTAAAATCAACGTCTAAATTCGTTTTAAAAAAACATATTTATAACTATCAATAATCGTTTGACATACAAGAATATCTTAATCCAACTGATGTTGTGTGAATTTACAAAATAAAATTTACATTCAACAGTATTTTGTCTACATCTTATTTATTTTTTGCTATCTTCACCATCCCCTATCACAAGGGGAGGGAAAAGGAGGGAAGGGGGGGGGACAACAACTACTGAGTAGATAAATAAATAAATAAAAACATCTACATATACACTTATACACCCATCCCCCTGCCTATACCTATACGCCCACAAGCTCACAAAAAAAAACCCACCACACAAACCGACTTCCTGTCAAATCCCTTTGCGTCTGCGTTTCTCAATACTGAATGTAATTCAACCAATATACCTTCATATATACATTTTCTAATACATTCTTAATATCTTATACATCCATAATTCCCCAACTTAGTAGCCTTCATTTACACTCAAATGCTGGCATGGAAGCAAAGGTGTTATTATATTTTTGCACATACTTCGTATATATATATCCCATTTTTCTTCAAATTTCTGCTCCTCTAAGATCATTCGTCAATAGAGCCATCTCAGTGAATTCCTGTAACTTACACTGCCACTCTGTAATTTTGGGTAATTCTGTATCCTTCCAGCCTTTTGCTACCAATATTTGGGCCGCTGCATGGAGTCTTAGGGGAGCGGTAGCACCTCTGGTGGGAGACATGTCATGCTCCCTTCTGAGGTAGTTTGTCCACCTGTGGTCTCCATCCTGCACTCGCCCATCACCTGTGGCTCTTAGGAGCTGTCAGCATGTGACAGCAACCACACCCTGGGAAATGGCTTCGATTGGCCAAATGAACCAGGTGAAGGTAGCCGATGGGTCTCCAACCCGCCGTGAGTTATGGACTTGCCCAGCACACAAAGACAGACTCTGGTGGATTGAATGAATGAGGCCATTAGAAGGTTCAATAGTCAAGAAGGCATTTTCTGCACATGCTGTAGAGGTGTGCTGGTCCCGTGGGTTACCCGAGAGGCGAGGTCCAAGTCCGGTCCGTGGTCAGAGGTGCAATGTAGAGGCAGTCCGTAGTAACTGAAGCTGGATGCAGGGCAGGGAGTCAGGCGAAGTCAGGAACAGGTAGGCAGGCAGGAAACCAGGGCGGGTCAGGAGCTCAGGCAGGAAAGCAGGACAGGTTTCAAGCAGGAACTGGCAACCAACAATGTTGCTCCTGCAACTTGGGGCTGGGGCTGGCCGGCTTTTATCTGCCCCGAGGCATAGGGCGGCCCCGATCCTCTGGGGACTCGCCCCTCCTGGCCTGGAGGCAAGCACTCCTCCTGCGGGAACTTAGTTCCCTTCGCCTCTCTACCCTGAGCCTGTGCAGCTCAGGAGAGGCTGGAGGGTTACCGGACCCAGAGGCAACCTCAGCTTCCCCTCACGGGACTGGGAGTGGAGCACCTGCAGGCAATGGGTCCTCCACCCAGGGCCGGCGCGTCCATTTAGGCGAACTAGGCAACTGCCTAGGGCGCCAAAATGGAGGGGGCGCTGGCCAGCCTGCCCCCCGCCACCCCCCGCCGCCGCCCGGTGACACCCCAACCAGCGGCGGAGCAAGCAAACCACGGTGGCGAGGGGCGCCTGGCAGGGCAGGGGGCGGGGCACCGCTCCGCAACGTGCGTCATATGTAATGACGTCAAGTGGCCCGCCCCCTTGCCTAGGGCGCCAAAATTGCCACCACCGGTCCTGCCTCCACTGTTATTGATAATCCAGGTAGACCAGAGCAACTGGCATGCCCTCCCAGTTAGCTCACTCAGTAACACCTAACAACTGGCGTTTGAGTTTCAGTCCCTGGAGCAGCAGAAATCATGGGCCTAGTCTTCAGACAGCTAGGCACACCTTCAGATTTCTTTACGTAGCAGAAGTTGGCATAACAGAGGCTTGTATGAACGTTTTAAACAAGCATCTTTATTAAACAAAACAGCAGGACAAAACCTGAGGTAAAGGATCAGACGTTATCATCATCAGAAGCACACACAGTGGCAGTTAACTCCAACTGAACAGCCCAAGTCACATGTCCAACCCTTAAGGTGGAATGGAAGAATTACAACAACCTCCCCCTTTCCATGTAACATTAAGCACTGGTTTTACTAACCAACTGTAGCTTATGCATATACACATGCAGTTGTTGTTTGTTAACAACTTTAGACAACAGATCTGCAGGAATCTCGTTACCTGCCATATATGACACCTGAATAATTCCTTTCTTTATGCATTCCCTTGCACGGTGTAATTTTATTTGTAAATACTTGGTTCTTTGCTTGCAACTCTCTGAATTAAGCAAAGCCAAACAAGATCTGTTGTCTTGATACACCGGTATAGGATAAATCACTTTGATACCGATATCCTGAAACAGTTGTATCAACCAATCGCAATCCATCAGCGATAACGACAATGCATTTAGTTCAGCCTCACAAGAACTTAAACTTACTGTCGTTTGCTTTCTGCACATCCAATCAAACAGACAACGGTTGTACATATAACATACTCCAGAAGTACTTGTACCGTCTGTGGTATCACTTCCAAAACTTGCATCAGCAAAAATTTCCAGACCTCCAGTTTTCTGACTGGTGAACCTCAGCCCATAGTGCATAGTCCCTTTCAAATAACGAGCTATGCGTTTTAATGATTTCCAATCCTGAACAGTAGGATTATTAGAGTGTCTGCTGAGCAGATTAGTGCTAGCAGCTATGTCAGGCCTTGAACATCTGGCAATAAAATTTAGTTTGCCCAGAATGCATCTATACAACGTTATATCAGAAAATGCTTCAGCCTTTTCATCTATTTGATAACCTGTCACCATCGGGGTGTCCACAGGATTCGCATCAGTCAAATTTAGTCTGGCTAATACATCAGCAATTTTCTGAGCTTGGTGAACCAGAAAATTACCTGTTTGGTCTTTTTCTACCTGCAGCGATAGATAGTTGGATACCTGGCCAAGATCCTTCATATCAAAGTGCTCCTTTAATTGAGCTAGGGTGTTTTGGTATAAATCTTGATCTTTCCAAAACAACAAAAGATCGTCAACAAAACAAACACAATACAGTTTATGTTGCCCTTCTTCTTTGACAAACACACATGGATCCGCCTTTCCTTGATGAAAACCTAGAGATAGCATTGTCTCAGTAAGCTTGGTATTCCAACACCTGGCACTTTGTTTAAGACCATATAGGGATTTCTTTAGTTTACATACCATCCCTTTCTGTATTTGCACTCCGTCAGGTGGAAGCATATACAATTCCTCTTCTAAAATCCCATACAAAAAAGCTGTATTTACGTCATGATGGGAAACGTGAAGCTTTTCTTCTGCAGCAATCTTGAGCATAAGCCTAATGCTCTCAAATTTGACGGTGGGAGAATAGGTTTCATTATAATCTTGACCTGGTATCTGGGAAAAACCTCTGGCAACTAATCTGGCTTTGTGCCTGACAACTTTTCCATTCTGATCGGTCTTGACTTTAAAAACCCATTTGCTCCCAACCAGTCTCATTCCTGGAACTACTGGAACTAACTCCCAGGTCTTGTTTCTTTCCAAGGAACTAAGTTCATCATTTATAGCCTTTAACCATGGCTCAGCGTCCTTTGAGGACAGTTCTCGAATTTCTTGAAAACTTGAAGGTTCCCACACCTTCATTGAGCTACCAACGACAGCAGTAGCTGTGCTGGCAAACTCAACATCAAACCTTTTGGGTGGTTTGCCCTTCGTGGCCCTTTGTGATTTGCGTATCAGACGTGAGTCTTTAACGCTCATCTCCTCCTTGTTTGGAGAAATGCGGCCATTGATGAACTGTGGTTCATCCAATTCAGTTTCAGACCCATCAGATGGTCTGAGTGAAGTTTTATCGCTCTGGTATTTTATTGTTTCGCTGTCGCTGACAGCAGCATCAGCACCTCCCACTGAATCGGAATCCGAACCCTGATCATCATCCTTAGCTTCCTCTGCTTCCTCAGCTTCAGGATGACTTTGGAAAATCCCCACATTTTCACCCCATTTTGCACAATACTCCACACTTTTGGTGAACCTTATTGTCTTTGTGTCGGGCATGTATACTCTGTATGCACCTTTCTCATATCCTACAAAAATCCCAAGTACACCACGCTTCCCGAGCTTGCTGCTCTGTGGAGTATGTACCCACATGTCAGAACCAAAGATTCTCATGTATTTGACATAAGGCTTCTTGCCAAACATCTTTTCATAAGGGGTGCAACCTATGGATGTAGATAATCTCCTATTGTAAGTATGCACAAAATGATTCAAACTCTCCCCCCAATAAGATTCAGGTAGATTGGCATCACTTAACTGAGTTTTTAAACCTTGTAGCAATGTCTGGTTTGCTCTTTCACAAAGTCCATTCTCCCATGGAGATCGTGGACAAGCGAGGTCATGCTGGATTCCCTTCTAGGTTAGAAAAGCCTCAAATTGCTGAGAAGTGAATTCTCCACCACGGTCAGTGAAAAGACATTGTAGTTGCTTTCCACGGGCATTTTTCAACCAGGCATAGAATTCTTTGAACTTAGAAAATGCATCTGATTTTTGCTTAAGCAAATACACATGAATGTATCTGGAAAAAGCATCAATCAATACCATGAAATATTTAGCTCCACCAAGAGAGGGCGCCAATGGACCAACAAGGTCAGCATGGACAATCTGGTAGGGTTTTGAAACTTGTCTGCCAGATACCTTACCCTTTGAAGCCACCCTCACCTTGTGCTCTGCACATGACTTGCACTTCATGTAGAACTTGCATGGTTTAATGGTTAAACCATTAACTACTTCTGGCATTTTGGTTAGCATCTGCCAGGACATATGACCAAACCTCCTGTGGTGTGAATGAATACAATCTGCATGGAGAACTTTGTTAGTTTTCACCATACAACAAGAATCATTACTCTGCACATTTACACCAATATCATCATAAGCAATCTGAAATAAACTGTTCACGTAGTCAGCACGTAAGAGTTCCTCATCGTCCTTGCTGATGATGCAGATGCCCTTTGAAAAGAAAACATCAAAGTTCTTCTCTGTGAGCTGGGGAACACTCAGCAGGTTCTCAGCTGACTCTGGAACAAAAAGAACTTTGTTAATAGTGGAATTCAAACTTTTAAGCTCGATCACTCCTTCGCCTGCAATCTGGATCGAAGTCCCATCAGCCTGATGAATCTGGCCCTCCTGTGACTTGAAGGAAATAAACAAATGTTTATCTTTGCAAATGTGCCGTGTGGCTGCAGAGTCCACAATAAATCTTCCTTTAGCCTTTGTTGAAGTCGCATGTGCAACAAAAACCTTGTTTTGCACATTCTTTGACTTTTGGCCCCCTTTCTTCTTGCCATCTGTAGACATTTGCTTTTTGTCTGCCTTTTGTCTTGGGACAATTTCGTTGGATATGGCCTGGGTTTCCACATTTCCAACATTTGACAGCTGATAATACTTTAGCTCCCCCTGTTGGCTGCAACACTGTCCCAAAAGACGCTGATGCCTGCTCCCCCTGAAGTAGACAATCGGGAGTTGTAGCATTCCTTCGATCATATTCATTTTGCAGAACTGCCATGACTTTGGAAGCAGTTAATTCTTGTGCTGGAAGAGTTGCCAGCTGGCTGGCTATTGCACTGTAACTAACATCCAAAGAATCCAGAATTAAAACAGAAAATAAATTTTCAGGCACATTGAAACCTCGGTAGACCAATTCCTGTCTCAGTCTTAATAATTCTAAAACATGGTCTCTGAAATTCCCTCCAGGCTCAAGTTTCTTTGTGTGCAACTTTCTGAAATATAGAAGAACAGATCCTGCTTCTTGTCTCAAATGTGTGTCTCTCAATGCATTCCACATTTGACTGGCATTGACTTTTCCATTCAGTGTGACAAGCTCCTCTGGAGACACTGATAGCACTATAATTCCCATGGCCTTGGAGTCAGCATTAGACCATGCTTCTGTGAGAGGATTAGGTGGGGCTTCTATCACAGTGTGCCACACTGCAGCCCGTCTCAATTGAGCCTCACAATAGACTGACCAGGTCTGATAGTTTTGTCCATTCAAACGCAGACAGGGGCCTCCCCCCATTGCAGTTTCAGAAAGATCCATTCCTGCTCTTTCACCTCAGCTCAGCTCAGTTCCTGGCTGAACACAGCTCTTTACAGCTTTACAAGCAGGTGTGCGGCCTGCTTCACTTCACTCAAAAATATTTTACCTCAGACTTTAAAAGCCTCTTGCAGTAGGCCGGGTTTATGCTTGCTTCACTTCTCCATATACCTCTGTGTAAGCGCCGTGGATCTGGGCCCCATAACCTTATGTTATTGATAATCCAGGTAGACCAGAGCAACTGGCATGCCCTCCCAGTTAGCTCACTCAGTAACACCTAACAACTGGCGTTTGAGTTTCAGTCCCTGGAGCAGCAGAAATCATGGGCCTAGTCTTCAGACAGCTAGGCACACCTTCAGATTTCTTTACGTAGCAGAAGTTGGCATAACAGAGGCTTGTATGAACGTTTTAAACAAGCATCTTTATTAAACAAAACAGCAGGACAAAACCTGAGGTAAAGGATTAGACGTTATCATCATCAGAAGTACACACAGTGGCAGTTAACTCCAACTGAACAGCCCAAGTCACATGTCCAACCCTTAAGGTGGAATGGAAGAATTACAACATCCACCCCATCAGGAGCCAGAGCAGACTCAGCCAATGCCTGCACCTGAGGATCCAGCACAGGTGAGGACCCTTCAGACTCAGGCCCTAGCCCCGGCTCTGCTGGTTCTGGAGGCGGGGAATCCTGTGCAGGCTGGGATCCCTCAGGTTCAGCATCTGAGTCTGAATCCCAGGCCATCACAAGAGGGAAGTGAGGGACAGATGGGGCTCATCAACCTGGGAAGGTAGCCTATCCAGGAGAAAGAAAACTCTGATCCGAAATCTCCACTGCCTTGCGAGATATCTTGGGGAGAAGACAAGGCTAAGGAGTAAACGCTACACAAATCCAGAGTGGAGTCCCTAAAATGGTTGGGCGCTGCCTTGTAGACCTCTTTCTGGCAATTTTTGCAGTCATATTGGTGCCAAAGATATTGTTTTGCTTTTCTTTGGACTGCATCAGCGAGGTCGAGAGGGGGGGTATTGTCACCTGGGCAATCAAGAACGTACCAGACACACTGCCCTGTCTTGCACCCCAGGGAGGTCACTTCGGTCCTGCCAATGCAGTAGTTCACCCCTGGAGGTGCACTCCATTGTCTCTCGAGACAGATGCCAACAATTGCAGGGATTGTTAAACCAGGCGGGGAACGTGTGAAGGAAATGCAGGAATGAAGCCGCTATGAGCATCATTAACTGCAAAACAAAATAAAAAAACTCCTTCCAGTAGCACCTTAGAGACCAACTAAGTTTGTTCTTGGTATGAGCTTTCGTGTGCATGCACACTTCTTCAGATAGTGACTGCAAAGCGCAGCATTTTGGATTTCGGGTTTGCGATGAATAAAGCTGCAGCCGTACAATGTCGAGTGAAAAGGAGGAATCTATGGGGCTGAATCTCTCCCTCTCTCTCTCTCTCTCTCCCTCTCTCTCTCTCTCTCTCTCTCTCTCTACTGGAGGTGTAGCTTTGCTGCCCTAAGGTGATGTTGTCTTGGGAACAGGAAGGTGCAAATAGGAGGGAATGAGGGGGAGACTGTCTCCTGGAAATACGATCTGAAGAGCAAAGCCCTTGGGATCAGCATCAGGGGTTGCGGCTGCTGTGGCAATATAATTTCACTCAGGGGAACCATTAAGACAGTTATATGCTTAGAGGAGTGAGACGATCCTGCCCCCAGCCTCCACCTCCTCAATTTGGCACCATAAAATGGTCAAAAGGAGTTTCTGTACGAAAGAGGCAAATCTCAAGCAGAGCACACAATATATTCTCCAATGCCCTACAAATTTAACTCCATTTACCTTGGGCATGGGAACTGTGTTGCCAACTTTTGGGGTCTTTTCAGTCCATTTCCTAGCTCCAATTCAGTAAATGGAGGGAAGGCGATGTTGTTGGAGGAGTGGTAAGGATAGTGCTGCTTTAAAACACATATTTTTGCAATGCCCTACACTTAGGGCAGGACCCAGGTGGCGTTGTGGGTTAAACCACAGAGCCTAGGGCTTGCCGATCAGAAGGTCGGCAGTTCGAATCCCTGCGACGGGGTAAGCTCCCGTTGCTCGGTCCCAGCTCCTGCCAACCTAGCAGTTCGAAAGCACGTCAACGTGCAAGTAGATAAATAGGTACCACTCCGGCGGGAAGGTAAACGGCATTTCCGTGCGCTGCTCTGGTTCGCCAGAAGCGGCTTATTCATGCTGGCCACATGACCTGGAAGCTCTCGGCCAATAAAGCGAGATGAGCGCCGCAACCCCAGAGTCGGACACGACTGGACCTAATGGTCAGGGGTCCCTTTACCCTTTACCTTTACACTTAGGGCATTGCGGGTGGCGCTGTGGGTTAAACCACAGAGCCTAGGGCTTGAGCTCCCATTGCTTGGTCCCTGCTCCTGCCAACCTAGCAGTTCAAAAGCACATCAAAGTGCAAGTAGATAAATAGGTACCACTGCAGCGGGAAGGTAAACGGTGTTTCCGTGCGCTGCTCTGGTTCGCCAGAAGCGGCTTTGTCATGCTGGCCACATGACCCGGAAGCTGTACGCCGGCTCCCTCAGCCAATAATGCGAGATGAGCGCCACAACCCCAGAGTCGGTCACGACTGGACCTAATGGTCAGGGGTCCCTTTACCTTTACCTTTATTAAGTTTTGGGAGAAAGAAGTGCATTATATAAAAACGACAGTGCGGAAAAAGTTTTTTAAAAAATCAAAGGAAAATATTCTTTTGAACTACATTCCTACTACATGGAATCAGAGAACTGGACAATATAAATGGATTGTGTGTGCCCTTACTATAAAGACTGATACTTATGCACTGGAAAGATAAGGGTACGGCTCTATTTAATCAATGAATTGAAGATATGACCACACTTGCAACTTATGGATTGCTTATAGATAATGTAGACTTTGCATGGACAAGTATAATGATATCTGGAATGTATTTATACAAAATACAATAGATTGAAAATAAACATACAGTAGTACCTTGTTTTGCGACTGGGATCCATTCCGGAGCCCCGGTCGCTGACAGAAAAGGGTTTGCGCTTCTGCGCATGTGCGAAGCACGATTTAGCGCTCCTGCGCATGCGCGAGCGGCAAACCCAGAAGTAACCCATTCCAGTACTTTCGGGTTTGCCACGGACGTTTGATAACTCTTATAATTATATAGTATATCTTTTCTTTTTTCTCCCCCAGCCCCTCTTTTTATTTTAATTTTATCTTGTTCAATTAAACTGTTCTTAAAATAAATATAAAAAATGGAGGGAATGGGTTGCCTCTTCTGGTTCTGGGAAACAAGGGAGGAAGGGAACGTATCACACAGGAGGGGAGACACCCGTGGCTCTCTGCCTCTGGGCCTCCCTTCTCCTGCTTCTGCTTTCCCTTCTGATTCTGGACTTCTCTCTGCCACAGTCTCTCCCAGCTCACTAAGCCCTGTTGCCTCTTCAGCTTCTTCTCCCACTTCCCACTCATTATAGTCCCACCACCACTCCCTGGGCTCTGAGTCTTCTTCCCTTGGTGATTCCCCAGCTGGTTCCTCCCACCATTTCTCTGCATCCATCAACCATAGCTGTCAACCTTCCCTTTTTTGGTGGGAAACTCCCTTATTCCAATGCCGTTTTCTGCTGCTATCCCGGATTGTTGATATACAGCAGGCTGTTTGGACAAAAGCCTAAAGGTCACAGTGAAAGATGGAGACCAATTTCAGCAGCTCCTGCAAATGTTTTTGTTTGTTTGTTTGAGAAGGAGGCCAGTGGCCTGGTCACAGACAAAGGGAAGAACTGATGAATGAACAAGGGGAGGGGAGGGGAGGGGAGAAACTCAGACAGCCATGTCTCCAGCCTATGGCCCTCTGGCATTGAATTACCTTTCACTAGTGAAGAAATCCTGAACTGAGTACTACCCTTAGTTTACAGAATAGGCCAATAATGATTAATGCTTAATAGAAATAATGATTTAAGAGAGAGGGCTTTGCACCCGTTATACAGCGGCAAACCCAGATTCGCTCAGCCAGTCTGGTCAATATGGAGCCGCTGCCAAGCTTAGCTCCCTAACTAACGTGCTTCTTTCTGCATGTTATATTTCCCAGTGTGTGTGTTTCTACAACCTAAAAGTAACCTAATGTGTGAACTGGCCCCCAGCAACAAACGCCAGTTTGGAAATGTGCGTACTGTATTCTGCAGACACACTTCTCAGAGAGCCAAGACTGCTGGCAATTCCCTGCTGAGTGAACATCAGTGGTAAACTCAGTGCAAGATGCCACAGCAGTGCAGGGTTCCGGGGGCCAACCAGGCACTTACGAAGGGTCCGTGTTTCCATTGGAAATGAGGCACAGAAGAGATTGTGGTGTCTTTATGATATGTGGGATAGATAGATAGATAGATAGATAGATAGATAGATAGATAGATAGTTATGTACTGAGCTGAATCCTAGAACAATAGGATCCAGAATGCAGCAGTCTGATTGGTCTGCAGGAGCCAACCAATCCAGCTCCAGGTGGAAGTGAATCAGTGACCTAATTGGCCTGCAGGAGCAGCCAATCAGGCTTCTGGAGGAAGTAAATTGGCCTACAGGAGCAGCCCGGAATTAGCCAATCATGCGGGGCCCATTGTAAAAATAATGTATATATAGCAGATGTTTTGGGGAAAGTTTCATTCATTGCTACTATGAGCTGAATAAAGAGCATGAAATTCACACTCGACTCCGAGTATATTTCACTGGTGACGAAGGTGGAATCCCAGATAGATAGATAGATAGATAGATAGATAGATAGATAGAGATGATAGATAGACATAGATAGTAGGACGCGGGTGGCACTGTGGGTTAAACCACAGAGCCTAGGGCTTGCCGATCAGAAAGTTGGCAGTTCAAATCCCCGCAACGGGGTCAGCTCCCGTTGCTTGGTCCCTGCTCCTGCCAACCTAGCAGTTCGAAAGCACATCAAAGTGCAAGTAGATAAATAGGTACCGCTCCGGCGGGAAGGTAAATGGCGTTTCTATGCGCTGCTCTGGTTCGCCAGAAGCGGCTTAGTCATGCTGGCCACATGACCTGGAAGCTGTCTGCGGACAAACACCGGCTCCCTCGGCCTATAGAGCGAGATGAGCGCACAACCCCAGAGTTGTCCGCGACTGGACCTTTACCTTTACCTTTAGACATAGACAGACAGACAGATAGATGTACACACACACACACACACACACACACACACACACACACACACACTGAGCCTGTGATGGAGGGGTGTATCGCATTACACTCAAAGAGCGCTCTGTTTTTTCCATTTCTGCCACCTTGGATTCAAACTGCTATCCTACTTTGCTCTGACACCTCCCCCCTCCCCCCTTTCTCCAGCTTGACAGGCTTGCAAACTGTTCCCGCACAACTACTATCCTTCCACCTCCAAAACTCTACTTCATAAACCTTTTCTTTCTAACTAATCCTGAGTTTGGGGGCCACTCCCTTTGTCCCAGCAAATGGCCCATCGTTGGCGAGCTCCGGGCTTGTGCTTTTGGCATGCTAAATTCAATGTCTAACCCCCCAGAATTAGAAGGGGAGCCTAGGCAAACCTGCAAACCTATAACACCAGGTACACTGCATTGTGACCCTCCGAATAAGCAGCAAAACAGCAAGAATTGTCCCAACATGCGCTTGTGCAAAGAAGCTGTGAAGGAGTGTTTGGGTGGGCATTCAAGCTGCCCCCAAGGTGTGTTTTTCGCTCCAGCTGCTGATTTGGCGAGGTGTCGTGTTTACATGGCTCTTCCTTGCCTCGGAGTAATGTGTTGGACGTGGGCCATGATTGGCGCATCTCCCAGTGCTGCGCTGACCTCCCTGTGGCAACACCGGGGAGACAAAACAGCAGCTCCTCCTTCCTCCCAGACTCACGCAGCCAGCCTGGCAGGCAGTCCAGGCTTTGAGTCCTCCTTCCTTGCATGCTTTGACCTGCTGTGATCTGCTCCGGGAATCTGGCTCCCAAGTTTCCCTGGTAACAGGTTGTCAGCAGAGGAGGGGAGCTGGAAATGGGAAGGACTGCGAGAGCGGCTCCGAGATCTATCACAGGGGCCAAAAGGCAGGAGGGAAAGGAAGGGCCAAGGCAAGGCGCCACATGGGACTGGGACAGGAAATTCTCCTCCCCAGCTAGCCAGCCAGCAGGCAAGCCCTGGCGCCCAGCTCCAGAGAGCAAAAGGGGTAAGGAGGGAGACCGCTGCAATAATATTTTTCCTTCCACCGCCAGCAGCTCCTCATCCTTTCTCTCCTGCCAGCATGAGAACAGAAGGCCAAGAGGAGCTGCGGCGGCCAAGGGTGTCTAAGGCCATCTGAGGCCACCTATGATCACACCCACGGATTCCCAACTAACACTTTCCTATCACTGTCGGCTGAGCTCACACTCCCATTTACTGTGCACAGAGCGCTCCTGTCACAATAAAATAATAATAATAATAATAATAATAATAATAATTTATTATTTGTACCCCACCCATCTGGCTGGGTCCCCCCAGCCACTCTGGGCGGCCTCCAACAGATATTAAAATACCACAGGTTAAAAACTTCCCTAAACAGGGCTGCCTTCAGATGTTTTCTGAATGTCAGATAGTTGTTTATCTCTTTGACCTCTGCTGGGAGGGCGTTCCACAGGGCGGGCGCCACTACCGAGAAGGCCCTCTGCCTGGTTCCCTGTAGCTTTGCTTCTCGCAGTGAGGGAACCGCCAGAAGGCCCTCGGCGCTGGATCTCAGTGACCGGGCTGGACAGTGGGG
Organism: Darevskia nairensis; assembly: GCA_034642065.1. Taxonomy (NCBI): domain Eukaryota; kingdom Metazoa; phylum Chordata; class Lepidosauria; order Squamata; family Lacertidae; genus Darevskia; species Darevskia nairensis. Next base: position 1,511,183 of record JAWWNI010000384.1, on the reverse strand, counting down.
GTGGAAACGCTCCTTCAAGTATACTGGGCCGAGGCCGTTTAGGGCTTTAAAGGTCAGCACCAACACTTTGAATTGTGCTCGGAAACGTACTGGGAGCCAATGTAGCTCTCTCAGGACCGGTGTTATGTGGTCCCGGTGGCCACTCCCAGTCACCAGTCTAACTGGTTTGGGAAGCTGCGTCCGCAAGACATTAGCCACAGTCCATATCTAGTCTGTTGTTCCTTATGAAACACAGTTGCCCTAAAACTCTGTACGCTGAAGCTGTACGCCGGCTCCCTCGGCCAGTAATGCGAGATGAGCGCCGCAACCCCAGAGTTGTCCGTGACTGGACCTAATGATCAGGGGTCCCTTTACCTTTACCTATCTTCCACTAGAGTCTCATTTAGGGCAAGTCATCTGATGCAGTCCAGCCTTGGGAACCTCCGGGGTGGGGGTGGGGGGGAGGCCAGCGCACCTCTGCACAGCCATGCAAGGAGAGCCTGGAAAATTAATTTCCCTGGTGGAAATTAAATGGGGATTTTGGCTGCAGGCTCCGGGCCAGAAAAAAACAAAACAAAACTCCTGCCAAGACAAAAAACCTAGCTTTCCCCATGGAGAGTGACAAAAGGCATAGACACCTCCGATCAGCTGGAGAACAGGAAGGAGAACAGGAAGATAAACAAACAAGCAATTAGGAAAGGGAGAGGAAGGAGAGGAGAGACTCACAAGACAGAGCAGCTAAAGGATTTGTTGGTTCGAATGTTTCCACGTTGTGTCTCTTCATCTCATCCTTGTCACCCTTTTGAAAAATAAATTCAGCAGCCAACTTTGGGGAAAGGCTGGAATTAGCATTTGACCTCTGCAGCTCCATCTTAGCCCTGCTTAGGTTGCAATTTCCATAGGGCAGAGACAGATTTCCTTCTCATATGTAAGGTAAAGGGGACCCCTGACCATTAGGCCCAGTCACGGACAACTCTGGGGTTGCGGCGCTCATCTCGCTATATTGGCTGAGAGCTGGCGTACAGCTTCCGGGTCATGTGGCCAGCATGACAAAGCTGCTTCTGGCGAACCAGAGCAGCGCACGGAAACGCCGTTTACCTTCCCGCCGGAGCGGTTCCTATTTATCTACAAAACAAGATCTATAAAACAAAATAGATCTTGTTTTGTTATGGAGCATTTACAAAAGATGCAGCTGACATTTTCCAGGCTTGAGGATATTTGTCGTTTGCACGGTGCGTCTTCAGGGTTCGAAGCCTTCCCTGTCTCCTGTCGCAATGACCCTTACGAGATCTAAGGCAAGCCATAAACCATCGTCTCCATATTGCAGGTAAGAGATGGAAGAGACGAAGGCTGAAGAGAGAGGGGCTCGCCCTCCGAGTCAAACTGAACCGGGCAGCAGCAGATGCACATCTTGAAGCCCAGGTCTGGACCAGTAATTTAGAAAGCAGTCCCCCAAATTAAACCGCAAAGAGGGTCCACGGGCACATGATGCTAAACTGCCCCCCTTCCATGATGCTAAACTCCCCACAGCCTCTCTTCCCAGGTGCTTTTCTTGGCAACAAAGATCCAGAATTCTGCTTGGCTGAGAGAAAAATGAGGTATTATGTGGGTGAATTATATACTCTATTCCAGGGGTCCCCAAACTAAGGCCCTGGGGCCGGATGCGGCCCAATCACCTTCACAATCCGGCCCATGGACGGTCCGGGAATCAGCATGTTTTTACATGAGTAGAATGTGTCCTTTTATTTAAAATGCATCTCTGGGTTATTTGTGGGGCATAGGAATTCGTTCCTATTTTTTTTCAAAATATAGTCCGGCACCCCACAAGGTCTGAGGGACGGTGGACTGGCCCCCTGCTAAAAAAAATTGCTGACCCCTGCTCTATTCTGTATTCCTCTTTTGCTCATAAAAGCAGCAAATCTGTCTCGTTCTCTTCCTCTTTCTCTGGGATTAGGGCATATCTGAGACTGAGTCTAGTTTGAGCCTCAGGCTACCTTCCAAACTGTTGGCCAAGGCTAGATTTCCACCAGCAACTTCCTAAGTTCGCCACAACGCCTCATTCCCCATATTCCTTTATTGACAGCCTTAGTAAATTGCTCCATTGTCCTTCCTCCCCTGCCAGTCCTTCCTCTGCATTAGACATGTCCAAACCTGTCCTTAGGCTCAAGATTAATCCCATACGAAACCAAAGATGACAGCTGAGGTCGCACATTGTTGGCAGAAAGAGAGGAGGAGGAGGGGAAAGAGAGGAGGTGGAGGAGGAGGAGGAGGAGAAAAACTCGCAAGCTTCCTGCCTTCCCCAAACTGGATGCAGAGAGCAGATGGCTGGGTTGGTTTTTTTCTAGGGCTGCATTAATAACTGTTGGCAAGAGAGCTGGAACCTTGCTCAGCCCCAGCACTGAGCTGTACGAAGGCGGAGGAAAGCACACGCTGTCTGTGACATGCAACCAAAATAACCTTCCCTGTGGGGAAACTCCCATCAGCTCGGCTGAAGAATTAAAAGGAAGAAAGGAGCGCTCGGGAGACTGCTATTCTCTTTGGCATCCAGAGGTCACTTTGAAAGCCAGGAAGGGAGTTTGCAAGGGTGGAAACCTTCGTTGCTGGCAAGGTCGCCGAGGTGGATTTAGCAGCATCTCAGGGTCACTTCTGTCTGACGGGAAGAAATGGAAATAGGCTGGGGAAAGAGGGGAGAGAGAGTTGCTTCTATCCGCAAAAGACAGAAGCTGCTTACATGCAAGGTCTGCTTTTCTTCCAACCATAGCTGTCAACCCTCCCTTTTTTGGCGGGAAACTCCCTTATTCCAATGCCGTTTCCCGCTGCTATCCCGGATTGTTGATATCCCTTAAATTTCCCGGATTTCAAAGGAAGCAGCTCCTCTCCCTCCCTGCCGGCCAGGGAGGCTCCTCAGCTGCGTTGCTCGGCTGCCAATAAGGAGTCTGAGACCGACTGGGGGCGGAGCTTGCATGCCTTGTGCAGCCAGACCCTCATGCCCAACCAGACAGACAGACAGCCTACCTGCAGACAGCCTACCTGCCGTCTACGCGCTCGCTCTTTCGCTCACCCGTTCGCGCGCAGCCTCTGGAGCGCAGGGTGGCGAGGCTACTTGGTGCCATTGCACCGCCCTCGCGGCATCCCTTATTTTCAAACCCGAAAGTTGACAAGCTATGCATTACAGAGAAGCTTGGTTCAATTTTCTCTTAAGAAGTTCCTCCTTTTCCCTCCATCTCAGATCGCAGCTGTTTTCAGGCTGAAATCTGGCACACTCACTAAGAGAGGAGGAGCAACTCTGGGGTCCCAGGCAGTGCTCCAAGTATTAAAAAAAAATGTTCTCCCCTCCTTCCTCTCCCCTCAAGAGTTAAGCCAATGTGGTTCAAAGAAAGATCCACAAAATGAGATGAGGCAGAATCGAGAGTGCCAGTTGCTAAGAAAACCAGGGTAGTAAGTCCCCCTGAATTCCCTCCTTTGCACATTTATTCTCAGTGTCTTGTAAAACTCCAGGGAATGAGCTACCCGCTGCCTTCAGTTCCACGACTTACTCTCTTCTCTGGTTCGCATGACACACATTTTCTCTGTCTGCCCCCATTCCAGGTTGTCATTGTTCTGTAGCTTCCAATCCTATGCCCACTTACATCACTGGTGCATTCAAAATTGTCATTTTATCTATTGGTATTTCAGGTATTCCACTGTCCTCTAGATATTTTCGCATTTCATCTAAATTACCCTGTTTTGCTCGATATAATTATGTATAAAAACTCATGAATTGATCTCTTATTTCTTTAGGACAACTCTAGGGCACAGGACAACTCTTAATTCCTATGTTAATTTTGTTTCTACAGGATTTCTCTTGCCTTTTTTTTATTTGGCATGCTAATAATTTCCCTGGTTTCTTGGCCTGCTCAAAATGTTTGTTTTGAATGTTTAATTTTCCACTCTACCTCTTGATTTATTATCATTAAAAACTGCATTTGCAATATTTTAATATCCTGTTTTACTATCTCTTTTCGAGGGGAATTTATCAGTTCTTTTTCTTTCCTTTTTATTTCTTGAAGAATTGATTGCTTTTTCAACTCTTTGCTTTTTCAGGTATGCACTTTGCTGAATAAAAAGGCCCCGCGTCACTGCTTTGCTCGCATCCCATACCACTTTCACATTTGTCTCCTGGTTCAAATTAATTTCAAAATAATCTCTTAATATTTTTTTAGATTCCAATCCTATGCCCACTTTGTGGAGGGGCAAGGAGTATGTGACCTTATGCTCAAGGGGTTATGGAGGCAGGGGGAAGCCCTGGATTCCCCTCTTCCAGAGGCGTCATTAGCAGTCGGAACCAAGGAAATCAGTCAAACTGTTGAATTTCGGCATTTAGTTGAAATTTCTAGTTTTCTATATTGGACAGTCAGAGGAAACAGTATGATACATGCCATCTGCTTATTGCTACCATTTTATAGACTGCTTTTCGCCAGGAACTAACAGTAGCAGCAGAGAAAACATGCTCCCCTCTTTATTTCAACTTTCTTGGGCACGTGAAACTAACCACAATTACCTTGAATTTCTGCTTAACCCTCAAGAAAGAAGGGCATTTTCGCTGGCCAGGTTTAATTCAAATCCATCAAACCTCCTTTGGGGAAGGTTCTCAGGCAGGGTGGAAGGAGAAGGAACCTGCCCATGTGAAGACCACCTGGTGGAAACCCTCACACATATGGTTCTTCATTGTTAACTATATGCTGATCTCCATCAGCAATTTTTAGATCAACTCTGCATCCCCAAATGGAAACCAGAGTTGGAGGTCATACATTATCTATTACTAGGGAATGATCAGGAGCTCACCAAGTTAGTGGCTAAATATCTCTATTTGGTTTTTTGTCGTCGAAATACACTGCAGACGTCTGATCTCCCTGGAGACCTAGAGATGTGACGATAAACTGCTCTGCCTCCTTTCTTTTAGCAAATGTTTTGTGCCACTGGGGAAGTGGTATTTCTGTATTGATTTGTTTTGGATATTTGTAAAATTAAAGGGACCCCTGACCATTAGGTCCAGTCGTGACCGACTGGGGTTGCGGTGCTCATCTCGCATTATTGGCCGAGGGAGCCGGTGTACAGCTTCCAGGTCATGTGGCCAGCATGACTAAGGCACTTCTGGCGAACCAGAGCAGCGCACGGAAACGCCGTTTACCTTCCCGCTATTGATCTACTTGCACTTTGACATGCTTCCGAACTGCTAGGTTGGCAGGAGCAGGGACCAAGCAACTGGAGCTCACCCCATCGCAGGGATGCGAGTCGCCGACCTTCTGATTGGCAAGCCCTAGGCTCTGTGGTTTAACCCACAGCGCCACCCGCGTCATGTTTGTAAATGATGCCAATATAAGGTTTGATGATGATGATGACTGCTTTTCTGAGCCTCTTTGCTGTTGTGTATGTATGGTGCCTGTGTCAATGGTCATTGTCCTGGCCTCAGTTCAAGGCTGTGGTGGGGACTTGGGATTTTGGGGGGAGTCATTTAACTGCCCCCCAATTCCTGGTTTTAACAGTGTGTGTGCTTTCTTACTGCCCTCCTGAGAGTCTTGCTCAGCACTGCAATGGTCTTGTCTCATGTCAGACCAGCTGGAGCCCCGAGCAGGAATGTTTCTTGCTAGGTGCTAAGGATATTCAACATTTCATTGTGTCCTTCAATTCTTTCGCTGCTCTGAAATGAATCCATGAAGTTAAGCCAAGTACAGGGGCGTTCCTAGCCCCTTGGCTAACCGGGGCAGGAAGCCAAGAGGCACCCCCGAGGGCGGGGCGTCGCGGCATGATGCCCCGCCCCCGGGGATGCCGGGCAGCGGCTGCTCGTGCCGGCGCACCAAGGGGGTGCCGGGCAGCCTGCCCAGCACCCCCTTGGTGCGCCGGGTGCCAAATGGGCGGCTTCGGCCCAGAGCGCAAGTCAGGGCAGGGAGAGGGGCGGGCCAGCGAGGAGGCCCGCCCCTCTCCATTCCCCGGCTCTGCAAGCCAGCAGCGGGAAAAGCTGCTGGAAGGGGGGGGCTATTTTTGGCGCTGCCGGGGCGGAGCCGCAGGGGCGGCCAGCGAGGGGGGGGGGACACCGCTCCTCGCTGGCCGCCCCTGCCGCTCCACCCCGACATTGCCGAAAATAGCCTTAAAAAAAATTAAAAAAAAAAATTAAAAAACTTTTTTTTAAAAAAAAAACATGCTCAATTTGTCACCCTTCCCAAGGGTGGCACCCGGGGGCGGACCGCCCCCCCACCCCCCTGGCCAAGTACTGCCTTGCGAAATGCAGGCCAATTGACTCGGCGCTCCTCATTCTGAAAACGGCCTGGACTTTAGATCTCAACAGGGGTTCCAGATTTATCCTTCCTACTCCCCCCCCCCCCAGCCCAGCATTATGGTGGTTCCAGTTTCCCTAAAGTGGCCAACCAGCTGTTTCTCTGCAGGCTAAGGAGGGGCTGCATGAGGAATGCAAACCCCCGGAAGTGTCCCTTCTCCCTCCTGGAAGCTCGCAGGATTCCAGACTGCTGAGGCAAGCCACAAACCCGGAATAGACGGAGTTATATTTCACAGGACAATGCGGGCTTATCGGAGAGGTCATCTCAGGTCGTATTTTTCCCACGTGGTAATAAAGGGACAGAAAGACTGTTCCGTTCCGTGGCTGCCGACTGGATTCATTGCAAACTTGGTTCGCCATTCCTTGAAAGCAAGTGTGGGAAACCTTTCCTCCTCCCCCAAGATCAACAGGTGGGGGAACAGGTCGGGCTATGTGCCAGTGGGCATGGCTGAGAGCCAGTGTGGTGTAGTGGTTAAGGGCAGTGGACTCGTAATCTGGTGAACCGGGTTCGATTCCCTGCTCCTCCACATGCAGCTGTTGGGTGACCTTGGGCTAGTCACACTTCTCTGAAGTCTCTCAGCCCCACTCACCTCACAGAGTGTTTGTTGTGGGGGAGGAAGGGAAAGGAGAATGTGAGCCGATTTGAGACTCCTTCGGGTAGTGATAAAGCGGGATATCAAATCCAAACTCCTCTTCTTCTTCTTTGGTGAGAACTGCCTGGGCTCATTCACTAGCACAACACATTGGACTCATACTCCCCCAAAGTTTGCCAAATTCCCAGAATTCCCTGGGGAAAGGGATTGTTAAAACACTCTGGGAACTGTAGCTTTGTGAGAACAGGGACCTCCTAACAACTCTCAGCAACCTTAAACTACAGTTCCCATGATCCTTTGGTGGAAGCCGTGGCTGTTTAAAGTAGTCTGATGCTTTAAATGGATAGTGCAGATGGAGCTGCTTCTTCTTCTCCAGGACTGTAATAGCATTGTAGACTAAGGTAAAGGTAAAGGGACCCCTGACCGTTAGGTCCAGTCGCGGACGACTCTGGGGTTGTGACGCTCATCTCGCATTATTGGCCGAAGAAGCCGGCGTACAGCTTCCAGGTCATGTGGCCAGCATGACTAAGCCGCTTCTGGCGAACCAGAGCAGCGCACGGAAACGCCGTTTACCTTCCCGCCAGAGCGGTACCTATTTATCTACTTGCACTTTGACGTGCTTTTAAACTGCTAGGTGGGCAGGAGCAGGGACCAAGCAACGGGAGCTCACCCAGTCGCGGGGATTCGAACCGCCGACCTTCTGATCGGCAAGCCCTAGGCTCTGTGGTTTAACCCACAGCGCCACCCGCATCCATTGTAGAGTAGGAATAGCCAAGTTCAATAGACTAAGAAGAGACCCCACTACGAGTCAGACACTCGACCTTGGAACTGTCACGGTCAGGCTCTGCAATAAGTTGGCCTCACCTAGCAGAAATGGGTTCACAAAGCACAGGGCTGAGATTGAATGAGGTCATCGGAAGGAGCTGGTGAACCAAAATGTGTCTCCGGGAAAATTCACAATTGGCAAAAAAGCAACAACCCCAAAACCTCATGCTGTAATGTAACACACACACACACACACACACACACACACACACACACACACACACACACACACACAATGCTCTTTTCACCGTGAAATATTGCATAGCTGAACAGATACATTTTCTCTATACTAAACTATCACCCAATAGCACAAGGAGCCCTCTCCAAAAGCTCCCAGCCAACTGCACATTTTAGCATTAGACTGTGTTGTTGTTTAGTCGTGTCCGACTCTTCGTGACCCCATGGACCAGAGCACGCCAGGCAGTCCTGTCTTCCACTGCCTCCCGCAGTTTGGTCAGACTCATGTTGGTAGCTTCGAGAACACTGTCCAACCATCTCGTCCTCTGTCGTCCCCTTCTCCTTGTGCCCTCCATCTTTCCCAACATCAGGGTCTTTTCCAGGGAGTCTTCTCTTCTCGTGAGGTGGCCAAAGTCTTGGAGCCTCAGCTTCAGGATCTGTCCTTCCAGTGAGCACTCCGGGCTCATTTCCTTAAGAATCGATAGGTCTGATCTTCTTGCAGTCCATGGGACTCTCAAGAGTCTCCTCCAGCACCATAATTCAAAAGCATCAATTCTTCGGCGATCAGCCTTCTTGATGGTCCAGCTCTCACTTCCATACATTACTACTGGGAAAACCATAGCTTTAACTATACGGACCTTTGTCGGCAAGGTGATGTCTTTGCTTTTTAAGATGCTGTCTAGGTTTGTCATTGCTTTACTCCCAAGAAGCAGGCGTAGCATGTTTAAAACACATGAACATCGCGGAAATAAGCATGCCTTAATCTAGAGAGCATTGAAAGGAGAGGCCTGGAGGACACAGGCTAATGATAGTAACTGTTCTTCCCATTTAAGCTTTGAGTCTCTCACCCCCCCCACATTCAGAGATTATCCAAAAGGCAGTTATAGAAATGACCCCTAAACCTATTCAGGTCAAATGACCTTTACTGCTAGTAACCGGGTGGAGCTTCTCATTTCCTCCAACATCCTTACTCAGTCATTTCCACAGGAGAAACCACACCTTTCCCACAATTATTTTTAGCCTTGCTTCCCTTCATGCTTCACACACTTGCACAAGAAGTCAATTTGGGGTCTGTAAGGTGTTGGCAGAACCTGCTTAAGGTGTCAGACTCCATCCAAGTTCTCACTGAGGTGGCTAAGTCATGCCTAGGGTGGTACCTGTCATCCACAGGTGGAAGCAGACATCAATTCCTGTTCCAGTTGCTTGAAAGACCTACACTGGCTCCCAGTACATTTCCGAGCACAATTCAAAGTGTTGGTGCTGACCTTTAAAGCCCTAAACGGCCTCGGTCCAGTATACCTGAAGGAGCGTCTCCACCCCCATCATTCAGCCCGGACACTGAGGTCCTGCTCCGAGGGCCTTCTGGCGGTTCCCTCACTACGAGAAGCCAAGTTACAGGGAACCAGGCAGAGGGCCTTCTCAGTAGTGGCACCCGCCCTGTGGAACGCACTCCCTTCAGATAATAATAATTTCTTTATTTGTACCCCGCCCATCTGGCCGGGTCCCCCCAGCCACTCTGGGCTCTTAAGATGTCAAAGAGAACAACAACTACCAGACCTTTAGAAGACACCTGAAGGCAGACCTGTTTAGGGAAGCTTTTAATGTTTAATAGATTATTGTATTTTAATGTTCTGTTGGAAGCCGCCCAGAGTGGCTGGGGAAACCCAGCCAGATGGGTGGGGTATAAATAATAAATTATTATTATATTATTATTATTATTGTTAGGTGCAGCGAGGCATTGGGGTGTATGTGTGCAAGTATCTCTTAATATGCCAAAAATCCCTCTTCCGCACCACTATAAAAGAATGCATTAGTAAGGAACATTAGAGTTCTCACATTGCAATCTATTTCTTCTTCCCTCCTTCACCTCCCCAAAAAATCAGCTGGGGTCAAGATGCAGCTTGAACTTCCATTCATATATCCCAGTTTTAAGGCTATTATATTACAAACTAAATGGAGTGTCCAAGTGGGTGACAAGTGTCTCATCTCACTTACCCTCAATTAAAAATAATGGTGTGTGTTTTTAAAAGGAAACCTTCACTAATAAATTCAAGAACAGCAAAGCAAGTTAAATTGCAACCCCTAGCAGTGTGCTATTATCAGCTTGCCCCAGGATAATACACAGATTCTAGTAGCTAGAACACAGGTAGGTAGCCGTGTTGGTCTGCCGTAGCTGAAACAAAATAATAATAAAAATAAAATCCTTCTAGTAGCAACTTAAGAGACCAACTAACCATTCTGAAGGAAATCAGCCCAGAGTGGTCACTGGAAGGACAGATCCTGAAGCTGAGGCTCCAAGACTTTGGCCACCTCACGAGAAGAGAAGACTCCCTGGAAAAGACCCTGATGTTGGGAAAGATGGAGGGCACAAGGAGAAGGGGACGACAGAGGATGAGATGGTTGGACAGTGTTCTCGAAGCTACCAACCCGAGTCTGACCAAACTGCGGGAGGCAGTGGAAGACAGGAGTGCCTGGCGTGCTCTGGTCCATGGGGTCACGAAGTGTCAGACACGACTGAACGACTAAACAACAACAAAGTTTGTTATTGGTATGAGCTTTCGTGTGCATGCACACTTCTTCAGATGCTTCAGATTCTGTGTTGTTCATCCTGCGACTGTAAAACATCCACTCATGTCAAAGTGCAAGTAGATCAATAGGTACCACTCCAGCGGGAAGGTAAACGGCATTTCCGTGCGCTGCTCTGGTTCGCCAGAAGCGGCTTTGTCATGCTGGCCACATGACCCGGAAGCTGTACGCCGGCTCTTGGCCAATAAAGCGAGATGAGCGCCGCAACCCCAGAGTCGGTCACGACTGGACCTAATGGTCAGGGGTCCCTTTACCTTTACTGCTCTACCTGTAACATAGCAGGTGCCTACACTGTGGGAAACTCTGTGCTAAGAGGGAAGCAGAGGGAAAGGGAGCTTCAGGGCCAGACTAGGGAGGCCAATTGCAATTAAAGTTTTAAACCGTGAACAGCCACAGATAGGAAGAAATCAAACAGCTTCCCCACCACAATGCCAATGGAAAAAAACAACAAACTTGCTTTAAGCCCCTATTGCAGCAAAGACGCGGGTAGCGCTGTGGTCTAAACCACTGATCCTCTGGGCTTGCCAATCAGAAGGTCGGCGGTTCGAATCCCCGCGGCGGGGTGAGCTCCCGTTGCTCGGTCCCTGCTCCTGCCAACCTAGCAGTTCGAAAGCACGTCAAAGTGCAAGTAGATAAATAGGTACCACTCCAGCGGGAAGGTAAACGGCGTTTCCGTGCACTGCTCTGGTGCGCCAGAAGCGGCTTTGTCATGCTGGCCACATGACCTGGAAGCTGTACGCCGGCTCCCTCGTCCAATAAAGCGAGATGAACGCCGCAACCCCAGAGTCGGTCACGACTGGACCTAACGGTCAGGGGTCCCTTTACCTTTTAAACTTCTGTCTGTGCCTTATGAAGAGTACATTCGGAATGTAGAAAGCTACCTTGCATCAAGTCGAACCAAGGATCCATCTAGCTCAGTATTGCTACACTCCCTAGCAGCGGCTCTCCAGCTTTTCGGATAAGAATTCTCTACCTGGAGATGCCAAGTATTGAACCTGGGACCTTCGAAATGCAACGCAGATGCTCGACCACTGAACAGTGGCTTCTGTCTGCTCCACTTGGAAGTTCCAGCCCCTGGATAACTGCCTCGGAGACCTCAAGTTGGAAAATGCTCCCTCCAGGTATGGCTGGACAGAAATACCAATATGGCTATAAAGAGTTGGCCAAGTTGGGATATGGAGAACTGGTGTTGATTAAAGTGCAGGCAAGTCTGATAAGGGAGGGAAAAGGAAGGTATTGTTGTTTATAAATGCCTTGATTTACCGTATTTTTCGCTCTATAAGGTGCACCTGACCATGGGACGCACCTAGTTTTTAGAGGGGGAAGCCCCATTTTTTTGAGGATCAGCTCAAATTTCTGCAGCTTCTTTTGCAAAGGAGAAAAGCCCAATTTTTTGAGGATCAGCTCAAAGTTGTTGAGCTTACTTTGCAAAGGGAAAAAACCCTGTTTTGTGGGGTTTAACTCACAGTTCTGCAGCTTCAGGAAGCCATTTCTACAGTTTCCAGACAGATAATCTAATCAGCCAGTCACATGTCGCTGGGGAAACAGCCTCCCTCTGCAAGGGGGCGGGGCTGGAATCTCTCTCCCTTATCTCTCTCCCCAATTGTTTGCTAAGCAGCTGCTCAGCGGGCTTCCTTTCAACACCCCCTTCTCTCTCTCTCTCTCTCTCTCTCTCTCTCTCTCTCTCTCTCTCTCTCTCTCTCTTTTTAAAAAGCACGATCTGCTTTTGCCCCTGGGCAGTTCAGCTCCAGGGACCACACATTCGCTCCATAAGACGCACAGACATTTCCCCTTACTTTTTAGGAGGAAAAAAGTGCGTCTTATGGAGCGAAAAATACGGTATCATACAGATATAGAATTGTAGTTGGAAGGGACCACGAAGGTCGCCCACTCCAACCCTCTGCAATGCAGGAATATTTCACCCAATATAGATTAACAGTCTCTAGCTATACCACCCGAGAGCTACAGGTGAAACTCGAAAAATTAGAATATCGTGGGAAAGTCCATTTATGTAAGCAACTTTTCATTAGCTACTGGAGTTTAATATATGAGATAGACTCATGGCATGCAAAGAGAGATATGTAAAGCCTTTGTTATAAATGTGATGGAAACCCCAAAGTTGAAATTGTTAAGTTGGGGTTCTCATCAGCTGTACGCCATAATAATCACAATTATAACAAATAAAGGCTTGACATATCTCGCTTGGCATGTCATGAGTTTCTCTCATATATTAGTTTCACCTTTTATGTTGAATTACTGGAAGAAATGACCCTTTCCACGATATTCTAATTTTTCGAGTTTCACCTGTATATATACAGCAGGCTTTTTCTGGCCTGGTGTACTCAAGGTAGGATCTAGCAACTCTAAATTTGAAATATGTAAATATCACTGCTCCAAAATATATGTATGTACTGCCCCACCAAAGGTCTGTAAGGCAGTTTACAAGTAAACTAAAAAGTAAAGCCCTAAGATACTAAGGGACTGGGGGGGGGGGGCAGAGAGAGAGAGAGAGAGAGAGAGACAGACAGACAGACAGACAGACAGACAGACAGACACAGACAGACAGACAGACAGACAGACTAACATGAAATATAAAATAGAATAAAATCAGGGTAATACTAGGCCATAGCTGTCAACCCTCCCTTTTTTTGGCGGGAAGCTCCCTTATTCCAATGCCGTTTCCCGCTGCTATCCTGGATTATTGATATCCCTTAAATTTCCCGGATTTCAAAGGAAGCAGCTCCTCTCCCTCCCTGCCGGCCAGGGAGGCTCCTCAGCTGCATTACTTGGCTGCCAATAAGGAGTCTGAGACTGACTGGGGGCGGAGCTTGCAGGCCCTCACGCCCAGCCAGCCAGCCAGCCTGCCTGCCGTCTACGTGCTCGCTCTTTCGCTCACCCGTTCGCATGCAGCCTCTGGAGCGCAGGGTGGCGAGGCTATTTGGTGCCATTGCACCGCCCTCGCGGCATCCCTTATTTTCAAATCCGAAAGTTTGGAAAAAATCCCTTAAATCTGAAAGTTGACAGCTATGTACTAGGCTAATCCTACCAATGCATAGTGACAATGCAAGCCTTAAAAAGTATTAATCGATTTGAAGCTTGGAGAAATAAAAGTCATATTAACCTGGTACCAAAACTACCAATGTGGGTACCAGCTGATCCTCTTTAGGGACAGCATCCCACGCCCATCTTCCTAAGGACCACCCATTGTTCATTCAATGGGAAGATCCAAAGAAAGCCCTCGGTAACTGGAGTACAACTCCCATGCGGCCATTTGTTCTTCTGGGATGTTACAAGAGACCGGGGTAAGCCTTTTGGATGAAATCTGCCCCCGTCACAAACAAAGGGCAACACAATCAACTGCCCAGTGTTTCTAACAACTTTAGAAACCACTGTTCTCAGCAGACACCCACATCTAAGATCAGCTGAGCCCTTTAAAACATTTAAGCCAGGGGACAGCAACCTTTTTCAGCTGTGGGCCAGTCCACCATCCCTCAAACCATGTGTTGGGCTGGGCTATTTAGGGGGGGGGGTGAATTTATTTCTATGTCCCACAAATAACCCAGAGATGCATTTTAAATAAAAGCACACATTCTACTCATGTAAAAACACACTGATTCCTGGTCCGTCCACAGGCCGGATTGAGAAGGCGATTGGGCTGCATCCGGCCCACGGGCCTTAGGTTGCCTACCCAATTTAAGCCGTCACAGGATAGCATCACTCTTTCAAACATGGTGAATGTGTCTCAGCTTTGAATGCCTCCTTCCCAGCAGAAATGCCCATGTTTTATTATTTTCACCTCTTATGCTCGTAGCCTGCGTGGTGAGAGACATGTGAGCAAACATGCCCAAACTGCAAAGAGTGAGTTTTATAACCAACCACAACCGGGTCCTAGAAAGACACAGGTCTAATGGCATCAAGAGGATGTTTTGAGACAAACCCCACATAACTCAGCCAAAGGAAGGACATTTGCTTCCTTTGCCTCCAGCCTGTTTTTTCCTCTATATCCCTAGTTGCTATAACTCAGATCAGTGCTATGCACACCTTTCCAGTGCCTTTGCTGCTAAACTATTTTTTTATTATTATCCTCATTATTATTTATTGAATTTATATACCACCCTATACCCGGAGGTCTCAGGGCGGTTCAAGGGACCAACTGCTGCCCCACCATTTGAAGGAGCGTCTCCACCCCCATCGGTCAGCCCGGACACTGAGGTCCAGTGCCGAGGGCCTTCTGGCGGTTCCCTCGCTGTGTGAAGCCAAGTTACAGGGAACCAGGCAGAGGGCCTTCTCGGTAGTGGCACCCGCCCTGTGGAACCCCCTCCCTTAAGATGTCAAAGAGAACAACAATTACCAGACCTTTAGAAGACATCTGAAGGCAGCCCTGTTTAGGGAGGCTTTTAATGTTTTATAGATTGTATTTTAATGCTCTGTTGAAAGCCGCCCAGAGTGGCTGGGGAAAACCCAGCCAGATGGGCGGGGGTATAAATAATAAATTATTTATCTGGTACGCAGGCTGAGACCCTACCTGCCTGCGGACTGTCTCGCAAGAGTGGTGCATGCTCTAGTTATCTCCCGCTTGGACTGCCATGCGCTCTACGTGGGGCTACCTTTGAAGGTGGCCCGGAAACTACAACTAATCCAGAATGCGGCAGCTAGACTGGTGACTGGGAGCGGCCGCCGAGACCACATTACACCGGTCTTGAAAGACCTACACTGGCTCCCAGTATGTTTCCGAGCACAATTCAAAGTGTTGGTGCTGACCTTTAAAGCCCTAAATGGCTTCGGTCCAGTATACCTGAAGGAGCGTCTCCACCCCCATCGGTCAGCCCGGACACTGAGGTCCAGTGCCGAGGGCCTTCTGGCGGTTCCCTTGCTGTGTGAAGCCAAGTTACAGGGAACCAGGCAGAGGGCCTTCTCAGTAGTGGCACCCGCCCTGTGGAACCCCCTCCCTTCAGATGTCAAAGAGAATTACCAGACCTTTAGAAGACATCTGAAGGCAGCCCTGTTTAGGGAGGCTTTTAATGTTTAATAGATTATTGTATTTTAATGCTCTGTTGAAAGCCGCCCAGAGTGGCTGGGGAAAACCCAGCCAGATGGGCGGGGGTATAAATAATAAATTATTATTATTATTATTATTATTATTATTATTATAATAAAGGGGGGGACAGAAAATAGCACCCCCACCCCAGCCCAGAGACAGCAGACACACAAGTGCGGCTTAAACAATGTCAAAATATTTAATACGTGTTGCACACGCCAGAAGTTTACAATTGTCATACAAAAACACATCAACCGGAGGAGGAATATTGTACAAAGTGTCCTGGGGGGTCCTCTCTGCCAAGAACCTTTATAAAACAAAGGCTGGGAGTAATCGCCCCAGGGAGGTGTCGCTCAAGAGATCTGCAAACACAGTTCCAACACACCTTCTCCACCCTTCAAGCCTAGTGGCTTTATGGGCTTAGCCTTCCCCTCCCCCCCCCAAAAAACCAACCTAATCTTTCAACAAACTTTCCAACGGTTGCTCGGGAGAACATGTGCGCTGCACGAGAACAAGGCAATGGTATGACCTTCAGAACCGCTTCGACCGGAGGATGGATGGATGCAAAGAGGGCAGGGAGGGAGGGCAGGAAAACGCTGAGCTGCTTCCACGCAGGCTGCAAAATCACAGCCAGGGGGGACGGAGGCGAAGCCATCCCTCCAGCCCACCCCGTCCAAAGTTTTAAACGCAGCATACTGCCCTCGTCCAGTCGACCCCGCATCCCTCCGGGTGGCGCATGGAGGGCGCCTCTCGTCGAGAGCAGCCGGGTCGCTTGAAATCCGAAGCAAAACTGGATCGACGTGCAGCCACCCCTCTTCTTCTCTTCCCCCCCCCCCCAGGTCCCAATACAGTAATATGCAACTGGGGAGAAATGGCCAAGTTCAGAAAGCCACGATGGCCGTGCTCCAAGGGTTGAGGTTGCGCAGCATGGACTCGTCGCAGCAGATCGGCCCCGGCTCGGCGTCCGCGGCTGCTCCGGCCGATGCCTCGTCCTTGTCGTCTTCCTCGGCCTCCCTGGGCCGGCGGCGCCCGGCGCCCGAGGGCTTTTTGCCGAGCAGTCCCGAGAAGCTGGAGCCGAAGATGCTGATGAGGCTGGCCACGTTGCCCGTCTCCAGGTCGCCGCCGCGCTGCCTCGGGCTCTGCGGCTCCCGCTCCCTACGCGGCTTCTTCGGCGGGGAGCTCCCCGACGGCGCGCCCTCGCCTCGTTGCGCAGCGGCGCCCCGCTTCCTGGGGCAGCAGGGCGGAGAGGGAGCCTCGGCCGGCCGCTTGCCGACATCACCCGTCGAAGAAGAGCAGCCACAGCAGCGCCGCGCCAGCCGATTGGCTTCCCAATCCGGCGCGAGGTTCCGCTGCGACGGGGGAGCCGTGCGCTCCGAAGGCAGCGCCGCCGGCTGCAGGAAAAACGGAGGCGAGGGAGGGAAGACCGCCAGCCTCGAAGGTCCTCCTCGGAGTGGATCCGCACCGGGCGCCGCCATCGGCTCCGGAGCAGCAGCCGGGAAAGGCGCCGCCTGCGCGCCATCCAACTCGCTCAGGTAGACCTGCCGGGCGCTGCGCAAGACGAGCGACACCAGGAGGTTCCTGTGCAGCTTGACGCCGCCGCGCTGGCCCCGCGCGCAGTACATCTTGCCCAGCGAGATGCTGACGATGCGCTGCGCCTCCAGCTTGCAATCCATGCCCGACGGGATGCCCTCGTGGCGGGGCGCAGGGCCAGGAGGGGCGGCGCTGCGAGCCGCTCGCTGCCCAAAGCCAACGCAAGCGGGAGCGGCCCGTCTGCGCAAAACGCACGGCGATCCACGCGTCTCCGTCGAAGGAGCAGCCCGGAGAACTCTCAACACCCGCCGCTCTCCATCCCGCCGCCGATTGAAGCCAGCCCAGCCCGGAGCGCGTGGTTTTGAGAACGCAGCGCATTGCGCCGGAGCCAATCAGAGCTGCGGGCGGTTGCCCGGCTCCGCCCACTCCCGTCTAGCCTCCGGCGCGCGCCCGGCTTCCTCCCTCATGCGCGCGCCCGCCCCGCGCTCTCGGCCAATGGGGAGCGTGGGAAGCGAGATTCGAATGGGGCCTTGGCCCCGCCCCTCCCGCCTGCTGAGCCCGCGCTTCAAAAAGGCGAAGCGTTCCTTGCGCGCTGGGGGCTGCAAAGAAGGGGTTGCAAGAAATGATTTATGTGCAGATAACCGAACCTCTCACAATTCAACAGTAGCGTTTGTTCCCCCAGGAAGCGTACGTGTGCAGGATCGCAGCCTTTCTGCACCCTCTTGGTGCTTCCAGATTATCCAAGCTTTTTTAAATTCTTTTGATGTTGCTCACTCCCTGCTCTATTCCCGCCAACGAAAATAGGGAGATCCTAAGGTCCCTTTACCTTTATCCCATACCCTCCAACGTTTCTCCAATGAAATCAGGGCGATCCATACCCTCCAACATTTCTCCAATGAAAATAGGGAGATCCTAAGGTCCCTTTACCTTTATCCCATACCCGCCAACATTTCTCCAATGAAAATAGGGATATCCTATTCCGTATCCTATTCCATACCCTCCAACACTTCTCCCATGAAAATAGGGAGATCCTAAGGTCCCTTTACCTTGATCTTTATTCCATACCCTCCAACATTTCTCCAATGAAAATAGGGACATCCTATGGAAAAGCAGGGCATTCCGGGATCAAAACAGCAACTAGGACAACTCCTGTAAATCCAGGACTGCCCCTTGGAAAATGGGGACACTCGGATGGTGGACCATCACCCTAATCTCCCCTCGGGTCAATTTTTACAGAGCAAAAAGTGGGAATTCACACGAGATGAAAACATCTTTCTCCATATGAACAGCAAATGGTTGGACTGAAGTTAAAGCTGTTATAACCCGCATGGCATTAACTGTTTACACGGAGAACGATGCTGACTTCATCGTAAGGAATGCTGACATAATGCAAGCAAAACGCCTTGAACACAATGTTGTTATTGCAGAGCTTTCAATGTGCTTTGAATTTTACAGCTCCTTAATACTTAGCTGATGTAAAGCAAAGCTCACCCAAGTAACCTGTTTCCCCATTACAGAGGAAGTAAATAATGTGCTAATTTTACCAATGGGAAAGCTCATGCAGACTCAGTGAATCAGCAACAGCCATAGCTTAATAGCCAGGTCCTAGTCACTTCTGCCAAGCTATGGCCATTGGCCTATGAAATAATTAATCTTAAGCACAAGTAGGATTACAACCTAACTTATTTTTTTCTAAAAATGATTTACAGTGCAACCCTATACAGGCTTAAAGGTAAAGAGACCCCTGACCATTATGACCAAGTAATGTCTGACTCTGGGGTTGCGGCACTCATCTCGCTTTATTGGCCGAGGGAGCCGGTGTACATGTGGCCAGCATGAAAAGCCGCTTCTGGCGAACCAGAGCAGCGCACGGAAACGCCATTTACCTTCCCGCCGGAGCGGTACCTATTTATCTACTTGCACTTGGATGTGCTTTCGAACTACTAGGTGGGCAGAGCTGGGACCGAGCAGAGGCGTAGGAAGCCTCTTGGGCACCCGGGGCGGCGTTGATGCGCGGAGGCACCCCCTGGGGGCGGGGCATCCTGACGCATGCGTCAGGACGGAATGCGCATGCCCGGAAATCCCAGAATTTCGGGGCATGCGCAGTGCATCCCGGGTTTAAAGCAGCACGGACAGGGCAGCCCCACGAGCTGGCGCTCATGCGTGGCAACCCCATATTCTCCTTTCCCTTCCTCCCCCACAACAAACACTCTGTGAGGCATAGCTGTCAACCCTCCCTTTTTTTGCGGGAAACTCCCTTATTCCAATGCCGTTTCCCGCTGCTATCCCGGATTGTTGATATCCCTTAAATTTCCCGGATTTCAAAGGAAGCAGCTCCTCTCCCTCCCTGCTGGTCAGGGAGACTCCTCAGCTGCATTGCTCGGCTGCCAATAAGGAGTCTGAGACCGACTGGGGGCGGAGCTTGCATGCCTTGTGCAGCCAGACCCTCACACCCAACCAGACAGACAGCCTGCCTGCCATCTATGCGCTCGCTCTTCCGCTCACCCGTTCGCGCGCAGCCTCTGGAGCGCAGGGTGGCGAGGCTACTTGGTGCCATTGCACCACCCTGGCGGCATCCCTTATTTTCAAATCTGAAAGTTGACAGCTATGCTGTGAGGTGAGTGGGGCTGAGAGACTTCAAAGAAGTACCGGTATGACTAGCCCAAGGTCACCCAGCAGCTGCATGTGGAGGAGCGGAGACGCGAACCCGGTTCACCAGATTACGAGTCTACCTCTCTTAACCACTACACCACACTGGCTCTCTACAGAGATGCTGCAGCCCTGGTGGGTCCTGACCTGCACATGCCAGCTTGAGTTCCAATGTTGACTCTGGATGCCTGAATGCCCATCTTTCTAGATAGTCAAGGGGTGTGTGTGTGTGTGTGTGTGTGTGTGTGTGTGTGTGTGTGTGCCACATAACACTTGATTGCTGCTGCTGCTGCTGCTATGGAATTTATATAATTTGCATATTGAATATATAATTCAATATATATTGAAATTGTTCTGACATGTTAATTAGGCTGCCCTTCTACAGTTTGTTGCATCAAATATTTTTTGTTCTGCATATTAAAAAAAAAACCCACCCCATGTGCCGTTGCTGTTTTAGGCTCTCCTGCGTTTTTAAAAATATGTTTACAATCCATGCTATTTCCTTCCCTCTTCTGATATTTTGAGTATCTTGGTCCATAGAAATGCATTGCTATGTGGCACAGCGGCAATAGTCATAATTACATACTAGTCATAATTACTGTAGCGCTGGGTCATGTAAGCACTTCTGACAACACCTGACAGTTGCAGGCACCTGCAGGCTCATAACAACTGTCAAAATGTTTGCATATATGACTCTTCAGGTATACTGATCCACCCCCCCCCCATAATTACAGTCTTAATTTATGATGCTCCTCAACAACTATTTAGGATGAATCAGGATTAAGTGCAAACACAGAGAGCCAAAATCATTATTACAAAATCTCACTACAGCCTAAGAGAGACATGCTGCAATCAGTAATGATCAGTAATCATTTACTCCAGGCTGCAATTCCAGAGTTTTATATTGATTTTTTGCGCTCTCTCGCTCTTGGACGGGAGGTAGTACTAGGTTTCCTTGCACAACCAGAACACAATGTGACATTTCTGAGTAAACCTGCAATTGGGTTATGCAGCTGAATAATCATAGAATTGTAGAGTTGGAAGGGACCCCGAGGGTCATCTAGTCCAACCCCCTGCAAGGCAGGAATCTTTTGCCCAATGTGGGACTCAAACTCATGACCCTGAGATTAAGAGTCTCGTGCTCTACTGACTGAGCTACAATTTGTTCATTTTAGTAGATTTA
Source organism: Darevskia nairensis (assembly GCA_034642065.1). Classification (NCBI taxonomy): domain Eukaryota; kingdom Metazoa; phylum Chordata; class Lepidosauria; order Squamata; family Lacertidae; genus Darevskia; species Darevskia nairensis. Next base: position 1,490,310 of record JAWWNI010000384.1, on the reverse strand, counting down.
TTTATGAGCTGTAGCAGGCCTACCCAGGATAAGAACAAGGAGAATATCAGGTGGTAGCTCTCCTTGCGTTTATTCCTTGTGAGTCCCTCAGAGCTAATTCTCACAGAAGCAACTACAGTGGACGTTCGGGTTGCGAATGTGATCCGTTGCGGGAGGCACGTTCGCAACCCGTAGCGGCGCGTCTGCGCACGCGCGGGTCACGATTCTGCGCATGCACAAAGCGTGATTTAGTGCTTCTGCGCATGCGCAAGCGCCAAACCCGGAAGTAACCCGTTCCGGTACTTCCGGGTTCGGCGCAGTGCGCAATCTGAAAACGCGCAACCCGAAGCGTCTATAACCCGAGGTATGACTGTACTCTATTCCGAACTTAAAAATGGAAAGCGTAATGCTGGTGGTCAACAAAAGAGATTTGACTATACATGAATAAATTTCTATACCGTTTGGGTAGTTCTGTCCCTATAATTCCCAAAAGGAAAGCTTCTGGTTTTGTTTTTTACAAACATTATTTTAAACATCTTTTTCAATTCATTATATATCATTTCTCAGTAAGCTTTAACCTTACTACTAGACCACCGCCATATGATAAAAAGAGCCTTCTTTATCTTTACATTTCCAACCCTAACTCTTGGCCTTCCGTTTTAAATATCCCAGCAACAGCAACGACGCTTTGCTTCTTTTCGGGATCACTGAGATCCAGTGAACTGCTCCGAATGGCTGCTCTCATATTGTCGAAAGAGGAGCAAGAACGCATTGCCCTTTTAAGAAGTCAGGTGTTTTGTTCCTGGTTCCTCCTGTGGCTTTCTCCTTTCCTTTCCCTCCTCCAGACCCAGATTGATGTCATGATTAAATTTCAGTTGGAGTCAGTCCCATGGCTGCTTGGGAGTTCAGATCCTCTTGGGCAGCTTTGTTGTCTGTCTCAGGGAGAGCCAGAAGCTGAGTGTGTGTGTGTGTGTGTGTGTGTGTGTTGGTGTGTGTTGTGAACGCCACATGAGCTGCATTTCTCTTCCGCAGAGCCTGTGATTGGTTCAGAACCGGTGCTGGGGTTCCCTGCCTCTAGGCATTGATTGGTTAGATTATACAGTATTATAATCTTGGGTACTGATGCACTACAAACACACTGAAATGTTATTGGTTGTGGTCTGAGCTGTGCTGTTTTTCTCACTCTTTCAATGCCTCTGTCCTGGAGAAATGGCTTTAGCCCCCACCCCACCCTCGCATGGCGGTGGAAGGGAGAGAAGGGTGTAACTTTATGCGCTAATCTCTCCCTTGTGATCTAACTGTTCTGAAGGGTTTGACAAACAACTAACAATCCTCCCTCCAGCGCTCAGCTGCGACAAAGGTGCTTCCCCCCTTTTTTTTAAGAAGGGGGGAGGGTGAGATTTGATTTCTTAGTGACTGCAGAGCAGGTGATGACAGAGACAGGGGAACCTTTTCATGGAAGGAATAAATCAAATCGTAACCCCACCTAGAAGGGAAATCGGACCACACTATAAGGAAGCGCCAAACAGGAAACAGCTTGCGGTGTGCATTCATAATTGCAGAAAAGTGTCCTAAATTTGCATTTGTCATCCATTGAAGAAGTGCATAGTGTAGCCTTTAGGCAGTAGATATTGTTGACTAGGAACGTGTGGCATCCACATCCAGGCTGGTGAAAAGCCGCCGTGAGACTTATTCTCGCATACAGCATGCAGAATCTTGTCTGGAACCAATGGAAACAGAATGACAGAGCGGCATTAACAATTCTTACCAACAGCGTTTGCAGAGCAGTGAGGCAGGAAAACAAAGCCGCTGTCAGACAGAAGCTTGATTGTTAGAAGCCTGTGTTCAGATTCCTACTTCATCATGAAGCTCTCAGAAGAATTCTCTCCCCCCTTCCTCTATCATCTTCCCCCCCCTCCCTTCCTCTCCCTTCTCTCTCTCTCTCTCTCTCTCTCTCTCTCTCTCTCTCTGCTCCTTGCCTACCTTGCAAATGTGTTCCAGCCCCAGGGGTGAAACTAGGCTTTATTTCACCCACGGTGCCCCTCTGGAGACTTAAAGGTAAAGGTAAAGGGACCATAGCTGTCAACTATGGATTTGAAAATATGGGATTTTTTCTCCAAACTTTTGGATTTGAAAATAAGGGATGCCGCAAGGCTGCAAGCGAATGAGTGAGCGAAAGAGCGAGCGCGTAGACGGCAGGCAGGCTGTCTGTCTGGTTGGGCATGAGGGTCTGGCTGCACAAGGCATGCAACCTCCGCCCCCAGTCGGTCTCAGACTCCTTATTGGCAGCCGAGCAACGCAGCTGAGGAGCCTCCTTGGCCGGCAGGGAGGGAGAGGAGCTGCTTCCTTTGAAATCCGGGAAATTTAAGGGATATCAACAATCCGGGATAGCAGCGGGAAACGGCATTGGAATAAGGGAGTTTCCCGCCAAAAAAGGGAGGGTTGACAGCTATGAAAGGGACCCCTGACCATTAGGTCCAGTCGTGACCAACTCTGGGGTTGCGGTGCTCATCTCGCATTATTGGCCGAGGGAGCCGGTGTACAGCTTCCAGGTCATGTGGCCAGCATGACTAAGCCGCTTCTGGCGAACCAGAGCAGCGCACGGAAACGCCGTTTACCTTCCCGCTGGAGCGGTACCTATTTATCTACTTGCACTTTGACGTGCTTTCAAACTGCTAGGTGGGCAGGAGCTGGGACCAAGCAATGGGAGTTCACCCCGTCACGGGGATTCGAACCGCCAACCTTCTGATCGGCAAGCCCTAGGTTCTGTGGTTTAACCCACAGCGCCACCCGCGTCCATTCTGGAGACTTAACCCAGGGCAAAAACCCTGCCTAGCCTCATGGCCACAGCTGTTTGCTGTGAACATAAAAATGGATAATTTTAAAACAGGAGCAAATGTCCACATAGCCCTGCTTTAGATGAACAACAACAACAAAAAAGCTCCCTTGGGATGGTACAATTTTGTTTTTTTAAATCCTGGCAATGGGTAAAAGCTCTCATTTGTATTGTTGGCATCTGTCTGTCTCAAGAGACAATGTCGTGCATCTCTAGGGGTGAAGCCAAACTGCTGTGTTAGCAGCACCAAAGTGACCTCCCCAGGGCACAAGCCTGGGCAGTGTGGATAGAGGTCACAGGGTGCACAGACAACAAGACTCCCCTCTTGACCTCACTGATGTGGTCCAGCTGAGGTCTAGGAGAGACTCGGAGACAGCGTGGGCTGCTGTTGCTACACTGAGTAAACCACAAAGGTGTAGGCTGAGCCGAAGAGTTCTGGCACCCTGGCTCAGAACCTTTTGAAAAAGTCATTGTTTTAGTGCATTGCAAGTTCCCTCCCATCTGGGTTGCAGGAGTAATTGGGAAGGTGGTGGCAGCAACCATTGGATAGTAAGACCCACTTGGGCAGCCCTGCAAGGCTGTGGGGCAACAGATGAGGTGTAAAAGCCTCTCTTGGGAATCCCCTCTTTGTCATAAGCCTCACTGCTGGGTTGGTAACCAAAAACTAAGAAGGCCTTGAGGACATAGCTGTCAACCCTCCCTTTTTTTGGCGGGAAACTCCCTTATTCCAATGCCGTTTCCCGCTGCTATCCCGGATTGTTGCTATCCCTTAAATTTCCCGGATTTCAAAGGAAGCAGCTCCTCTCCCTCCCTGCCGGCCAGGGAGGCTCCTCAGCTGCGTTGCTCGGCTGCCAATAAGGAGTCTGAGACCGACTGGGGGCGGAGCTTGCATGCCTTGTGCAGCCAGACCCTCACGCCCAACCAGACAGACAGCCTGCCTGCCGTCTACGTGCTCGCTCTTTCACTCACCCGTTCGCACGCAGCCTCTGGAGCGCAGGGTGGCGAGGCTACTTGGTGCCATTGCACCTGGCGGCATCCCTTATTTTCAAATCCGAAAGTTGACAGCTATGCTTGAGGATAGTTCAGTCTGTAGGACATGAGACTCTTAAACTCAAGGTTGTGGGTTTGAGCCCCAAGTTGGGCGAAATCTTCCTGCATTGCAAGAGGTTGGACTACATGACCCGCAGGGTCCCTTCCAAGTCTACAATTCTTTGATTCTATGAAATGCAAGGATAATGCATCTTTTGCCAGCGCTTGCACCACTTTGGGTTTTTAAAAAGGTAAAGGTACCCCTGACCATTATGTCCAGTCGTGGACGACTCTAGGGTTGCGGTGCTCATCTCGCTCTATAGGCCTATAGGGAGCCAGCGTTTGTCCACTGACAGCTTCCAGGTCATGTGCCCAGCATGACTAAGCTGCTTCTGGCGAACCAGAGCAGCGCACGGAAACACCGTTTACCTTCCCGCCAGAGCAGTACCTATTTATCTACTTGCACTTGATGTGCTTTTGAACTGTTAGGTGGGCAGGAGCAGGGTCCGAGCAACGGGAGCTCACCCCGTCGCAGGGATTCGAACCACCAACCTTCCGATTGGTAAGCCCTAGGCTCTGTGGTTTAAACCACAGTGCCACCTGCGTCCCTACTTTGGGTTTTTAGCAACTAGTATTTGGTCAATAAATATATTGCCTTCGTGCCTATAATCTATTTATCGTTATCGTAGGCCAGTGATGCCGGACCTTGGCACGCCAGATGCTTTGGGACTACAACTCCCATCATCCCTGACCACTGGTCCTGTTATCTAGGGATGATGGGAGTTGTAGTCCCAAAACATCTGGAGTGCCAAGGTTCGCCATTACTGTCGGAGGCGCTGCTGGCCAGAATCCTCCCCCGTCTCTCTTTTTTGTAGCCACTGTTGTGTATAAGTTACAGGAGGGAAGCAAAATGCACACATTAGGATGTGCACAACTACAACACAATGCCCCTGCCTCTCACTAGGTAATACCCCCCCCCAAATAGACTTAATATAGTCAGTGTTGCCACTGGGAAAGAAACTGTGAGCACACAGCAGCACTGCCTTAACGGATTAAATTGCCTTTGTGGGTGGTTGTGAATGCATGGCCACCCCCTCCTGCCACCCCCACAACACACACGGCACCCCATCTATAGAAAGTATACTTAATGAGTACCTTATGGGGCAACCCTTTGAAGGGAAGGGGTGGAGTCCAGCTGCGTCTCCCCTACCTCTCTTAGCATCAGGGTTTATTCAATCGTTCCCTCTTTGCATTTCCCTGTACACCAGTGCGCCATTCTGCCCTGCAACAGCAAACATCTGCAGCACTTCAAGGGCTGGTGGGAATAAGGCAGGTTCTTCGATAAGGAACTTCCCTAAACCCTGAAGCCGCAATAAACATTTTGTCACATACAGAGGAGCATTTAAAAATAGATTTTTTTAACCATAAGTAGGACAGAATCGAGGGACGTGGGTGGTGCTGTGGGTTAAACCACAGAGCCTAGGGCCATAGCTGTCAACTTTCGGATTTGAAAATAAGGGATGCCGCGAGGGCGGTGCAATGGCACCAAGTAGCCTCGCCACCCTGAGCTCCAGAGGCTGTGTGCGAACGGGTGAGCGAAAGAGCGAGTGCATAGACCGCAGGCAGGCTGTCTGTCTGGTTGGGCGTGAGGGTCTGGCTGCACAAGGCATGCAAGCTCCACCCCCAGTCGGTCTCAGACTCCTCATTGACAGCCGAGCAACGCAGCTGAGGAGCCTCCCTGGCCGGCAGGGAGGGAGAGGAGCTGCTTCCTTTGAAATCCGGGAAATTTAAGGGATATCAACAATCCGGGATAGCAGCGGGGAACGGCATTGGAATAAGGGAGTTTCCCGCAAAAAAAGGGAGGGTTGACAGCTATGCCTAGGGCTTGCCGATCAGAAGGTCAGCGGTTCGAATCCCCGCAACGGGGTGAGCTCCCGTTGTTCAGTCCCTGCTCCTGCCAACCTAGCAGTTCAAAAGCACGTCAAAGTGCAAGTAGATAAATAGGTACCACTCCAGCGGAAAGGTAAACGGCGTTTCCGTGCGCTGCTCTGGTTCGCCAGAAGCGGCTTAGTCATGCTGGCCACATGACCCGGAAGCTGTACGCCAGCTCCCTCATCCAATAATGCGAGATGAGCGCCACAACCCCAGAGTCGGTCACGACTGGACCTAATGGCCGGGGTCCCTTTACCTTTACCTAGGGCAGAATCGGGAAATGGTAGGTACCATTCAACAGAGTAACAAGGCAAGGTGAAATATTTGCCGTGATACTCGAACTTTTTCACTTTCCCCGTCTAAGGCAATGGAAATATCTGCTGCCTGAGGCAAGGTTGCAGAAAGAAGACACAGCCCCGGGGCTCTGCACAAAAACTTAAAGCCAAGAAGCTTTGTTCAGCTGACAGAAGTCACCGCTCTGCCGAAAGCACCCGAGCAGAGACCTTTTAACAAGCCCCTTCTGCTGCTGAGATTTGATTGTGGAAACGGGTTTCGGGGTCCCAAGGTGTCTGTGCAGATTAAAGGATCCCCTCTGCAAAAAAAAGGTTGACAACAAAGTCCTTCCTCTAACAAGCCCTCTGCAAGGGAAGCAGCTTTTCAGAATAAGATCAGAGGTGCCGATGGGATGAGACAGAAAGGACTGCTTCTGGAGACCTGGGCCTGCGTCTACTTTCCCTGTGATCGGATACCTGGCGCTATAGCTCCGCGCCTTCACGGCCCTCTGACTCCCTTGAGAGCATGTCACAATAATGAGCAGAATCTTAAAGCGCAGGAGACAGCCTTTGAAATATTCAGTGCGGCTCCAATTCATATGTATGTTTGTTTCTGAAGTGCAGAGAGGGAGGAGGCAGGCGGTTCCCACTCCTTCTCCACCGCGGCCCCCACTTCCCTCTGCCTTATTTCAAAGACGGGCCTCGGTGATGCTTTCAGCTTCGTAATAATCCAGCGCTGGATGACAATGGAACACCTGAGGGAGATGACAGCCGACGAAGCCTTGGGAGTTCCACTTCAGTTCACAATGAAAGCAAATAGGTCAGGCAAACCCCGAACAAAGGAAGCCGGAGCTGCAGGAGGGTCCATGCAAAAACGGTGCAAGGGCCCGGCGGTCTTGCCGCTTTAACAGAACAAAAAATGGGAAGCATAAAGAGGCAGGTTTTGTTTTTCTTCCACAAAAAGTAGTGGAAGTGTGACTGGCTCTCCAAAGTGAAACCAACCTATGTGTCCTGTGTTTGGGGCAGGGGTTACTTTGCATTTAGAGGAGAGAGAGAGAGAGAGAGAGAGAGAGAGAGAGAGAGAGAGAGAGAGAGAGAGAGAGAGAGAGAGAGCTGGGAGTTTCTACTATGCTGAGTTAGTTAGAAATTGTTGTGCAGCCTTGGTACCCCACAAATTGTTCTCTGGGGAACTGGATGCAGGGGTAGGACGAGTTACAACTGAAGCTAAAGGAGCGCATTTGCCTCCCGTCTGCTTGTATATTTCTAAATATCATTGCAAACAGAGGCGTAGGAAGGTCAGGTGGTACCCGGTGCGGAAAAGTTCTTGTCACACCCCCCCCCCACATTGATTATTTATTTATTTATTTATTTGGCCTGCAAAAATGGTTTTACGTTATTTCATATTTTCTTACAAAGGAATCATAATAAGTAAAAACAAACTTTTATTTATATCCCGCCCTCCCCGGCCGAAGTCGGGCTCAGGGCGGCTAACATCAGATACATAACATGGATATAAAATCAGACAATAATTAAATTACCTCCTAAAAACATGTCAAAATCAAATTAAAGTCTAATTAGATGGCTTTCCACAGGGTTAGGGTTGGGAACAGTAAGTGCTCCACTGAATTGAAATTTCAGCCTTCACGACATAAGAAAACAGCCAAGTAAACAGCTATTTTCGTGGAGGAGGGTCAAGATATTAGTAAGATAAGACCTTTGGAGCAGGCATTTTCAAAAAAGAAAAAGTTTTTTATGAACCACCCTAGTAGGGCAGTAATTGTTCCTTGATAATTTGTCACCCCTTCCATGATGGAACCTGGGGCGGATCGCCCCCCGCCTCCCCCACTTTCTTCGCCCCTGAGAGAGAGAGAGAGAGAGATACATGGGAGTTTCTACTATGCTGAGTTAGTTAGAAATTGTTGTGCAGCCTTGGTACCACACAAATTGTTCTCTGGGGAACTGGATGCAGGGGTAGGACGAGTTACAACTGAAGCTAAAGGAGCGCATTTGCCTCCAGTCTGCTTGTATATTTCTAAATATCATTGCAAAGGCACACAGCATCGGTCTCTCTCAACAAAGGAAACAAAACCAACTATGGGGCCCTCAATGATGTTGTTGTTGTGGGGGGCTTACAGCACATAAAAAATGGTAAAACATTCGACATTAAATATTTCCTAATACAGGGTTGCCTTCAGATGTCTTTTAAAAGTAAAGTAAAGCTTATTTCCTTGACATCTGCTGGGAGGGCGTTCCACAGGGGAGGCGCCACTACCAAGAAGGCCCTCTGCCTGGTTCCCTGTAACCTCACTTCTCGCAGTGAGGGAACCGCCAGAAGGTCCTCGGATCTGGACCTCAGTGTCTGGGCTGAATGATGGGGGTGGAGCTGCTCCTTTAGGTATACCGGGCCGAGGCCATTTAAGCTTTAAAGGTCAGCACCTGAGGTTGGCAGGTTTCAATTCTGTCCCCCATCCTGTTTAACATCTACATGAAACTGCTGCGTGGGGTCACCTGAAATTTCGGAGCATGTGGTCAGCAATATGCTGATGACACACAGCTCTCCTTCTTTATATCTGCTGGTGAGGCAGTGGATATGCTGAACCGATGTCTTGTTTTGGTAATGGACTGGATGAGAGCCAACAAACCGAAGCTTAGTCCAGATAAGATGGACTGTTAGTGGGAGATTCCCTAGACAGGATGGATAGGAAGTTTGTGTGCCCCTGACAGGGTTACACTCCAGATACACAGCTTATGTACATTCCTGGAACCAAAGTTCACATGAGGCTCAAGTGCCTGCCATCAGCTTGGGCTGTTAGCTCAGCTACACCCCTATCTGGAAAGGGATAGCCTGACTTCTGTTGTCTATGCTCCGGTAACTTCTAGGTTAGATTACTGCAATGCACTATATGGGGGGCTGCCTTTAAGATGGTGCAGAATTCAGTGGCCGGGTTGTCCACCAGGGCAAGACAGTCTGAGGACAACCTGGTGCCCTTCTGGAGTTTAGTGCTGCAACTCCCATATATCTGGCGGTTCCCTCATCTGGCGGTTCCCTCATTGCGAGAAGCAAAGCTACAGGGAACCAGGCAGAGGGCCTTCTCGGTAGTGGCGCCCGCCCTGTGGAACGCCCTCCCATCAGAAGTCAAAAGTACTAACAACTATCTGACATTTAGAAAATGCCTGAAGACAGCCCTGTTCAGGGAAGTTTTTAATCTGTGACATGTGTATGTATTTTAATGTTTGTTGAAAGCCGCCCAGAGTGGCTGGGGAGACCTGGCCAGATGGGCGGGGAATAAATAATAAATTATTATTATTATTATATGTGCTGGCAGGGGCCAATGTGAGTTGTAGTGGGCAGCACGTTAGTGAAGACTAAGCTGGTGGTTTTTCTCGTTTTTAATGGTACATTCGTAAATTGCCTTGAGGGACGTGCAAAAGGCTACTCATACATTTGTTTCGCAAAACCTACGCACCGCTTTCTCGATTGTAGAGAACCTCAACTCCGGTTGTAATGACAAGTCATCTATTCCAGCACGATTTCTCTTAAAGAGGACCAGGAGCTTGGAAACTTGAAGGCAGGGCCCAGTTCTCTTCATGAGGTACAGTACTGTTTTCATCATGAATGGCAGAGTGGCTGTTCCATGAAGATCCCGCTCCTTTATTTATTACTTCGTTAAATTTATACACCGCTTGATTGTGGGGGTGGGGTGAGGACCCTCAAAGCAGTCCAAGAAAAAACCCCACCACTCTAGTTTAAGAAACATACAGAAGTAAAAATCCTAAAACAGATTAAAATCACTTCAGCGTTCTGAGTATCTGTGTATCACGATTTAAATCACAATTTAAATCCCTAGCAGGGTGGATAAAAATCAACATGTTTAAAAAAAAAAAATCAAAAAAATCTGATTTAAATAAAAAAAATCTGATTTAAAAAACTTAAAAAAAATAAATGGTTGATTTTTATCCACCCTGCTAGTGATTTAAATCGTGATTTAAATCAGTTTGATTTAAATCAAATCCACCCTGTATAAAATACATTTTGGGGTTTGGGCCCGGCTGCTTTGCAAAGGATGCTCTGGAAGAGGCACCGACGACAACAAGCCCCGCCCCTCACCTCCCTCGCCTTCACCCCGCCCGTTTTAGAAAGGGGCGAGCCTTCCTCCGGCTCCCGCTTCACGTGACTCGAGGCCTCCGCCTTCCCTCCTCCAATGGGGAACCTTCCCTTCTCTCCCCGTGCTTGGGGGAAAGAGAGGGCGGGGAGTCACGTGAGCAGAAGGAGCCTATAGCCGAGCGGGCTCGCGGACGCTGGGCGGGAAAGAAGGAAGGCGGTGGGGGTGGGGGGAGGGGCAGCGGCTGCCTCTGAGGGGAGGACGAGCGACACCGCCGACGACCCTCAGCAGCAGCAGCAGCAGCAGCCGCCTCCGCCCGAGGGACCCGGCGGCCTGGCCTGGCCGAGGCGCGGGACGGACGGGGCGGGCCGCTGCGAGCGGAGCCATGTCCATGGAGGACCCCTTCTTCGTGGTGAAAGGGTGAGTGGGCGCCGAGGAGGGCAGGCCTCTCTCTCGCTCTCCCCGGGGTGGTCGGCCTGCGCCCGGGAGGCTCCCGGGGACCCCCGCGGCCCACACGAGGAACCAGGGCCGGAGGCGGCGCGGGGACGTGGAGAGCGCCGCTCTCGCGGTCGGATCCTGCCGCCGTCTCTCCCGCGAAGGGGCAGCTGCGAGGGGCCCGGGTTGCCTCGGGGCGGGCAGGTTTAACTGATAAATGATAATAATTCATTAATAAGCATCGTTATATCAACTACTACTACAACAATTATTGTTGTTGTTGTTATTATTTAACAGCAGCAGTAATAAGAAACATTATATAAACAAAAACATGATTGACAGCAACAGCAGTAATAATAAGCATCATTATATAAACAAAAACAATTATCATTTAACAACAGCAGTAATAATAAGAATAGTAAGCATTATATTAACAACAATAGTTGTTGTTTAGTCGTTTAGTTGTGTCCGACTCATCGTGACCCCATGGACCAGAGCACGCCAGGCACTCCTGTCTTCCACTGCCTCCTGCAGTTTGGCCAAACTCATGTTAGTAGCTTCCAGAACACTGTCCAACCATCTCATCCTCTGTTGTCCCCTTCTCCTTGTGCCCTCCATCTTCCCCAACATCAGGGTCTTTTCCAGGGAGTCTTCTCTTCTCGTGAGGTGGCCAAAGTCTTGGAGCCTCAGCTTCAGGATCTGTCCTTCCAGTGAGCACTCAGGGCTGATTTCCTTCAGAATCGATAGGTCTGATCTTCTTGCAGTCCATGGGACTCTCAAGAGTCTCCTCCAGCACCATAATTCAAAAGCATCAATTCTTTGGCGATCAGCCTTCTTTATGGTCCAGCTCTCACTTCCATACATCACTACTGGGAAAACCATAGCTTTAACTATACGGACCTTTGTTGGCAAGGTGATGTCTTTGCTTTTTAAGATGCTGTCTAGGTTTGTCTTTGCTTTTCTCCCAAGAAGCAGGCGTCTTCTAATTTCGTGACTGCTATCACCATCTGCAGTGATCATAGAACCCAAGAAAGTAAAATCTCTCACTGCCTCCATTTCTTCCCCTTCTATTTGCCAGGAGGAGATGGGACCAGTGGCCATGATCTTAGTTTTTTTGATGTTGAGCTTCAGACCATATTTTGCACTCTCCTCTTTCACCCTCATTAAAAGGTTCTTTAATTCCTCCTCACTTCCTGATGGTTTGTTGCCTGCCTTGGTTCAGGAAGGGGTGCCTGGGTCTGGGTCCTTGTTTACCTGAGGGGACATGGACAGCACTGTGGAAATGGCACGTTTTTTAGTACTGCATTTGCTCCCATTTCCCCCCTCCCATTGTGTGTTCATTCATAACCTTTTGGTTATAGCCCTCAGGAATGCACCCATCATTTTATTAGCATTTTGCTGACCCATGGGCATTTATGAGACTAAAGGCTGAAACAAGGTTGCTGATACTCTGTCATTTTTCGTGTCCATCACGTTTTTTAAAAGATCATCATGTTCAATGAATGAGATTAAAGTTTTTCATGATGATCTTAATTCTCAGCCTATCATTAGAATATTGATTTGACAGTCACAAGAGTCTCACACATTAGCATCTGGGTTCCCTGAATTTCCAGCAAGCATATTTTCCTTCTTCAGAACTAGCTGTGCAGAAGATGTATATAACTTGAAAAGATGACTCTACAAAGCAAATTATAAGGACAAGGTTATGCATTCTTTGAAAGCTTGACAGCATTCTTTGAAAGCTCTAAACGGCCTCGGTCCTGTATACCTGAAGGAGCGTCTCCACCCCCATCATTCTGCCCGGACACTGAGATCCAGCGCCAAGGGCCTTCTGGCGGTTCCCTCACTGCGAGAAGCAAAGCTACAGGGAACCAGGCAGAGGGCCTTCTCGGTAGTGGCGCCCGCCCTGTGGAACGCCCTCCCAGTAGAGGTTAAGGAGATGAACAACTATCTGACATTTAGAAGATACCTCAAGGAAGCCCTATTTAGGGAAGCTTTTAACCTGTGATATTTTAATGTATTTTATACCTGTTGGAGGCCGCCCAGAGTGGCTGGGGAGACCCGGCCAGATGGGCGGGGTACATATAAAAGAATTATTATTATTATTCAGGGGTTTTAAGGACAGAATCAACTGAACAGAACTTGACAAGCTAATGATTGCCTAGAGATGTTTGTTAAATTTGTAGGAAAATGGAGGGACACACAATTGTTTGTGACGGAAGGATGAGGATAAGTTCATGAATTGCAAACTCCCTATCTCGTGAAAATGTTGTTCTAGAAAGTTAAACATGGAAATTAGCAGCATTGTTTAGCAATTGTGAATCTTTCCAACATAGTTTGTCCATAGTTAGATCTGAAGTGTCATTGGCATGTTTTACCTGAAATGAAATTCCTCAACCCCTCACTCACCACAACCTGCATGTCAACTACGGGTAATTGCTTTTAGATGTCTTTAATTGTAATTGTTTTTAGAAAGTTTTAACTGCTTTATTGTTTTTGTTTTGTGTATCTGTTTGTCACCCGGGATCGTTTGAGAGGAAGAGCAGGGTTAAATAAATAATTTCAACTTACCTGATATCAGTGCATTTCACTCCTGTAGGTGATGGTTGGAAGCTTACGTCAGAATGAATTTCCCTTCAAGTACACCTCTTAAATCCATTTTGAAAGCTTGTCTAGCATGAGGAAAGAGGCAGGAACAGTGCACAAGTTGTATACTGGGCGCCATGTGGGAATAGCATTTCCAGATGTACAGGACCAGATTAACAGGAACTTGAATTGATAGCTAACTAGAGGTGAAATATGTTTGGCTTTTACCATTTTCAGAAAATTAACGATTCAAGTAAGGACGTTGTAAAGTGAGGAGAGAGCATAGATATCTGTAAGCTGTACTGTATTGAATAGTCTAAACATTGACTATAATGGTAAGCTGACCAGAAAACTCTTCAGAAAGTACCCTATATACTCGAGTATAAGCCTAGTTTTTCAGCACATTTTTTGTGCTGAAAAAGCCGCCCTCGGCTTATACTCGAGTGAGGCAGGCAGTGGCTCCTATGAAGCTTTCCCAGGTTTTTTGTGGTAAAATTGGGTGCCTCGGCTTATATTCGGGTCGACTTATACTCGAGTATATACGGTATGTTAGTGAAAAGCGTGCTAAAGAACCAGAACCTAGTTCAGTCATCTTGCTGTCTTCCCATAGCTGTTGCAAAAAAATTCACAAATTGGACCTGCAAGCACAATTATCTTCTTTAGCTGGTGTATGCACACAGATTTCTCTCACATGTGAGAAACATTGGGCTGGGGAGGTAGTATATGAACTGGCTCATATTTGATGATTTATATTTGAATATAGGCAAATAAGAACATTGTTCTATAAGCGCAGATGCTCAGCAGTTGTAAGTTGACACCTGTATATAAATAATTATGAGACCATCTAGCAAATTTTAATGTTCTATTTTGTTCATTTTCCCTTCACTTCCAGGGAAGTTCAGAAGGCGGTGAACACTGCGCAGGGGCTGTTCCAGAGATGGACAGAACTCCTGCAAGATCCATCCACCGCTACAAGAGAAGAAATTGACTGGACCACTAATGAACTGAGGAACAACCTAAGAAGCATTGAGTGGGATCTTGAAGACTTAGATGAAACTATTAATATCCTTTGGGTTTCCAGATGTATAGATACACAAGCCTACATTGTACATGCCCAGATGATTTTGGCACAAAGTTACTCAGTTCAACAAATAAGCAAGTTTTGGTATAACATGTCATCTTGGAGGCGTTGCTGAAACCAGAAACTTAATTCTTCTTACGCCACAAATTATTCTTTACAATGACCGTTCATATTTGTTCTCCCATATGCTATCATTTAAGATAAGAAAGCATTATTAGAGGCAAAGTCCTTTATTAGCTATAACATCTACTCACTCAAATGGCATCAAAATTGTTCAAATTTTAATTCTGAGTACTTGAAGTAAAAGTTTTTAAAATACGGTTATTCAGTCCAAAGGCCCCTCAAGGGATATACAAGAATATAATTTTTAAAAATAAAAAACCCAGTCAGTTTTTAAAAAGGACACAAATGCTCAGCACATATCCTGAAAAAAGTCTCTAGATTGCATTCCTCCTTTTTTTCCTTTATGTAGAAAACGTAATTGCTTTTAAAAGGTCGCGTTAACAATGGCTATATGTTATGTAGGAACTTTATCTCAAATATAGTTTCCTTTACTGACTATTCCCAACGCATTGTTGAAGCAAACCCTCGAAAATTCAACCTTGATGCAACAGAGCTAGGAGTAAGAAAAGCCTTCATCACAAGCACACGACAGGTGGTCAGGGTAAGGCGTTTGGCTTTCCTAGGTCCGAGGAGGCGACTGCATACAGAACAAAGAAATCTTGTGTCTTAAAGTGTTTAGTACACTTCGTTGAAGCAAGGCAGGTCATAAGGGCCACTTTACAGAACAATCCTTCTCATAAGACAGTCCAATTGTATTTAGGATTGCAGCTTTCATCTTCTAATGTTAGATAGCATTACAAACAAACTTCTATTAATAAAATGTTATACTTTAAAATAAATATCCAGGCATTGAGAAGCTCTCACCAGTTATTGTGGGTAGATGCCTTTTTGTTTGTTTGTTTTTGTTTTGTTAAAAAAAACCACTGCCCAGTATACAATAGAGCAGCTTTATTTTAAAAATTAGCATGTCTCTAACTTATGCTAACACCAGAATAAAATTCTTATTCTTTTTTTCTTTACTAAACAGGATATGAAGGATCAAATGTCAAACACTTCTGTTCAAGCACTGGCTGAAAGGAAAAACAGGCAGGTCAGTATTGCCTTGATTGCCTTCGGACTTGACTGCAGAATTTGTGAGATATGGCTGGTCTATTCGAAAGACAGTGAAAGAGGCACAGCAGATGCACAGCATTCAAAAGAGAAATGCTGAGGCATGTTGCTTGACCCATTTTTAAAAGTCTGGTTCTGGGAATGTGTTGTGATCTGACTTGAGTTGTGAGATTTTTTTCTTTATACACAGAAACTGCCCACTTGTTTCCCGTTTTGTTCACTGATGTGCAGGTCCTTCTGGGAGAAAGTGGAACTCACGGCTGGAGTTCTGGGGCTGACAAGTACGGCCGCTTGGATCGCGAAATGCAGTCGGTAAATTCCCACTTCATTGAGGAGCAGCAAGCACAGCAACAGGTAGAATGTTTCCTATGGACAGCTTCGTGTGGATGGATGTGTTTGCATATATTTGTGCGTGTGTATGCAATCAGAGAGACAGACAGCCGCTGACATTGGAGGATTTCCAGAGAAGCTTTGGCCTCAGGACTGATGTGTTCTCTAGGACACACAGGCACAACTTTTCATAGCTCAGTTAGGGAACCAGGATGAGGAAGGAAGGAGTAGAGAAAAGTAGGTGACAGAGGGAAACTCCTGCAGTCCTTTAGGAGATGGATTCATGGGGTGACAGTGACTAAAAAGTGACCACTAACCTCTTCCATCTGTTCTGTTGTCTATGCTCTTGACAACCTCTAAGTTAGATTACCGGGGGGGGGGGGTTATTGGGTTGTTTATGTTTTATTATCTATTTTGTGTTCTCATTTTGTATTTTTATGTTGTGAATCGCCCTCTGGTATTCAGGAGAAGGGTGGTACACAAATTTAACAAAGAAAATAAAATAAAGAACATTGCTAAAGACCTAGCTTCCAGCAGAGTTATTATGCACCTTCTTGAAAAACAGCAGTAATTTACACCCAGTTCAAATAAATGCATATTACTGAGAGTCAAAGCAGACGATGCTCAAATGCAAACAAAGGAATCCAATCTTCCTCTGAGTTCAGGACAAGCATGCATAGCTTAATGTGAGGTATCAGTACTTTTCAGAAAGGGAGACGTTCTGGAAAGGGAGTTTGGGACATGAAACTGGGAGCAGACTTTATGGCTGGAAGTTCTGTGCTTTTTCTTTAAAGCTAGTCCTTAGAGCCCTTAATGTTAGTCCTTAGAGCAGCCTTCCCCAGCCTTCAGATATTTAGGACTACATCTCTCATTATCCCTGACTGTTGGCTATGCTGTCTAGGGCTGATGGGAGCTGTACTCTACCTGGAAGGCATCAGGTTTGGGGAAGGCTTCTCTAGATGCTCAAGAAATTAAGATTGGATGCATAGGGAGGTGCTATTAGCATTTTAGGCTGCCACTTGCAGTTGCATATAATGTTTTAACTACACAAATACCCTCCTCTTTTATGGGTACCAGTTAATCATCGAACAGCAGGATGAACAGTTGGAGCTGGTCTCTGGCAGCATTGGTGTATTAAAGAATATGTCCCAGCGTATTGGAGGAGAGCTGGATGAACAAGCAGTGTGAGTATTTGAATATAACATGTTGCTAGCCACTATGGAGAACAAAGTACTAGATGAGATTAGCTTTTTGTCACATCAACCAGGGCTTTTTTAAAGTACTCGACCAGCACCAAAAGCAATGTGAGGAATTCAGTGTAGTGCTCTGGCAATTATTCCGTCAGTCCAAGCATTTCAGCTTGCCAAACAAAACGATCTTTTCTCTCCTCCCCTTGTGTGTGGGGTGTGTTTGGGGTGTGTGTGGCGCCCGGCGGGGTGGGGGGAGGAATCCCCGTTGTGCCAAGTTGGTTTCTGCTAGCAAGACTCAAATTAGTTGAATTCAGTCCCCCAAAATAGTCTGAGCCAAGATCCACAAGACTGTCTGGCATTTATCAAGAATTTTGACTTTTTAGTCCTGTTTATTTTCCTGTGATGTGGCAGGTAGCAGACGTAAGATATATTTCTTCTATTCGACCTGCAGTAATATTTCTATCTACTTATGCTAAATCTTGGAAGGCAATGTCACCTTGGCTTGTGCTTCATCTTGATTATTGTAACTCGCTCTACGCGGGGCTGCCCTTGAATCTGACCCAGAAACTCCAGCGGGTGCAGAATGCCGCGGCAAGGCTCCTTACGGGGTCTTTGCCGCGGGACCACATTCATCCAGTGCTCTAACAGCTGCACTGGCTCCCGGTGGAGTACAGGATCAGGTTTAAGGTGCTGGTTTTGATCTTTAAAGCCCTATGCGGCCTAGGACCTCGTACCTAAGGGACCGCCTCTCCTGGTATGCCCCGTGTAGGACCTTAAGGTCCTCAAATAATAACATTTTGGAGGTCCCGAACCATGAGGATGCTAGGCTGGCCGCAACTAGGGCCCAGGGCCTTCTCAGTAGTGGCCCCGACTTGGTGGAATGGTCTGTCAGAAGAGACTAGGGCCCTGCGGGATTTGGCATCTTTCCGCAGGGCCTGCAAGACAGAGCTGTTCCGCCTGGCCTTTGTTTTAGTTTAACCCTGATGTTTCATTTATGGTTTGATTGGTGGGCTACTTAAAAATGAGGCTGCATTTTAAACTTTAAATCGTATTTTAACTTGCATTTTAATTGATTGTTTTGTATGTTTTGTTGTGATTTTATGGGTGTTAGCCGCTCTGAGCCCGGTCTTTGCTGGGAAGAGCGGGGTATAAATAAAAATTTATTATTATTATTTATTTATTATTTAGCCTAAGCTTTTGATTATAATAGTGAAGTGTAGAATGAACCGTGAGAGAGACTCAACTGTGTTTGGGAAGGAGGCATGTGGAGATGAGCCTCAGTAGAAGATACTGGAGCATGGGCAGGTTGGGAATGGGCATTCCTCCAGTTATTTGGGTCTTAAAGACAAAACAAAGCAAAACTTGGTGGCTCCCACCTCATAACTATTTCCCTATGTAGTTGCCAGATTTTTGTAACAAACCCTTCTCCTACGCTAGGTTGAAAGCTTAGTCTGACATACCCTGCTCTCTTCTTGTGGTTCTAGCATGTTGGATGACTTTTCTCATGAGCTGGACAGCACTCAGTCACGACTAGACAACGTTATGAAGAAACTTGCAAAAGTGTCCCATATGACCAGTGGTAAGTAGCCTGGAGTGGAAATGGGTGATGTTAAAATGTTAAGTCGTCTTTTATTGCAGGGGGCTCAACTAGGACATCACCACTCATAATGAGCAAGAATCGTTTTAAGCTGATACGGGTAGGTGCCAGCTCTTGTTTCTTCTGCTGGTGCCATCCAAGCAGACTGCTTGTCCCAAACCTGTAATGGTTGGAATTCTAAGGCAGCTGGTGTAGGCCTGAGCTACTCTGGAAACATCATAATATAATATAATATAATATAATATAATATAATATAATATAATATAATATAATATAATATAATATAATATATATAAATATATATAAATATATATATATATATATAAAATAATAAATTTATTATTTTTACCCCGCCCATCTGGCCGAGTTTCACCAGCCACTCTGGGCAGCTTACAGTCAAATGTTAAAACAATACAGCATTAAATATTAAAAACTTCCCTAAACAGGGCTGCCTTCAGATGTCTTTTAAAAATAGGATAGCTGCTTACAGTGGGACCTCGACTTCCGAGTACCTCGACTTACGTTGTTTTCGAGTTACGAGTGACTTCCGCGGGGAAAAAATGGCTGCCGCATCCGAATTTTTCCGACTTCCAAAAGGAAGTCGCGGCCGTTTAGATAGGATTTCTTCGACTTAACGAAGATTTGATGCGGCGTTCTTCGACTTACGAATTTTTTCCGCTCAATGCATCCCTATGGGGACTCGACTTACAAGTGTTTTCGACTTCCGAAGATCGCGTCGGAACGCATTATCGTCATAAGTCGAGGTCCCACTATATTTCCTTGACATCTGCTGGAAGGGCGTTCCACAGGGCGGGCGCCACTACTGAGAAGGCCCTCTGCCTGGTTCCCTGTAACCTCACTTCTCGCAATGAGGGAACCGCCAGAAGGCCCTCGGTGCTGGATCTCAGTGTCCGGGCTGAACGATGGGGGTGGAGACTCTCCTTCAGGTATAAATAAATCTACCCCGCCCATCTGGCTGGGTTTCCCCAGCTACTCAGGGCAGCTTCCAACAAAAGATTAAAAATTCATTAAAAACGGCAGCATAGCACTGCATTTAGAAGAAAGCAGGTGCTATATCAAATCCATTTTAGTGTATATGATGCAGAGTAATTGTTTGTTTCCAGGGACGCATGCAACATGATAGACATACTCTTCATTCACAATCTTGTGAAATGCCAACTGTTCACTATCCCTGAGTGTCTAGCTGGAGACTGAAGAGAAAAGGCTTTAGAAACCTGTGCTTGAAAAAAACGGGAGGAGGGGGGAGAGAAACCTGTGCTCAGGTAGTTTGAATTGTGTGTCTGCCGCTAAAGAGCTTCACAATCCTTTCTTTATATCATTTCTATTTTGTGTGTTTTACAGTGGTTGCATATTCAATAAGTAAACTTCAGAGATATTTGAATGGTTTGAGGTTTCCAGCTGACCTGATTCCCAGAGTGTGGATTTAAATTGCGTCTTGCTTTTCCCGCTGCAAGTTTTAGAAACTAGACGCAGCTCTGTTTATGTGGAAGCATTTACTTTGGTGCATTGCTTTTCCAGCTGCACCTGTAGGCACAATATGAACACAGCCTCTTGAAATTCTTCCTGCACACGTTTCCAAGCTTCTCTATTTGTTCCTCTTGTTGAGGGATAATAAGAGCAGCAGCTCAGCTGCCATAGGCCGGGCCCTTCTGGGATCTTAGTCTTGGAAAGGGATTATGGACCAGCACCAGAGAGAAGGAGGGAATGCATTGTGAATCAGGGAGTTTGCATACCAAGGAGCCTATCATTTGTTACATGAATTCTCCTGACATCTGATTGAACTGTTCCAAATACAGGCGTTTCTTTAAAAGGGCCTACAACACCACCATGTCTTCTCTTGCTGCTGGCTTTTCTGGCCTCAGTTAGCTTCTTTCATGTCAGCAGAGAACTAATCCGTATGTGTTCCATTGCAGATCGGCGACAGTGGTGTGCAATTATCATTCTCTTTGCTATCCTGCTGGTGGTGCTTATTCTGTTTTTTGTGCTGTGATGAACTGGCACACCGATACTTTTCCTAGCTTCCTTCTTGATGAAATATCAGATAACTCTTTCTGCCCAGAGAGACTTCCCATCATAGAAAAACAATGCTCTTCTGTGAATGGAACACTGGTGACATGACTCACTCGCTCTCTCATGGTTCTTCTGCCTATCCTCATCAACTTTCCTGAGGTGCAAAAATGGAAGACTAACAAATGCCCAAACTCTGCTGTCACTGGAAGCGAAGCTTTTGGGTTTCGGACATTGCTGTTTTTCTGTACTCCTCTGTAAGAGAGGTGGTTTAGCATGGAAGAAACCAACATCTGGCCCCACCTCCATCCTGTTGCAGGTATGAACCTCTTCCAGGAACCACTCCAGACTCTTCTTCCGCTTGTTAAAACAGAATTCTTGGCAATGTTAAACCAGCATGTGCACTCACAGACAGACATGTCTTGCAGGAAAGCTTTCCTTCATGGGCCAACTACACAGCACTGCCCTGCAAATAAGTGTGGGTCCTCAGTAGGAGAAAAGGGGCAGTAAATGCAGGGACTAAATTCACACTAGGTATTTTCAGTTTCTCCCCTGGAACAGGAGTTCACAGTTAACTGCCACGTGTAAAGAGCTGTGTGCCACACTGTTGAAATGCTGAATTACAAAA
This sequence comes from Darevskia nairensis, assembly GCA_034642065.1. NCBI lineage: Eukaryota > Metazoa > Chordata > Lepidosauria > Squamata > Lacertidae > Darevskia > Darevskia nairensis. Next base: position 1,469,111 of record JAWWNI010000384.1, on the reverse strand, counting down.
AAAAAAAAAAAAGTACACACCTGAGCCTTTAAAACAAAAAATCAGGCAAGGCAGATACATGTGTGTGGGGAAACCGTGGACCCTGAATGTTGAAAATACACCTAAGATGAATCTTGGCACATACTGAAAGCAGGGGCCATTGCAAGTCCTGTTGCTCTAATCTGGGCCCTGGGTTGGTGATGCTGATTTCTGCATTTCATTCAGTGAGGCAGACCTGGCTCTAGCAAGTTAGTATGAATCTTGAGCAAAACCTACTGTTGGAGTTTGAACTGTAACCAGACTGCAGGGTCTGACCCCCAGGCAGCTAGAGCTCGACTCCCAATTTTGAGAGCTTTAAACTCAGTTTTACTGCACTGCAAAGTGGAAACGCTTTAAAGCGTACTGTAGCTAAAATCTTGCCTGTGTTTTTTTGCGTGAGAGAAATAGTTTTGGCTTTGAAAGTAAGCCTTCTGAAAATAGCAACTTACCAGGAGGGGTTCGGCTCCTTTTTGTTTCTGCTGCTTTTTATTAACAGCTGCCTCTAATGACTGACTGGCAGATCTAACATTTAAATAACAGTTAAAGGAGAAGAAAAATGGGTTCTGCTCGGTTAGGGCATGATTCTGTCCTGTTACGCTTTTCTTTCCTTCTTCATCTTTTTTTCTTTTTTAAACCTTTTGATCTGTGAATAATTTCAATGATGATGTCTTTGCTAAACTGACTTTTTTATGGGGGATGTCTGGAAACTGGAGGATAGTTTCCCCAATGATTCTACCAGATTTTGAGGGGTGTGTGGCTTCCATCCCCCTCATGGTTCTCTCTCAAGATGGAAACCTTGACCCCCCCCCCCTAAATGTCCTGCTGGGTATAGTCTGCTTGCACAGCTGGGATCAGTTTAGGCCCTCTCCTTTTCATCTCTTCCTGAAGCTGCTGGTTGACAGGCATGTGAAGGAGCCAGGCAGCAGCAGTTTCTGCCCCATCTCTACCCCCTCCCCAATACCTCCTTGCTCTGGGCCTTTCCCCCTGGACTCCGAACCCCTGAACTCCCTTCCATTCTGACTTGTTTACACATTTAGGGAGGGAATCAGAAGTTGAAGGAGTCAAGCCTCAGCAAAGCCAAACAGCGCTGCCTCCTCAGCCTTTCAACCAGAAGAGTGATCGCATAAAAGGAGCAGCAGAAATAGTAAGCTCTGGTGAGTGGAGTTTACACTCCCCTGGAGAGAAACTGTGATCTTATGAATGGCCTGAGATACTCCAAGAGGGTATGTGGCTGAAACAGCCAGCATTTCCTCCTCTGGATGGATAAGCAGAGGCAGGCTCCTAGAGAGCCTGTGGGTGTTATTCCAGGAAAATATCATTAACAGATGACAAGCTTAAATGAAGCACTACCCGGTCCGTCCATCCCCCGCAATGCACAGCCAGAGCAGAGCAGCGGCAGTGAGCTTGGGCCTTTTTCCAGTTCATGCCAGCCGCAGGGAAGTTGAGCAGGCCTAGCTGATGCCCCATAGGCCCTGAGCCCATGCCCTAGAACAGTGATGGCTAACCTTGACACTCCAGATGTTTTGGGACTACAATTCCCATCCCTGACCACTGATCCTGTTAGCTAGGGATGGGAGTTGTAGTTCCAAAACATCTGGAGTGTCAAGGTTAGCCATCACTGCCCTAGAAGCTTCTGCAAAGTGCTGGGGTTCCCTGGGAGATGTGGAGGGGTTTATAGGAACACAGCAAGCTGCCTTGGTCAGATCATTGGGCTACCTGGCTCAGTAATAAAAACACTGACTGGTCGCAGCTTCTCCCGGTATTTCAGAGAAAGGCCTTTCGCTGCCCTTTTTAGAGACTGAATCTGGGACCTTCTGCATGCAAAGCACCTGCTCTACTGTTGACCTTCAGCCCCTCCCAGAGGGCTTACTTGAAGGTAGAAAGTTCATAAGCAAGCCTCTCCATCCCTGAGAGTGAGGTCAGGCACCTTACTCCTAATTGTGCACATGGTGCAGAAAACCTACTTTATTTATTTTATCCATAAACAGAAATGGTTGAAAGCTTGACTGTTCTCTTGGCCCTAAAACACAAAGCTACCATTAACAGTTGGAGATAACAGTTTAAGCCTTCAGATAAAAAGGTTGTTCAGGAGTGAAAGTTGTGCCTCGTTCACATACAAACATCTTTTAAGTTTATTTTTAACCTGCTTGGAGCTTTTTTGTAATTGTCTAAGCTCTTAACTTTTGAATGGACTGCCTATACTCCACCTTTTTTATAAGAGCGTTAATACTGTAATGCTCCCTGAGCTATATATATATATATTCGCCAAAGAGGCGAAGTATTGAACTAACAAAAGTGCAGCTCTGAATGCACCCCTTTCAATGGCTGATTCCTCAGTACGGCTGTAACAAAGGGGGCTTTTGTATATGTGGACAACCCTGGTGTGGCTGCCCCTTCAGAACAAGCAAAGCTTTTGTTTTGGACTAAATTCCATGAAACAACTAATTTTAGACATGAGGTTAGAAGTCTTTTGAAAATTGCTTTCAGAAACAAAACGGTGCCTCTTCTCACCACCACCACAAGGAAGGAAAAAGCTTCACTACTTCAGGGGTTTCCAGCACCGTGAGTACAACAAGAGTTGATCATCCACTCTAAAAGATGACAAGAGATTATTGACCCACCCAACCCTTCCACATGAAGCTCCTATTTTTAATTTTCTGCTCAGTTTTGTATGTGCCTTATTGAGAACTTATAACAGTAAATTCCTAATGGGATGGAGCCTGCAAGATAATTAAAGTGAGGACGCTTTAGAAGGGAGACATTGATTGTCCATATTGTGCACTGAGCCACCCAGCTGCGACCGGGGAGAAGAGTTACTGGGCCCCGAGAGAGAATTTTAAAATGTCAGGATCTTGTAACCTCTGGACCTGCCCGCTGCCTACCAGGCTCCCCTTTATGTCTGCCCTGGGGGTGATTGGCTCACTCTGACACTGCAGAGTTGTCCTTCCATTGTTTTAAGATTAGTTCAGGAAAAGCACTCCTCTGCTCTTCACAGTTTGGAAACGCCCGAAGCCTTGGTTCCTATCAGGCAGGTACATTCCAGGTGGTTCGAGCAACTCAGTCACTCAGATTTTGCTGACATGCTTGGGCACAGCCAGCAGGCTGTGTGTGACAACAAGCCAGCAGTGGACAGACAGCTGCCTCCTTGGTGTCCCCTCCCCCCCTTTTTCTGACGCTGTCATCTTTACTCATCTAAAACACTGCTCCATTGTTCACTTATTTTAGATGTATCATGGCGCTCCAGCAGCCATAGCCCTATATGCAAACTACAAGTGGGCAGCAGCTGTTACTTATTTTTGGGTGGTGGGGTGGTTGGTTCCTTTGGCTCACCTCCCTGATAGTTGCAGAGCAAACATGTTCACAGCCATACTGGAGAACATTCACAGTGTTTCGTGGTGAAACATGTTGAATGCTGCTTAAGTCAAATTGCTATTTTCCCTTCGGCTGTTTTTTGTTAATAATCCGCTTCATCAAGGCCTTGAAAAATGGGGCGGGGGTGGGGAGGAGAGCAGAGCTCAGACTATACTGGTCAATGGAAACGGACCAGAAGTCAGTTATGGGTGGGGTGGGTGTAGGGAGAAGAGGAGAATTCTGTCCCTCTGCCAGGCTCTGGGTGCAGCTCCACCTACATGGGAATGGCACTGGAAAGGCAAGACAGCACAGAATAAAGGAGCTTGTGCCATTTAGGATGATGATCTGCAATGGAGGAAAGGCTTTGTGTATTTTCAGAGGTCATCTAAAGGAGGAAGTATCGGCAGGTGCAGCTTGCGATGTCGAGATGAGAAAAATAGCACCTTCCAAAATTTCCCCAAGAGCTGGTGTTACCATGGCCAACAGTGAGCAGCAAATTGGAAAGTCTCCAGTGCAGAACTTGCCCTCAGCCTGGAGGTGCCCCCAAGTAAGCCATAGTCTTGGCCAGACTCCTGCCTTCCAGAGTTTGGAGGCTGTAGAGAAAGGAACTCTTCTTCCTCCCCACCCGCCTTACCTAGCGTTGCGGGCTCGAATCTTCCTTTTTCTCTCTAAAGAAGGAAGGTCCACTATTTATATGTTTTTAAGAAGTTTTAATCTTATTTCCTGTGCAGGTTTTCCAGGAGTAGAGTATTTGGGCATTCATGCACCGTTCCATTTAACCATTCTGTAGAAAATTCAGTTGGGCATGGTGCTTACGGATGTGCTTTTGCACCTAGCTTATGTTACCACTCGGACTGAATAACTTACAGTGGTCCCTCGACTTACGAATGACCCGACTTCCGTATTTTCCGAGTTACGAGTGAAAAAAGTGGCCGCGCGCCTACGAATTTTTTTCGACCTCCGAATGGAAATCGTTGCCGTTTTAGATGCGGTTTCCTCGACTTACGAAGTTTAGATGCGGTTTTTCGACGTACGAATTTTTTCGGATATTTTTCTCCCAATGCATTCCTATGGAGACTTGACTTACGATTTTTTCCGATCTACGAATGCCCATTCGGAACGGATTACATTCGTAAGTCGAGGGTCCACTGTACTTTGGGCCTGCTATAAAAGGGATAAACCAACCACAAAGAGGGTGGGGGGCGAAACAGCAAGATACAAATCAAAAAAGCATATGTGTGTGTGTCTCTTCCGTTTGAAGGTGGGCTCTCGGCACCAAAGATGGTGCTATATAAAGAAATAATCTTTGACAATTGCCTGTCTGCATCGCTTGGGTATCGGGTTCTGAAGCTGGTTAGCAGGGAATTCAAAAACGGAAAAAACATTTGCAGATAACCTTTAAAATGCACTGTGAAGATAATCTGTGGCCAACATTTCCAGTGAGGAAAACCTGTGGGTGGCAAGATAAAAACAGGACCATAGTATAAATTCTCAGGTGAAAACATCCAGGCAGGGGGACTTGAGTTTAGCAGTTACAGCTAAATTAAATAGTGCAATCCTGAAATGTCGTCACCTGCTGTTTCCTGTTCTTGCTGTTGGAATCATGTGATATGTGTGTATGTATATGTATATCTAAAAGATCTTGCCGCAGTATTAAAAGAAGGTGATTGACTTACCACCTGTAGACTTTCAATTGTGTTTCAGCTGGTGGCAGTTTTAAAGTTGTTGAGGTTTCTTTTATTTTTTTAATTCATTTTGTCTCAAGTCTAAGCATTTAACAGGGCAGATGTCAAACATTCATACTGGCTTTGTTGATACCTACGCTTCATAGACTCAAGGAAGCATAGAATTGGAAGGGACCCTCAAATACATCTAGTCCAATTCTCTGCAATGCAGGAATCTCAAAGCATCCATGGCTGGGCAGAAGGATTCATATCCAAACATTTGCAGGCAGTACATTTCAGCATTCACCTTCCCGTGTCACCTTCCCACCAGCTTTTGTAGTTGCCTTTGCCCCTAAGGACACCTTCCATTTGCCTCCCCTGCATGCATTAGAAGGGGAAGCTCAGTCCTGTGAACCCAAGGACACAGTACCCTGGGATAAACACCATAGAGCTGCAATAGACCCACAGAAATTAATAGCCAAGTCTCTTACGTAAGGCAGCGCTAGTGCGGTTGGCCAATGAGCTGGAACTACTGCTGAGGCAGGAGAGAAGAAGCTGTGAGTAAATATTTGGGGGGGGGAGCTCAGCCCCACTGGCATCGCAAGGGGGGACGGAGGGGGCGATACGCCCCGGGCTCCAGGCGAGGAGGGGGTGAGAGTTCCCGCAGCACCCTTGCAAGCCGCCGCAGAAGCAGCGGTGCCGGTTTGGATGGAGTGTGCACGTGCGACTTCGTGTGCGGTGGCTCGGGGTGTGTGTGCTGCCGCTGCTGCTTTTGGTGGGGCGCTTCCTAAGGGCGCCACAGGAGTAGCAGCGCCCCGGCGACTGAGTGCGCATGCACGGCATTTCGCGCATGCGCACTCCGTCGTGACATTGCGTCGTAATATCACGACGCGACGTCACGGCGCCCCGCCCCCAGGGGAAGCCTCCGTTCGCCGCCCTGGGTGGCGAGGAGGCTTCCTCCGCCCCTGCTCAGCCCCTAGGACAGTGGTGGCGAACCTTTTGGAGACTGAGTGCCCAAACTGCAACCCAGAACCTACTAATTTATCGCAAAGTGCCAACACGGCAATTTAATATGCGATAATTAATGTACTGTAATAAAATGAGCTGGGGGACATTGCCCAGAGTTTTTGTGGGGGGGGATTGCCAAGACTAGCAGAACTTGGGGGGGGGGGCTTGGATCACAGCTGTTTGGGGGGGGGAGAAAAAAACACACATTATAAACACTTCCTCTGGTGTGCGGAGCAGAAACGACACATCAAGGATCGCAGGCAGCAACCAATCAACGAAAACCCTTGACAAAGCCACCAATCACACAAACTACAGCCTGCTGGCTGCAAAAAAATCCCATCAATCGTGGGGGGGGGGCTCAGGGAGGCAGGAATACAGCTGCTTTGTGGAGATAAACAGCCTCTGAGCTGCTGCCGGCGGGGAGAGAGCTGTTTACTCGTGAGGTGTGGGGGGGAAGCGGTTGCCCAATTTGAAAACCCCAAACAACGGCACTGCTGGCGTGATGGCACGTGCCAACAGAGAGGGCTCTGCGTGCTCACTTTTGCACCCGTGCCATAGGTTTGCCACCACTGCCCCAAGGAAATGGTGCCTATGATGTGGGATAGGTTAGCTGGTAGAGCATGGAACTTAATATCACTGAGGTCCAGTGCCGAGGGCCTTCTGGCGGTTCCCTCACTGCGAGAAGCAAAGCTACAGGGAACCAGGCAGAGGGCCTTCTCGGTAGTGGCGCCCGCCCTGTGGAACGCCCTCCCATCAGAGGTCAAAGCGATAAACTACATGACCTTTAGAAAATACTTGAAGGCAGCCCTGTTTAGGGAAGTTTTTAATCTGATATTTTAATTTATTTTGATATTTGTTGGAAGCTGCCCAGAGTGGCTGGGGAGACCCGGCCAGATGGGCAGGGTACAAATAAATTATTATTATTATTATTATTATTATTATTATTATTATTATTATCAGAGTTGTGGGCTCGAGCCCCATTGGCAAAAGATCCCTGCATTGCAGCGGGTTGGACTACATGACCCCAGTGGTCCGTTCCAACTCTAAAATTCTGTAATTCCATAAACCAGGGAAATCCAGGGAATCTTTCCCAATCCCACCCACATTCCCCATTTTTATTTCCAAGTGACATTTAACATTGTATGCTTCCTGACCTGGCTTAGTCCTCACTGGGTTTTTAAAAACAAAGAGTTTTGCCTGCTTTGGGGTGTCTTGTAATTCTGCAGACCTCAGTGCTCACCTGTGCTTGCCCTATACGCCCCCACCCCCTCTTCTTGGTCTCTATCCCTGTTTGCCCTCAACCACCTGAGTTCACTATCAGAGGGAAGGATATACCCAAGAGGGAGCCTCTCAAATCTTCCCAGGGACAACTGAAAGCGGCCAGCCCTGTCCTCGCATCCTCCAGAATTTCCTCAAAGGGCGGTTGCAAACAGCCACCCGCTCTCCAGGGCAGCAGGAGACAAAAGCAAGATGCCATTCAAAGGAAGAGGAATGGGAGACCATTTTGTTCTAGTTCACAGGCTCCTTCCTCCGAAGAAAAGCGCCACAAGAAGCCGAGAGAGCTCTTCCCTCCTCCTCCTCCTCCTCTTCAGGGAACAGCCAGCCAGGCAATCTGTCCAGATACCCTGGAGTCATTAGCATTGGAATATGCGCTTTCTGAAGGCAAACGGAGAACAAAAAAAAGATGAGGTTACTCATCCAGGGAGCAGGAGCAGCCCTGGAGAGAAGGGGGGGGGGTGAGAGGCAGCTGGAAGAGCCGAGGCAAAGCTGGAACCGGGCAGGTGGCTTCTTGGCTTGGCTGCCAGCCCAGAATTGTTTGGCACGGAGCCTTGCTTGCTCCTCCTGCGCCCTCCTGATCTCTGCTGTGTGTCGATGGGAGCCGTGGGCAATTGGAGCAAGGCTCCCCTCCTCCCTTCCACGCTGTCAAGCCCTGGCTGGCTGCGGAAAAAGCCAGCAAAAGCAGGAAGGCTTCCAGGAAAGAGGGAGACGCACCTCTGGTGGAGTGCCAGCCATGTGATGCGCTGCAGGAAATAGGGCAGTGGGGCAGGGCGGTGGGGAGGATTCAGGGGGCCTAATCTCCCCCCCCTCCCGCCCTGGTGGCAGGCCAAACAGAAATCTCTTGCAGCCTTCGTCTCTAGCAAAAGCTCATCCCAAATGGCAGTGTGTCATCCTCTGCCCAGAACTTATTTTTTATTTCATTTATTTATGAATCTGTATCCCACCTTTCCTTCCAGGAGCATGAGGTGGTGTATAGCAGTGGTCCTCAACCCCCGGTCCGCGGCCCGGTACCGGTCCGTGGATCAAATGGTACCAGGCCGCCCAAGGAACATTAAATTATTTCAATTTTATTTACTGTGGTGTTAAAATGTTAAATCACTTTATATTCATTTTTGGGTGTAACTGTATTTTATTTTGAAGGCATGTTTAAATACAATTAAATTAAAATTATGACATCAAAACAATCTAAAATATAAACAATCAATGTCCCCCCCTCAGCGGGCCGCGGTAAAATTATCAAACGTTGACCGGTCCGCGACGATAAAAAGGTTGGGGAGCACTGGTGTATAGGGCTCCTTGCCTTTCTTTGTATTGTCACAGATCTAGGGGCAAGTTACTCAGCCGGTTTTCACTCTTCGTTCTTTTGGATGCTGGCAGTTCTTTTCATCTCCGCTTAAAAAAACCACACACACACACACACACACACACACAGTCTCTGGGCACACAAAACGGATGGGGGTCAGTCGTAGCAGAACACTTAAAAAAAAATACTTTCTTTTAAAAGGACTTGCCTATTGCCACTATAGGCATACATTGTGGGCTGGAAGATACCAAAGGAAGGAACCTTCACAAGCCTATTGAGGCTGCAGCGATTTTCCTTCTTACCGGTAGCATATACGGTATGTCTTGCGGCTCTACTGCTAGATCACGGCAAACGCTGATAGGCATTTGAGCTTATTCTGACACGGAGATCACGCATGGCTGCTAAAGCAAGTGGAAATTGTCCATTAACCGAGTCCAGACCCATTTGGAAAGAACCAATCACACGTAGCAGTTCTCAAATTCTGTTGCTAGCGGGCTGCAATAAATTATAAAGGTTCCAAACACCCACCCCAAAAGAGGCAGCCTGATTTTGGGAAGGAACTGCCCACTGTCTCTCTGCATGTGTCACTGCTCTAGGTTGACCTGCTTCGAATCATAATGCACACCCAGACTATGCAGAAATAGCAGAATGGGCATCTCTGAGGGTAGGTGTTGGGGCAGGTACAAGCTCTTTCGCCATTGTACCTCACCCCTACATCGTTAGCACAAAAATACCTGCAAAGACATTTTAAATCATAGTTGCGGCCGAAACGATCATACTCCCCAAAATCTGCTCCTCCTCCTCCTCAGCTGTCAAGTGCTCACCCTTGAATCTGCTAAATGCCATAAAGCCGTATGTGCTCTAAAAGTTGCACATGCGCTGGCTTGCGTGTGCTCACGAGAGGTCATTTACCATATGTAAATGGGTAGGGCATAGTCTCAATGTAAGGTTTCGTTCCAGCAGTGCTGTAACGCAGAGGCGTAGCAAGCCCAGGTGGTACCCGGGGCGGAATTTTTTTTGTCACCCCCCCCCCACCACTTTAATTTTAAAAAAATTAAAAAGTGTCACCCCCCTCTGATGGTGCCACTTTGCGAGGTGTGGGGGTTTTGTGTGTGTGTCTATTATCTCTTTTTTTCAATAAAGTTAAAATTAAAAAATAATAAAACAATAATAATGTAAAAAAAATAAAAAAAAATAAAAAGTGTCACCCCCCTCTGATGGTGCCACTTTGTGAGGTGTGGGGGTTTTGTGTGTGTGTGTCTATTATCTCTTTCCCCCCCAATAATGTTAAAATAAAATAAAAATTAAAAAATTAAAAAAAATTTAAAAAATTAAAAAAAATTAAAAAGTGTCCCCCCTCTGATGGTGCCACTTTGTGAGGTGTGGGGGTTGTGTGTGTGTCTATTATCTCTTTTTTTCCAATAAAGTTAAAATAAAAAATAATAATAAAAAAATTAAAAAAATTAAAAATGTCACCCCCCTCTGATGGTGCCACTTTGTGAGGTGTGGGGGGCTGTGTGTGTGTGTCTATTATCTCTTTTTTTCAATGAAGTTAAAATTTTTCAAAAAAAAATTTCAAAAAAAAATTTCAATTTTTTATTTTTTATTTTTTTTTTATTTTTAGAAAAGTGTCACCCCCCTCTGGGGTGGAACCCGGGGCGGCCCGCCCCCCCGTTGCTACGCCCCTGCTGTAACGGGGTGTGGGTGTGTGTGCGCCTAGCCAGGTTGCCGTGGGCGAAGCCTCCCGAGGGGTGCCACTGAAGCTGTGCATGTGCGAATGTGCATTGGGTGTGTGTGTGTGTGCCAGACTGGGTCTTTGACCCACCTGAAATAAAGCCTAGTTTCGCCCCTGGGTTCCAGTGTGGGTAAATTCTTTTCTCTCCCCCCCCCCACTTGCCATAAGTAATTTAAGGCCCTGCTGGCTCCAGAGAAAAGCAGCTGGCATTGGGGTACCTTTGGCATAGGAATGCTTTGCTGAAGCAGGAGGTGCAACTCCCAAGAGCCTTGCTGGGTCCAGCCAGGGGATCCATCGACTAAAGGGTCACTGGAACACAAACATGGTTCTCAGGTCAAGTCCCTTTCAGACCTAAGAATTAGGAGCCAAATCATTTCTTGGTTTTGGGTGGGACTCTTACAAGAACCACTGCAATGCAGCGGGCATAATTGTTTTTCAAAAATTGTTTTCCTATATGCCATTGCTTTAACTGCTTACATTTGTTCAGGGGAGTTTTTAATGGTTGATGTTTTATTGTGTTTTTAATATTTTGTTGGGAGCTGCCCAGAGTGGCTGGTGGGGCAACTCAGACGGGCAGCATATAACTAGGGTTGCCATGTGTCCTCTTTTTCTTAGGACATGTCCTCTTTTTCAAGGGGAAAATTTCTGTCCGGGTGGATTTTTAAAATTTGCCAAAATGTCCCTGGCTATACTTTCTGGATGAGACATGGACATAACTGGTGGTTGAAGAATTGCTTTCCTGTTCTCTTCTCCTGCCTCCCCCCCCCCCCAGCAATATATCACAGCTTCTATAGCCTACATATAACAGGGGTATTTAAAAAGAGAGTCGTCATAGCGGCCTCTTTTTTGCTCTTCAAATTATGACAACCCTAAAATAAATAACAATATCAATAATGTTATCATTATTAGTGTTACTATTGCAAATTGCTTCAGGATGCTGCATGGGAAGCGATTCATAAATTAAATGAATGAATGAATAGCACCTGTGCACCTGTGTGAAACAGCACTCTGCCAGGTCTTCAGATCTTAACCCAAAACATCCAGTCCAAGCAAAACGCTTCTAGCATCTGTTAGCAAAAACCTAAGCAAAAGGCAAACGGGGGGTTAATACTGGGCTGCCTTCATGGTCCTTTTTCAGGAAAGAAGCTCCTGGAAGCCCAGCTGTCCATCTGGCAGCAGCATCCTTCTTTGGTGATCTCAGGCTGCTGAGCCTTTCCTGCCTGCTTCAGCGAACAATTACCATTTCAGTCGAAGGGCAAGATTGCTCAATATTGCCATTTGTCAGACGGGGCACAAAGGGGAGACCTAGCAAAGCCTGCAGTGGTGGGAATAGTCATTTGTTATCCAATACACGGCTAAGGGCCTCATCCAAACTTCTTTTTGTGTCCAAGCAGTTTTTTCCCCTTTGTCCTGGGGAAAAAACAATTTTCAGGCAGAGCTGCATGAGCCCTAAGTGGTTACAGCAAAAACTCTGATGGCCTCACTAATAAAACTGCCACAAGAGCTATAGGTGTCCGTCCTCCCTTTTATGAGTCAGTGTAGTGCAATGATGAGGATTATCTAGGACTGGCGAGATTTAGGTTGAAATCCCACTCCCCCTTGGGCCAGCCAGTATCTCTCAGTCTAATTTATGGCGTTTGGTTGTTGAGGGTTACAATTGCAAGGAAGGAGGGACAAGAACCACGCGACACCACCGTCAGCTCCTTGCAGGAAAAGCCAGGAAATAAACTGTAAATCTTTTTGATCCCTTGACAATGGCTTACCTGCTCGAAATGATCCATTTGTACTGAACAGCTAAGCCCAGAGTTCATCTGGCACTGGTCTTCCCCAAGTCCATCAGCCTGACAAAACACCAGCGGAACATGGCATGTAGCTTACAGCATGTCTCCTCCATGCTCGCCTCTTGTGGCTCTATGAGTTCCAATGAGCCCAGCATAGTGCAACAGACACCAATGCAACACACACCTGCTGTAGGTTTTGGTCCTTTTCCCAAAGATGCTTGCCACTGGTGCTGGGTAGGGACCCTGGATTGAAAGCTGCTCTACAGTCTTCCCTGTACTCAGCTGTTCTTCCCACTGAGCTGAGCTGAACTTCAGAAACATTTGGTGGCATTAGAAATGTGCAATTGGAGCTCCCATAGCGGGTGCCATTTCTTTCCGGAGCCCTGCTTGTTTCTTAAAAAACACACACACCCAAAGGTCAGTGTCAGGGATGTGCCCACCCCTGCCAGTCCGGCATTGAGTGGGTCTGCCAGCTCCTCCTCTGGGGAGGAGCAGTTATCGGGAGCGAGCCAGGTAGTGAGGGGTCTCCAGGGAGATGCTGAGAGACCTGGCACCACTCAGCAGACCCACTCGGAGAGGGAGATGTCGTTTCCGGCACCTACTTTACGTAGAAGGAGAAGGCGGCAATTTAGAGTGCCGAGACTCTGGTGTTGGCGCCGAAACAGGAGGGGGGCACTTCCGGATTCCGCTAGTGACTAGACGGTCATGTTTGGATTGAGCTCTGCACTGTACATACTTTGCACGATAAAATGATAGAAAGACAAGAAGGACTTGGTCTTTACTCTTGAGCAACCGATAAGGGAACCTGACAGTCAAGAAATGCAAAGCAGCATTATGGCTAGCCTACCCCACAGAGGAGAGGGACCCAGGTGGCGCTGTGGGTTAAACTACAGAGCCTAGGGCTTGCTGATCAGAAGGTCGGCGGTTCGAATCCCTGCGACGGGGTGAGCTCCCGTTGCTCGGTCCCAGCTCCTGCCCACCTAGCAGTTCGAAAGCACGTCAAAGTGCAAGTAGATAAATAGGAACCGCTCCGGCAGGAAGGTAAACTGCGTTTCCGTGCGCTGCTCTGGTTCGCCAGAAGCAGCTTAGTCATGCTGGCCACATGATCCGGAGGCTGTACGCCGGCTCTCGGCCAATAAAGCGAGATGAGCGCCTCAACCCCAGAGTCGGACACGACTGGACCTAATGGTCAGGGGTCCCTTTACCTTTACCCCACAGAGGGGGTAAGAGGATAAAAAAAGGATTATGCCAATTTGCAAAACCGCTCTTCCATCAGCGACTAAAGACCAAGAGCACAAAGTTCTCTCAAAAAATAATTTAATCAGAGAAATACAGTAAAACAAGGTAGAGAGGCTTTCCAGCACTGTCAAGAGCAGCCCATGGGAGTGCTCACAACAATCATAAGAGAATCCTCTCCTGTCACAATCAGCTCTTGGCTGCAAGGCTCAGGGGTGAAGCTGGTATTTTGGGCAAGTAGGAAAGCAAAATGGTTTCAACACACACAACAAGAGGGCACATCTTCTTCACCCTGACAACAAATTCAGACCTTCGCCTCCTTAGGGTGAACCCAACTCTGGGCTGTGCCATTTCAGACATGAAAGTGGGGGTCGTCACATAACTGAACAAAAATTTCCCTTCATGTAGAAAACTAGCATGCTAGGTTTTTTTTAAGCACACTAGCTTTCTACGTGCAGGGATTTCCTCTGTATGGAGGAACATTAAATCAAGTGAGCCCCCAGCCTCAAACTGAAATGGTACAGCTCAGACACAAGTTTACCATGCCTTGAGAGCTAGGACATTGTCGTAGGCTGAAAATGAAGGGGGTAGGAACATGAGGGCCAGGTTAGCTTTTTTTAGAGTTGGATAGGGCTGCCTAGCGACTAAGGAGGAAGAATTCCCGACCAAGTACAGAACAATACAGGCCACTGAAATCCTTGATTCTGGCCTGCTTGCAAGAAGAAAACCAAGGCCATCCACTCTTCGTCCTTTCCAGATTGTGAATGCTTGGCTGCTGCTCACGGTAGCAGGCCTCAGCTCTGCGATTTCAAACCTGTTGTGAATCTCTAAAGAACCCAGATGTTTTGCAAGGGTGCTGAGGGCTCTCCGGTAAAGATGTCAAGCCCCTTTAAATAACAAGTTCTGTAAAGAAACTTAGAAATTACAGTTTGCAAGGGCAGGTGGGCAAGTGAAGATTCTTCAACAGGGACCCTGAGCTCCCCAACAGGACAACTGATGCACAGATCTCAATGCGATTTACATTTTTGGTGTAAGATGCTTGTTAACAGCACAGAGGGAGATTCGGAGTCTGCCCAGGCAAGCTACAACCTCCTATAAGGGCTACGTGCTATTTCAAGGAGGGATGCCGTTTCTATACGTATCCGAAATTCTCAACTCCTGGAAACTTCCTGGGGCGAATATTTGTTGGCAGCGTGGCTGGCTGTGTGCACGCTACACATTTAAAGCACATGACTTTCCCCAAAGAATCCTGGGACCTGTAGCTTGTTAAGCGTTGGGAATCGTAGCTCTGTGAAGGGTAAATTACAGTGCCTAGGATTTTTGTCTGCGCTTTTCTTCAACAAATGCACAGTATGACGAGGAGGAGCAAAACTCATAAGCAAGGTCAAATTGTGCCTTAAATATCTCCTAGGGTCTTTTAAGCTTAGCATATCAATTTGAGACAACCCAGCACCCTTCAAACTTTATAGAGGAAACATGGGTGCATTTGGAAAGATGAGGAGAAGGCAACAGCTTAGTCACATGTTGGTTAAGTGCTGTGCCTGTCATTTTACCCTGCATGTGCAGGAAAGCAGCTCAAGGCCCCAATACTCCCTGCTAATTCTTGTTCCTTGGTTGCAGAGGGCGGCCAGGGGATGGGGAGACAGGGCCGTCTTACCCATTAGGGTTAGTGGTGCCCTGCACCACAGCGCCCACCCATCGGGGCGCCCATCAGAGGGAGTCCAGGACCAACCGGGAACAGCTGGCGGAAGAGCCGCCGCTGCCCAGCATGCCCTCGCAGCTGCGAGGGCATGCTGGGCGGTGGCGGCTCTTCCTACAGCCAGCCGTGCTCTCTTGCTTCCTGCCTGGGAGAGGAGGCAGCGGTAGGGGCGCACAAAGCTATGCAGTGCCCTTCTCCCTCCTGCCCGCCACTCGGCACTAGCAGGACTGCTGAGGAAGTCTGCGTGGCAAGCGAGCCTCAAGCTACCCAGCGCAGGGGGCGGGGGCGCAGAGAATGTCGCCCCGCCCCTTCTGCACCACGGCGCCGGGTATGCTTAAGACGGCCCTGGGGAGAGACCCATATCTTTGCATAAATTAAACATTCAGCGCGCACGCTGTCTTGCATTGCAGCGTCATCCAGCCCACATTCAAGTCAGAAAGGCATTAGTACAGAGGTTTGGGCTGGGCTCTGCTCCAAGTCTCAGGCAGGCCCAGCAGGCACGAGAGGCTCCTTTGCACTGTGCAGGGAAAGCGTGATGCTTCTTCGCTACCTCCGGACGGGCCTCTGCCTCAGCACTCTAACCGAGAGGGTGTCTGCCCACAAGAGAAGTTCATTGATCTGGGCCAGGCCCAGCCCAGCGACCTTGGCACCGTTCACCTCCAGGATTTCGTCCCCAACTCCAAGGAGTCCAGCATACAGTTTAGCTGTGCTGGCATCTGCCATCTCCTGGACGTAGATGCCTGCCAGGAAAACAAAATGAAAATCGCTTTAAAAAGCAACCAGCGCTATTCATGCAGGCAGCTCTAGTCTCCCGATTTCCGTATCCAAAGCAACGGAATCACTCCCTCTCCATTCTTTTCTTGGTCTCAATGGATCCTGGTTTGAGCATATGAAATGGTCCCCCCCTAGACAGAGATTTTGGGGATGGAAGAGTCTTGATGTCACATTCCCAAGCAAGATGTTGCTTACTCAGTGAAGAGGCAGAGTGGCCAGCTGCTTCTGTTCATGTGGCATGTAAGGTGCCATCTCTCAACCCAAGACCCCCAGCAAATAGGATCCGGTGTCTTACCTCCTGTGCCATTGGTCTGTTCCCAAGGCAAGAATGGCAGACTGAGCTCTGGGTTTCAAGAGTGCCATCTAGACTGCAGCACCAGCCTACCCAACTCGAATAAGCAATCGTGTAATTCTTAAGCTAAGTAATTCTTAAGCTAAGGAAGTTGCTGGTGGTGAAACTCATGCCTTGACAGGTTCTCTGCCTCCCCCTCCTGTTTTTGGAAAGGACTGCTGATGCATTAAGGCAGTATTTTTATGTAGATGCATTAAGCATCCTTGAAGCTATCCTGAGACCCAGGAAGAGGAGTGGGAGAGGATTTTATGATGCTCTTCCACTCCCACTGAAGGCTAGGTTGCCAGGGTAACGTGGGACATCCGAGATCTCAAACAGTCAAAAGGCTTAGGGCACTTCTGGTCACCCCCAAGGTGACAGCAGGGGGAAGTGGACAGCAGGAAGACACCATATGTGTTTTCTATCTCATGACCTGTAACCTTTCCTGACGTATGTGAAGATGTTTTATGACCCTCTGTTTGCTGCGTTTGAACTACTATATACCATGTTTCCCCTATTTTAAGACACCGTCTTATATATATTTTTTCCTCAAAAAAGCGCACTATGGCTTATTTTGAGGGGATGTCTTATTTTTATTACGTAAGCACGCCTTGGCAAGGCCACGCTCGAGTTCTGGGGCTGCGAAGGACGGGCGCGGAGCTCTTTGTTTGCTTGCTGGCAGCGGGGGGAGAATCCAAGCTGAGCTTTGAGGAAACGGGCACCGGAGAGACCCGCTTTCACTGGGCGCTCTCTCCTGCTCCTCCTCCGCCGCCTTCCCTCCTCAAAACTCGACAGAAGCCTTGCTTTCCAAGGGACCTCTTGGGCGACGCGCGGGGCGGCTCGGGGGATTTCGTCATGGCGGCAAGCAGGGAAAGCCCGTGCCGCCTTCCCTCTCCGCCACAGCGGCCGCCCCATGTGCTCTGCGCCGAGCAGAGTTGGGCACGCGCGCGGGCGAAGAGACCTTCGGAGTGCCTTTGTCGCACCCACTGCCCCTTCCTGCAGCTTCA
Source organism: Darevskia nairensis (assembly GCA_034642065.1). Lineage (NCBI taxonomy): Eukaryota > Metazoa > Chordata > Lepidosauria > Squamata > Lacertidae > Darevskia > Darevskia nairensis. The sequence goes on along the minus strand of JAWWNI010000384.1, from coordinate 1,451,926 downwards.
GGGAAGGGAGCCATTTCTACAGTTTCCAGACAGATAATATAATCAGCCAGTCACATGTCTCTGGGGAAACAGCCTCCCTCTGCAAGGGGAATCTCTCTCCCTGATTATCTGTCTGGAAACTGTAGAAATGGCTTCCTGAAGCTGCAGAACTGTGAGTTAAACCCCATAAAACAGGGTTTTTTTTCCCTTTGCAAAGTAAGCTCAACAACTTTGAGCTGATCCTCAAAAAATGGGGCTTTTCTCCTTTGCAAAAGAAGCTGCAGAAATTTGAGCTGATCCTCAAAAAACCGGGGCTTTCCCCCCTCTAAAAACTAAGTGCGTCCTATGGTCAGGTGCGCCTTATAGAGGAAAAATACGGTATGTTGAACTTAAGTGCATTCTAAGTTCACCCCCCAACAAGTCCATATCCAGAAACCGAGTGTGTGAACAGGCACACCATGTTTGGTGGTGGTGATGGGGGCAAAGGGGAGGCGAGCATTTCTCCCTCCATCTCCAAGTTTCTCCTGAGAAAATTCAGGGAGGGGGCTGGACACTGTGGCACCCTCCCCACAAGGCCGCCTCACTAAAATGCATGCAATGCGCTGAATAAAGATGGGTGGGTGACACAGTCTGGATTCTATGATCAAGCAGGTCCCCTCCAGCTTTGGTTTATGCTTAAAATATATTTTCATAGCTGGGCAGAGGAAGCAAATTCCAAAGGCACACACAAGAGGAAAAAGTTTTGGATAGGAGGAACAGGATAAGGGCTGGGAGGAATCTTCTCCAAATATATTGTAGAAAGGTTTAACCTCTTTAATGACACAAAAGCTTTCGGGGAAGTGAGAGCCAGGAACTGACACTGATCAGCCTCGGCTGTACCCCAAATAGTATCTGAAACCTCTTAGGGTGGGGACAGCATCTGAGAGGTCCAGGGCAGTGCAACGAAAACACTTAATTCCTGGAGCCAGAGTGCTTAAGGCCAGGAAAAACATTTGTCATCTTAGTCCACAAATCTTGCAACATTCTCAGGAGCCTGCCTGGGAAAAGAACGTGGAAACATCTGTGTTCAATTATTCCCGCCATCTGACCCATTTTGTGACAGGCTTAGCCTAAAAAAAAAAAAGAGGCTGAGTCGGACTCTCACATAACAAGGTATTTGGGAGTGTTCCCCGATCTGCTTTTCTGCTCGTGCTGCACTCTTGAGCATCAGGGCACCCCCAAACAGTGCATGCACTGAGAGTTATGGGAGACCAGGGATGAAGCCTTTATGTTTGGGGGGTATTTCAACTGTCTTTGCTTCCCAGCAGAAACAGGTGCACACCTAGGAGTAGCCGAGAGACGAAGGGCTGATGGACATGCTTTTCCCTAACTTATAAGTCTGCTTTTGACAACAAAGAGGAAGCAGGGGACGGATCCAGAGGGTGTTCTGCATAACTTTGTGCACCTTTCAGTGAGACTGAAAAGAAGACAATATATGCAAGGTGCTTGATTTACATATTTACAGAATTTGGGTTAGTTTGCCTATCAAAATTTCCATGTCGGAGTATATGAAGCCCTGTCTAAGGTCTTGCCTCTTATATTTTTAAAATTTGGTTGCTGCCCTAGACCAGCCATGTCCAACCGGTCGATCGCAACCTACCAGTCGATCGCGGGGCGTCCCTGGTCGATTATGGTCGATTGTGTGACCCTGATCTATCAATCAAAAAATTGGGGTCTTCCTTCCCCCCAAACTCTGAACAACTTAGTGTCTGCTTCCCATGACTTAGTGTCTCCCCCCCCAAAAAAAACAACTTTGGGTCTTCCTTCCCCCCAAAATCTCAAAACTTTGGTCAATGGGTAGATCACTGCCAGTTTTTTGTTTTTGTTTTATAGTGGGAGTAGATCGCAGTCTCTTGGAAGTTGGACATGCCTGCCCTACACCAGGCATCCCCAAACTCGGCCCTCCAGCTGTTTTGGGACTACAGTTCCCATCATCCCTGACCACTGGTCCTGTTAGCTAGGGATGATGGGAGTTGTAGTCCCAAAACAGCTGGAGGGCCGAGTTTGAGGATGCCTGAGCTAATTCCTCCAGACATTCTGTGCCTGACATCAGAGTTTCAGGACAGACTTCAGCCAGACAAAAACACCTGGGGAAGGAAGGAGGGCCAGGGCAGGGTGGGGCCTGGGAAAAGATCAGATGCCGGGAACAGAAGCACAGAGGGCCTGAGGTTCCGCACCTCTGCCCTACGCTGAATAATATACCTGTGTCAGGACGGCCATTTCCGGACGAGACACGAAATCCAAAGTTGCCCTCTGGGCGGCGCTGCAATTCCAGCTGGCTTGTTCCGTCTGGGAAAACTTCCACCACCCGCCCGACAGTCCTTGCCAAGTTGGGGGAGCCAATGTCCTCCACGCTGAGGGAACGCCGATGTGGGGCACCTGCGTTCCTGGGAAGAGGAAGGCAGAGGCGTAGGAAGGTCAGGTGGTACCTGGTGCGGGAAATTTCTTATCACCCCCCCCCCCACACACACATTGATTATTTTTTTTGCCTGCAAAAATGGTTTTACGTTATTTCCTATTTTCTTACAAAGGAATCATAATAAGTAAAAATAAACTTTTATTTATATCCCGCCTTCCCCTGCTGAAGTCGGGCTCAGGGCAGCTAACATCAGATACATAACATTGATATAAAATCAAACAATGTAATTAAATTACCTCCTAAAAACATGTCAAAATCAAATTAAAGTCTAATTAGATGGCTTTCCGCAGGGTTAGGGTTGGGAACAGTAGGTGCTCCACTGAATTGAAATTTCAGCCTTCACAACATAGGAAAACAGCCAAGTAAACAGCTATTTTCGTGGAGGAGGGTCAAGATGTTAACTGATATGTATGAAATTTCATATATACTTATATAATCCCTAGTGTAGTAAGATAAGACCTTTGGAGCAGGCATTTTTTTAAAAAAAGAAGTTTTTTATGAACTGCCCTAGTAGGGCATCTGCTGCTTTCACAGTGTTTCAGAAGAAATGACAAAAATGGGAGATTTAGGATTTTCAGCGTTACCTGTTTAGAGCAGCCTCCTCCTCCTTTGGTTCCCCCGGTGCATAGAGACTGGACCGGTCAGCCTTGCCCAGTAAGGAATGTAGATTTTGAACAGAAGAGGCTTTTCTTGGTTGGCAGAATGGCGACACCTAGCGGGAGAATGAAAGAGCTGAGCCAGAGCAAGGGTTGAGAAAACTAACCCCGGGATTCTGCTTTTAAAAAAAGCAGACACCGGGCAAAGAAAGCCTAACAATCGTCATTTCCAATCCCAAATATGTTGGATCTGCCTGAAAGTTTGGACAGTATGAAAGCCAGTGGCTATAACTCCTTTTTAATCTGCACAGTAGTCCGGGAGGCATGGAGCAGGTCAGTTTGTACTGGAATTTACAAAGAAGTTGCAGCCTGAGGGCATAATGAGGGCACCAAATTGGCTGCTTCTATGATAGGGCATGTATGCAACTTGGGGCACTGGCTAGAACTATTGGGCTTGGCCATTGTACTGGGGAACTGAGAGAATAACACTGATCTTCAGCTAGTGGCATAGCTGTCAACCCTCCCTTTTTTTGCGGGAAACTCCCTTATTCCAATGCCGTTTCCCTCTGCTATCCCGGATTGTTGATATCCCTTCAATTTCCCGGATTTCAAAGGAAGCAGCTCCTCTCCTTCCCTGCCGGCCAGGGAGGCTCCTCAGCTGCGTTGCTCGGCTGCCAATAAGGAGTCTGAGACCGACTGGGGGCGGAGCTTGCATGCCTTGCGCAGCCAGACCCTCACGCCCAACCAGACAGACAGCCTGCTTGCCGTCTACGCGGTCGCTCTTTCGCTCACCCGTTCGTGCGCAGCCTCTGGAGCGCAGGGGGGCGAGGCTACTTGGTGCCATTGCACCGCCCTCGCGGCATCCCTTATTTTCAAATCTGAAAGTTGACAGCTATGCATGTCTGAGGTCGTACAGGTAGAGACGCGGCCTGCCGATGCACAACGGGGAGCCTTTAAGGGCGCTCCTGACTGTGCACTGGTAAGGGAAAGCAGACTTTGGCAGGAGAACCAAAGCCTGCTGCATCAGCTGTATAAGACGGTTTCCCACAGGGAAGAACTGTTGCACAGCCAATGTCTGTACAAAGTGAACTTCAGCTCTCCAGGCCCTCAGCTGATAGGTGGGAGAGCTGAAGCCGGTTGGATTGGCTGCGCAGGTGGTTCGCCCCGCCAACCTTTCAAAGTTGGCTTGCAGGGATGGAACCGGGCAAAGATCTGAGACGCACACCCCAGCCAAAAAGGTCGCTGACCTCTGATCACCAGCTGCTTTGGACTCACCAGCTGCAAGGACTGCAGGGAAGGGGCTTTCCTCATTTTTGGCGTGCTGGTGGCGCCTGGGCCTGGCTCCTCCGTGGGTGCTGCAGCTCCCGGCTCCGGGGCACAAATCTGCTCCATGCTGTAGCAGCGGAACCTGCCCAGCCTCTGCTTGGTGCTCTGACTCAGAGTGGTGAAGAACTTCTTTAGTCCTGATGCAGAAGAGGAGGAAGAGGAGCCACCTTTCTTGGCAAACAGCTTCTTCTTGGGCTCCGGGTAGATCTCCAAGGGTTTGCTGGAAGGCAAAAGAAGTCCGCCAGGGCAGTTTAAGAGTCAGGGATAACTCCCAGCTCCATTTGCCGGAGATCACAATAACCAAACGACAGCAACAAAACACGAGGGGAGGTTTTAAAAGGCATTCAAACAAACAAAAACAGCAAAGTCACGAAGCAAACAGCTGTAAGAGCTAATCTGCACATCTGTCACATGGTACACTGCAGAGATCGAAAAGGCCTGGAGTGCAGTTCCCTCGGGCAGATCCATTCTAAAACCACATTTTAAAGGGCTTTCAGGGCTTTTGTTGCAGAAGTGCCAAGAAAAGGAATGATGCCACTCTGTGACCACAGCCTTTTCCCCCTTAGATGCTCAGCTTCATGAAATTAGAATTTTCCAAGAACTGGAAGACACAAGAAATACCAACAGTGGAAGATTGGCAAATGAAGATGATTGACTTTATGGAACTCGCCGAACTGACAGCAAGACTGCATGAACAGAGGGAGGATGTGGTGCAAGAAGATTGGAAGACATTTAAAATGTATTTTAAAAAATATTATAATATGGAAAGTATTTGAAAATCTAGGGTATAAACTAGAGTTTACCGGATCAAAATTGGGACTGAAAAATATCTTCGAGGTTAAAAAAAAAGGGTAACATAATTATTAAATGAATAAATGGATAATAAAAGGTTAGATAAAAAGTTAGATTTGAAGATGAACTTGCCTGAAAATAAGAGTTAGATGTGAAACCAGGAAGGGAGGATAGGGGGAAGTCCCAACAAGATGTTAAGGAAAATAGGTGAAAAATGATATATTTTATTGTTGTGTTTATATGTTTAGGTTACGTTTTTCTTTTGTAGTTTATGTGCTTGTTTTGTTTTATATGATAAAATGAATAAAACTATTATTTAAAAAAAAGGAAGAAAAGAAATTAGTATTTTCCTGCAGGCAATTTGAGACTGCAGGCAGGGGACTTCATGCCTGAATCAAGAGCCATCATGGAATGAGGGCAAGGGGTGCAGTCTATCTCCCATCCCATCCCTTATTTCTCGCATAATGATGACAGCACCTATATCTGTGGCCAATCTGTACACTGATTGGGACAAAGGGTACCAGGTGTGACGCCAAAGGCATAAATCCTTTTGGGTAAAAAGTGTGGGGGACTGACCTTTTGAAAAGAAGAGAATTGCAACATGCGCTCTTAAAGATGGGCTGTGCATGCCCCAAGCACATTTAAAGCACACTCACTCTCCCCAAAGAATCCAGAGAACTGTAGTTTGCTAAGGGTGCTGGGAATGATAGCTCGGTGTGTGTGTTAAACTACAATTCCCAGGATTCCTTGGGGGAGAGGGACACACGTGTTTTAAATGTGTGCTCAGTGCACAGCCACTTGCTCTTCCAACCGCCCCAATTTATTTTTGAACATGTACAAATATAGGTCTTTGAACACTGGCTGCCCCTGTCTTCTCTCCAGTCTTCCTCACTAACCTTAAATTGTGTCCCCTGGTTTAGGAGTTCTCCAATTTTAAAAGCATAAAAAAACAACAACAAAACCCCTAAATTCACCAAATTATCACACCCAGATACAGGAGTTTTTCCTTTTAACACTGAAAATGCCAATATGCACACAAAGCCTGAAGTGGCAGAAGACTGGCAGAACGGGGTCTCATACTTTTAAAATAGTAATAACGAATGGTGCACATTGGCTCTCCTGAGTCTACCAGACTCGTTTTTCTCAATCTGCGCAACAAAGACCCACAGGAAATCACAGTAAGAAACCCCTAGCAGCAGGCAAAAGCCCACAATCCTCAATTCACCAAGCAATACTGTCTTCCTCTGGGAAGAGGGGCCCTGTCAGATACAGCCACCTCCTGGCAGATGCTGCCTCACCTGTCCCAGTTGGAGTTCTTGTGATTAGTTATACTGAAAGGAAATGCACACCAAGAGCTCTGGCCAGAAATTTCAATACTAGGAATAAATCCTACTCGTGAGTTATAGTCAAATAAAAGTATGTATTCTGTTAAGAATTACAGTCTTAGGCAGAGAATGTCAATTCAAATAAGAAAAACAGTTTCAAGTTCACAATAATATGTGTAGCTTCAAATGAAAAATACAACTTCAAATTCACAGTCGTATGAGTAAACAATAATTCGTTACAGTATAAGAACGTAAGAAATTTCAAGTAACAATAAATGTATATCAGTCCGTATTCAAAAGGATCGTTTTATAAGTAAAGCCGGAGTGAAGAGTCGATTCAGGAAAAGCAACCAGAACAGGGCCCTGTTTCGATATGGATGTCTTCGTTAGCTAATTTTTGAGTTCATGATACTTCCAAATGCACTCTACAAACTAACACGAACTCAAAAACGATCCTTTTGAATACTTTTGAATACGAACTGATATACATTTATTGTTACTTGAAATTTCTTAAGGGGGTGGGTGGGGAGGGGAGGGAGCGGAAGGGATGCATCCTATTACAGACCCTGAGAGAGGTCCACAAGATCCAGGACAGGGAGACACCGTAACCTCCCAATCCATGTTCTATGGGCTCCTCCTCCTTCTCCCCATTCCTGCTTCAGAATTCCTCTACCTCTCCTGTACCCCATTGACTTTGTCTGCCGCTGAAAAACGAGCCGCCGTATCCTGCCAAGGATGCTGTTTTCTTATCAGGATGTGCCCAAACCCGGGGCTTTCAAGAATGCATACAAAATTTTGAGATCTGGCTGCTATAGCCTAGGGTAAAGGTAAAGGGACCCCTGACCATTAGGTCCAGTCGTGTCCGACTCTGGGATTGCGGCGCTCATCTCGCTTTACTGGCTGAGGGAGCCAGCGTACAGCTTCCGGGTCATGTGGCCAGCATGACAAAGCCGCTTATGGCGAACCAGAGCAGCGCACGGAAATGCCGTTTACCTTCCCGCCGGAGTGGTACCTATTTATCTACTTGCACTTTGACGTGCTTTCGAACTGCTAGGTTGACAGGAGCAGGGACCGAGCAACGGGAGCTCACCCCCGTCGCAGGGATTCGAACCGCCGACCTTCTGATCAGCAAGCCCTAGGCTCTGTGGTTTAACCCACAGCGCCACCTGGGTCCCTCTATATAGCCTACAGACTAGCAAAAATAAGCGATCATTAGGACAGGTGGCAGTGTGTGAATGTGTGTGTGCGTAGGGATGCCCACCCCTCATTTATCAGACTTATAACCCCCCCTTTTCTAGAGAATCTCAGGGTTGTGTGTTCAAGTCCCATGTTGGGCAAAAGATTCCTGGGGTTAGACTAGATGACCCTCGTGGTCCCTTCCAACTCTGCGATTCCACAATACAATGATGTTTTAAATCGAGGGGAAGGAAAGCACCCATGGCAGTCACTTAAAAATCACCATGCTTCTAGCAAACGCTATACAAAGTTTGCATATGATCCAATTACTTTACTCACCATGTCAAATAACTAGATAACAACGATAACTGAACTGTGCCCAACGGTTTATTCTGCTAAATTTGGCTGGTAGGAAACTGGACTTCTCTAAAAACTTTATATTGGAGAAAACAATACTGTGCGCCATTACAGCATTTTCAATATAATCCCTGGGTAAGCTGGAAAAGCCTTAAATTTCCGTTGATTCAGAAAGGTAACCATAGCAACAGCTGTCTGGAGATTTTGGCAGGGAGGGAGAAGCAGGCCAAGGCAGATTTGAGGGGTGGGGGTGGGGAGTGAGAGGGCAAAAGCAGCAGGAAGAGTGGCAAGGTCTAGAGCCAGCTGGCAGCGCCACAGGGCTGTGCTAACTGGCAGCGAGAGGAGCAGAGGGCAGCAGCAGACCTGGCTGCATCTGGGTGAAGGAAAGGTTGCAGCACTGAAGGAGAGGAAGAGCTGGCATTTTATTCAAAGAATCATACAACTGTAGAGCTGTAAGGGACCCTGAGGGACGCGGGTGGCGCTGTGGGTTAAACCACAGAGCTTGCTGATCAGAAGGTCGGCGGTTTGAATCCCCGCGACGGGGTGAGCTCCCGTTGCTCGGTCCCTGCTCCTGCCAACCTAGCAGTTCGAAAGCACACCAGTGCAAGTAGATGAATAGGTACCACTCCGGCGGGAAGATAAACGGCATTTCCGTGTGCTGCTCTGGTTCGCCAGAAGCGGCTTAGTCATGCTGGCCACATGACCCAGAAGTTGTATGCCAGCTCCCTTGGCCAGTAAAGCGAGATGAGCGCAGCAACCCCAGTCGTCCGTGACTGGACCTAATGGTCAGGGGTCCCTTTACCTTTAAGGGACCCTGAGGGTCATCTGGTCCAGCCCCCTGCGATGCAGGAATCTCGACTAAATCATCCATGGCAGGTGGCCACCCAACCTCTGCTTAAAAACCTCCAAGGAAGGAGAGTTCACCACTTCCCGAGGGAGACCGTCACACTGTCGAACAGCTCTTGCCATCAGAAAGTTCTTCCTGAGGTTTAGCCGGAATCTCCTTTCTTGCAACTTAAAAGGAAAGTAAGAAAAACCCAATGCACTGATGAAACACCGTTTGGCCACATCACCGGTTTGAAGAAAGGTCATATACTATCAGATCTGAGCTGCGGCTAGTTCTCCATCGGAACAAAAGGGAAATTCCAGAACGGAGCTGCAAGCCGCTAGACACCCCTTGCAGGTCTGGACTTTAGAAAAGGAAGGCTTGATCTAACGGCTGGCCCCCAAACCCATTGCTTCATGGCAATGTGCAGCAGGGCATGTTTACTCACCGCTGGGCTGCACTCGATGGCTTTGTCTTTGGGGCCTCGGCAGCTGACGCTTCCCTACGGATTGGCTGAGCTGAGCTTGTCAAGTTGGTCTCCTCCCTTGTTGGCGAGAGACTAATGGCAGCAGAAGTGATGGCATTGGCAGCAATAGGGGGAACACCAGGGGCGCAGGAAGACAGTGGACCTGTTGCAACAACACAGACACTTCCAATGGCCTCTGCTTTAAAAAAAACAGACATACACCCTGGGGGTGGACTTGCACCATCAGCTAATGTGCCTGGGCATACAGTCAGGACCGGTGCCACGGATTTTGGCTCCCTAGGCGAGGGGGCGGGCCACGTGATGTCATTGCGCATGACGTACGGTGCCCCGCCCCCTGCCCTGCCAGGCGCCCCACGCCTCCGCGGTTTTCGCCGCTGGTTGGGGCGGCACTGGGCAGCGGCAGGGGGCGAGGGGCAGGCTGGCCAGCGCCCCCTCCATTTTGGCGCCCCCGCCGCCGCGGTTTTCGCCCCAAGCTGCTTGCTCCGCCACTGGTTGGGGCGGCACTGGGCGGCGGGGGGGGGGGGAGGCTGGCCAGCGCCCCCTCCATTTTGGCACCCTAGGCAACTGCCTAGTTCGCCTTAATGGACGCACCGGCCCTGCATATAGTGGTACCCCGGGTTGCGAACTTCCGGGTTTGCGGAGTACGCTACCCGAATGTATTCAACACGGAGCGTTCGCAACCTGAGGTATGACTGTATTCTTATTTATTAAGAAACGTGGTCCCCGCCCCCCCCCATCAGCCCCATCTCATATCAGATGCTGCCCAGGCTAGAGTAGGAATCCGGATTTGGAAATCTAAGGGTACATCTTACCCTTGCACAGTTAAGTTTTGTACTATCTGGCTGCCATCGCTTCCCCCCATGCACCCCCAAAGCTAGAGAACTGTAGTTTGGTGAGGGTGCTGAGAATCCTGCGAATACTTTGCTTCACTGCTTGCACCCCAACTGCAATTGCTTGTGAGGACGTAATGACTTTTAACCTTTTAAGTTAAATAAACAGGCTTTGCAGAAATGGGTTAAACACGGAGCAGGGGGAAAGTAAGGTTCTGAATCACGAAGAGGAGTCTGAACGATTGCATTTTCAGTGACCAAACTTTATGCTTTCCATCACCCTCAGGCTAAGGCACATCTCCAGCAGAAGCAGAAGTATGTGCAACAGGCGCATCGATGCAGTTTGGCAACTATGATGCCCACAAAAAACGATGCACAAGCTACATCAACAGCACGACTACAGTGTGCCATTTGGTTGTGACTGCTGAATAGAGCTCACTTAGCTCTTCTGGAGGAGCAAAAAAAACATCTGGAAAGAATGAGCCTGCTAAAAGCTTTTTCGGAGAATTCCCTGAAAGAGCTAGGGAAGAACAAGCATGCCCATTCTGAATCAAGATGTGAGGAATTTGTATCTAGTGGGAAACAGGGCTTTCCAGAAACTGTCTCTGCTATATGACATGTGGCTAAACTTAATTAAAGCCTGGTAATTTTTGAGAAAAACCTAACTTTTCAGGCATGCTAAGATCTACTTAAATTTCCAACTGACACCTGGAAACCAAGACGTTTATTGGCTCTTTTTCATATAAAAGAAATCATAACTACTATTCAGGTGTTTTATAACTGCTTGGTAACTGGAACTATGTTTTAATGCTGAAATAGGTAATTCATCTGCATTCCTCGTCCGCTAAAACTGGTGATCTTTTGCAATTCACAGGTGCCCAGTTTGGGACAGCATCTTGGGCGTCTCCACATTCCCTGCCCCTGAAAATAGGCTTTCTAGTCCTGGTTGCAACAGCAGATATGGAAAGCAAGAGGAAATACCCAGCATAGGCACCCCCGTTTTTTTCTTATTCACATGGCACCTTATTAAACCTCGAAATTTGCTGCTGCAAGATCCTGCGATGACCACCAAAATTTAGGTTGCTTTAAAAGGAAGTTCATGGAGGATGTTTCCCCCCTTTGCTTAGCTCTTGGGTCCTTTTCACCCAACCTAAAGGTACCCTTAATCAAAATTTGTGGAAAAACTTAAATATTTTTTAAAACTTAAACTGGTTTTTAACTTGTATTTTAACTAATTGGTTTTATTCTGTTGTGATTTTTGCTGTTGTTAGCCGCCCTGAGCCCGGTTCCGGCTGGGGAGGGCGGGGTACAAATAAAAATTTATTGTTATTATTATTATTATTATTATTATTATTCTTCACAATCAGGGTCAGGTGTGAGGTGGATGAGTGTCCTCCTCAAGAGTAAGCACGCCTTGAGCGGGTTTACTAAACTACAAGCTTTATTTACAAGTCCGTTGTACAAGCATCACAGTTCATCATCCGACTCCGATGTGTCAGATCCCCCTAATAAAGACTTTCGATTTTCGCCCCAGCATAAGAGCTTGGCAAAACCCCAGCGCCGCCTCTCACTCCGCCTCTTCCTCTTTCTAACCCTATCCGTTGCGGCGCTGGCCCCTTCTCTTTCACTCTCCTCTTCCCTGGAGGTTGCTGTCGAGGCACTGCCCAGATCTCCGAGCCCCTGCTCCCCTTCCGTCTCCATTTCCTCCTCTGACCTTATTGGCTCTCCCAGACCCTCCGTTTCAGGTGACAGCGCAGGCGGCGACAGCCCCTCGCTTTCACTTCTCCATACCTCCTTCCCTATCTCCGGTGACAGCTTTGGAGCCACCTCCTCCTCTTCCCAAGCTTGCAACACCTGCTCCGGTGTTAGATGGTGGCTGCTTGGCTGCTCTGCCCCTTCCGCCACCCCTCCTGGCTCTGACCAGTCCCTGACATCCATCCCCCCTTCGAAGCCCCCCTTCCCTCCCTGAGGCGGCTCGGTGGGAGTGTCCCAAAGGTATCCCAGGTCTCCTGCATGATCCCATTCTCCGCCTTCCATGTCCTCTGCCATTTCTGGCGGAGAGCGGGGTCCCAGAAATACCGTGGTATCTGCGCTGGTCGACGATGATGAGGAAGAGCACCCCGCTTCCCAGTCGTTTCTACTCCATGGAGGGGGACCCCAACTGTATCCCTGCCACTCCTCATCCCGATCACTATTCTCTTCCCTGGATGCTGGGAACCCCCCAAATTCCCCTTCCTCCGAATCCGTGGATTGAAACACCTCTCGCAATTGCCACTCATATGGCTTGGGCTTATTTGGGTACAATTCGTGGAATTCCCATATTAAATGCTCCCTGGTGATCTGCTCTGCTGGAATCCACGCATTTTCCGATGCTGGTTCGCCTTCCCACGCCACTAGGTACTGCAGTTCCTCCCCCCGCCACCTGGAGTCCAGGATTGCCGTGGCTTCATTGAACTGTTCCGCATCTATTAACGGCATGTCCTGCGACCCCTGCTGGTACCCCTGTTGATACCTGTGTGGCTCTCTGAATTTGGACAGGAGCGACCTGTGAAACACCGGGTGTATTCTCATGGAATCCGGCAGTTGTAACTTGAAAGCCACAGGGTTGATCTGCTCTACCACCTCAAAGGGACCAATCTTGCACTGCCGCAGCTTTTTGCACCTGCCTGGCATGGGCAATCCCTGTGTGGACAACCAAACCCTATCTCCCACTTGGATGGTCTCCCCCTCCCTGCGGTGCTGGTCTGCTGCCCTCTTGTAAGCCGCTTTCGCCCTTTCCAAGTTGTCTTGAAGCAACTGGTGCAAGGCTTGCAATTCTTCTGCAAATTGCTGTGCTGCTGGTACCTCCCCCCCTTCCCATGTGCCCTCCCCCCCTGGGAAGGCTCTTGGGTGATTGCCATAATTAGCCTGGAAAGGAGACATGCCTGCGGATACATGCTGCGAGTTGTTATACGAAAACTCAGCAAGCGATAGCTTATCACTCCAATCATTGGGCTGCTGAGAGGCATAACAACGCAGGTATTGCTGCAAAACTGAGTTCACACGTTCCGCCTGGCCGTTGGATTGGGGGTGTCGTGCGGAGGACAAATTTACCTGTACCTGCAAGATCTGCATGAGCTTGCGCCAAAAGCGGGAGGTAAACTGAACTCCACGATCTGAGATCAACCTCTGTGGCAACCCATGCAGCCTGAAAACATGCTGCACAAACAGCTTGGCCGTTTCCTCAGCCGATACCACCTTGGGGCAAGCTATGAAATGCGCCATTTTGGTTAGGAGGCCGACTACTACAAGCACCGCAGTTTTCCCTCTAGATGGAGGAAGATCGGTGATGAAGTCCAAGGAAACCGCCTCCCAGGGCTTACTGGGGGTGGGGAGGGGTTCCAGCAACCCAGCAGGTCGTTCCCGTTCCCCTTTGGCTCTTTGACAAACCTCACACCCCCTGACATAGTCCTTGACCTCCTGCCTGATCTTTGGCCACCAAAACTCCCTTGTGACCAGCAACGTGGTCTTGAACTGCCCAAAGTGGCCTGCTGTGGGGTTGTCGTGCAACTGCCTGAGTATTCTGGCTCGCATCTCCTCCCCCGGAATATACAGTGCCCCTTTGAATAACAGTAATCCCTCCTTTTCCTCGAACCCTTTCGCCCTGGACGCCCCTTCCCTGATTTCCCTCAGTTTGTTCTGAGCAAAGTCATCGGCCTGCGTGAGGCGCACGAGTTCTTCCCGACCCCCCAAAGTTGCCCCACACCGCCACTGTTCAGGCTTGAAGATCGCTCTGGCCACCGGAGGTCCTTCTTCTTCCAGGTATTCAGGCTTTCTGGACAAGGCGTCCGCTCTGACGTTTTGGTCACCTGGAATGTACTGGATGTGAAAATTGAAGTCCGCGAAGAACTCTGCCCATCGCATCTGTCTCTGGTTGAGTATTCTGGCCGTGCGCCAATACTCTAGGTTCTTGTGGTCCGTGTAGACCTGGATTTGTTGCTGCGCGCCCACCAAGAAATGGCGCCAATGCTTGAAAGCCGCTACCACTGCCAACAGCTCCCTGTCCCAGATCGCGTAGCGCTCTTCTGCAGGACTCAGCTTCCTGGAGTAAAACGCACAAGGCCTCCATTCCAGTGCCGCGTCTTGCTGGAGCAGAACCGCTGCAATGGCCCGATTCGACGCATCCGTTTCTATCCTGATGGGTCTGGCGGGATCTACGTGCAGCATCTGTCTCTCCGACGCAAAGGCGGCTTTGAGGGCGTCAAAGGCGCGTTGAGCCTCCTCTGTCCACCGGAACTTCTTCCCCCTTAAGCAGTCTGTGATGGGGGCCGTCATGTGAGCGAAGTTCTGTAGAAACTTCCTATAGAAGTTTGCGAAACCGACGAATCTTTGCACATCCTTCTTGGTTTTGGGACTCTCCCAATTCAGAATTGCCTGCACCTTGTCCATGTCCATGGCTATGCCTTTATCCGAAAGACGATAGCCCAAAAAGTCCACCTCCGTGGTATGAAAGTGGCACTTCTCCAGCTTGACACAGAGCTGGTGCTGCTGGAGCCTGCGCAACACTTCCGTGACGTGCTTCACGTGTTCTTCCATGTTTTGCGAGTAAATTAAGATATCATCAAGATACGCGACTGCGTGTCGAAACAGCAGGGGTCCTAACACGTGATGCATGAATGCCTGGAAGCATTGGCTGCCCGCCTGTAATCCAAAAGGCATGACCAGGTACTCATAAGCTCCGAGGGGTGTGTACATGGTGGTTTTCCACTCATCCCCCTCCCTGATCCTGATGAGGTTGTACGCCCCTCTGAGGTCCAGCTTTGTGAAGATCTTGCCTTTGCGTACTGCCGCCAGCAGATCATCAATTCTGGGCATGGGGTAGGAGATGGGCAAGGTCAAGGAGTTTAGGATTCTGAAATCACAAATGAGTCTTTTCTCCTGCGTATTCTTTTTGGCCACCCAAAACACAGGACTGCCCCCCACTGCCTTGCTCTCCCTGATGAAACCCCTGGCCAGGTTCTTGTCAATGAATGCCTGCAAGTCCGCCATCTCCTGCTCGGACATCGTGTAAAGTTTGCCCGGGGGTAGCTGCGCTCCTGGTATCAGGTTAATTTGACAATCGTAGGGGCGGTGGGGGGGTAGTTTGTCAGCTTCCGTCTTGCTAAAAACCTGCTGGAACTGTGTATACTGCTCAGGGAGTGTCACCTCCCCCGCCTGCAGCACTGCTACTGCTGTCTGCTGGGGGTCGTATAGCTGCTGCAAACAGTGTTCCATGCAGTACGCAGATCCAAACGTCAAAGAGCGCTGACCCCAGCTGATGATGGGATCGTGTCGACTCAGCCATCCCATGCCCAAAATGATGGGCGGACCTGCCAAGGTGGTGACGTGGAAGGCCACTACCTCAGAGTGCCTTCCTATTTGCATTCTCATGGGGGGTGTACTGTGGGTGACGGCCCCCCCTTTCAATTCTCTACCATCAATTGTGGTGACCTGGAGGGGGAAATCCACCTGCAAGAGGTGCAGCTGGTGCTGAAGAGCAAAATCCCTATCAAAAAAATCAGTGCTGGCTCCGCTGTCAATGAGAGCCGGAATTTGCATAGAGCAGCCATTGGGCAACTCCAGAGTAACTTCCATCACGATCCCAGGCTTTGGTGCGTTGGGGAGGGAACATGAGGGTTGGGCGGGAGGGGGTGTAGGAGGCGTGTGCTCGCTGTGGGGACGCTTCACTGCTGATCCGCCTGGCTGCTGGTCCCCTTGCTCTGCTGCCAGGCACTTTCGTTTCCCGCCACCGGAATGTCTTCTGCCCCCTCCCTCAAGACCATTCCAGCCATCCCCTGCCACAACCTCTTTTGATCACAATTTTTGGCCAAATGATCACTCTTTTGACAGATGTAACACCTCTTGGCTCCTTTCCCGCCCTGCGCGCCACTCCCCTTAACAGCCGTTGCATTTGAAAGAGAGCGCGCGCGGGCTCCTCCTATCTCCATCGGCGTTTCCTGTTGGGGGTGTGAGAGCGCGCCAGAGGGTCTTTCCGCAGGAGGAGGGAATCGAAAGTTGATCCACCTCCCTTGCTTGCCCTCCCGCTTCATTTTGTCTCTCAATTCCAAACGCACCCCAATCGCCATGGCTGCTTGCGTTAAACTGTCTAAGTCGTCCAGGGGCCCCGATTTTGCCAGCCCATCCTGAACCTCATCCGACAGTCCCATCTTGAACAATGCAAGCATCGGGGCAGATTTCAAGTCCCACCCCAAGCGGTGTGCAAGCAGCGAGAATTGAGCTTGGTATTCTCTAACAGTCATGTTCCCTTGCCTTAGCGTTAAAAGCTGCCTTGCCTCGATCTCCCGCTGAGACCGGCTTGTGTAAACAATGTCCATCCCTTCAAAGAAGTCTTTGATGTTCTGGAGGGCAGGATTCTTGGCCAAAATTAATGGGCGCACCCAATCTTTCGCAGGACCCTCAAAATGCGAAATCACAAAGCCCACTTGCTCAGCTTCATTCTTAAACTCATCCTGATGCAGTTCTAAGGCATACATCATGTCCGTTTTGAAGCCTAAATAATCCTCTGGCCGGCCATGGAATCTGCTCCCCATGGAAGTTATTCTCCTCCCTCCTGCGGTCCCTCTCCCTTGCCCGGCGTGAAGCCTCGCCTCCTGGAGCTGAGCCTGAGCAATCTCATACCTTCTTTCCAGCTCTCTCGCTCTAGCTTCCCAGTTGGTCGCTCCTCCGCCAGCCGCTGCACCAGGGACTGCCGCTTCATCTTCTGAAACGCTCATCTTGGCACCTTTTCACTCCTTGAGGAGGTTACGATGATTAGGGGGATGCTGTGAGGTGGATGAGTGTCCTCCTCAAGAGTAAGCACGCCTTGAGCGGGTTTACTAAACTACAAGCTTTATTTACAAGTCCGTTGTACAAGCATCACAGTTCATCATCCGACTCCGATGTGTCAGATCCCCCTAATAAAGACTTTCGATTTTCGCCCCAGCATAAGAGCTTGGCAAAACCCCAGCGCCGCCTCTCACTCCGCCTCTTCCTCTTTCTAACCCTATCCGTTGCGGCGCTGGCCCCTTCTCTTTCACTCTCCTCTTCCCTGGAGGTTGCTGTCGAGGCACTGCCCAGATCTCCGAGCCCCTGCTCCCCTTCCGTCTCCATTTCCTCCTCTGACCTTATTGGCTCTCCCAGACCCTCCGTTTCAGGTGACAGCGCAGGCGGCGACAGCCCCTCGCTTTCACTTCTCCATACCTCCTTCCCTATCTCCGGTGACAGCTTTGGAGCCACCTCCTCCTCTTCCCAAGCTTGCAACACCTGCTCCGGTGTTAGATGGTGGCTGCTTGGCTGCTCTGCCCCTTCCGCCACCCCTCCTGGCTCTGACCAGTCCCTGACATCAGGCTTGCAAAATAAGCAAACCCATGCAATGCGGCAGCTAGACTGGTGACTGGGAGTGGCCGCCGGGACCACATAACACCGGTCCTGAGAGATCTACATTGGCTCCCAGTACGTTTCCGAGCACAATTCAAAGTGTTGGTGCTGACCTTTAAAGCCCTAAACGGCCTCATCCAGCGCCAAGGGCTTTCTGGCGGTTCCGTCATTGCAAGAAGCAAAACTACAGGGAACCAGGCAGAGGGCCTTCTCGGTAGTGGCGCCTGCCCTGTGGAACGCCCTCCCATCAGAGGTTAAAAGGATCAACAACTACATGACATTTAGAAAACACCTGAAGGCAGCCCTGTTCAGGGAAGTTTTTAATCTGTAACATGTTAATGTATTTTAATATTTGCTGGAAGCCGCCCAGAGTGGCTGGGGAGACCCAGCCAGATGGGTGGGGTACAAATAAATTATTATTATTATTATTATTATTATTATTATTATTATTATTATAATTTATTATTTGTACCCCGCCCAACTGACCGGGTCCCCCCAGCCACTCTGGGCGGCCTCCAAAAAACACTAAAATACATTGAAATATTACAGATTAAAAACTTCCCTAAACAGGGCTGCCTTATATGCAAGTTCAATAACTCTGAATAAATAAATCTTACTTGCACGATTATCTAGAGTACAAATTCCGGACTGCCTTGCTGGACAGCCTACCATGATGCCCTCTCTACAGGGCAACATTACCTCTTACCTCGATTTTTCCCCAGCTCCTGTCTCTCCCGGAGCTGCTCCTCTCTGCTCTTCACTGTAGCAGTCACTAAGGTTTTTGGCTCGTGCTTGGCATATGTGTTGTTGCAGTTGTTGGTGGACAAGGCCAGCAGCTGGTTCTTGGAGAGCATCTTTGGATTCTGCCGGCCACTCTCCTCCTCCTCCTGCCCAGACACACACACATTCTGGAAGCTATTAGGGGAGGCCGAGTGAACTGATAGTTCATTGGCTTGGTCAGGATCCTGGCTGGTGAGCTTGTGGCTGCTGCTCAGAGTAGCCCTCCTGTAAGGCATAGGGGAAGGGTGGGCTTTTCCAGTGCTGGGCGGCGCAGGGACTCGGTAAGCGAAATTGTTGCCGGCACTCGTCTCTTCAGTTAGCTGCTGGGAAGGGCTCTGCTCTTGCTTGGTTTGACTTAAATTGTTCGTTGGCCTACGAGTTCGGTTGGAAGCGTCCACCGGCTTCTTGCTCACGGAGTCTGCGACACCATCAGGGACCAGATGGGAAGGTTGAGGGTGGGAGGAGGGTGTGGATTGCTTTAATGGGGCCTTGGACAGCTTTGGATGTTCCTGCGTCCTGCCTTTCTTCACCAGCTGATACAGATCTACAGGCTGGCTGCTTCTGGGAAAGGCTTCTGCCTTACCGGCTGCCATTTTGGTCACCAGATCTCTGACCTCCGAGGCCCCCTTCAAGGAACAGTCGTTGGCTTGATTTGCACTCGATCCTATTTCCCCTCTGCGAGGCACGGTTTCCCCTCCACTAGCACGGCAGCTGCCATCTGCTCTGGGCCTCTCCCCATTGGCCTTCCTGTTCTTGGCTTCCCCCTCTGAAGCGGAAAACGGCCCGGGATCCGGACCAGGCCCACCGTGCCGGGAACTTTGGACCACGGACCGTTGGCCGCTGGCACCAGCCTCCTCGCTGTCCGTCCTGTAGCTGTCCGACGTATCCGTGGTGCTGTCCAGAGCAGAATCCACCTCGTCTATGCAAGTCACTTCCCCTATGTACGTCTCCCTGATGCGCTCGGTGTAAACACGCTGGCGGGAAGGAAGGATCCACAGCGGAGTTCCTTTGGGACCCAAAGCCCTGGTCCGCGAGTCCTCCTGGGGAGCGTTCAGCTCTTTGCTTTCATTGGCCCGAACTAGCTCCTTCCCCTCTGGGGGGCCGTTGCAAGACCGATGCACGCTCTTCGCAGTCTGCTTTGCTCCGGTATCTGGGTTCTGACTGGCTGCCAGATTCCTGACGTAAGACCCGCACGCGCTGCACTTGCCTTCCTCGTTGACCACCAGAGGCTTCCTCTTCTCGGAGCGCCCCCTGCTGCCTTGCTGTTCCCAGACGGGTTTGCTGCCGCCGCCGCTCTCTTGGCGGCGAAGCTCGCCGTTGATGTAATCCGAAAGGTCCGGTTTGGAGACCAGCGGGCCACGGCCCAGAGACAGGAGGACGGAATCCAACACCCGCTTCTGACGCAGCTGCAGGCGCTCCAAGTAGCGGACTTCGGCATCTCGCGCAGACTCATCCTCGAAACGCACTCGGGATGGGGACGGCCCTCGCTTCCTTTGCTGCTCGCTGCCGGATTCCCCGCTGGACGAGTCACTCAGGTTGCCGCCGGCGTGGGGGTCGCCATCCTTCAGAGCAAAGTTCTTTGCGCCTGCAGCAGAGATCCCGCAGCCATCCCTGAGGCACACAACAGACAGAGTAAGACCGTGGGCCTGCTCACACTGGTCACCCTTACCTCCGACTGAGCTGCCTCCAAATGCTGGGCAGAGGGCACCGCTTGGCTTAATGGGCACCTAGGACGCTTACCAAGGTGGTACTTTTGTAACTTCTCTACTTGCAGCAGTGTTTCTCAAACTTGGGTCCCCAGCTGCTGTTGGACTACAACTCCCATCATCCCAAGTTAGCAGGACCAGTGGTCAGGGATGATGGGAGTTGTAGTCCAACAGCACCTGGGGACCCAAGTTTGAGAAACAATGGCCGAAGCTTATCTCCTTTCTTCTGAGATCCATTCAGCAAGATAAATGGATCCTGACGGCCTTGCAAGCATCACACGGGCATTGAACCTGGCATCTCCTTCACCAGGATCCCAATGCTGTGCCAATACGCTCTGCAGCTGCATTCTCATTCTAGCAGGAAGGGCCGCTCAGAGGTTATGGATGTGTACTGAATGAGGGGAAGATCCAAGGAACCGGTTAGGATTGACCAACAGGCTTGTGCTCGTAATCACATAATGCCTTCCGCAGTTCTCCAAGGGACCCCATTGTGCGAGAGATACTGCCTGTGCGGATCTGGAGAGGTGGAAACTACTGACCACATACTTTTGCAATGCTGCCTCTACGAGGAGGTGCGAGGCGAGCTTATCCACACGATGCTGACTGAGCTACCTGGACGTTCAGACAATTTCTATATAGAGTGGCTTCCTTCAGATACTAACGATAATGTGACAGCAAAGGTAGCCAAGTTTTGTGCTAGAGCCGTAAAAATTCGGTCCGATCTAGCTAGCAGTATCCACACAACTTCAGGACAGAGCTAAAGACGAACCAGTGTTATAATTGACCGCAGCCCTATTTTTAAAGTAGAGATATCTTCTTTTATTTAAATTTTTTAAAGTTTAAAGTTTATATTTATAGTTTATATTTTACAATGTATTTTGGATTGTATTTATCGTTATATGTGTGTGCTGGTGGAGAACCATAACAATAAATCTATCTATCTATCTATCTATCTATCTATCAGGCTTGTGCTCTGCAAAGCCAATGGCTTCAGAGTCTCAAGGCTTAAAAAAAAAATGTCGGCAAATCGGCGAGATGGATTTACTCTTTTAAAATCAAGGATGGCTCAGCAACGATACTACTCATGCTCAACACACAGCAACTGCACAAGTAACCAGATGGCGCTGTTAAAAAGGACTTGCTGATGTCAGGCCCCCACTGACTCCTTGATTTATTCTAGCTCCCTACAGGAGAAACTTCAAGTGCTCTCCTTACATGCAAGCCTTGGTCTTAGGAGTGGCTACATCCAAGTCAGATTTCAGTTAGGCCAAGACACCCAGCCAACAGTCACGTACGCTTCTTAGATCCATGGGATCATTTTCTATGGGATCTGGAGCACCTGTGCTATTTATATTAAAAGTGCTTTCTTTTCCTGCAGAGCATAGGAGGAAGGGTAGAATAAAGAGCAACAATGCCAGAGACAGGGGAAAGTTTGCTGGTGGGGGATATGTTTTCGTTTTACTCTAGAGATGATGTTTGACATTGTTCTGCAAACACCACAAGTGTGCCCCGATGCAAGGATCTTATAGCTGGCGCCTCTCTTGTTGTCATGAAATAAAAAGTCAACCAACATAATCCTCCAGATTCAATAACTCTGCATAAGCTGCCAGTGTGCTTGGCATAGGGGACAGAGAATGTGTTGCACTAGCGCTTACAATAATCTTTGATGTGCTGGCCATGTGAGGGTGAGCGATACCCTCATCTGTTGCACAACAAAAGATCAGCACACTGGTTTGTTTAGCATTAAACAGCCGTTTCACAGCACGGTGGCCAGGAATTCCGTTTCGCATGAGATCCAGCAGCTTGCCACACATTTTGTAAACACCCATGTCAAGTTCTGTTTCCCCTCCTATGCTGAAAGAGCTTTTAGCTGTCACAACGGTGCTCATCGTTTCCCCCCCTAAATCTTATTCTAAAAGGTTCAGTCAAGTGAATTTGCCATACAATATGCTCTTACGTTTATATTCATGACTACATTTCTGTACAGGAACCAGCTAGTCCCTGTTTTGGTAATTATGGGTCCCTAAGTCCTATCAATGGTGTGACTGCAATTAATAGAATTGATTATTTCACTCCATCAAATGTTTGCATCTCAATCCAAAGTTATGTTTTTCATCGCATACGTCGTTGTTGTTTTCCTGGTCCAGAATCAACACACATTATAATTCCTGGGGTGCTCTCCTTGATTAGTTGGCACAGCACCTCACTCTGACCATAGTTTTAGACTAGGCAGTACGTGCTAACTGAGATTAAGGAAGATAGACAATATAGTGCCCCCAATGGGGGGTGGCTGACAGAAAATCCCCCAGCATTAGGTACAAATGTACAGGTGAAACTCGAAAAATTAGAATATCGTGGAAAGGTTCATTTCTTTCAGTAGGTGAAACGAATATATGAGATATGCCATGTCATGACATGCCAAGCGAGATATGTCAAGCCTTTATTGTTATAATTGTGATGATTATGGCGTACAGATGATGAGAACCCCAACTTAACAATTTCAACTTTGGGGTGCTCATCAGCTGCACGCCATAATCATCACAATTATAACAATAAAGGCTTGACATATCTCGCTTGGCATGTCATGAGTCTATCTCATATATAAAACTCCAGTAGCTAATGAAAACAATTGCTTACATGAATGGATTTTTCCACAATATTCTAATTTTTCGAGTTTCACCTGTATTCAATGAGCACAGCGAACAGGTACACGGTTGGCAGTGTGTTGAATTTTGGGAGTGGAGAACTATAGATGCAAGCAGCACAAGCGGTTTACAAGTGTGAAAGATGAAAAGGCAAGAAATGCAAAAGCTGGAATGGAGGGCTGCGGACAGGAAACGCAATACAGATCCTTCTTTCCTGCCCTCTTCCCTGGTCTGCCTCCCAGGCCCAGAGCAGGATAAATCCCTGGCCTTACCTCCTTTCCCGAGGGGCAGTAGGCAGGATGTTATGGCTTGCTCGGAGCGGGTTCGTCCTGGCCTTCATGCGAGCTCTCTGCAGCAGTTGCTTGGCCTGCTCATGCCTGGGACTCAGCTCCAGCTCCTGGTTGGGAACAAAGGCCCTGCAGGCAAAGCAGCAGGGAGCAAGGAAGCAGCGGAGGATTAGGAAAAAAATAACAAGGATTAAGAGTGGTTTAACAGTGACGGTGGCAGCAGTGTGGTGGGGAGGCAACACACTCATAGAGGCTGGGTTTAGGTCCCCTGCAGCTGCCCGAGTTCACACTAGGTGGCATCTTTTAGGTCAAGATATAGCCAGCTTGGTAACATCCATCTCAAAAGTGATTTCTAGACACGCAGCCAGGATGAAAAGCTGCAGGGAGGTCAAAAGCATTTAAGGCTGAAATTTCTACATTCCAGACTAAAAGAAGCCGTTCAATTACATATGACAGCAAGTAAAAAGATGTACAGTATTTTTCACTCCATAACGCGCACCTCGTTTTTAGAGGAGGAAAACCAGAAAAAAAAATTTTTTTGTTTTCCTCCTCTAAAAGGCTGGGAGGGAGGGAGGGAGGGAGGGAGGGAAGAGAAGAGAGAAAGAAGGAAGGAAGAGAGAGAGAGGAAGAGAGAGGGAAAGGAGGGAGGGGAGAGAGAGAGAGAGAGAAGGAAGGAAGGAAGGAAGGAAGGAAGGAAGGAGAGGGGGGAAGCATCTCCCTCCCTCCCTCCCTCCTTGTGCTCTCCAGGGGCGGGGGAGGAACGGACATCCCAAAAGCACTGCCATCAAATTTACTTCTGAGTAAGCATCATTAGGATTGCCCTGCAAATGAGAGACTATAGCAGGGGTCGGCAAACTTACCAGGCCCTAGGCCGGTTCCTCCAGCGCCGATTGTGCAGCGGGCCAGAAGGCGGGGGAGCGCGTGCCCATACGCATGCGCACACGCTATTTCCGGCGCACTTCCGGGTTGGCGGAGCGCCGGAAATAGCTTGTGCGCATGCGCAATCGTCATTTCCGGCGCACTTCCGGGTCTGTGGAGCACCGGAAATAGCTTTTGCGCGTGCGCACGGGCCTCCTCAGCCCCAGAAGTGCGCTGGAAATGACGCTTGCGAATGCGCACAAGCTATTTCCGGTGCTCCGCTGACCTGGAAGTGGGAAGCCATGCTGCGCTGGTAAGAGCGGGCAGTGGCAGCGGGCGGCGGCGGTTGCCGGGGGCCGGATAAATGAGCCCCTCCGGGCCGTATCCGGCCCCCAGGCCGTAGTTTGGGGACGTCTGGGCTATAGCTACTACACCAGATGGGTTAAGAAGCTGCGTTATATTCAGTCAGATTCTTGGTCCATGTATCTCAGGACTGTCTACACCAGTGTTCATCTTTTTTTCAAACCCAGGACTCGCCATTAGACTGAGCATGCATTTGGGGACCAATTTCTTAATTTTAAAAAATGATACAGTGCTGCTCTTGGGAAACACCTTAGATCAGGCCGTGAACCACCAGCTGAAGACCAATGGTCCACTGCAGAGCTTGCCAAACTTTTCATGTTGGTGACAGACTTTTTAGACATGCATCATTTAGCAACACAGTAAAGGGGGGGGGGACCCAGGTGGTGCTGTGGGTTAAACCACAGAGCCTATGGCTTGCCGATCAGAAGATCAGCGGTTCGAATCCCCGCAATGGGGTGAGCTCCCGTTGCTCTCTCCCAGCTCCTGCCAACCTAGCAGTTCGAAAGCACGTCAAGTGCAAGTAGATAAATAGGTACCATTCTGGCGGGAAGGTAAACGGCGTTCCCATGCGCTGCTCTGGTTCGCCAGAAGCGGCTTAGTCATGCTGGCCACATGAAGTTGTACGCCGGCTCCCTCAGCCAATAATGCGAGATGAGCGCCGCAACCCTATAGTCGCCTTTGATTGGACTTAACAATCCAGGGGTCCTTTACATACGTCAGTGACTGGAGCTAATGGTCAGGGGTCCCTTTACCTGTAAAGGGGAAAAAAATGTAAAGGATCCCTGGACTGTTAAGTCCAATCAAAGGTGACTATGGGGTTGCGGCGCTCATCTTGCTTTCAGGCCAAGGGAGTCGGCGTTTGCCCACAGTTTTCTGGGTCATGTGGCCAGCAGGACTCAACTGCTTCTGGTGCAACGGGACACTGTGTCAAGTGCCAGAGCACACGGAAACGCCATTTACCTTCCCGCCACAGCAGTACCTATTTATCTACTTGCACTGGTGTGCTTTTGAACTGCTAGGTTGGCGGAAGCTGGGACAGGGCAATGGGAGCTCACCCTGTCATGGGGATTCGAACCGCCGATCTTCTGATCTGCAAGCCCAAGATGCTGAAACTGACCCCTTTCCAGTCCCGGGAGGAGCACAGGAAGCGTTTGCGCCACACACCTACACTGCAGCTGGCACAGTAACATGTTAAGACACACAGTTTGGAAAGCTCTGGTCTACTGACTGACAACAGCTCTCCAGCATGTCGGATCTGATTCTCACCCATTCCTGCTTCTTTCAGACATGTCTGGAGATGCCGGGGATTGAACCTGGGATGATGTTATGAGTTGGGATGGGGGGAGGGCTAGAGTTAATCAAGGTTTGATTAAATTTTGCCAAACGTGGAACACCCCTGGATTTACT
Organism: Darevskia nairensis; assembly: GCA_034642065.1. Classification (NCBI taxonomy): domain Eukaryota; kingdom Metazoa; phylum Chordata; class Lepidosauria; order Squamata; family Lacertidae; genus Darevskia; species Darevskia nairensis. Next base: position 1,426,333 of record JAWWNI010000384.1, on the reverse strand, counting down.
TATGCTAACAAGCTAAGCCAGCTCAGACAGAGCTAGCTGGATGGGCCATTAGCAGGGGACAAAGGCCACCGGTGGCCTGTCCAGGAAACCACCAGCGGTTTAGGGTTTCAACTTTGAATGGCACAGGTTGTTGGGAGGTCCTTGGAGTTGGTTAGCAATGAAGGAGGAGGAGGGTCAGAGCGCCACATGACCCTTTTGGACTCTTTCCAATCCAAATGGAAAGCCACACTGTATGGAAAGCTAAGAGACTTGGGATTTTCGCCTCAAGCCTTGTTTGCTGCAGGATATGAGAAAGCAAGAGCAACCATTCGGCAACGAGTCTGGGATGTGGAACTCCAACGACACATGAGTGAGATGAATAAGCATCCAGCTATAAAGGACAATGGGAGAGGATTCTCTCCAGCAAAGTATCTGACAAAATTACAAATACCCAAATATAGACGGGCATTTACTCTTGCTAGATTTAATGTATTACCATCTGCCCTGCTGCAGGGAAGATTTGCAGGTAAATCATATGCGGAACGAGTCTGCCCCTGTGGCCTGCCAGAGGTAGAATCTGTCTCTCACGTTTTACTACGTTGTCATTTTTACAACGACATACGTCGGGTTTTCATCTCTCCGGTTATACAAAATTCTTCAAATGAATTCCTATGTCTCCAACGCCTTGTAGAAGACACGGACCCTGAGATTATGCTGAAAGTAGCCAAATACTGTGCAGCTCAGAGAACAAGTGGTATCGATATGAATAGGCCCCTAATGGCAATTTTTAGACCACATTTCAGTGCCACAATTTTAATTCATATATTTTAAATGTTGCTGTATACGTATACATATGTGTACTATTGCTGTTATGTAGATTTTAATGTATTATTTTTGTATTATTGATTTAATAAGCTGGTCTGTGACCGTAAGAATAAATTCATTCATTCACATGAGCTAGGGATGGCAGGCTGGAACAAAGAGACCCAGAGGATGGCTTTTTGCAGTCCTTTTAATCCAAAGCTGCCCTTAAGGCTGAAACCAGACCTCATAGGATGTGAATGCCCGGCAATCCCTCCATCTAGGTGCAGGTTGTATCTATGTTTAAATAAAACCACGTATCATCAAGACACCGCAGTCTCTGCTGTGCTTCATTGTCTTCAAAGGGAGCACAGACCCTGGTAAGCGCACCTGCAACCCCTGGAATCTTGCGCCGCTTGGAGATCCTGGGGTGGCGTGGAACAATCTCATGCCTGCAACGCAGCCACTCCAGCTCTGAGCGACAGCCCTTCCTCTGAAGCCTGTGCTGGATCCGCTGGTACCACCCTCTAACGCTGTGCCGAGTCCAAAGCCCCCCACCCCCACCCCCATGCATAGCTGCTGGTGCACCAAGCATCGGCCTGCAATGGTTTTCTTTATCCCTTCCCGTCTTCTGAGCACTGCAACACTAGAAAAGGAAAGGGGTGGGTGGGTGGTGGGGGTGGGGGTGGGGGTTCACCATCTTAAAGCTTTCACTGTTTCACCATGTGACCCATTTCTCTCTGCACACTCAACATGCCTATCGCTCAAAACCTTCCCCTATTGGTCTTCAGTCTAATCTTCCTGATTATTTTAATCCGCTCACAGACTCACTTCAGCTGGCCTTAAGCTTAACTCTTTCACTGCAGCCTGCACACCTCGCGACGCACACACGGAGGCTCGCATCTTGCTCTGCTGAGGTTTTCCGGAAGCAGCAGCAGCACAATGAAGCTGACTGCTGTTTTACAGAGAAAACATTCCCCTGCTGGTGTGCAGAAGCCAGGGGCGTAGCAACGGGGGGCGGGCCGCCCCGGGTTCCACCCCAGAGGGGGGTGACACTTTTTTTTAAAAAAATTTTTTAACAATTTATTTAATTTTTTTTAAAAATTTTAACTTCATTGAAAAAAAGAGATAATAGACACACACACAACCCCCACACCTCACAAGGTGGCACCATCAGAGGGGGGCACTTTTTATTTTTTTTATTTTTATTTTTATTTTTATCATTTTTTTATTATTATTTTTTATTTTAACTTTATTGAAAAAAAAAGAGATAATAGACACACACACACACACAACCCCCCCACATCTCACAAAGTGGCACCATCAGAGGGGGGGCGACACTTTTTATTTTTATTTTTTTACATTTTTTAATTACTTTTTATTATTTTTTTATTTTAACTTTATTGGGAAAAAAAGAGATAATAGACACACACACAAAAAAACCCCACACCTCGCAAAGTGGCACCATCAGAGGGGGGGTGAAACTTTTTAATTGTTTTTATTATTTTTTAACTTAAAGTGGTGGTGGGGGGGGGTGACAAAAAAAATTCCGCCCCAGGTACCACCTGGGCTTGCTACGCCTCTGGCTACGCCCCCTGTGTAATTCCAGTTCAAAATTTCCCAGATGTTTTTCCCGGGGGGCGGTAATGTTATTTTCAGCAACAAACCAACTACGGTGGTCTTTAAGCAAACCACCCTCTGGTCACATCCACAGCGTAATTTGAAGCAGCGGTTCCCAAACTGCGGTCTGTGGCACGTCTGTGGATTTGTGGTTGAAGATGGGAGATGGAATATCCATAGGTTCGCCCTGACTTTTAATTGTATTTTTATTTCTTCCTTCGTATTTTATTGCATTACAATTTGAATTCTTGAAAATACAATATGTAAGAAATGAAAGAAGCTATAAAAATCCTATTAAGAATCGTACACCATCTAGCATGGCGTATTGCAATTGCTGCAACAGGCAGAAAAATCATTAAGTGGTCTGCAACGACCCTCATCAATATTCAAGCAGTCTGGGGGGTGGGGGTTAGAACCAATCATTTAAAGCACATCTTTTTCCGAAAAGAATCTGGGGAACTGCAAATTAAATGGGAACACAAACAGCTGCAAACATGCAGTCAACTCCAGTGTGAAGTCCCAAGTCAGAAATGGCTATCAGCATTTTTGGATTGTGTCTCCTTTCCTTAGCAGGGGAACGAGGACACTGAAATCTTACCGGTAGCCTTCAGAATCCTGTAACGAAACTCCAGAATCCCAGTCTACATCATTTGCCAGAATCTCTGTAGACACAGGACAAGAGAAGTACAGAATAAGTGGTGTATACTTTAGCCACATGAAAAACACAGCATGGTGTGTGTGAAAACACACATCTCGTACAGAGAAAAGGCTATTTATATTCAGTGCTCCTCACCCCCCCCCCCAAGATTTGGGCCCAATTCTGCTCTTAGTGTCCCAATTCTGCACCACCCAAGCAGGCCCTTGCAGAGCCAGGCAGAGGCCCGGGCCAGAAAGATAATGTGCCCCCCCCTTTTTTTTACCCCGGGGATCTCCGATAATGTATTTTTTTTATAATGTATTATAATTTTAAATACATTTTACAATAAATACATTATTCATTTTAAAATGTATTATACAATTTTTAATAGTTCAAAAATGTATTTAAAAATCTATTTTTAAGTAGGCAACTTTGACTATTATTTATTATCTTCTTATTCTACTCTTAAAAAAGATGTATGCTTGTGAGAAAGCCACTATTGCTCGTAAGCCACTATTTCATTAAAAAACATGGTTTCCACCAAATTTTATCCTCATTGAGCTATATGTACTCCTCGGGTGTAAGTAATATTCCTGGCCTAGTTAACAAAATTTTAAACAAATGGCCACATCTTCATCAATTTTTCATCATTTTCCCCAAAAAAATTAGCGATAAGAAAGCCAACACACTTATCTTTAAGTTACGTTTGGTTTAAATTTTTGGCAAACAAGATTTCAAACAAAAACTCACCAACTTTTGCGATTGTGAATATGCTGACCGAGGCCCCCTTTGGAATCGGAGGCCAAGCATCCTACTCTAGGCTCTCTACAAACTTGTAAGCCAAAATACCTGGTCTGCTTTTTGGGTGGGGGAAAGGAATGGGCTCTTGGTACTCTTTAGGTCCCTTTGTATATTTCTGGCTGCCTGATCTGACTGCAAGACATGGCATACATATATAGTAATTATTCCACGAGCGATAAATGTCCTTGAGAAACTGCTCCTGGCCTCTCAAATCTAATGACTGTTGTACTCCGAAGACCAGAGGCCTAACTCATTTACCCACATATATGCTTGGGCTTGCAAATCCTATTAATAGTCTTGGGCTCCTACTGCCCTGGGACCTCAGTGTCCCTGATTACTATGGGACTTGTCCCTCCTTCCTGCTGCCAGCTGGCAGCCAAAACCTGCAGGCTCCTCCTGCCAGTGCAAACAAAATACCAGCAGCAACTGAGGAATCCTGGGACTTATCCTTCTTGAGAGAGTATGTGCTTACTATTAGCCCCAGGAAGTTGGTTCCCATTGGTGCCAGAGGAAGCTTCCTTCTTGGGGCTAATAGTAGCGGAGAAGGGGACATTTTTGCTGGACCGCGGAGATTTCACTTTCTTGGGTTCCATGATCACTGCAGATGGTGACAGCAGTCACGAAATTAGAAGATGCCTGCTTCTTGGGAGAAAAGCAATGACAAACCTAGACAGCATCTTAAAATGCAGAGACATCACCTTGCCGACAAAGGTCCGTATAGTTAAAGCTATGGTTTTCCCAGTAGTAATGTACTGAAGTGAGAGCTGGACCATAAAGAAGGCTGATCGCCGAAGAATTGATGCTTTTGAATTATGGTGCTGGAGGAGACTCTTGAGAGTCCCATGGACTGCAAGAAGATCAAACCTATCCATTCTTAAGGAAATCAGCCCGGAGTGCTCACTGGAAGGACAGATCCTGAAGCTGAGGCTTCAATACTTTGGCCACCTCATGAGAAGAGAAGACTCCCTAGAAAAGACCCTGATGTTGGGAAAGATGGTGGGCACAAGGAGAAAGGGACGACAGGGGACGAGATGGTGGGACAGTGTTCTCGAAGCTACTAACATGAGTCTGACCAAACTGTGGGAGGTAGTGGAAGACAGGAGTGCCTGGCGTGCTCTGGTCCATGGGGTCACGAAGAGTCAGACACGACTAAACGACTAAACAACAAAAGCGGGGGGAGGGGGAGGGTTAGACCTATTCAGCCCCCTCTCACATGCCGTTGTTGTGACAAAAATCTTAACCCATCCCCACAATTAATTTTTTTTAAGACCCATAGGCAAAGGGATTTGTGGCATCAACATGGACTAGGCGCCGTCATATGGATTGCAGGGTGAGGAGAAGGGAAAAACAGCATAAGCTGCGGACTTGGTATGGTGGTTGCATCTCCTGAACATAGCTGTCAACTTTCGGATTTGAAAATAAGGGATGCTGCGAGGGCGGTGCAATGGCACCAAGTAGCCTCGCCACCCTGCGCTCCAGAGGCTGCGCGCGAACGGGTGAGCGAAAGAGTGAGCGCATAGACGGCAGGCAGGCTGTCTGTCTGGTTGGGCGTGAGGGTCTGGCTGCACAAGGCATGCAAGCTCCGCCCCCAGTCGGTCTCAGACTCCTTATTGGCAGCCGAGCAACGCAGCTGAGGAGCCTCCCTGGCCGGCAGGGAGGGAGAGGAGCTGCTTCCTTTGAAATCCGGGGAATTTAAGGGATATCAACAATCCGGGATAGCAGCGGGAAACGGCATTGGAATAAGGGAGTTTCCCGCCAAAAAAGGGAGGGTTGACAGCTATGCTCCTGTGGTTCAGACCAAGATGTCTAGGGGAGGGAAAAGCAAGGATCAAGTGGAGAGGGAGGTGGAAATTCAGTTCTGGTGGGTCCCCCCTTTTTGCAATACTTTTTGCAATACTCACCCTGCTTGCACATACCGTTACTGGGTCCATCTCTCCCAAGGCCTGGGCCATCCTTCTTGTGACGCCGCCGAGTATGCAGCTCCCGCAAAGAATGGCTACTAAACTGCGTCGCGCTCAGCATTTCCTGCAGCATCGACCGGTTCCTCTCCACTCTCTCTGCCAGGGACAGGGTGCTGGCGTTGCTTCCGCCGCTGCAGAGACTGTCCCAGCTCTCGGTCCGCCAAAGGCGGCCGGTTGTTCCCGCCCCACAGGCGTCATCTTTGCGGAGAAAAGAACCGCTTTCAAAATCCATACCATGAACGAGGTGCTCTTCTCTGCCGTCTGCATCCTCAAAATATTTCTGGTTGAAGGAAAGGTCCTTTAAGGAGCTGGCCCCACAGAGGCCATTTTGGGGTGCCCTTTTTGCATTTCCTGACGAGCCCCTTTTATCCATCCTGTCGCTTCCTGGGAGCCTCTGGAATGGCTCAGGGGAGCTCCAGCCCATGCTTGCAGGCTCTTCTGCCGCCTTAGGCCCCTTCAGAGGTTCAAATTCGTCGACAAGCAGGCTTGTACGTACTGCCCCTTGAGATCCCTCCTGCTTGAGACGTGGGTAGTCAGTGCTGTCCAGCAGCACATCTGTCAGGTAGGTGCGGATCTGGGCCTGAGGTTCCACCACGGCATCCTGAGGATCAGGCTCCGTCAGCGGCTTCCCTTTCCGGGCCTTGGCCTTTTTGGGAGAAGCCCGCTCCTGGGGGGCTGCCTCCGCCTGCCTGTGGATGCTACTCCTCTTCTCTTTCAGAGCTTTAACTTTGGACTCCAGAACAGAGGTGCCCTTGCTTGAATCCCGCAGCAGCCCCAGTGGAACCCAGGCTGGCCCGTTGAGGCAATGCTCCCCTGCATCGTCAATGTTCTCGGGAGGCTGTTTCGCTCTAGGAATATTTCTGACACATTGCTTCAAGGCGTTCAGCGTCCTTCTCTTTTCAGTAGCGAAATTCCCCTCCATGCTCCCACTTCCAGGTGGTGAGGTACCTTTTTGTGGGGGAAACAATAACAGACGTTTCAATAAACCCTGCTTCCTTGGCAAGAGAACGTTGTCTGAAGGGCCTTACCAGGGGGCAGGGTTGGCTAGATGCAAAAGAGGACACGGCCCTGCACCTATGGGTGGTGCTGTGGTCTAAACCACAGAGCCTAAGGGGTGAGCTCCCGTTGCTCTGTCCCAGCTCCTGCCAACCTAGCAGTTCGAAAGCACGTCAAGTGCAAGTAGATAAATAGGTACCGCTCCAGCAGGAAGGTAAATGGTGTTTCCGTGCACTGCTATGGTTCGCCAGAAGGGGCTTAGTCATGCTGGCCACATGACCCAGTAAAGCGAGATGAGTGCCGCAACCCCAGAGTCGTCTGCGACTGGACCTAACGGTCAGGGGTCCCTTTACCTTTACCTAGAAGGGGGAATTATCAAAGGTGCAACACCTCTGTTCTCTTTTGCATCTGGCCCACCTAAGAGGGACCCAGATAGAGGGTTTCATACTCTGCACTCAAATATCCATAATTATTCAAGATAAGCAAAATTCTGCACAAAACAAATCCTGCCTAAATTGTGCAAATTTATGTATTTCGTTAATTTTACACCATTTATTCTGTTCTCTCCAACCACGGGGACAGAAGAGCAGCACGGTGAGAATGAAAGGCTCACTCTGTAGTCACTCCCAGGGTCATATTTACTACATACTCAAATCATAATCCAGATTTTCTGTCAAGAAAAGCAGACACTGGAGACCTGCTCATAGCCGCCTGACCACTTACTCAGCCAACACTCTGGTTTTTAAGCAGCCATTCTTTGAAGCATATATCTATTAGCAGCTGAAGGAAACTTCCTTGTTTTTCAAATGAAAGCAGAGAACCTCAGAAAGGCCCATTCTGCATCCCATACCACATTTCATGGCTGGAATCTTAAATGCATTTACCTTGGAGCAAGTCTCATTGGATTCAATGGGCCTTAATTCCAAGTAGGACCACACTGCACGTTTTTACTGCATGCCTGCAGAATCACAACACACACAATCCTGATTGTTTTGCATCTCATTCAGACCCACACTTGATTCCTGAGTTTTTGCAAAGTGATTCGCACACAGTGTGAACTCTACTCAGAAACTTCCTTTTTTTAAAAAAGCAAAGAGAGTCTTTGGAAGAAAAGATATTCCGACCAATAGCAAAAATTTGGTTCCCCCCCCCCAACCTTGATTTTTGCAAAATCATGGTATACAGAAGGCCTTACTATATCATAAATAGTAGCTGTCACAGTGAGCTTAGTACAACTGTTGGCTTTCCAGATGTAAGGAATTCACACAATAATTTTCCATGTACCATCACACAGAAATAACAGATAGTGCAGATCTCTCCACTAAAGAGATCTCTCTCTTTCTCTAGTCAGACCTTTCTAACTCAGAGAATAGCTCACAACAAAATTATAACACAGTAAGTAGGAGGAAGAATAATTTGGGGTCTTGCTGAGTTATTTTCCTTGTTCCTCAGGAGTGGTGCTTTGGGGCACAATTAACAAACAAAAAAAAGCAACTTACTCCTTCGTAAGGTCTCATCAACACTGGGTTTAATGTGGATTTGAAACATCCTGTGTCTCTCTTTTTGTCACATCTACAAAACATCGTCCTCATCATAGCTGTCAACTTTCGGATTTGAAAATAAGGGATTTTTTCAGACTTTCGGATTTGAAAATAAGGGATGCCGCAAGGGCGGTGCAATAGCACCAAGTAGCCTCGCCACCCTGCGCTCCAGAGGCTGCGCGCGAACGGGTGAGCGAAAGAGCGAGCGCGTAGACGGCAGGCAGGCTGGCTGTCTGGTTGGGCGTGAGGGTCTGGCTGCACAAGGCATGCAAGCTCCGCCCCCAGTCGGTCTCAGACTCCTTATTGGCAGCCGAGCAATGCAACTGAGGAGCCTCCCTGGCCGGCAGGGAGGGAGAGGAGCTGCTTCCTTTGAAATCCGGGAAATTTAAGGGATATCAACAATCCGGGATAGCAGCGGGAAACGGCATTGGAATAAGGGAATTTCCTGCCAAAAAAGGGAGGGTTGACAGCTATGGTCCTCATCCACATTTTCCACATGCTAAATTTGGATTTCCTCAATCCATGGTTAATGTGGCCAGGAAATAAAACGGCACTACAAAACTTGCAGTTTTGATGCTATAGCACTGAGGGAGGGGGCAAAACAGAGCTGCAGGGCCCTTAGAGTAGGGAGTCTCCTAAATATACAGCCTCTTCACACATTCTCCCCCTGCACCTCTCCCAGTTATCAACTTCCACAGCCATCTTCAACAAAGCTATCTCCACAATGTCCACAGCATGCTTTAAACATCTGAAGTATACTCTGGCTTGGAAAAGGGTTTGCAGGGGGGGGGGCATGGAATTAAGAGCTTCTTTTCCCGCTTACTGCTGTACTGGGTTGTTCCAGCAGCGACAAGCAGGCAGGCATGAAAAAGGAGCACTGTGCCCATGGCAACGGGCACGTTCATGCCGCTCTTTTCAAAGGCATGGAAAAGAACAGTTTCCTTATTACTTTTGCACCATCCCACTGCTTATTATGCACAATTTGGATTTAGAACAGGGCAAGACGGTTTAACGGAGAATCTGTCAGAAGCCAATGCAAGCTGCGTGTAGCTACAGTCGATCGCTATCCTCGTTTTCAAAGCAGAGGAAACCGTGGCCATGTTCACGCATCGCTACAAACCATGGTTTCTGCACCGCACAAGCAAATGACGTGATGGGCTGGGGGCATTCTGAAACACTTAATAGCTGCCCCAGGACTGGCTCAGGGACACTAATCACAGCAAACCGGGAGGGAAAGAACAAGAGTTCTTCCAAGAAACCACCCCTGCAATGAAAAACGCAAGACGATGGTGCTGTACACCATGGATGCTCCACATTTGCCATGGGAGTCATTCTGGACTCACAGCTGTCCATGGAGGCACAGGTTAATTCTGTATCCAGGGCAGCAGTCTACCAGCTCCATCTGGTACGCAGGCTGAGACCCTACCTGCCCGCAGACTGTCTCGCCAGAGTGGTGCATGCTCTAGTTATCTCTCGCTTGGATTACTGCAATACGCTCTATGTGGGGCTACCTTTGAAGGTGACCCGGAAACTGCAATTAATCCAGAATGCGGCAGCTAGACTGGTGACTGGGGGCGGCCGCCGAGACCACATAACACCGGTCTTGAAAGACCTACATTGGCTCCCAGTACGTTTCCGAGCACAATTCAAAGTGTTGGTGCTGACCTTTAAAGCCCTAAATGGCTTCGGTCCAATATACCTGAAGGAGCGTCTCCAACCCCATCGTTCAGCCCGGACACTGAGGTCTAGCGCCAAGGGCCTTCTGGCGGTTCCCTCACTACGAGAAGCCAAGTTACAGGGAACCAGGCATAGGGCCTTCTCGGTAGTGGCGCCCGCCCTTCAGATGTCAAAGAGAACAACAACTACCAGAACTTTAGAAGACATCTGAAGGCAGCCCTGTTTAGGGAGGCTTTTAATGTTTAATAGATTATTGTATTTTAATGTTCTTTTGGAAGCCGCCCAGAGTGGCTGGGGAGACCCAGCCAGATGGGCGGGGTATAAATAATAAATTATTATTATTATTATTATTATTATTATTATTATTATCCCGTCCTCCTGCCACACCAGTGTGTCACACCGCACCCTTTGAGGGCCACTGATGTAGAAAGTTAGGAGCAATGAGACCGAGCTCTTGGTTTCAAACCGACTTCGTTTGAGGTTCAGGACCCGTCAACTTGCCTTGCCGAATCACCATCTCACTCGCACACAACCCAATTCCTGAGCAAGCAGCTGTTGCCTCACTTTCTCCAGCCTCATTTCTAACTGCCACAGTAGGAAGCTTAGTGTGGTGTAGTGGTTAAGTGTGGTAGATTCGTAATCTGGTGAACCGGGTTTGCGTCTCCACTCCTCCACATGCAGCTGCTGGGTGACCTTGGGCTAGTCACACTTCTCTGACGTCTCTCAGCCCCACTCACCTCACAGAGTGTTTGTTGTGGGGGAGGAAGGGAAAGGAGAATGTGAGCCGCTTTGAGACTCCTTCGGGTAGTGATAAAGCGGGATATCAAATCCAAACTCTTCTTCTTCTTCTTCTACATCCGCATGCATTAAAGCCTAGGGAGCGCAAAGTCCACAAGAGCACCCCCTTTAATTTGCAATCCAAAGAGACTGTTGTAAGAATTTAAGAGTTATCTAGATAAAGGGTTCGATTCCGGATGGAATCCTGAACGTCGGCAGGACGTTATTTTGAAATGCCTGCCTGTGCAGAAAAGACAGAGACCAGACCAGAGTTCTAATGGGAAGCAAAGTTGATCGAAGCAAGTAAGCCTGATCTTTATTAACAAATACTGTTGCAACAGGGTTCTCACTCACCACATGCTGGATGGAGGAGCAACCTAGAACAAAAGTGCGCCCGCCCCTATATAGACATTTTGAATCCCCCCCCCAAGACCACCCCCCAGAAACACGATGCATACACCATAGGAGGGGTGTAGCCCGAGACACCCCCCCCCCCGATACATGATAGTTACATCATGAAAGGGGAGGTCTGGTGGCAGCAATCTGAGCATCCTGGACCCTGCCCCCTCTTGTCCTCCACTAAACACCCACCAAGTGAAACAAAAGAGGTACCGTATTTTCCGGTGTACAAGACGACTTGGGGTCATCGCTGGTATGTGTATGTATATATATATATATATATATATATATATATATATATATATATATATATATATATATATATATATATATACATATATATATATATATATACATATATATATATATATATACATATATATACATATATATATATACATATATATATATATATATATATATATATATATATATATATATATATATATATGGCCTTGATTTCTTGTTACAAGACAAACGGAGAAGATTCGTGCTCACCAAGCCTTCTCCGGCCGGCTGCCCTTCACTTTCCTCGAGGGGGAAATGGGCACGGCTGCAGCCTGCGCAACTGAGTCCGGGACCCGCAGCTCCTCTGCGAAGGCATTCTCCCCGAATCCATCCGAGAAAGAGAGAGTTTTGCACCAACTGGATCCAGCAGAAGACCTGAAAGGATGGAGCAGCCGCTCAGAAAGGCAAAAGGGACTTTTCTTGAGCATCCCCTGAAGAAAACCGGGAGTCTCTTCTCACTTCGCTCACCTCCTCATGGGCCAATGAGAGAAGAAGATGCCAATACAAACATCGTTTTGTACACGCATATATAGGGAGCCAGGGTGCTGAAAGAAGATGCACGTGTAAGTATCATTTTTACACGCATATATATATATATGCACACGCTTAGGAAACGAGGGCGCCCCCCCCCAAAAAAAGCAGGGCCTCAAGATGTAGGGAAGAGCACTCGGCCTCCTTCCCCAGCCAGGCAGCCCGGCAGAGCCCCCTGCGCGCGTTCCCCTTGGGACCCGAGAAGCTGCATGCCGGGGAACGCGAGCCTGGCGCTCCCGCTCACGACTAGGCCGCGGCGCCGGTCTTGGCTGGGGCGGCAGGGAGGCCGAGGCTCTGGCGAGGCGGCTGAGGGGGGCGAAGCTGGAAGGGCCGCTGCTCGCTCCTGAAACCCCGGAGAAGGAAGGGAGGGATGGCGGAGAAGGAGGAGGAGGAGGGAGGAAGCGGGCTGGCTCTCTCTCTCAGCGGCCGCTGGCTGCCCTTCAGGAATGCGCCCTTCTCTCTCTCAGGGAGATGGCTGGAGCTGGAAAAGACCTCGGAGGTTGGGGACGACGAGGCAGGAGGCGAAGGCCGCTCTCCGGAGGAGAAGGGGGGAAGCTGAAAAAGAATTATTGTTATTGTTATTATGTGAAGTCCGCTCTCTGGAGAAGGGGGGAGGCTGAAAAATAATAATTACTATTATTGTTGTTATTGTTATTATTATGATGTGAAGTCCGCTCTCTGGAGAAGGGGGGAGGCTGAAAAAGAATTATTATTATTATTATTGTTATGCGAAGTCCGCTCTGGAGGAGGAAGAAAAGGGGGGAAGCTGAAAAAGAATTATTATTAATACTATTATTACTATTACTATTCGATGCAAAGGCCGGTCTCTGGAGGAGGAGGAGGAAAGGGGGGGAGGCTGAAAAAGAATTATTATTAATACTATTATTACTATTACTATTCGATGCAAAGGCCGCTCTCTGGAGGAGGAGGAAAGGGGGGGAGGCTAAAAAAGAATTATTATTATTACTATTACTAATATTATTACTATTACTATGCAAAGGCCACTCTCTGGAGGAGGAGGAAGGGGAGGCTGAAAAAGAATTATTATTATTATTACTATTACTATTTGATGCAAAGGCCACTCTCTGGAGGAGGAAAAAAAGGGGGGAGGCTGAAAAAGAATAATTACTACTATTATTACTACTACTATACTTATTATTATTGCCATGACTATGCTGCCCTTTATCTAAAGCTCCCTCGGGGAAAGAACTGCCCTGAGACCTCCAGTTATAGGGCGGTATATAAATTCAATAAATAATAAGATAAATTCAATAAATAATAATGATGTGATGCTTCTATCTCAAACGAAAGCGGTCCTAAAAAGATCGGCGAGGGCATTCTCAGGGTACCAGTTCTGCCCCCCTCCTAACATAAAGGCTGCGCCCCCAAAAAACAAATCCTGGCTCCACCCATGGAAAAGAGAAATGTTTCCTCCTTGCACCTAAAGATATGTAATGATAGTGCCAGGTGAGCCTCAATGATGCTCCTCTTTTGGATGCTTTCATCAGACATCTGTAAGAGCTTTGAAAATGCTTTAAAACGGATAAGCTCGAAAGCAATGTGAGACGCTTAAGATAAAACGTTAAAATTATTTATTATTTACAAAAGAAGACGCTACCTTTCCATTCAAAGAGATGCTCAAGCTAGTGGTACGATCTAAATCCTGCTAAACATTAAAAAAAATTAAAAGGCAGCAGCAGCAGATAAAAGACTTCCATGAACAAGTCGAGGGAATGAAAAAGAACAGATGGGCAGGTTAAGCGCCTGCCTGGAATGTTTTTGCCTCTTTTGCCGTCAGAGAAGGGGCAAAAGAGGCCTCCCAGTCTCTTGGCAGGGAGTTCCACAGTCCAATCTTCTCAAGTAATGGTGAGTACTGGCCCCACTGGCAAAGCTGGAGGAGCCAGGAGAGAAATAGACTGAGCAGAAAGCAGTGGAGGGGGGTGTCTGTAGGATGGGGGGGGGGAGCAGAAAAACCAGGGAGCCCAGCAGTAGGAAGAAGCAGAGCCAACTATAATTCTAGTTTTCTCCCCATTTTCCTGAGTTCTGCGGCACATCACTGAGCCCGAGAAGGAAGAAGCTGATTGGCGGGGCAGGGTACCAATTGCCCTAATGGACCAGCCTCCGCTGGCAGAAAGAGGTGGATCAGTAGCAATCTGGAGGCACCTGGAAGGTCAGGAGAAGAGCTAAGAGTATGAATGGGCAGAGTCTGTCATGTGGCAGGTTGCACTTGGCAGAACCGGAGCCTGCAGAGTCCAGAGTCGACTGGCCCATCGGAGACCAATACTGGCTACAAAGGGTAGAACGGTGCTCCTGACATGCCTTGCAACCCTGCAAAGTTAACAGCTCTCTTCCAAAATTGCTTCCCCCTCTCAGCTTTTGTCTGCAAGCAAGGTACAAAAGCACTGCTAAGGCTACAATTGGATGTGATTACCGGCAGCCCGTGAAAGGAAGGGCCTTGCAGCTCCTTTATTTAAAGCACTTGCTGTAGAAAGAGAAAGATGAAAGCCTGCTTGCCAGGATAATCTTCCCTGCATCTACGTTCTGGTACGTCCTGAACCTAGTGAGGCTTACGGCATAAAATCCATGTTAAAATTTGCTAGTTTTCCGGACCAGTAACTCAGACTTTGAATCCAAAGACTGCCATTTGGGGTCAGGAGTCTTTTCTTTATTTCTTCCAGGGAATTCATATTGATCTCTTGTTTAAATACTTCCCTAGTTGCTTCCTAAACGGCCCAATTTCCATTGTGCACAATAATAAGAGCAAGGCAGACAAAGCAGCATTCTGTGTTCTCTCCTGTCCAGAGATCTGACCCCCCTTTATGTGCCACTGCAAAAATACAAAATGTAATAAGTAATGCTGGAGGTTTTCTTTATTTTTTTTAAAGTTCAACTGTGATAATAAGAAATGTACCTTAAGCCAGTGTTTCTCAACCCTGTGCCTCCAGATGTTTTTGGCCTACAACTCCCATCATCCCTGACCACTGGTCTTGCTAGCGAGGGATGATGGGATTTGTAGGCCAAAAACATCTGGAGGCACAGGGTTGAGAAACACTGCCTTAAGCTATAGGTGCAGCTGTAGCCTAGGAGCCTTATGGCTGCACCCTGAATACGCAGTGGCCTCGTGTTGCTACCGGTACAAAGGCTGCAAACAGTAAATTCATATAGCTTTGTGTGTGACTGAAGCTCTTCATGTGGGTTATCTTGTAATCCTCCAAACCCCACTGTTTGGTAAGGCATGTAGCAAGCATATATGGGGGCTGGGTGAGGCTGAGAAATGTTTAGGCTCATAGAGTAAGAAGAGACCTCCTAATCCAGGGGTAGGCAACCTAAGGCCCGTGGGCCTGATCTGGCCCAATCGCCTTCTAAATCCAGCCCACCGGTCTGGGAATCAGCGTGTTTTTATATGAGTAGAACGTCTCCTTTTATTTAAAATGCATCTCTGGGTTATTTGTGGGGCCTGCCTGGTGTTTTTACATGAGTAGTAGGTGTGCTTTTATTTAAAATGCATCTCTGGATTATTTGTGGGGCATAGGAATTTGTTCATCCCCCCCCCCCAAAAAAAAATACAGCCTGGCCCACCACATGGTCTGAGGGATGGTAGACCGGCCCACGGCTGAAAAAGGTTACTGACCCCTGCACTAATCCAACCACCTGCTCTATGCCAAATGTATCTCCTGTACCCCAGACAGATGGCCATCCAACCTCTGCTTAAATGCAAAGAAGAGTCTACCATCTCCCAGTCGGTCCAATGCTGAACATCTGTTACCATTTGGAAGGCCCTCCTAACACTTAGCTGGAACCCGCTTGCCTTCAATATGGTTCTAGTCCTGATTTCTAGAGCGACAGGGAAAACAAGTCTGCTCCATCTTCTGTGTGATAGCCCTGCAGATTGTCTCCCCTTAATCTTCTCCAGTCCTACCTCTCCTCTTTCCACCATTCATAGAACATTGGTTTCCAAACCCCTTATCATTCTGGTTGCCCTCTTCTGGACATCCTTGACTTCGTCAGTGGCCCTTTCTAAAATGTGGCGCCCAAGACTCAGGACTTTAGATGTGGCCCAACCACCGCAGAACATAGCGTAACTATTGCTTCGCCTGATCTTGGAATTACGCTTGTGTTAACGAAACATAAGACTGACCCTGCATCATCACACTGCTGGTACAGAAGCTGATCCATGAAGGCACCTAAATGCTTTCCACATGTACTGCTTTCGAAGCCATGTTTCTTTCCCCAACCCCAGCTCACCTATTAATTTTTTGTACCTGAATGCAGATTTACATTTATCTCTGTTGAATTTCATCTTGTTGGTTTTGGCTCAATATTTCAGGTTGTTGAGATGGTTTGGAATCTCACTTCCGTTCTCGATGCAATTCTTCCCAGCATTGTGTCAACTGAAAAGTTGATAAACAGCCCCCTACACCGTTGTGACAAATCCCAAAATAGTGCCTTCCAGAGATTTTTGTGGACTACAATTCCCATCATCCTCGACTATAGGGATGATGGAAGCTGTATTCCACAACATTGGGGTGGGGGTGGGGGAAGCAGAGGCATTATATTGGCTAACCCTTTCCTATATTATGATGCAGAGCAACAGCAACACCTAGACTATATGAGATTCAGAACCCCTGTGGAAGAAGCACTTCCCCAGTTTAATATTTTCTCTTCTCACAACAGGCTAGCTGGTTTGAAATGACTCACACTATTTTAATGGAAGTGCAGAATCATTACGGAGGTGGGATCAGCCTCTCGTTCGATTTTTGGCTCATTGAACCACTTAAATCAGAGATGGAGTTTCTTTCATCACTGATCCTATACTCTGCTTAAGGAAGAAGTTTCCATCTCTAATTCCTATAACTACCGGTAACCCACGTTTTCTGTGAAGCCACAACCCCCTCATTCCTGTGCGCTCATTTAGCCTGGCACGTAAATAAGCCTAAGCACCTGCAACAACCATGTATTCTTTACCTTCCTTTGCCCCTATTTCTCCTGTGCTGGAGTTTAGACTGTAAGCTCCTTCAGGCAGGGAACTGCCTTATTGTACTCAGTAAACCACCATGTGCATGGAACGTGCTAGATAAACAATCACGATTGAGGGAGGTTAAGAGGCTTGGATGAATTTGGCAAGGTGTGGGGAAAGCCTTTCTAGACCGGTGGATCCCCCCCCCCTTTTTTTGCGAGGATTCCCTGGGAGAGTGGGGAAACCTTGACAGGCCATGTAATGTGCAGAGATCTTACAAGAAAGATGTTCTGAGAGTGTGAAAGTTTTGACAGGGCTCATCTTTGGTTACCTAGAAAAGATGGTTCCGAGGAGGCAAAAGGAACCAAAGGGGTAACTTACATACCGTAAGCCATCTAGGGAGAGCACAGCAGAGGCAAGACTCAAACCCAATGCCCTCCAGATTCATAGCTCAGCTTCTTAGCCACTGTATTACACCATCTCTCAAACCAATTTAAACTGGCATCTGATGTCGTGACATTAACTGCTTTGTCCTACAACAGCCACCCTCCTTCACCATTGGCTGTGCTGATGGGATTTGTAATAATAAAATTATTATTATTATTATTATTATGCCACAGAGCAACGGCACCACATTTACTGCTCCTTCCTTAGCAGATAAAAGCTATGGACAACTACCCGTATATCAGCAAATTAGGAGTTGAAACTTTCAAGTGTGGTTTTTCTTAAGGTGATCCTGCTGCTTTCATTCTGATTCTGGTTAGGACCCCCTTGCTTTGAGAGTGTCAAATTGGGCAGAAGACTCGCTACAGCCACCCAAGTTTCTTAGCACACGTTTTCCTTTTCTAACTCCCAATACACCTGCCGAAGAGTAACATTGAAGATGGCCAAGACGTCAGCTGGTGCGAAGGACGCATACATTGGATGGTGACGGAGGGGTTTTGTTTCACAATACAAACATGTTTTAAGCATAAGATAACCAAAGATACAGCAGGCCATCAAAGGAAGTTTTTTTAAAAAAATTGATTACCCTATGATGAAAAACTGGGCAGCTTTATTACACCAGTGTGTGGTGATGTAGAAGTGAGATTTTGAATTGCAACACTGCACAGAAAATGCCAATCCAAGGTTTTTGTGCACCTATAAATTTTGAGCTTGTTATCCTTTGGGATCAATAGAACAATAGCTGCCTCCATAAAGAAGGCTGATCGCCGAAGTATTGATGCTTTTGAATTATGGTGCTGGAGGAGACTCTTGAGAGTCCCATGGACTGCAAGAAGATCAAACCTATCCATCCTTAAAGAAATCAGCCCTGCGTGCTCACTAGATGGACAGATCCTGAAGTTGAGGCTCCAATACTTTGGCCACCTCATGAGAAGAGAAGACTCCCTAGAAAAGACCCTGATGTTGGGAAAGATTGAGGGCACAAGGAGAAGGGGACAACAGAGGACGAGATGGTTGGACAGTGTTCTCGAAGCTACCAACATGAGTTTGACCAAAATGTGGGAGGCAGTGGAAGGCAGGAGTGCCTGGCGTGCTCTGGTCCATGGGGTCACGAAGAGTCGGACACGACTAAACGACTAAACAACAACAACAAGAAGAAGAAGCTTTAAAACACTGCACACACAAATGCCCCAGGTTAAAAATTCAAACCCTCCCACCCACTCTTCCCCTTTCCTTGCTTTCCCAAATGTATAGTTTTGTCTTTAGCTTTGTTTGGGATTAGCAAACCGCCGTGGATGTTTTAAAGAAGCAATTCTTACCTGAATGTTGATCATGCAGCCATTCCAGTTAAACCCAGCAGCCGGTAAATTGACCGGAAAGGGGAATGGGAAGAGAAGGGCCAAGATACTTTCCCTAAATGAAAAGGAATCCTCTGCTCTTCATTCTTGCTGTCTCCATAGCGGCAGGGCATCTGTCCCAAGTTGCTGGTTTAAGCTGCAGCTTTTGATATTCATGATTGGTTTCATAATCCCGATCAAAAAAGGGAAATCGCTAGGATTATGAAATTGTTTTAATCCACCCCTGCCCCATCCACGGCTGTTGACTCCATCATCACCTTTGCTGTCATCTTTAAGTGCTCGCCTAAACAGAAACTCCTTTATAGAAGTCCTGGCAAATCGTACTAGAAACGCAAGGCCTGTTTTTTTCCTTTCCTCCCCCTCCCCCCCCCCTTTTCTTTTTTTGGCTAACTGCTGTAGCAGCAGAGTGGAATGTTTCAATTTCCGGTATACTCTGCCCATTTCGCAAATCTCATCAGGCTGAAGAAAACCAAGGGCTGATTTGTCACTGGAGTTAGCACAGAGACTATTTTTGACGGAGGACATGTGCGACCGGCTAATGGGGAAGATTACAACAATGTTCAGAGGAGTTGTCGCTGTGTAATTTAAAGCTGGCATGGATAAGATGGTTAGTTAGACGTCCTAATTTTTGATGCTGCTGCTGCCGTTTGAATAAAGCAAGCATTTGGTCCTGCAATATATACACTTTATGCAGCACTGAAACGTACTCGAGGGAAAAGGGCAATTCTCTCCATCGGCATATCCACACACAAGCCTTCTGCTGAATGTTATTATCCTTCTCACCCCCCTTTTATCAGAATAAGGGGTAGCACAACACCACCCACAACTTTCAAAATTTTATGATTTGGCATCCACAGTGTTTCATCCACACCAGAGGGCCATTCATATGCCTATTTTGTTCCTGCATAGAACCACCACTTGCTCCATGCCTCCTACTTACGGCTTGTTGTTTTATTTTTATTTTTTGAATTTATATACTGCCCTATACCCAGAGGTCTCAGGGCAGTTCATAGAATAAAACCAAAATATAAAACCACAAAATACATAATCAAAATAAAAACAACCCAATAACCCTCCACCCCCCCAAAAAAACACCACATTTTAAAAGGGCATAGGATCCTCACAACATTTAAAGTTACAAACCTGGACAAGAGCCACTTGTTGCAAAGACAATTATCTCAGAAATGTCTGTAGCAATATTTATTGGCAACCAAATTGGACGGGTGCCTTTCTGATACAAAGACAAAAATAGATTTGAAATAAGAGTGGGAGGGGGGAATTAGCTTTGGTTGTTGAGCAGATGTAATACTAGTGCTTCATGTTCTGCAAGGGGGAAAAGACCTGTATCTAATGTTGCAAACGAGTCCTCTTTGCTGAGTTTCATCTTCCTTTTTGGTGCTGTTTCTACCACTGATGCACTTCCACCAGAAGAAGAAGAAGAAGAGTTTGGATTTGCTATCCCGCTTTATCACTACCCGAAGGAGTCTCAAAGCGGCTCACATTCTCCTTTCCCTTCCTTCCCCACAACAAACACTCTGTGAGGTGAGTGGGGCTGAGACACTTCAAAGAAGTGTGACTAGCCCAAGGTCACCCAGCAGCTGCATGTGGAGGAGCGGAGACGCGAACCCGGTTCACCAGATTACGAGTCTACCGCTCTTAACCACTACACCATGCTGGCTCTGTTTGTCCATCCCAGGGCCACCATGGCTTTCTGGATCAGCCTCTTGGTCAGAGTCTGTATACCTGTCTGTCAGGGTCTGGAAGGCTGCTTGAATGTGGATCAAATTCATCATCACTTTCACTGCATTTTATTTATTTAGTTAGTAAATAGAAAAACCTGGCCAGATCTTCTGCACCAGCAACACTTTGGGGCGTTTCATAGGTCTCCTCTCCTTTCCCTTGGCAGGTTCAGCAGGCTGAGCAGAACATTTGGGACTGTTGAGTGGAAGGACAAAGAGCTGCCTTGGCCAATGGTATAATAAGATATTGAGAAGCACAGAGGAAGAAACTTCTCCTGGAGAATAAGAAGTCCAGCGGCTGAGGAGTTAACACACACCCCTGTACTGCCTTGCAGTGGGCAGTGGTGACGGTCCTGGGAGTAGGGGAAAGGAAATGCAAAGAAAAAGAAGGTACCTTTTTTCACATGTGGTGGGACTGTAAAAGAGTAAAAGGCTTCTGGGATATGATATATGGTGAACTTAAGAAAATGTTGAAATATACATTTATTAAAAAAACAGAAGCTTTTTTGTTGGGAATTATAGGTACAGACATTAAAAGACAAGACATTAAACTTTTCCAATACGCAGTGACTGCGGCGAGAATGTTGATTGCCCAACAATGGAAACAAGATACGATACCGACATTGGAAGAATGGAAAATGAAATTACTGGACTATGCAGAACTAGATAAAATGACGGGGAGAATCCGAGAACAGCGGGACCAGAAGTTCGTCAAAGACTGGTAAAAATTTACTGAATATTTAAAGGAAAGTACGCAATTGAATACGTTAGTAGGACTACAAGAGGCTTTGTAGATTATCAAAGAAATGCTGTTGTTAATTACGAATTTATATAAGAAGGTGGGCTGAGATATAGTAAACAATGGAAGAAATAAGAAGTATAAAAAATTAGATATAAAACTTTATAAAGCCAATAGGAAGGTTTGATGGAAGTCAAGGCTGTGTAAAGCCAAAAGGTTTAAGATGACAAAATGTGTGATTGCTAATATTGTAAAATATGTGAAAACCAATAAAAAAATGATTTAAAAAAAAAAAAAAAAGTCCAGCGGCTGAGGAGTTAACACACACCCCTGTACTGCCTTGCAGTGGGCAGTGGTGATGGTCCTGGGAGTAGGGGAAAGGAAGAGAAGTAGAAAGGGGGGGGGGACACACATCTCATTTCACTCCAAAGGCCTTTGATCCCTCATCTGTTTCATTGCAAGCTTCACAAATGACTCAGCCAGGGTATAAAACTGTCAGGAACTGTTTTTTTTGCCATCTTCTTAATGGCCTTGGAACTTGCAGACCAACAAAAAAAAACCTAGCAAAATAATCCCAGGCTAGACTTTCTGACGGTGCACAAGTCCCTCTCCCTCTGCGGTACTGAGAAGAGGGTGGGTGTTAGAAAACAAAAAGCTTGTTATCCTATGGCTGTTCCTGGAAATAAAATGTCTCCGGTGCGCCAAAGTGGGCCAGAGGAGGTGTGGCAGTAGAGCACCCCTGTCCCCATATGGTCACTTAATGCATTAAAAACAAACCCCTCCCAAAATGGAATACTGTAGTTTCACCTTGAAATAATAATAATAATAATAATTTATTATTTGTACCCCGCCCATCTGGCCGGGTCCCCCCAGCCACTCTGGGCGGCTTCCAACAAACACTAAAATACATTAAAACATCACACATTAAAAACTTCCCTAAACAGGGCTGCCTTCAGGCGTTTTCTAAATGTCAGGTAGTTATTTATCTCTTTGACATGGGATGGGAGGGTGTTCCACAGGGTGGGCGCCACTACCAAGAAGGCCCTCTGCCTGGTTCCCTGTAGCTTTGCTTCTCGCAGTGAGGGAACCACCAGAAGGCCCTCGGCGCTAGATCTCAGTGTCCGGGCTGAACGGTGGGGGTGGAGACGCTCCTTCAGGTATACAGGACCGAGGCCGTTTAGGGCTTTAAAGGTCAGCACCAACACTTTGAATTGTGCTCGGAAACGTTTGTGTTCAGTTTTCATGTCCATACCAGTCTTAACAGTGCTAATCAGTGGTTTGTATCTCAAAGTGGGGAGATTGGGATGTCTATACCTGAAGCATGATGTCACATGGATTCTCCCCCCATAGTGAGTACCTTGAACCCTGCAAATATGCAGCAAATGGCTCGTGTGGAAGTGCCCTATATTGCCATCCTGCAGAAGTTCCCTACAAGTTTTGTTGTTTATGCTGACCTCTTCAGTTAAATGCATCAATGCTCAGCAATTCACACTCCTTGAAATAGCCAATGAACCCCTTTGCGTTTGCTCCATATGTTTGATCAAACAGAACTGGTTGTTCCAGCTGCCAATCCCGCACCAACCCGTTCCCCTTGGGTCAGGCATAGGCAAACTCCGGCCCTCCAGATGTTTTGGGACTACAATTCCCTTCATCCCTGACCACTGGTCCTGTTAGCTAGGGACGATGGGCATTGTAGTCCCAAACATCTGGAGGGCCAGAGTTTGCCTATGCCTGCCCTTGGTGCAGAAGAACGAGTGACATTAATAGCGCATGTGCAACACTCATTTAAAGCACTCTTGTATTACTTTGTAAAGTCAGGGCTCCCCCCCCCCCCCGCCACCAAAGAATCTTAGAAATGTAGTTTAAGGGTGCTGGGAATTGTAGCTCTGCGAGTGGTCTAACAGCTCTCAGCACCCTTAAACCACACTTCCCAGGATTCTTGGGAGGGGGGCACAACTGCTACAATGGTGCAGGAGTGCTTTAAATGGAAAGTGTGGATGCGACCTTGGGAGGTTCACTTTCAGCATCATTAGGAATGATAGAATGAGAGGTGTAACGGATTGGCCCTAAGATGAAGGAGTTATTACCTCCCGGTTCATAAGGAGTTAATCCACCCTCACTTTGAATAGCAGCTCATCCTTTAGGGGTGGAACCATCCCCGGTTTAAAAGGAAGGAGGGAGGGAACAGCCGTTTTGACAGTGGAAAAGAGGGAGGGTGTGTGTGGTGACAGGGAGAAGAAGGGTGTGGGGCCAGGATAGCAGTGGTATAGGTTAGGTTTAATTTATCGTGAAACTATACAAGTACTGTTAATGTAATGTAAACAAGATTGTGAACGCATGAAGCTTTAAATCGACTATGTTCTATAAGAAATAAAGTTCAGTTCTTTTTGTGCCATAAAGGAATCATCATTATTAATCCAGCGGGGTATCAAAGCTCACAGAGGTGTGTACTCGGGAAGGGGACAAAACTTACCTGAGGAAAGGGTTTTAGTTTGTGTCTCAGAGTCACACAGAGAGGGGTTAGAAGGTGAAGACCTGGAGTGCCATTAAGTTGCCAGAGGTAAAGGTAAAGGGACCCCTGACCATTAGGTCCAGTCATGTCTGACTCTGGGGTTGTGGCGCTCATCTCGCTTTATTGGCCGAGAGCCGGCGTACAGCTTCCGGGTCATGTGGCCAGCATGACAAAGCCGCTTCTGGCGAACCAGAGCAGCGCACGGAAACACCGTTTACCTTCCTGCCAGAGCGGTTCCTATTTATCTACTTGCACTTTGACGTGCTTTCGAACTGCTAGGTGGGCAGGAGCTGGGACACAGCAACGGGAGCTCACCCCATCGCAGGGATTCGAACCACCGACCTTCTATCAGTAAGCCCTAGGCTCTGTGGTTTAACCCGCAGCACCATCTGGGTCCCCCAGTTGCCAGAAGTGTGAGGCAAATCGCTACAGTGGGGAGCTGAGCTGATGGCTGCACTGTAGGCAAAAGGTGGTTCACCTAAATAGCCCCGAGCATTAAGGATACCAGGCCACGTAAGCTGGATAAGGACTCTCATTAATTATAAAAACATAGTGAGAGGGAGTTGGGTTCGAGACGGACCTTCTGTTTTTGAGAGAGAGAAACAAGGGGGTTCGTCCCAAGAGGCAGATTCCGTCCACGTGGCGCAGAGCAGCTCCCATTCACTCCAACGGGGCTTGTGAAGCAGAATTTTCCAAAGAACTGCACTCATGTTAATCAGTTAACTGCACTCAATTTTTCTACTTCCAAGTACCAAGAATTCTTGGGCCAGCCCCGCTTGCTGAAGTTCAAATGACAAGCAACTTGCATGGCAACCTTTGCAATCTGAAGGAAGGAGCCTTTTGCACTGAAACGCACTATGCGCAATCACCACTTTTGATCGTGCTTCTTATCCCTGCCCTGTACAGATCCTTCCAGCAACTACTGCAGCCCAGCTGGTGCCAAACGTATTGCTCTGCTCTGCTTTGGACCACATCAGTGAGGCTGGGGGAGGGGGGGGCGTCTTGTCGTATAGGCAGCCCAGAACTGCCACACACAATGCCCAGGGTGGTCCCTTTGGTGCTGCTAATGCAGTTTGACTTCACCCCCACAGGTGCGCTCCGTTATTTCTGGAGACAGATGGATGCCAACAAGAAGTGGGGAAGCGGTAACCTTGCTAGCACTTAGAAATTCCCCATAGGGATTTAATTAAAGATGTGACACGCGTTATTTTTCGGGAGGGCAGTGGAAGAACATCTGCTTTGTATGCAGAAGACCCCAGATTCAATCTCCATCTTCAGGAAGGGTTGGGGAGTCCCGACTGAAACTTGGGAGAGCTGCTGCTAAACTAGCTAAACTGTCTGACTCAGAATGAGGCAGCTTCCTAGGTGATATAATAATAATAATAATTTTTTTATTTGTACCCCGCCCATCTGGCTGGGTCTCCCCAGCCACTCTGGGCGGCTTCCAGCAAATATTAAAATACATTAACATGTCACAGGTTAAAAACTTCCCTAAACAGAGCTGCCTTGAGGTATTTTCTGAATGTCAGATAGTTGTATATCTCCATGACCTCTGCTGGGAGGGCGTTCCACAGGGCGGGCGCCACTACCGAGAAGGCCCTCTGCCTGGTTCCCTGTAGCCTTGCTTCTCGCAGGGAGGGAACCGCCAGAAGGCCCTCGGCGCTGGATCTCAGTGTCCGACACTCAGTGTCAAGTGTCATTCTGTTTTTAGCTAGTATTTAGGAATTTTTATTGAATGGTGTATTCTTAATGTTTTTATATGGAATGCTTAGGAGGTTTTCTATTAAAGCAGCATAAAAAACTACATAGATAAAACAACAGGAATTTATCCTGTATAGGGTTATCTGAATCCACAAAGCTGAATTTGAAAATGTTCATTTTCTTGTCCCAGGTCTTGTGGAGCACTCTAGAACAGTCTATTCCCAGGGGGGTTGCGGCCAGTGTTATTATCATCTATACGTTCAAGAACCAAGTTGTGAAGGAGGGTCGGTTACTGTACACAAAATGCAAAACAACAAAGCAGGCACGAAGTTATTGGAAAACAAAGCTTGTAATAATGAAAAAGACAGATTAATAAACCAATCACTTTTTTTCCTTTTAAAAACACAAACCACATTAACTTTTTTTTTATACAACCATCTAGGAACTATGAAACAGTACCACATTGTGCATTTTTTTTTAAACCTACTTATCAAGAAAGTTAATTCCACACTTCAGAAAAGTCTTATATCCATTTTGGGGGGGAGGGAGGGGAGGGAGAAGGAAACAGCTAATAGCGCAATCACGGATAACATCATCATGAGTCCAAGCAAGCGGCAAGTCTTTGTCCTCACCTTTTCCACTGAGCCAAAACAGGAGTGGAGAAGGGGATAGAGAAAGGAAGAAAGTAAAGAGAAAAGCACCCACAAGAGGACTAAATCACATTCCATAGTTACTTTTGACACCTATAGCTCAGGGCTTCAAACTTTATATAATCATCATGTAGACCAACACACTGGAAGGGCGTAGAGGAATGGGAATGAGGAAGAGCAGGGCAAAGGTGTGAACGAAAAGTTCGTTGCCACCTCCAAGCACCGTAAGAAGAATCTACACAGTATAAAGCTAAATGGGTTGGAGGGGATTTATCGTATAGATTGGTAAGCAGGCTCATCCACTAGCCTGTATGGGCACGAGGGGATTACATTTTCAGTCTAATTATCAACCCTGCAGCTCCCTTTACCCACAACTACTCCAGCAGTGCAAAAAAGAAAAAATAAGTTTTCTCAATCGAAGGCTTGGGTTTGCCCAATTGCACACCCTGCAACCAGAGTAAGGATCCTGGTTGCTTTCTCATAGCGCCACTGGAGTAGTAGGTTCATCAGTCTTGCCCCAGAATGTGTGACATCTCTTTGGGCTCGTCACATTTATGGGGAGAGTTTTAATAGAAGAGCAGCAAAAAGACGCTGGACACAGATATTAGCATTATGGAAATGACCCTTCCCTTCCGGATCAATGAGGTTTTCCTCTCCTTTTCCCCTCTCATTAGCCAGCTGAGCCCAAAGCTCCAGTACTTAAGGCCAGGCAATTTCTTTCTCTACATGGCTGATCAGCTGCTTGCAGGTGAAATGATCTATCGGTTCTGGTCAAGCAGAGATAGGGGCCTCATAGCCCTCTAGGTGTTGTTGAACTCCCAACTCCCATCAGCCCTACTCAAAATGGTCAAGGGATGATGGGAGCTGTAGTCCGGAAATATCTGGAGGGTCACATCCCCCCCCCCCGCAAAGTTTGGTGCTCATAAAGTATGAGGTGTGTCGTCACAGTAAAGGGGTTCAATTGCCTCACGTACTTGCAAGAAAGACTGCCACCCCACCTCCTGCCAGCAACCAATCACGAGAGGGGGAAGTTTGCAATGTCTAAAATTAGGCATTTTAATTTATGCCTCGGATAAATCTCAGAAAACTTTGGCTTTCCTCAACATTCTTAGGGGAGTAGGGGATTATCACAGTAGCAATGTTGCCCTCCTGGAACACATCTTATCTGCCCCAGTTTACTTATGGCAATGAAAATCTGTGGCCCTCCTTGGTAATGTTTCCATGCGAAGGAAAACACACGTTAAAACCAAATCATTTGTATCTTTGGGAAGATCTAGATCAGTGTTTTCAAACCTACCCTTTGTTGAACCTCGTCGCTGTGGGTTTCCTGTACTCTGCATTTGGTTCTGGGGCATATGCTTTACGGGACAGTTTTCAATGGATGTTGGCAAGGAACACTGGACCTACTGTTGCCCCATGTAACCGATCTCAGCAGCAGTACACTAAAGAGAAATAATAGCTGACAAATTCTATTTCGAGGAACCATTCCTGCAACTATTGACTTTCTAATTAAGGAGCACCAGTATTCCAAGAAACAATTTGAAAGCAGATCTTCTAAACAAGAAGACTGTCCCGTTTGGGCTTGTTATTAGTGTCAAGTCCTGACAAACAACAGGCATTCCTATCCCTAGAATCCAGAACCATAGAACTTCTCCTGAATACAAGCGGAGAATGCAGCACCAAATGCTGCTAATTTTTCTGCAGAGCTTGCTTGCTTGCGGCAGTCAAGAAAACTGATCAAATGGGATAGCAAGCACGGTCTGAAAACCTACCTTTCTTGTATGCAAAAAAAAGAGAGAAAAGAATCCTGGTTCTAGAGGTGCAGGAAAATTCCTAGTGCTCTCCATGACCTGGGACCCACCATGGAGAAAGAGGGACAGAAGAAAGCTGGGGGGTCCCGTGATCTGAGACAAACCTTTCCTCCATTCGCTCAAACACAAGAAAGCAGGGAAACCCCTTTTTAAGAAGGAAAGCAAAAGTAGCAAAGTGTTCCTGCACATTCTCACACAAGATGCCCATGGTAGGCAGAAGGCAAATCTCACTGATCTGCTTTCATTTAAGCCACGTATCTCGATTTTTCTAACATAGCTCCACCTTAAGAAAGTTGCAGAGAGGAAGACACCCTAAGCTTAGAGGCTGCTGAAACAAAAGCTAGAGATGAACAAGCTTCTAAGACAGTCGAAAGTCATTTCAGAGAGGCATTGCTCCACAGGCAAGTCTTTTGTCCCTGTGTCACCTCAGGCTGAACATGTTTTACCAATGAATAAAACCCTTACAGACTGCTTATTAGAGGTGGAAGTGGAATGAAGCAACATTCTCCTAATGTCCATGGGGCAGAGACCACTGCATGTCTCCATCAAGACAGCCTTTTCAACTCAGGAAGGAGGGAGCAGTGTCCTGGCAGTCCCATTATTCCATCTTTAAGTTTAAACCAGTTCTTTTTAAAATGAGGGGCTCAGGGAACACCACCTTTCTGGCACAGCTGTGACTCTGCACTGACCACTGTAAGAATGAAATCAGAAATTCAGAGAAGAGGCTCTTTTTAGAAATGATTCCAGAAGCATGGGTGACTCATTTCAAAACACCTGAAGCAGGAAGTCAAGGATCTTGTCCACAGCTAGCCTAGCATGCTTGATATGCAATCTGGAAAGGAATTCCAGTACTGGCAAGACCTGAAATCTCCTAGTTTGTATGTTACATATATAAATCCGAGTTAGTACTGAAACTGCCATTCTTTTTAAAATCCATATTGGAATGGAATGCCCAAGGCATTACAGCCGCTAAACCACCACAGGCAGAAAGGGCTTCCTGGTAAAACCTGCCACTCCAAAGAGTAGTCTTGAATTTTGCCTTGTTCTGAGAACGTCATTGATGTTGGCAGAGTGAAGACTATTCCTCTGTATCAGAATCAAATGCAACAATGCGATGCCCACAAGAATAGATAAGGGCTCCCATTAGACACAAGGTCTGGACCAGCTGTGCAGTCGTTTCCGGATAAGCTGGATGCATCCTGCTGCTGACAATAGCTTTTTTTCCAGAGTATTGATAGCAGCATATAAAAGGGGCACTCTTGCCTGCGGCATGTTCCATTCCTATTATCACCTCTGGTGAGCAAGGCTTTTCAAGTTTTTAATGCTTCAGAAACCTACAAGGCCAGTTTGGCCAGAGATGACGCTAGGACAAAGCGCAGAAAACTGCATGTGCTCCTAAGGCCAATGACGTTTGCCAGACACTGTTTTCAGTTCTCTTTATAACAATCGGCTGTCTCCAGATACAGCCTTTCCCTTCATCCTACCTGAGTTCATGGGCTGTTGAGAATTCTCCAGTGACAGACTGCTCCTCCTACTCTACCCTTGTTCTTTCAAACCCCGCTGCCAAGTTCCCTCTACACTAGTCTAAGAAGTATTCCCAACACTGCGTTGCTTCGGCAGGTGACACATGATTTGGTCAGACCAGGATCCCAAGGGTAAGTTGATCCTTTCGCGCCGTTAATCTTCCTAAATTTTATAATTAGTCGCCATTATTCTCAGACAGTCAGTGGCAATTGCCAGTTAACAACCAGACTGCTGCATAAAAATAAAAATATCAACTATTTTCGTCAGTAAAATACAAACAAAACAAAGCCAACCCCTGCAATAGAAGAAAAAGAGAACAAAGCAAAAACCCTTGAAATATCTCAAAGGTTCTCCTTAATGGCAAATGCATCTTGTCTGAGAAAGGCAGCACGGCTAGGCTGGAGCTTCTGAACCCCAGGAGGAGGACATGTGGGGTCCTATTGTGAAAATCTGTTCTCAGAATTATTTCCTCTTGGAGCAGCTTGGTTTTGGAATACCAAATGGGCAGAAGAACTCACACTGCACAACTCCCATGTTTTCTACCAACATCCACACACCTCTCTCCCTGGCCATCCATCATGTTAAAATTTGTGGGTGGTTTTTTTTGCAGTTCTCCCAGCAATTATCTTGATAGGCTAAAGCACAATACAAGTGGCTGTGATACTAGGACTCACTCTTCTGCCTGCTAAGAGGCCCTAATTTGCAGCCACTGTTTTGCCGACTTATTTTCCTCTGTTGAAGAGTAACAGATTCCAGTCTCTGGTTCCTCTGGGCTACAGGCACGTTATGAATACTTTTTTTTAAAGCCACAGTTGCCCTACAAAATAAATTCTGTGAATGGCTTGAGAAGATAAGTGGGCAATAAATAGGTAAGCAGGGGCACAATTATCAACTAAGAAAAAGGGGGAAAGGTTTAAGGAGGAGGAACCCTCTTTGCTTAAAAGTGTGCCTCTGATCTGCAGACCCTAGACGACTCCACAGGAGGAAAGGAACTAGCAAGAAGTTACCACCTGAAATGGCTAAAAAAAGAGAAGAGAGATAGAGAGAGACAACACAGTCCTTGCTGTGAAGTCTTGGAATAGAGACAGAGTTCAGGGAAATTTAGTAGCTTCCCCACTATATGGTGTTGACCTCACACACGCACACACTGTGTAACAGAGCACAAATAAGATTTCGTTTGCTAACATTAAGCACAAATGCGTGGCATACACAACAAGGCTTGCGACTACGAGGGGTGGATAGGGTCATCTTAAGACATTCATGCTGCTCTATCCTATGGGCTCTGGAGGCCAACGTGGATTTTAAAACAAAATCAAGCTGGAAACTTTTCCTAAAGAATTTTCTAAACTGTATGGCCATCTACCCTTACTCCCATTAGCAGTGCCACTTGTTATAATACTTGCAGAAGTCAGGTCTAACACTAAGCTTGGCAGGATCTGGGGTAGATAGGTTAAAAAGAAACGAAACGAAAGCTAACCTGAGGATGTTCTTGGCCAGTGATTGTCAGAAGAGTATTTGCCAAAGTATGGCAAACGTTTTTTTTTAATTATTATTATTATTATTATTTAAAGCATTAAAAAGCCCTTTCTATTGCAATACCAATTTCCGAGACTACACAGTCTCCAACTCACCTAAGTGACAAGGTCTTGAGTGTCTGTCTGCCTAACCCCCATTTGGATTGATGACTGCATCATCCTGTATCCTCAACAAGGCAGACCATTTCTTCACTTAATCCCAAGTTTCACTCCTATTATGTAGCTGAAGTAAATGGAATAATGCATGTATTCCCTGTTTAAAAGGGTAACGTCCTAAAGACTCAGCTCATTAAAGCAAAAAGCTTTTCCTAATCTACAAACTAAGGCTTTTTTTTTGCACGGGTATCGGAGGAACTGCACGGGATTAGCTCCAACTAACCTCCAGAAAGCTGAAGATCATTTGTACTATTTCTGCACAGCTACATTTAAAAAAACCAAACAAACCCAAAGAGAGACAAGGATGATCCGGCTAAAATCATGCCCAGGTTTCTGAGGGACCAGCAGCAGCAGCAGCAGCAAGTAAAACCCACAAGAGAAACTTTGGTTTAAAATAAATCAAATGGAAAAAGAGAAAGAAAAAGTCAGGTAAAACCGGTGCAAGTTCTCTCATCGAAGAGGTATTTTAAAGGGCGTAACCTCACAGCAAGAGAGATTCAGGATCTACATCCCCTCCCCCCCACCACTTGCCTTGTTTTTTTTTAGAGAGCTACCACCTTCATTGCACAGGACTCAAAACCATTCTCTTATAGTTGTTAACTACCATAAATAATGTGAAAACTATGTGCAACAAATACATCGTATTTCCAAAAAATTATAAGAAAAGTCACATCAAATTAAAAAGTAGCTTCATGAATGAAGGTACTGCCCTAAGTGCACTTTCCCGGCAAGTGCAACCAGTGCCTTGGTGCTGGATATGAAGGAGAACACCAAAAACCAGAGCATGAGCCAGAGTTAAAAATGCAGGTCCAGCTTTAACCCGTCAAAACTGGACCGAGCAGAGACTGAGTTGAGTTCTCGGTAGAGTCCCCTCGGGGAGCCCCGAAGATGCTTCCTCATCTAAATTGTATGTCCTTGAAGCGATTGCAAACAATCTTTAAGACAGTTCCTTCCATAAGTGTCCCTCTGATTGGCAAAACGAAGTAACCTTTTTATTTTAAAAACAAGAAATCAAATTAAAACCAGAAGAAAAGAAAAGGAAACACAGTGAGCTTGTTGGAGTCCATAGGATCCGGTCCGGAAGAGCTCAGAAAGTGTGTTCAGATTTTTCTCCTGTTTTCTGTTGGAAATATACCAGAAGTTGGGTTGTTGTTGTTGGTGGTGTTGTGCGGGGCGGGGGGCAGGGAGAAGGTAGTAAAGCGAGAGAACACAAGGGATGTGGAACTTGGTTCTGTGGACATTTCATGTGTTGGCTTCGTCATCTGTGTCTTCTATTAACACCTTGGTGTCACGAGACTTGGACCTGGGAAAACACAAAATTAAACACAGCTGAAGAAAAAAATATATAAGAAGAAGAAGAGTTTGGATTTGATATCCTGCTTTATCACTACCCGAAGGAGTCTCAAAGCAGCTCACATTCTCCTTTCCCTCCCTCCCCCACAACAAACACTCTGTGAGGTGAGTGGGGCTGAGAGACTTCAGAGAAGTGTGACTAGCCCAAGGTCACCCAGTAGCTGCATGTGGAGGAGAGGGGATGCGAACCCGGTTCACCAGATTACGAGTCTACCACTCTTAACCACTACACCACACTGGCTCTATAACACAAGATAGGGACTTTGTTGTCTTGCATGATAATAATAATACATTTATTTTTTATTTACAGCATCTGTGTTTGTTCCCACAACATAAAGGTTCACTGGTTGGCTTATAGTAAAGAAGTAAAACACAAAATAGGGATTTTATGCACACTGTCCAATTTATAGAAGTCTAATGTGTGTCATCCTTACTTCTCAAGATCAGGAGCTAAAGTTCATGGAGGCTGGGTGTGTAGACTAGGACAAGGGTGTCTGAGCAGGTTAGGTGGGGGAGAATACTTTTACTCCTCAGCTACACGTAGACGCTACACATTTTGAGGTCTCTGTGAACAGAGCTATAAAGTCAAACTGCAATCAGGCCTCTGCCCATAATGTGGGTAAAGGCTGCATATAGCTTGGCATTCATACACTAGATCTATCCTGCCCTTATTGCTTCGTCTTTGCTGCTCAGCCTGTTATTGAGCTTCACTGATCTCCAAATTTAAAATTATTAGAACTTTCAAAAAGCCAGGGATATTGCCTTAATCACAAGGGTTTTTTTTGGAGAAAATTAGAGCAACAGGCTTCTAAAGCACCACTCACACAGACAACTAATTCTTTCATTTTTTTAAAAAAACAGGTGGTGTTTCCAGTTGCTGCCAAAGTGCTGATTTTAAAAACATGAAAGGCGGTAGGTACTAAAACTTGAAGATCAAAAGTGACCTGATAGGTAGTTATCAGAAGGACTTTGCACTTCAAAAAATCCTGCTTTTTCCTTATGTGTTGCTCACAACCTCCTCCTTTTCTAAATTTTGATTACTCACCTAGCTCTGGAATAAAAAATTGTGATCACGTCTATTGGCAGTGACTCATAATCAAACAACACCTGCATAATTTGTTCAAGCTGCCCTCCTTAAATCTGCCTGCCATGAGCAGATTTTGCAGTCTCTTCCTAAAGACTGTGCTGAGCAGAAGTATTGGGCAGGTACACTTATCGAGTCCACTGACATTTGCAGTAGAGAAGGATCTGTCAGCCATGCCTTGCAGATACAGTATTAGGTTTGCTTAGGGCCTATCAACAGCTTTGCTTGTCCTGTGCCTGAAAAGCATGGGTCTGAGTGGCTTTCTCCTTGTGCTGCTCCTTTCCCAGGGAAAAGCAGCTCTTTAGCTTTAAACCGGAACAACACAGAAAACCTGGTTGCCATTTGCTCTGGCTGACCTGCCCTCTTTAAGCTGAGATTCATAGAGAAACCATCGATCCTTTGCTGAAGAGGCTTGTCGATCTCACAGATTCTGTGCCCAGATTTGTAAGCTCAGATCATACTCTAGAATAAAATAGCTTTCTAGGGAAAAGCTGAAGCCCCTTTTGGAGCGCCTTAGGATCAGTTTTTTATGGTAGTCCAGATCTCAGTCATATGGATGAGAAGATATATCAACCTTTTATGCTCTTCCACACCCGCCCAATGCTCCTATCCCTTCTTTTAGATTCTTTTAGCGTCTTTTAAATTCTCATAGACTTTTATATTCACCTTCTGTTTTAATACCTTTTAGCTATCCAAAACGCTTATCAGATTTTAAATGACTGTATCCTATCCTTTTATGCTGGTCTATGACCATAATAAAGATTTGATTTGATTTGCTCCCACTGACCGCTAAAGAGCCGTTTCCCCCAGGGAAAAGCAGCGGGAGTCACAAGGGGAGGTGTGGACAAGCCCTCACTGAGAAGGAACTCTCGTTCAAAAAAGGAACAAATACGTACTGAGAAGGAAGACGCGGTCTATGCAAGGATACACTCTGGCTACGCTTCCAGGCCCGGTTTTTCTGGCGATTCCGGACACCATCCTCCTGGTCCATCATCTGTTCAAGCAGGGTCTGATCATCTGCGTTCAGTGGTGCCACTGAGATGTCCCGGACAGCTCGGAATTCACCACAGTTGTTCAGGTGCTCATTCTCCAGTCGGAAGAAATTCCACACAAATCGCCTGATAGATACAGAACCGTAGTAAGCGACATAGGGGGGGTTGAGCTTTTGGGGAGGATTATTTGGGGGGAATGTCGAAAATCGCTCACCCGCCAGAACGCAGGACACAACCGCTCGTGTCGCTTGCAACTGCCGCTTACAATCTCGGGCTCGCGCTTCGTTCCAGCAGGTGAGCAATTTTCGGCACCCCCCCCCCCAACAATCAAGCGGCCTCTTACAATCTCGGGCTCGCTCCAAAAACCCATTCGCGCCTCCCCCCTCAGCACTACCCGTGTATAAGACAAGCCAAAATTTTGAACCTCATTTTTGGGTCAAAAAAGCTAGTCTTGTACACGGAAAAATACGGTAAATGCATTGTAGATGCAAAAACCTCCTAACAGCTGCTAAAATACAAAAGCCATTTGTGAAACAAAACTTCCCTCTCTTCCCAAGGGGGTAATTTAAATCAAATCCACCCTGGTCTGCAAAAACTGGGGTAGTAGTTTAGGTAATGCGTCTTACCGGAAAACCTCAAGTGGTGCAAACACAGTAGCGATGATATCCCCGGCATAAGGGTGGATTGGCATGGAAGTAAGAGAGATCTGGATAGTCCATGCAAAGCGCAGAATCACATCCTCGACAATGGCACAGTAGTAATAGGCCTGAGGAAACAGGTGGAAAAGACCGCTGTAATGCAGAGCAGGGTTATCAACCAGATCCACCTTCAAATAAAAGTGTAGAGCAACAGAAGTACCGTATTTTTTCGCTCTATAAGGCGCACCTGACCATAGGACGCACCTAGTTTTTAAAGGGGAAAAGCCCCAATTTTTTGAGGATCAGCTCAAAGTGGTTGAGCTTACTTTGCAAAGGGGAAAAAAACCCTGTTTTATGGGGTTTAACTCACAGTTCTGCAGCTTCAGGAGAGGGAGCCATTTCTACAGTTTCCAGACAGATAATTTAATCAGCCATATGTTGCTGGCAAAACAGCCTCCCTCTGCAAGGGGGCGGGGCTGGAATCTCTCTCCCTTATCTCTCCCCCCGATCATTTGCTGAGCAGCTGCTTAGCGGGCTTCCTTTCAACACCCCCTTCTCTCTCTCTCTTTTTTATTAAAAGCACGATCTGCTTTTGCCCCTGGGCAGTTCAGCTCCAGGGACCACACATTCGCTCCATAAGACGCACAGACATTTCCCCCTACGTTTTAGGAGGGAAAAGTGCGTCTTATGGAGCGGAAAATACGGTACTTTATTTTAACTAATTCTCTCCTTCAAAGGCACCTGGTTTTTTGTGACAGCTCCAGTGTTCAATATGGGTGGGATTCATTTGCTCAAATAGACGGCATCGCAAGCAAATGTCCTCAGGGTGTGAAAGTGCCAACAGTTCAAATCCTCCCCAAGTTTTAAAATAAAGATCTTCACAAAAGCAACCTGCATACGCACCTTTTGTGGGTAGACAATCTCTTCCCGCAGGAAAGTATTTTCGCCAGCATTCCTGTCAAAGAGACCCCAATCCATCTTCAAGTCCCAGATGAGGGTGTAGCAGGAGCTGACAAAATAGAAGACGATCCACAGGTAGAAGAACACTTGGGAGTCACTGTGTTTTCGAACTGCAAGAAAGAAGAACAGTGTCGCTGTATAAAAATGAGCAGACCATTCAGCTGGAATGAAGTTTAGTTATGAGCTTGGATACATCTGGGAGCAACCTTAAAAGCATTTTACACAAGGAGCACAAAATTATGTCATGAATTTGAGTAACACTGACATGGATTTTGACAGTATCCCTTTCTATAAAAATATGAATAAACAGTGTTCTGAAAGACATGAACCAGAAACTTTAAGAAAGATATTGCCTGTGCAGCTGCAAGGTTACTAATAGCGCAAAATTGGAAGGGAGAAAAAGTACCCCAAATTGAAGATTGGCACACTAAATTGGTAGAGTTTATGAATTTGGCGAGGATGACTGGAGCAATCAGGAATACACCTAAACAGAAATTGAAAGAAGAATGGAGGTATGTGGAAATTTATTTGAAAAAGGAAAGAATAATAACAGAATTGGTGAGTTGCTTAAATTAAATACTCATGGGAAAAGGGATTAATAGAGTATAGTTTGAGAAGAAGATATGAAGCAAGGTAGGGTTATGTATTTTAAGAAAATCATTGTAAGAGCTGTTCGAAGAGCTGTTGGACAGTGGAATTTGCTGCCAAGGAGTGTGGTGGAGTCTCCTTCTTTGGAGGTCTTTAAGCAGAGGCTTGACAGCCACCTGTCAGGAATGCTTTGATGGTGTTTCCTGCTTGGCAGGGGGTTGGACTGGATGGCCCTTGTGGTCTCTTCCAACTCTATGATTCTATGATTCTATAAGCCTTTTTCTTTTTTCTTTTCTGTTTTTCTTTCTTTCTTTCTTTAAGGTTCATTTTCCCCCCAATTCTTAATTCCATATTCTTATTGGTATTATTCTGTTATGATTTGTAGTTTAAGTTATATGGAATCAATTTGTATTATGTTGATTGATTTTAACTTTGGAATGTTTGGTTTAAATATTTAATAAAGACTGTTTATTTTTTAAAAAAGAAGAAAGATATTGAAAGGAGGCCACTTTCATATTCAATAGAAAGGAAACCCAACGGTGTCTGCCCCACCTGCCCCCAGACTCACAAGTATGATGGAGGCTTTTTTAAAGAAATAATTCAGTAATGAATAGAGTAAAATGTTATTGTTTTGTATGACTACTTTGTAATGATTACTGCTGTGTAGTATACGCATTTATTTCCCATTTTAAATGGGATTCAACTGGCACCCTGCAAACGACAGCAGTTTCATTTGAAATATTACGAGATGGTTTGTTCTGATATGTCCCAGCTTTAAATGTATCTTTTAGGCAAACAAATGGATAAAGAAGAAAAATGTGAACCCATGTTGTCTAGCACAATTAGGAGTCTAAGCTGCAAGGTCCCAGTTCAAAACCCTGCTCAGCCAGGAGCAATGGTTTTAGGCAAGTCATATTCTCAGCCGAAACTTCCTTCTGCAACACAGAGCTAATACTGGACTACTTTGCAAGATTGATATTAATGCCGATTCATTTTATTTAATTGGTAAATTTAGTAAGTTCTCCTTCAGCATAAAGTTCGCAAGGTAGGGGACACCTAATTAAAAACAAACTACAACTAGAAACAGAGATTTAAACAGTAAAATGGTAAAAGCATCAGGCTGTAACTAGAAAATAGAAATCCAACACTGGGCATAAAAATACAAACACATATGCTGGATTGCCTTGACAAGGAAGAAAATGATACAATTTTGTGTGGTGTCAGAACATAGCTGTCAACTTTTGGATTTGAAAATAAGGGATTTTCCCCAAACTTTCAGATTTGAAAATAAGGGATGCCGCAAGGGCGGTGCAATGGCACCAAGTAGCCTCGCCACCCTGCGCTCCAGAGGCTGCGCGCGAACGGGTGAGCGAAAGAGCGAGCGCGTAGATAGCAGGCAGGCTGGCTGTCTGGTTGGGCATGAGGGTCTGGCTGCACAAGGAATGCAAGCTCCGCCCCCAGTTGGTCTCAGACTCCTTATTGGCAGCCGAGCAACGCAGCTGAGGAGCCTTCCTGGCCGGGAGGGAGGGAGAGGAGCTGCTTCCTTTGAAACCCGGGAAATTTAAGGGATATCAACAATCCGGGATAGCAGCGGGAAACGGCACTGGAATAAGGGAGTTTCCCGCAAAAAAAGGGAGGGTTGACAGCTATGTAATGGATATTTCTTTTAAAGCTGATTTCTTAAGAATTAGCAAAATAAACACGAATGGCTTCAGTAGCAGAGACGTGTCAGTTAATCTGAATTAGGCACACCTTCAGAATTTCTGCCTAGTTTATTATCTGGAAATATTAGGATGGTCTTTAATTTCATTCTGTTACTGAGTATAGACTCCTTTTGATGTCAATAAATGAAAAGACTTGCTTCCTATCAACAATCTGGGATAGCAGCAGGAAACGGCATTGGAATAAGGGAGTTTCCACCCAAAAAAGGGAGGCTTGACAGCTATGTGTCAGAATGACATTACAGTACTGCTGTTGTTGGGTAAGGTTCTTCAGGGGAGCATTACAAATACAAGGCAGCACAATCATATAATCGTAGTTATCATAAGGATCATTTAGTCCAAACCCCTGCATTGCAAGAATCGAACCCATGACCCTGTGGTTAAGTATCATGCACTTCGAACTGAGCTACCCTCAGCTTTCTTCCTTTTTTCTTTTCTAAAACTTTTTTTAATTGAAGGTTTTCACACAAAAAAACATGCAAAACAAATAAGGTGAGAAGACACGAAACACTGTATACGGAATACATCATTAAGGTAAACTGTTTATATTTGGACAACTTTTCTGCTGTACTTTATTGGAAGGATAAAAATAATCATTTCCTTAATAACCATTTAAACAATTTATTTAACTAAAACAATAACATGATAGCATATGTATCCATGTTTGCTAACTGATGTGGTTAAACATTTTTTAAAAAAAAAAACTTAGACTGAGTTTTAGCACACTTGATAAACTTAAAACAAATCCTTATTTCCTAATGAATAGCCTTTGGACTACAATGTAACTTAAATAGAAGGCTATATTTAGAAAGATTTTTCCTCCAAAAGCATTTTATTTTAAAAATCCAATTTAAATAAAAAAAATCCGATTTAAATAAAAAAAATCTGATTTTTTTGATTTTTTAAAAAAAAATCGTTGGTTTTTATCCACCCTGATAAGGGGTATTCATGAGACCCCAGAGGGCAGATGGTGCTATCGCCACCTGCCTGACTTCTGATGGAGAGATCCATCGCTTAACATATGGTTCTGAATAACCTCAAAACTCTACATAAGGACCTCTAACCCCTAAACTTCCTATATTTCAGCCCCAAGCTTAGTGATAGAGAGTAACTATGGATGCATCAAGGTCTCTCTTCTGGAACATCATGCTTAATGAGTGGTACTTCAGAGTGAAATACCGTGCAGGATCAATAATACTGGCTGCAGGATGGTTTGTTGGTTTGTTTATGGATGTGAAATGCTTTGAGCATTTGGGAAAAACATAAATCTGAATTACTTTTATTATTATAATCACTGACAAGGCTGCCATTCACATTTTGCCCAGTAGATGGAAGCATATGCTTTTGCACATAGGAAAATGCAGCAGCAATGTTCAGTTCAGTAACAAAAATGTATTAATTCCACTGGGCAATTCTAGTGCAATGAAGGGCAGGTTATAAAGGGTAGTACTTGGAATCTGAGCCACCCTGGGACCCTGAAGACAGATTGTGACAGAAGTTTGCACTTTGTACAGTCTACTTCAGAAGCAGACCAATATTTTACAAGTATTAAGAAAAAAATATGTGTAAATGCCAAAGCTGGGCTAGCCTATCCCAGCTCTTCCCTCATTTAACATATGGTTCTGAATAACCTCAAATATCTACATAAAGAACTCTAACCTCTAAACTCTCTATATTTCAGGCCGAAGCTTAGTGTTCTAGAGTAAGTATGGATGCATCAAGGTCTCTCTTCTGGAAAAACACTTGTTTTTAAAGACATGTAGGTAAACTCAGTGTCTCAGCTTTGATGAACAGAGGCTAAACATCGATGAGTGAGCAAAGACAGTGAAATCTTGCTGACATCTGAAGAGGTTCTGCACAAGAAGCGGAGTAGCGTCGGTTGCTGACGCCTGTGGTGGGTGGGTGGGGAGCATGCACAGTGGGCGCCAGCCAAGTCCTCTCTACTGAAGTGACCTCACTCCCATCCCCACTGGAGCAAAGCAGGACCGCGCTGAGTTGCCTGCCCGCCCACAGGAATTTAAAACTAGAAATTTGGAGACGGCCTGGAATTAAACCTGCTCTAATCAGATCTGCTACCACCACAAGGTCCAAGCTACTACAACATAAAGCTTATAAAACAGACTAGTTCCTGACATGTAAAATAAAATTCAGGTTCCACAGAACTCTTCATCAGGTATATGGAAGAATTAGCTAGTTCTCCATTACACAGTGAGATAATCTGCATTCACAGCCAAGCTTGTTCTGCATATAGTTGAAAATCACTTTACTACGGTAATGTGTCTAAAGGTTGTGCAAAGCAGCAAGAACATTTTAGTTGTACTAACTTGCCCAGAGGCTCTTCCACAATATTTAACCCCTGGGATGTCCATTTTCCTCTGTCAAATAAATTTATTGCCCACCAATCTTACATTCATGATAGCAAATCATGCCTTCTAGCAACCTCTCAACACTAGCATGGCCTTTGAAGAGAAGGCTTATTAATCTAGTTGCACGCATGCACACAAAATCTCTAAAGAATAATTCAGTTTCTCTCAGTTCGTCATTTTCTTAGTCTTTAATTCAGTTCCTCACATTTCTGCATCAGTTTGCATTTTTTTAAAAAGTCCTCGTAAAAATGTGCCAGCACTTTTGTGACCATTTCACCTAATACACACATTTTTGCAAGCAATTTTCCCCAATATAAAACATTTGTGTGTGTGTGTGTGTGTGTGTGTGTGTGTGTACTTTCCCTTAATATACGTATTTCTGGACACCTTTTCTGAGTTGGGGAATGAAAATTTCGACAAGCGCTACTATTGAAGGATCAGTGGTGGTCTTTTTAATCGGTTTTCTACCTCTGGTTTCTGTGTGAATCGCAGCTCTCTCATTCACTCATCCCATTTTCTTCCATGCTTACACACCGTTCCACATTTCTGGCACTACTTAGGAACATAAGATCCCATCTACTCCAGCATCCTGTTCTCAGTGTGGCCAACCAGATGCTTACAGAAAGCCCCAAAGCACAACAGCACTCCCCCATGTGTTCCCCCATATCACCTCCAATACTTGAGGTAGCACATAGTTATCACAAGCAGTAGTGATTGATAACCTTGTCCTCCATGATTTTGTCAAATCCTGTTTTAGAGCAACCCAAGTCGCAGGTCATCATTCCATCTTGTAGTAGCAATTCCCATAATTTGCCAGGT
Source organism: Darevskia nairensis (assembly GCA_034642065.1). NCBI lineage: Eukaryota > Metazoa > Chordata > Lepidosauria > Squamata > Lacertidae > Darevskia > Darevskia nairensis. Next base: position 1,384,678 of record JAWWNI010000384.1, on the reverse strand, counting down.
GAATATTTGCCATTTTACCACATGGCTGCAGCTATCGAGCTACAAGAGGATTCCTCATACCCTACACAAAAAACAGTTTTTTTGTTTAAGTATTCCAAACACCGATCAGCCTCGTGTTTACACTATTCCTCCAACCTCCCAAAGCACTGCAATTACTGTACTTTTCTGTAAGACGAGGTTTTCTTACTCTAAAATAATGTTCAGAAACGTGCCTCATCTTATACATGGATAGTGAATGGGGTGGACGGGTGATTGGTCCAGTATACCTGAAGGAGCGTCTCCACCCCCATCATTCTGCCCGGACACTGAGGTCCAGCTCCGAGGGCCTTCTGGCGGTTCCCTCACTATGAGAAGCCAAGTTACAGGGAACCAGGCAGAGGGCCTTCTCGGTAGTGGCACCCGCCCTGTGGAACGCCCTCCCACCAGATGTCAAAGAGAACAACAACTACCAGACTTTTAGAAGACATCTGAAGGCAGCCCTGTTTAGGGAGGCTTTTAATGTTTAATAGATTATTGCATCTTAATGTTTTGTTGGAAGCCGCCCAGAGTGGCTGGGGAAACCCAGCCAGATGGGAGGGGTATAAATAATAAATTATTATTATTATTGGCTGCAGCCGTGAGCAGGAGCTTGTCAGCGACGATTGTTGGCCGCTAGAAGGGCTGCTTTGGATTGGCTGCTGCTGCTCTAATTGGGTGGGTGATTGGTTTGTGCAGCAAACACTGCTGTGAATTGGCTGCCGCTGCCGCGATTGCTGTTCTGGGATGCGCGCGATTGCCAGTGGACAGCTTTTTTCAGTTGGGTAAGAGATTTTTTGCAGGGGAGGGCTCTGTTGGCGATTGGCTGTCGCTGCGGCAAGTAGGCGTTTGTTCAATTTTTAGCAATTCCCCCCCCCCCAAAAAGCTGTAAATCGTCCACACACAAAAAAGCTCAACAACTCTGAGCCATCTCCCCCATTTTCTTAAATTTGTGTCCCCCAAAATAGGGGGAGTCTTATACATGGGGACATCTAATAGACGGAAAAGTACGGTATTCTCTGCGCTCTCACGCTGTATTACTGAGATCTTCTGTCAGAGCATCACCTAGAACTAGAAAATAATAATAATAAATTCTGACAGGAGCAATAGGTTGGTATACAGCCAAATCAAACAGAGCAAACCCACTAAAATTGGTAGACTTAATTTATTCAGCAGTAACTTAAACCCAAAGATTTCAGTGGGTCTTGCTTAGGGAGTGGTAAGTCAGTCATACCAACCATAGTACAGGTATATATATAAAAAACAACAAACAAAAAGAGGGGGGGGGAGTAAAAATAGTTTTGTTCTAAAGGCAGCCTCAGATTAAGATCAAATCATTTTCAGAAATTGATACTAAAAAGGGCAAGTCCCTGTGAGGAAAGAATGGCAGAGAACTCTATTAACATCTTGCGCTGCATTAGCAGCCAAGCTAATTCAAAGAAGCAGGCTTTTCTGCCTCCGCATCCCCAGGCCATAATTCTCTTCCACAGCAGCTGAACTAGTCTGTACCCTCTAGTAGTTGAATTATTGACGTGGGCAAATTGTAATTTATGCTAAGATTTCACTACAAATAAAGGAACCAGGAAGCTCGCAAAACACGCACACAATGAAAAGCACACAGCTTTCCTCACCTCTTGAATTGTTTGCCCACAACGCTATCACCACCCCTACTCCCAAACCTCCTTTCCTGGGGTTCTGCCTGCCACCTTTCTTCCCTATTGTTTCTCCTTATTAGTATTCAGGTGATGTAGCGGAAAGATGTTGCTCTAGGCAGGCAATTATATCTCAATCTCCACTAGCGAGTCCTACCAGTCCTCTTCAGTGCTGTTTGGAAGGCTGGAAAATCAGGGCATTGGTATTCCATCCAGAGCCCCCAAGCACCATGTGCCCGCTTCATTTGCAAAAAGGATACATGCTGTATGTGCTTAGGATGATGTCTGTGTGTATTTGGAAACAACGAACCCTTAAAAAGAAGCAGCAGTAAGTGCAGGTGATTGCAAGTTAGGAAAAGCTGTTGTGCTTTAAGACCTGCCACTCATTAGCAGATTACTAGAAGATGGAATTAAAAAAACAACAACCTTTTATTGCCTATTTCAAAACAATAGACAATAGACAATTCATCATAATCCACCCTTGTTATCATTTTAATTTTATTAAGCTAATTCTAGTTAAGATCTGGATGTTTAGTTAAACCACTCTACAAAACATGTATATGCATGTATGGCCATAATAAGCATATGTACCAATTTGTTTCCTGGTATGGTTTTTGTTTTGCATGTGCATTCTAATGACTTCGTTTATTTTTTATTCCATTTATTGCAGAATGACAATATATTATTTTGCGTTAAGTACTTGGTTTTTCTGGCATCTGTACAACACAGGAAGACGACTGGGGTCATTTGGCACAGAATCTCAAGTTCTCTGTTTTAAAAATAACTACATCTCAAAACTGTAAAAAGCGTTGAGGTATGCCTCAACACATCTTTTCCCATAAGACAATCCTGTTGCGGAGAAAAAACGTCTCCACCATGCACTTGGAAGGTGACGTGCTCAGCAGCCTCTAATTTCTGTCATACTTTAAGAAGTGACTGTACGTGCTTGTTTGTTTTCTGATAGTATTTCTGTGTCAATCAAAGTCACAGACAAGCAATGCACAAGCACTGGCCTGCAAAGCCTGCAGGTTTATATCAGTGATATATTACCATGCATACTTCATGGTGAACTAATCTTTCGTAATAAACACCTGCCATGTCCTTTCTGCCCTTATAGCCTTACTGTGTCTCACTCATTCATTTTTCTGTCGTCACATAAACAAGTCACAAATTTGACAAATGTACTCAGAATATTGCATTGAAATGAAAAATAATAATACAAATTTGCATCCTTTTCTAAAGTGGATTGATAAGTTCTTGAAGTAACTGCCGGGCAATATGGAAGGCAGAAAGCAGAATAGCTTCCTTCCGATACATTCTTTTTTTAATGCAATGTGAAAATGGCCGCTCCAAAAAATACAAACATTTCCTCCGTACAAACTGTTAACATTACATTTGCTTTGAATGAATTTACTTTATTTACTCTCTCGATTTATCTTGGAGAAGGCAAACAATATATTCTGTTCAATGCAGCTTGAGGGGAAAGGAGCAGAAAATCAATGCCCTGTGTTATTGAAGAACTGGCACACAGCACAATAGCATGTGATAAGCATTCTGGGAGGGTCACTCGCTGCAGGTAGTTGCGGTTTCTGCTGATTGTTAAAGCCATGATAATAGGACCAGGAAATCTGAGGGGTTATCAAAAAGCTGCCTTAATCTTCAGATAAGTACTACAGTAAGATACAGGCCTTCTGAGTGAACATGAATCATATTGCTCCACCTACTAAGTCAGAAGGGTTTCATTCATCCCAAGCTACATTCATTTCAGCTTTAGGCTAGGCTATCAATTGCTCAGATGAGAAGCTGAACGGAGAGTATAGTTAAAAGACCACGAAGCCCTACGCTGAACTCTAAACTACGGCTCCCTGTCATGCATTCACTTTCACCTTCCCTTGTAAGGCTACAGAAGCAGTTCTGCCAGCACTCTTATCACACCCTGCTAATTTTAGGCAGTAATGTGGGATGCAAAGCACCAGCCCTACCACTAAGCAACAGATGCTAAGGGGCAAAGAGCAATGAATGGGGAGGTGTTGGGAGAATAGAGCTACGTGTACCAAGCACCCTGCCCTTGGCTAGCCTGCTTCTCTCAGGTGTAGCAGACGACACTGCCTTGTTTACAAGTGCTGAAGAAAGATCTGATTGCTAGTCCGACAGACTTCTGTGCACAGAACATGGAAAAGCATCACCTCATCCTTTTGTCTCAGGCGGCAAAAGATCTTGGGCTCACTCCTGTGAAGGAAGGATAATTTAATACTTGCTATAAGGGACCCAGCTGGCGCTGTGGGTTAAACCACAGAGCCTAGGGCTTGCCGATCAGAAGGTCGGCGGTTCGAATCCCTGCGACGGGGTGAGCTCCCGTTGCTCGGTCCCAGCTCCTGCCCACCTAGCAGTTCGAAAGCACGTCAAAGTGCAAGTAGATAAATAGGTACCGCTCCGACGGGAAGGTAAACGGCATTTCCGTGCACTGCTCTGGTTCGCCAGAAGTGGCTTAGTCATGCTGGCCACATGACCTGGAAGCTGTACGCCGGCTCTCAGCCAATAAAGCGAGATGAGCGCTGCAACCACAGAGTTGGACACGACTGGACCCAATGGTCAGGGGTCCCTTTACCTTTACTTTTATACAGTGGTACCTCAGTTTACAAACTTAATCCGTTCCGGAAGTCCGTTCTTAAACCAAAACAGTTCTTAAACCGAGGCGTGTTTTCCCTAATAAGGCCTCCCACTGCCGGTGCCCTTCCACTGTTCAGATTCCGTTCTTAGACAGAGGTAAAGTTCTCAAACCAAGACACTATTTCCGGTTTTGCGGAGTTTGTAAACCAAATTGTTCTTAAACTGAGGCACCACTGTATTTGCAGCTTGCCCTGCCTTGCAAGGAAGCTTACATATGGTTTACCTGGTTAGAGAAAGACCTGCTTAGCGTCAGGAGTAGAAGAGTACCTTCAGGCCATTAGTTTCCGTTGCCTGCTAGAAACATTCTATTTTAGACAAGCCTACCCAGGATGTTTAGAAAACGGATGCAAGTTTTAATCTGTTTTTAGTCTATTGTTATTTTAACTTTTTGAAAGTTTTAAATTATTGTTTAATTTTATTAACTTTTTTTGTAACCAGGGTTGAGGATTTTTTCTTTTACAATCAAGCAGTGTATAATTTTTAATGAAATATCATGATCTCTGATTCAGATGCAATATGAAGCTAATTTTTTTCTGGTTTGCCTGGAAAAGTGGGAGCAATTAAGATAGCATGTTTTATCACCATGCTGAATCCTTAAAAACTACAATAAGCCAAATAGTCAGGCTCATCTTTACATGCAAATGTGGCCTTTGAAAAAGTCGTCTAACCCACAACTCCCAAAAAATAAGAGGGGGAAGCCTTGGCAGCCATGGACCTATGTCTTGAGTCAGAACTACCCCTTCCTCAAAGAAGTTTGAGCAACAGCAAATCTCATCTTCCCCGAAAGCACTAAACCTTGCAGGAGCAGCAATGATGGAGGAAACATGCACCCTAATCTAAGACTCTTGGGAGCCTCGGCATGTGCATTAAATATTTTCCTAAGCTTCCTGAGTCAGCAGGAGAGCAGGAAAATCTTTTGATCCTTGTGTGCATAAGATTTCATGGTGAAGGGCCTTTGGGACCTTCAACTTTTCTCTTGTTGATGTGCCTGCTTGCTCTTTAAATGCTTCTCTGTGTGCCACTTACTCACTCCATGTGTGTGTTCTCGGAATAAGTGAATTATCTGGACCTTTTTCTATATGGACTCAGCCTGATGAACTTTGCATTGGAAGAGGGACAGTGGGGAGTGCTACTCTGTTGACCTCTCAGCGGCTTTTAATACTATGGACCTGGATTGGCTCTGTTGGTTGAGAGTTGGGGGTGCTTCAGGTGAATGGGAAACTATTACTTTGCAGCAGGAAAGTTAACTTCTGGTGTCCCATGAGGTCAATACTGTCCTCCATGCCATTCAATGTCTATATGAAACCACCAAGGGATGTGATCAGGGATTTTGGATTGATGCATCACTAAGCTGACCACATACAGCTCTATCTCGCCATACCATCTGAATCAGGAGAGGCTGTGCAGGTGCTAGACTGCTTCTTCAAGGTTGCAGTGGGCTGGATGTGGGCTTGTAAAGTGAAATTTAATCCAAACAAGATGGAAGTGCTACATGGAAGTGAGTACATAATCAATTTCAGATGGGATGCCATTTCCTTGGAGAGATCAGGTTCATAGCATTGGGGTACTTCTTGATTCAGCACTGTTGCTTGAGGCACACATGTCTTCATTGGTTAGGAGTGCCTATTTCTGGCTCCCCATCGCTGACCAACTATGGTTGTTATTGGATAGATGGCTTGGCTTCAGTGACCCACACCTAGTACAATTGTGCTGTGCTCTATATGGGGCTCCCCTTGGAGACTGTTTGGAAGCTTCAAGTGGTACAGAATGCAGTAGCCAGGGTTCTGATGGGCACTAATGGCTGGGCACACTGGCTGCTGGTATGATTCTGTCTGTCTGTCTGTATTTAATGGCCCATAATTCTCCAAGGGCAGGACCCAAGGCAGCCCACAGTAAAGATTAAAACAGATACAACTAAAAACACACAATAAATATTTAAAAACTTTAAAAACTTTTTATCTTTTAACTTTTTATGTTTTGAAGTGTGGCTGTGAGGTTTTTAAAAAAATAAATTTTACAAAATAAACAACATGTACTAATCTTTTTGAATGCAATTGTATTCTGCAAATCTTTCATAAGTTGCTCTGAGAGCCTCTTGAGGCTGTAAAGCAGAATATAAACATTCTGAATAAATATCAGACAGATCTCACAGAAATTTTTTTGGGGTGCCTTTTAAAAATTATTGGCTTGTAAGTAATTGGTCTGGATTCACTGTTGCCTTGTGTGCACTAAGGGAGTGACTCAGAAGAAATCCAATACTCCTCTGGACCTGTTTATTATTGAGTAAATAACATGTGGGGCAAATTGTTTTTTCCTTCAGGAACCCTGACAAGCGCCTGAGAGTCCCAGGTTTCTTCAGAATAGTTTAAAAGCCACTGCTTTAGAGGGTGCCAGTATCCAAAGCACTGTTTCATTCTTCCAGTTAAGTTTGTATAATCATTCATAATTATTATAATAGATAAGGTGTTAAGAAAAAGCCACACAATTTAAGAGATGAAAAAGGTAATTCACTTATAGATGTTGTAATAGCTAACTTAATCAAGCTGTTTGGTTAAGATTCTTCCCATCTTAATTACTGTTGGTTGCTGGAACCCATTTAATGAAAAAAATAGATGGTTATGAAACAGCCTGAAATAGATCTGGGATGATTTAGTATATTTTCAAGTTGCTGACATCCCACTTCACAGTATTGTTTAGATCTTTTTAAAAATGTATCAAAGTCAAGGCAGTGGCTCAAATTTTCAACCTGACTGGTTTGGAAATAAGCAGCTCATCTGTGCTTTAAAATAATGCAGAATTATTTGGCAACAGATTATGGGGGAAGCACCCACAAAACAATGAAAGCCCCGTTTTCTTGTCCACACACATGCGGGACAGTGGCTTGTATTCAAAGTAAGGTGGCCCCTCAATGCAAAAGCTTTCTGCTTCTACAATGGGATTTCACACACACCCCTTCCCCTGGCCCTAAATCTGTTCTAGATGTTCCTTCAACGCTCTGGAGCAGATGTGGGTGGGGGGAGGGGAAGTCCCACTGTGGAAATGGAAGTCCTTGTGAAGACCAGACAAGGCAGTTGATTACCACCCAGTCGGTCAAACTTTTCCCCGCAGCCATATAGACTTTGCTTCAAAAAATGTAAAAGGGAGCTATCCAGAATGCATACATTCCTTATTATTTGTTTTAGAAGATAATCAACATATGCAGAAGAAGTACAAAGCCAGTATAATCGAAAGTAGAAGCGATAGTACAAATTCGTCCTCTTATATTAAATGTAATAATTATCTGCAGATAACATATTTAGTAACACATGTTACTAAGTCAGAAACTAGTATAGTCGTACCTTGTTTCTCGAACAGAATGATATCCAGGAGTCTGTTCAACTCCCAGAACAGTTCAAAAACCAAGGCGTGGCTTCTGATTGGGAGCATCCTGCAGCAAATCGGAAGCTGTGCCGAAAGTTCGGCTTCTGAAAATCGTTCGAAAACTGGAACACTCACTTCCGGGTTTCGATCGTTCGGGAGCCGATTTGTTTGGGAGCCAAGGCATTTGAGATCCAAGGTACTTGAGATACATAGACTTGGCACGGTGGGAGGTAAAATGAATGATTTGTGTGGTTTCAGTTTGGCCAAATAAATGGTTTAGGGTTTGAAACTGGGTGGGATAAATTTCTGTCTGACTTTAGGATTTATAGCACTGCATACGTGCTTGCGTCTCGGCTTTCCTCCTCTTATATACCTTCTGAGAAAGTATTGAAAAAAAATCACAATACTTGAGGTTCGTGTGTAGCGTTATGCAGCTCAGGATATTGGGGAATATAAACAAAACAATAACATCTAGTAGGATGCTATCCCTGCAAGTAATGGTTTGAGAGGGATTTATATCCGTTGACATGTTTTAGTTACAAGGCTGAATGAGAGGAGAGCAAACTACAACCTTGGCTGTTGATTTTGAAGGGTAAATGTTTCACCAGAAGCAACAAGTTCCAAGAAAAGAACTGCTAATATACTACACAATGAATTATCTCCCCTTGCGCTCACTTGGGTAAAACTTTCCAGTATCCCAGGCTAAACGCATTATATGCAGCAAGTCCTACTAATTTCAGTCACAATTACACGCATAAATGTGCTTGGATCACTGCCATAGATAATGCAGCTTGAGTGCTTGATGTGGCTGTTCAAAACTCTGTCCCAAAGGAGTCTAGCTAATCTATATAAATATGTGCACGAGAATCAGACTCTGGGAAAGAGCCAGAAATTTCCTTGACTACAACCATCAATGAAGGAAAACAATTCCACCAGAACAGCTGTAACATGTTCAGCGGCTCCTACACAAAGAGATGATGGCAGCCAACAGCAACCTGACCTTCCATAAAGAGGATTATTGGTTTCTAGGCTGGTGGCTCGGAGCCCCCCTCCCCCTTCTCCCTGAAGCTAGCAACTGCATATAAGAGCGTAATGGGGTGGGAGGCCTTTGAAAAAATAATGAACATACTTCTGTCACCATGGCAACCATTACAGGCCTGTTCTTTTGCACAATTCGAGCAGTAAGCAACAAGGTCCCCTCCCAGGGTTTTCACACCAATGCCCCTTTAGAAGCACATCCATTCTTAATGGCAAAGAGCTGACTTCCCAATTTCACATCACCTTCCATTTCTCCCAGTTATACCACACTGACGACATGGGGTGCTTCCCTCTATTGGTGGTACCCTGGCATTTCACTACCAGCTCTGAACTAGGCTATTAGTTTCTGGCTAATCAGGCTAAAGCAGGTGTCCCCAGACTCACCGCGCGGCGGGCCGGAGGGCGGGGGAGCGTGCGCCCATACGCGCACGCACTCGCTTTTTCCAGCATGGCGCGGCACCGGAAATAGCTCGTACGCGTGCGCACGGCCCTCCGCAGACCTGGAAATCATGTTTTGCACATGCGCAAACGCTATTTCCGGTGCCGCATCGACCCGGAGATGGGTAGCCACGCAGCGCAGCACCAGTAAGAGCGGGCGGCGGCAGCGGGCGGCAGGGGTTGCCGGGGGTCTCCAGGGGCCAGATAAACGAGCCGCATCCGGCCCCCGGGTCTTAGTTTGGGGACCCCTGGACTAAAGAAACACAGAGATGAACGCAGCTCGAAAGGCACCCATTATAATGGAGCTTTCAATTATAATAAAACTAGCTGACCCGGCCACGCGTTGCTGTGGCTTTTTTGCTGAATGAGTGTTAAATGTGCCTTTTTTTGCCACCTTTCCCCAACCCTCCCGTTTTCGCCTGGTTTCCCACAGCTTATCCCGATGAACTTCAGCTTGCCTCCTCTGTCTTTCCCTCCCATTTTCGCCTGGTTTCCCACAGCTTATCCTGATGAACTTCCGCCTGCCTCCTTTCAGTCTCCCCCAATTTTTGCCTGGTTTCCCACAGCTTATCCCGATGAACTTCCGCCTGCCTCCTCTCAGTCTTTCCCTCCCGTTTTCGCCTGGTTTCCCACAGCTTATCCCGATGAACTTCTGCCTGCCTCCTTTCAGCCCCCCCCCCCCCGTTTTCCCCTGTTCATTCTGTTGCTCACTGTTTTAAAATGGGAACTGGCCCAGCCTGAGGCAAGTTGGTGTGGCGACGGTGGCGGTTGAAGCTGGAATCATCCCCTCACTTGCCAGCAGCCTATTGATGGAGCCAACCTTAAGTTCCGCTCCCCCTCCCTCATTCTTCTGAATTTTGTTGTTCTACAGCTGATGTCCACTGGAGGGCGCCAAAACTTTTGACCAAAATTCACATTTTTAGATGCTTTATGCGTGTTTTTTGTGTATTTTTTGTCATAAGTACACTCCCCCATGGCCAGGAAACATTGTGTCCAAATTTGAAGTAAATCGGTCAAGTGGTTACGGAGAAAGGTGGTAAAGCACAAACATCCAACTTGAACGATTTTATATATACAGTATATAGATAAGCTAAAGATGCTCTATTATTGGAATAATTCCTCTTAATCAGAGAGAAATGTGCTGAGCATATGTATGAGTGGAAAAGACTGGGGTTTTTTTATTCTTAACTCCATAAAGGTAAAGGTAAAGGGACCCCTGACCATTAGGTCCAGTCGTGTCTGACTCTGGGGTTGCAGCGAATGCGGCGCTCATCTCGCTTTATTGGCCGAGAGCCGGCGTACAGCTTCCGGGTCATGTGGCCAGCATGATAAAGCCGCTTCTGGCGAACCAGAGCAGTGCACGGAAACGCCGTTTACCTTCCCGCCAGAGCGGTTCCTATTTATCTACTTGCACTTTGACGTGCTTTCGAACTGCTAGGTGGGCAGGAGCTGGGACCGAGAAACGGGAGCTCACCCCGTCGCAGGGATTCGAACCGCCGACCTTCTGATCAGCAAGCCCTAGGCTCTGTGGTTTAACCCACAGCGCCACCTACAAGTATGCAGATTACCGGTACTCAAAACATGCACTCTTGCCTACATGTGTGGATAAATCAGCATGTGTTTTAAAGACAGTCTGAAATCTCTTGACTCATATGGGAGTTGAGGGGGAAAGAACAAAGACAAGCACTGTGACTGCCTAAAGCACAAGGAAGAAAAAGCCTTATTCTTCTGCAAGAACAGCAAAAGCAAATCACTGTGGTTTCCACGGAGATGTGGGAACATGTTGGTTCAGATACCTCAACCTGCAGATTAATGGCTTGGAAGCAATTGGCCATCATTCTGAGTAAAAATTACACCTGGAAGTCAAAAGGCACTGGGAACATTTCTCAACACTCATAAGATTATGGTCGCTTTTCAGTTTTATCCAGCACTGTCAACGCCCATCCTCAAAAGCTGGTTAATTACAAAACCTAGTCTTGAACCATTGTTAAAAAAATTTCAATATCTAGCATCTAAACCATTTTTGTTCACAGCAAAAACATCTGAGGGAAGGGATCTTTTCCTACCTTGATAGGAAATGTTTTGCAACCATCATTTTTTACCCTCACAAATTTTCCTAAATCTAGGAAATGGCAATGATGGTTTACAAGTTTCCCTGAGATGCTTAAGATGGTGCAGACTGCATACCGTAAATATAAATTCCATATAGGCTGCAATCCTAACCCTACTTTCCTGAGTGTGAATTCCATTGAATTCAAGAGAATTACTTCTGGTATGATCTTAATTGTTAATGAGAAACAAATAATTCTCTTCTGGGGACAACTTGCAGGTTTAATAGATTTAGAATTCATTTTATGATTCCTATTTTAAAGACATTTAACTGCATTTACTCATTCATGTTCACCTGCTGCTACCCTCATCTCTTCCCTACCTTAGTTTCTCCATTGTTAAACCTTTGATCGCAAACATCTTGGGAGTATGGACCTTATTAAGCATCTGTAAAGTAACCACGGTCTTGTATAAATAGTAATTTGGGAAGAGAGAAATTGTAGTACTCCGACTATACAGAAATAAATACAATCATTTTAAATGGTGGGCATGAAAAACTAACTTGATTTTATTCAGCCATGCTCAAATTTAAACACAGTCCATAGTGCAGCGTTTTTAAACCAGTGTGCCGCGAGACACCGGCTGCTGTGCCGCGGGGAAACTCCCGGCGCATTGGGCTGCGCACACAGGCGGCTCCGGTAGGACGAGGGCGCGGGATCATAGAGCCTCGGGTAGAGGCTAGAGAGGCGCCCACTTCCGATCCGGCTTCTTTCCCCCTCCGGGCGCGCCGCTTCCGGTGAGCACGGGTGGGGCGACCGGCGGTGCCCTGAGCGCGGGAGGCGGAGAGGGAACGGGCGCCTGACCCGCCGCGATCGCCGATCTCCTGCTCCGTTTTCGCCCACCTGAATCCTTCCCCTCCCTCCCGCCGAGGCACGCAGACACCCCACCCCCCAAAGCAGGGGAATCGAGGTACATATATCCTTCCCCTTTCCCCGTTTTTTGACATTTTCTGGTGGTGGTGTGCCGCGAGATTTTTTTCATGAGACAGGTGTGCCGTTGCCCCGAAAAGGTTGAGAAACACTGCCATAGTGGAATGGGTGGGGGGATTGAAAGGCAAGTGAACTATTTCCCCAGAAGCTATGATTGAGTCTTAACCTGTACCCCTTGAATTCTGCAATGGTTTCTCCTCTATGTCCCATAACTATACACTGCCAACCGTTCTGAGAAATAAGATGTTGGTATTTAAAGTAGAAGAATCAAACCGACCAGCAACGGTTCTCAAACCAGTACCTTTGTGAGTGCTGTAAAGGGCTGCAAATGTCACCATAAAGAAGGTTGTGGAGTATTTGCCAGCATTAACAAGGTGGGGAAAGGCCCGCTTGGTGTCACGGTATCGGCGCAGGCACTGGACGAATCTCAACCACGCAGGAATGCACTGGACAACTGCTCGCACTCCATAGGCATAGGTGTTGCAGATCTGACCAACTGCAAAAACAAAGACAAGCTTCTAAATGCAAGGCAAAATATGTCCTGTAGTTTCCTCTTGAAATTGTCTCACTTTTATCCAAGGAAAGTAGCTTTGTGGTTCAAGCAATGGCCCAACATTATTAATCTAACGCTTCTCCAGTCCAGGGACATTTCATATACCGTATTTTTCGCTCTAGAAGGCGCACCTGACCATAGGACGCACCTAGTTTTTAAAGGGGAAAAGCCCCAATTTTTTGAGGATCAGCTCAAATTTCTGCAGCTTCTTTTGCAAAGGAGAAAAGCCCCATTTTTGAGGATCAGCTCAAAGTTGTTGAGCTTACTTTGCAAAGGGGAAAAATCCTGTTTTATGGGGTTTAATTCACAGTTCTGCAGCTTCAGGAAGCCATTTCTACAGTTTCCAGACAGATAATCTAATCAGCCAGTCACATGTCGCTGGGGAAACAGCCTCCCTCTGCAAGGGGGCGGGGCTGGAATCTCTCTCCCTTATCTCTCTCCCCAATTGTTTGCTAAGCAGCTGCTCAGTGGGCTTCCTTTCAACACCCCCTTCTCTTTCTTTTTTTTTTAAAAAGCACGATCTGCTTTTGCCCCTGGGCAGTTCAGCTCCAGGGACCACACAGTCGCACCATAAGATGCACATTCGCTCCATAAGACGCACAGACATTTCCCCTTACTTTTTAGGAGGAAAAAAGTGCGTCTTATGGAGCGAAAAATACAGTAAATGCCTCATCACGTAAAGTCATGGCATGGAAACTTAACCAACAAATGAAGCAAACACATCACCAACAATTCGACCACACCACCCCCCTGAACTGGACCTTAAAACCTAGCTTATCAGAAGCACTTTCCTATAAACTTTAAGTTCCTAATTAGGTGCTATAAACAAACACCATTCCCACACACCAAGTAAATGTGTGGGGTTTTTTGTTTTTTGTTTACTGCATACCAAATGCCTATATTTGTTATGGTTTTCCATTGAGCAAATAAGCCTAAATTTGCCTGCACATGGCTGTTAATGAAGCTTCCTTCTCATTGACATACCTGGATCTGCCAGCAATGCATCACTGGCTGCCCACTGGAGCTCAAAGCTATAGAAACAAATCATGTATTCAAGGTCCATAAGTATCATAGACAGACTATTAAGCTGGTCGGCCAGCCAGAAATCTGCAAAGCCCACCTTATGGAAAGGGGCAGTGAACACCCGAAACTGCAAAAGAAAAAGAAAAAGTGTCACACACATTTAGTCACCACAAAACATAGCTACAGAAAATGATAGCATGTTCTCTTCTATAGAAATGATCAAATTATCCAGCATTATAGGACAGATCTGTGGCAGTGTAACTATGTAAATCCTTTGTTTATGATATGTTCCTGATTGATAGAATCATTTGGCCATCATACAGTTTTTGGATAAATGCAGCTGTACAGTGTTGGCAATCTATATAAATAAAAATGTAAATGTTCGTTTGTTCAAAATCTAAGATCTCAGAAAGTCCTTCACCGATTGCTTTGAAAATTTGACAGAACGTTGCATTGGAATAGGGGAGTGTTTTTATATACCTATCTTATATAGATGTCACACCTGTGACAGGTAAAAACATCATTTTCGCCAAAAACAACGCCATCTGCTGGGCGTAAAAGTAGCAAGAAGCGGATTTTGCCTCCACCCCTGTGTGTGCAGGGGGCGGAGCCAGCAGTTTTGGCAGAAAAATGAAAGCAAGCCATTTCTGAGGGAGGAAGAAAGGGGGAGCCGTTTCTGTGGTCTGAGGGGGGACCTTGGAGGGGAAGGTGGGGAAGGAGCCTCTCTGCTGGGAGAGGAGGCAGGCGGCAGTTCAATATCCTGTGCGGAGGCAGGCGAAAACCTGTGCGGAGGCACACGGGGTCGTGCATGGGGGCGGAGCCAGCATTTTCACCGAAGGTAGGCGGGAGTTCAACGGGAGAAGCTGTGGGGAGGCAGCAGAAAATGGGGTCTCCTTCCAGTACGGGGGGGGGGGAGATGGAGAGGAGGCAGGCAGGAGTTCAACGGGATAACCTGTGCGGAGGCAGGCGAACGCGGGGTCGAGTGCACAGGGGTCGGAGCCAGCATTTTCACCGGGAAAATGAAACGAGCCGTTTGTGAGGGAGGGAGAAAGGCGGCATTGGGAGAGGCATGCTCTGAGGGGGACCTTGGAAGGGAACGGGGAAGCAGCCAAAAAGCAGGCGCCAGTTCAATGGGAGAAGCTGTGGGGAGGCAGCCGAAAACGGGGGTCTCCTTCCAGTACGGGGGGGGGGGTCTTTTCGATCTTCCTTTTCCATTTCACAAAATGAGCCATAGCAACACGTGGCCAGGTCAGCTAGTTGGTAATAAAATTGGTAAGAACATCACATTTTTTTTTGGTAAGGTGAGTGATGTAAATGGTGAAATATTGTTGAGTATCCTGCCTACAAATATACCAAGTGTAGGAAACTTGTTCGGCATCAAGGACCACCAATAGAAATGTTTGCTGTCAGACACTTCTTCAACCATGATGGCTGGAGGGAATTTGAACTAATAGTTAAAAACAGATTTTTCTCCATCTCAGCCCATTTCCCCCTCAAGGTCTGAAATAATAATAATAATAATAATAATAATAATAATAATAATAATAATAATAATAATAAATTTTATTTATACCCCGCCCTCCCCAGCTGAAACCAGGCTCAGGGCGGCTAACATCAGTAAAAAATTACAACAACATATAAAAGAAAACCATTAATTAAAATACAGATTAAAAAGCCAATTTAAAATTTAAAATACCGCTTCATTTGCTGACCGCTTCATTAAAAAGCCACTTTAAAATTTAAAATACCGCTTCATTTGCTGCTCATCAGACTAAGTCTGACCCGAAGGCCAGGTGGAACAGCTCTGTCTTGCAGGCCCTGCGGAAAGATGTCAAATCCCGCAGGGCCCTAGTCTCTTGTGACAGAGTGTTCCACCAAGTTGGGGCCAGTACAGAAAAGGCCCTGGCCCTAGTTGACACCAGTCTAACAGCCTTGTTGCTCGGGACCTCCAACAAGTTGTTATTTGTGGACCTTAAGGTCCTTTGCAGGGCATACCGGGAGAGGCGGTCCTGTAGGTATGAGGGTCCTAGGCCGCATAAGGCTTTAAAGGTCAAAACCAGCACCTTAAACCTGATCCTGTATTCCACCGGGAGCCAGTGCAGCTGGTAAAGCACTGGTCGAATGTGGTCCCGCGGCAAGGACCCCGTAAGGAGCCTCGCCGCGGCATTCTGCACCCGCTGGAGTTTCTGGGTCAGCTTCAAGGGCAGCCCCGCGTAGAGCGAGTTACAATAATCAAGCCTGGAGGTGACCGTCGCATGGATCACTGTGGCCAGATCAGGGCGAGAAAGGTAATCAGCTATGCACCTCTCAAGCTAGACCATTTCATGCTCCATTTACCTTAGATTACAGCTCTTCCTGCCTGCTTAGTTATAACAACAAAACGCTAAAAGGGCAACATCAAGATTATCTAGTCTTGATGCTGTTGTATACAACACAAACAAGCAGGGGATACAGAATAATGTTTGCATTGTTGAAGATTCAGACTTGTTCCAATCAATACCTTGTTGATTTCCTAACAAAAGACTAACACATTTGGCAAATGTGCAACCAATAAGATCATAGTCCTTTAGATCCCTGCCACATTCGAGCTAACTAGTATCAACAGTAGCACAGAACTCAACTCAGCAAGTGCAAATTTTCATGAAAAACACCCATTTGTGTGCATGACACACTTATTGCAGACTAAGGCTTTGTACAACCAATTGTCCACAACTTCTTAAAAGAGCAGATCTGTGTTCTACCACAGGATGTGTTTGGTATTCAGATTTGGGCTTACATTAACTCAGAATTCCACACTATGACCAAACAGTGTACCTGTAGCTTGAGCTTAATTTTAGCTAACGAACAAGGATACTGACATAAACTCAAGAGTTCCCTGAATTCAAACCGAACAGGGAACTCCAGTTTAATACACACCAGGGTTTGGGTACTAAAGCTTGAGCACAGGAAGGGCAAGGGAAAAGTGGGCATCCACAGCTTCATAAACAATCATTTATAAATCTACAGACATCTGAACATGGCTTAAGTGTTAATTTGCACAGACAAAACCAGATTAGGCTGCTTTCTTAAGCGCAACTCCTTGGCAGTAAGAAACCACTGGAAAATTTAGGAAGGAGTTCTGAATGAGGCTCTGTGAGGAGCTATTGGCTATCTTTTGGTTCCAACACCTCTCGCAAATTCTCAGGCCAAGAGCATCAGGAGCAAATGCCCTGTCCCATTCTATTGGAAACAACGAGATGACGCAAGAGCACGAGTGGGCTAGGAACCACTGTGCCCATAGCAGCTGCGAGAAACAACAGTTGCTAAAGATTCCCCAAACCTCTAGTACACATAGAACATAGTAACATATACAAATAAGCTGAGAAATTGATTGCCCCTGTTGTTACGTGACCAAGGTTCAATCCTGCAGCTTCAGACCTGTGAAAACACGACAGAACGGTTCTGTTTCTATTACCAAGGCAAGAGTCTGCAAGTGCAATTTCTTAACAGTCACTAGGATGTGTGACTATAGGGCCATACAAGTGCAAACAGACACTTTAAATAATTTTAAAATTATCAAAATCGCCAGCATTTTCTACTGAAGAGTTTGTACAATATTCTTCATACAAGAACCTTTAACTTCAACCTGAAACTTTAATTAGCTCGTACCTGGAATTACTATTTCAGTAATGGTTGCAGAACTGTTGTATCACAAATGTTTTAATTTCTACTTGCAAAAGAGAATGTTATGGTATCAGCAGTAACCGCTATTCCAAGGGTATCATGCCAACTTAACCTTTTGCTCATTTGCACATACATTTGCACACACAGTGAGACCCTCAATCATGTTTAACAAGCATTTTGTGCAAGCGTCCCTGTTGATAAGTAGGACAGGTGACTCTTGCCACACATGAACAACAGCACTGAGTCACTGCTGTTTTTACAGTGGAAAAACAAGGTGTTATTTTACGGGTTTGGGGCATGTCTCAGCTTACCAAGAGTTTGAGCAGCCAAAAACGGGATTTGTAGTAGAAGGTTTTGGTAGGGTTTATGAGAAACAACAACATAAATCCATACAATATAAGTGGGTTTGCCTGCATAGGGACATAGGGGTGACCATAGATACATGCCAGCAGACTCAGGCACCACAATGTTCCAAGAAATCCAGCAACCTAGGCAGATGAAATAAAAACACACAAACAATTCATTTGTAAAACAGCAATATTCTCAAATCTGAACTATTTGTTCTGCACTATATTTTCATAAAGGTGAAGAATCCAGATATTTTTAAGCCACATGGTTTTTTTTTAAAAAATGTGCGCAACTCACTTTATCAAACTTAAGTTACCTGACTAGTTAAACTACACAAAGTGTATTATGTATAACTTTTAAAACACATGAAATTATATTGTTTTGTACACATGTAAGATTTACATATATAAATGCCTTATTTTTATTCAAATAATAATTACCAGTAGAAATATTGCTAGACATGGAGCTGCAAGGTGCTGCTAAGCATAGCCCCATTTTTGTCACTTGGGAAAATAGAAAACAAACAAGTACTGTATATACTCAAGTATAAGCCGACCCGAATATAAGCCGAGGCACCCAATTTTACCACAAAAAACCTGGGAAAGCTTCATAAGAGCCACTGCCTGCCTCACTCGAGTATAAGCCGAGGGCGGCTTTTTCAGCACAAAAAATGTGCTGAAAAACTAGGCTTATACTCGAGTATATAGGGTAGAACCCATAACAGAATGTTTCACTGCAAGATTCTGGCTAGTTCATTCAATTCTCCCTCTCCAATGTTTTGAATTTTCTCCAACAGTTGGCATTCCATACCCACTGAGTATGCTCAGTCCTCACTGGGCTGTTATTAGGTGGGTTTTCTACCTTAGATACAAGGCTGCTTATACCTCCTTCATGTGTGTGAGTGGTGCCATCTTAGCTACACAAATAATGGCATTTGGAGAATCAAGTTCTCTATTAGTGTATAATGTATCCCTGGTGTGCATGTTAACTGAGTCTGTACCTGAGGGGGCTGAAAAAACAAAAGTTGGCATCAAAGGCAGGAGATCTAATCTTACTTTATGTGCATTTTCAGTTTCGTGTTTTAATATTTAAAAGAGCTATCAGTCTGCATGCAAATCAACAAAGCATGAAGCCTCTGTATGCAACTGAGTGCTTGATTTGACCGGGAAGGAGGTGTGAGTGGGAAATTTCAGAAGCTTGACATTTGCTGCAACCCAATAAGTATTGTATGTTTTTGACTGGGAATTCAAACCAACCTCGGCTGATTGTCTGAGACTACAACGTAGGGCTGGCACTCAGCACAGACCTCCATCCAAAAATGGGGTATAAAAGGAAACTATACTGCAGGGGTTGTTATATTCACGTTGGGCTACAACAGCAACTGATAATGCTACAGGGTTGTTAACAAAAGAAGAGCCATGCTGGATCAGGCCAAGGCTAATTCAGAAACCTACTCTCGCAGCAGCCAACCTTGTCACAATGAAATTCACCACACACTACCTTGAAAAAGCATGCTTGGGATTTAAAAGCATTATCCCCTGATGCAGAAAAGAGACAATGGATTTCCTGCAGCCTCCTGCTGGATAATGTATTTTCTATTTGGATGGTAAAAGCTTTACAATTAGGGCCGTATCTGAAGAACTAAAAGTTGTCTGCATTCGTAATCAAGTTCAAGAATAATCTACCTAACTATATTCCTGACGAAGTGTCCTGTGAAAATTGACACTAGAAAGGTAAATCGGTTTTGAAGATGATATATCAAGACGATCAAACCACAGCAAAGGGGATAACAACATCTACTACTAATTATGGTGCTCCAACACCCTATTGTACTACTTACCTCAAAGAGATGTTGATGGGACAAATTACTGCGAGGGTTGAGCTCAAAGATGAGGACATGATTCACTCCAGCTTGCCTCCAGCCATATGTGTTAATCCCAAGGAGAAAGAGGAATTCTATCAGGAGAAAGCCACCTCGGTAGATTCTTATGAGTGGCCACACGTTCAATGCTTTCAGAAAAATTACACCTGTCAAGGAGAAGATTCAAATCAAACATGTGCAGAATGGACCACTCACGGGAGACAGTCAATTTTCTGCTCCCTCGCAATAAAAAAAACATACTCCTCACCTGGACTTAAAATATCAGTAAAAGGCTGTGCATGACATCACACAACCTAACCACTGATCAGAACCCACTGCACAAATACTATGCCTAAAATTAGGACATCTGAAATTTTGGGCCCAGAAAACCCACATTCTGGGATAAATTACATTTAATGGGCATACCTGAAGAAACTTAAGCAAGTTGAAATTAACAGCTTTTGTCACACTAGACTTACTAAAGGAGGAAGCTATGGAGACTAGCTAGACTGGTGACTGGGAACGGCCGCCGAGACCACATAACACCGGTCTTGAAAGACCTACATTGGCTCCCAGTACGTTTCCGAGCACAATTCAAGGTGTTGGTGCTGACCTTTAAAGCCCTAAATGGCTTCGGTCCAGTATACCTGAAGGAGCGTCTCCACCCCCATCATTCTGCCCGGACACTGAGGTCCAGTGCCGAGGGCCTTCTGGCGGTTCCCTCACTACGAGAAGCCAAGTTACAGGGAACCAGGCAGAGGGCCTTCTCGGTAGTGGCACCCGCCCTGTTCTCAGATGTCAAAGAGAACAACAACTACCAGACCTTTAGAAGACATCTGAAGGCAGCCCTGTTTAGGGAGGCTTTTGATGTTTAATAGATTATTGTATTTTAATGTTCTGTTGGAAGCCGCCCAGAGTGGCTGGGGAAACCCAGCCAGATGGGCAGGGTATAAATAATAAATTATTATTATTATATTATTGTACAAGGCTAAAAAGGGAGGCCATGGACAGATTTATTTTAGAAAATAAAGAGGGATCTACTCAAGTCAGTAGTTCCTGTTTTAAATACTATAGTTGGTGAAGATTCCCAAACAGCCTGGGCTCAAAATGTTCTTGATAAGGTCCTACAAGACTGACTCACTAGGAATGAGGCATATGCAGAAAGTGCTCATCCCCAAATGCAGAACCTATACCAGTGATGGCTAACCTTGACACTCCAGATGTTTTGGGACTACAACTCCCATCATCCCTGACCACTGGTCCTATTAGCTAGGAATTATGGGAGTTGTAGTTCCAAAACATCTGGAGTGTCAAGGTTAGCCATCACTGATACTAACACAGCAAGGTTGAATGCATTTCTGGGGCTCATGACCCTTTCATCACAATGTATGTGGAAGGCAGGGCACAAAGTGCAAGTGGAGCCGAGTTATGCAGATGTCTACAACCAGTCAAACAAGCAATTTGCTAACTGGAGGAAAACACTTGCTTTTAAAAGGAGCTGCATGTCCTGGCCTATTTAGGAAGCTTCATTATCCTGATTGGGTCTGCTTTTCCCTGCTTGATTTGCTCCTATGTACTGTGAACGTTTGCATATTTAAATGGGCCCCCACAGATAATCTCTTTTCCTGCACCTTCAGCCGCTAATCTCTGCTTCCCCTCCTCCTTTCCCTTTCTCTTTATTGCTTTTTGAGCTTCTGTAAAACCATCTTTATATTCTTCCATTTCCCTTTAAAAAAAAAAAAAGGAAAAATGCATGAGTGAGAGGGCTTCTAATAAATTGAATTAATTTTGTGTGATTTAGATTTCTCATGGCCAGCATCAGTCGTTCCTTGAAGCACTTTAATGTTATCTCTTCAGTTGTAAAACTTAAAACAGCAATGAGAAAAACTGTTCATCTGATTTTGAGATGCCAAGCAGAATAAAGGATGAGTTATTGAGAGACAAATGAACATTATTCCAGACATCAAAAGGATGAAGAGATAAGAACTGTTCAGAATGCTAAATACGAGCATGGTAGCAATTATCAAATATTAAGTACAAAAAGTACAAAAAGAATTCAGCACACTTCAGACTCTTATAAAGAGCTTCTCTGGCACACAGTTACAAACTGCCACAATCTTTTCTAGAAAGTTGAGAAACCCTATTTTATGCCTAAATTGATTCCGCAAATGAAGAACTAAATGAAACAGAAGCTACATAAGATGATGCTCTAGAGCTTTTCAACATTAAAAATAAGTTGACAGACCTAGATCACATCTGCCCAATAATTCTGAAAGAACTCAAATGAAAAATGGTTGGTTTTCTAATAAAATCAGTATAGTGTACTTAAAAATCCACCTCTGGAAAGTAATCAATGCAACCCTAATTTTTAAGGAGAGATCCACAAAATTAATGGTTAGCTAACTTAATATCTTATTGGAGTATTGGTGGAAATAATCACCCAAAATATGTAAGGAAACAAGTCTTGCTGAAGAAGAATTAGCATGACTTCTGCAAAGGGAAATCCTGTCTCACAAACCTTCTCAGTTTCTTTGGGAGGATCAACCAGTATCTAACAGACATACTTGAACTCCCAAAGAGGGATCGACAGTATTCCCCACCAAAAGCTCCAAGTAAACTTAACAGTCATGGAATAACAGTACATCAAATAATAAATAACGTTCACTTATGGTGAAATTAATCACCACATGATTAGGTCACTCAAATTCGGATGACTAACCTGAAATGATGACTGTAACATTCAACACGATGAATATTCCACAGAACAACCCGACCCTAAAGGTAGTCCATGCTGGTGCAGGCTGCAGATACAAAAGAAAGTTGGTTTAAACAAAATCATATTCTTGATAAATAAAATAAACTGTGTTGTTGGGTGGTTGTTGTTTTTTTTAAAAAAGACTGGAAAAATCCTGACAAAATCAATAGTATCTCAGAATTTATAACTCTAAACTCCTATTGGTTTGGTTTGTTTTTAAGACAGATTCAATACTGTCAACTGAGCGATAGATGAGGGATTAAGAAACACGCACTCATTTGTTCAATCACTACCTATCGTTCTCAGACATAAAACAGCATAGGGACACATCCAAGCAAGTGTACAAAGATCCGATTGGTGCTGAGCAGGCACCACGTTTTATCTGTTTTACCGGTCCTGAGAGATCTACATTGGCTCCCAGTACGTTTCCGAGCACAATTCAAAGTGTTGGTGCTGACCTTTAAAGCCCTAAACGGCCTCGGTCCTGTATACCTGAAGGAGCATCTCCACCCCCACCGTTCAGCCCGGACACTGAGATCCAGCGCTGAGGGCCTTCTGGCTGTTCCCTCACTGTGAGAAGCAAAGCTACAGGGAACCAGGCAGAGGGCCTTCTTGGTAGTGGAGCACCCGCCCTGTGGAACGCCCTCCCAGCAGAGGTTAAAGGGATCAACAACTACATGAAATTTAGAAAACACCTGAAGGCAGACCTGTTTAGGGAAGTTTTTAATCTGTGGTGTGTTAATGTATTTTAATGTTTGCTGGAAGCCGGCCAGAGTGGCTGGGGAGACTGAGCCAGATGGGCGGGGTACAAATAAAAAATTATTATTATTATTATTATTATTATTATTATTATTATGCAATGTCAGGCATCTGATGGTAGACTCCAGGCATTGTGGAAGATGAAACAAGGTGGCTCCCCAAAACTAAGCATCTACCTTGCTGGGAGGCAGGCGTGCCAACTCAAGGGGGCAGAGGTGTCTTTCGCCCCCTCAATATTTGTTTGAAGGGCTCCTCCCCAATACTGAGGGGGACCGGTATAATGTTGTGGAAGTCTGAACCGACCTGCGCGGTGTTGGGAGATGCCACAGGGACTGGCGTGCCTGGCATGAGTGTCTCCCGGCACTACAGGGACCAGCACAGACTAGCAGAAGGCTATATTGGCCTGTGCAGTGTTGGAAGACGAGCGTGATGGGAGCCACCCCCCCCCATCTTGGGGTGTCACTGCTGCGAGGGGGTGACTGGTCACTGCAGCGCTGCCAGGGGCAGTGCCCATGTCACTGGAGAGCCCACTGCAGAAAACCTGGGGGGAAATGTTGGTGGAGCTCTGGCAAGACATTAACCCCTATGGACCCAGCCTTTGCCCAAGTATGCCAGGTACTGACACCAGCCCAAATGAGTCTTTTGTCTGTGTCTTAGAATGAGTGACGTGTCTAATTAGGAGACGGCTCCATCAAGGCCTCTGGTACGCTTCATGCTGGTGGGAGTTCTTGAGCTCTTTGCTTTAACTTGTGAGCTTGCATGAAAATAACTAAAGAAGTTGGATTTATTGATTGAAGCTCATACGAAAATAGTAGAAGGGCAAGAACTCAGGCCACCGAAGTAAAATAATACTGGATAGTGGTTCAAATGATACAATTGTTTCAAATAGTCTCTTCTGTAGATGGATTTATTTAAGTCAACGTGTACTGGTAGATTAGACTCCAAGACTGTCTGCTGAAGAAGAATTTTCGAAACAGGGCCCTGTCCTGGTGTATATACTTCATCTGACATATAAACTTAAATAAATCCATCTACAGAAGAGACTATTGTATCAATTGTATCATTTGAACCACTATCCAGTATTATTTTACTTCGGTGGCCTGAGTTCTTGCCCTTCTACTACTTGCATGAAAATAAGCAGCAAGAACAAACAAAATCCGTCCTTGAAACTGGAGAGAGCACACGAAGGTCAGATAAAAAGCTTCCAGGCTTTAAAACCACATGCAACTGTCTCTTGATTTGGAGACACTTTACTCTTCCATTATACACTAATAGCTGCATTGTCCTTTCCCAGTCCTCTGAAGCCAAAATCAGAAATACAGAAGTGGAAATGGAAGACTTTGCCCACGCCAGTTCTTATAACTGCATGTGCTCAATTTGCCCTGTCACACCAAAAGGCTAAAATGCAGTTGTTTGTTTGTTTGTTTGTTTCTACACCGCCCATCTGGCCAGGCCTCCCCAGCCACTCTTAAACCCTGCTAATCTTTCATCACCTGTGCAGCTCCCAGTGGCGGGACACGCAATCGCTTCATGGCTTTCTGTCGGTCTCCATCTTCCAATTCGTTAGTCACCACTGTCTAAAGAACCAAATAAATAAATAATCAACCAATCATGCCTCAATTCAAGACCTACCCATTAAAAGATGTTTGGCAGAAGGAAAACACGTTCAATAACTCAGTTGCTATCAGCTATCACAACAGCAGGGCACATTTAAAGGTACCAGTTCTTCGGTTTATTCAGATATACCACATTGTTACCATAAGCTGGTTAGCAGCATTTCAAGAAGATAAAAACACTAGCGATACCCGAGCGAATTTTGTCTAAGGACAGGTGAAACAAACAGGCCAATGTACTCTACCTCTGTTTCAGAGATGAGCTGGTTGATTTTTTTGCAAGTATAAAATGGTGCCACTTCAACATGTGCGACTCTCCAATCTGCACCTCGGGGGGTCTCCAGGATCTTGTCATGTTTCTTGAGGATTTTACGGAATCCTGTGAAGTTTAGGTTCTAAAGATAAAGAAAAATCCACCACCACATTATTTTCTTTCAATCTTTACAACATAAATTTTGATTTGAGATCAGAGAGCAGGAAAAGTGAATCAATCTTCTTAGAAGGGGGGGAAGCATTTAAATGCCATAGTTTGTACAGACTGAAGCTTGGCAAAAAATAACAAACGCAGTTAAATTTAATATTCTGTCCTGTTGTAGGAAGCAAGTCTTTTCATTTATTGACATCAAAAGGAGTCTACACTCAGTAACAGAATGAAATTAAAGACCATCCTAATATTTCCAGATAATAAGCTAGGCAGAAATTCTGAAGGAGTGCCTAAATCAGATTAAATGACACGTCTCTGCTACTGAAGCCATTAGTGTTTATTTTGCTAATTCTTAAGAAATCAGCTTTAAAAGAAATATCTATTAATGCCCATTGGGGGTGTCATCGTAAGCAAAACAGTAGTTCAAACAAGGCATCGTGTATATCATGTTTTTAAATTAAGAGTAATCTTTGGCTATAACCTGTATTTGGTTGCCTAATAAAATTTGATTGGTAAATTTGAATAATCAAGTTTGCCTGAAGGCCAAACCGTTCTCCAGAAACCCTTTAATCCAGAAGGGTTGGCCTTGGTTACCATGGGCTGTTCAACATATTACATGGAAAACAAACCAGGGTTTGCAAACAAGCATTTACTCCCAGCTCACTGAAGAGTGTACCTGTATCATATATCAAAGGACCACAGTGCAGTGGTAGGGCATCTGCTCTGAATGCAGAACCTTTCAAGTTAAATCCCTGGCACCTCCAACTGGATAAACTAACGGTCTGACTCAGTAAAATGCCACTTACTCTGCTTGTTTCTACATGTCCTCTGGAATGTTTGTGTCACACAGTTCTGTTTTTGGGTGTACATCTTAATATCTTCAACATATACCCCCAAATAAGTAAAGAGTCTCATTTGGCTTTTAATGGGAAAGCCACTCCAAATTTCAGGCATCCAAATATGCTCTACTGCAGAGCATGGGCATTTCTAAAAACTAGAAGGTAGCTATGGCTTTTGCCCTCTTTGCTATCTGCTGCCCAATATATCAAGACTGTTTATTGAAGATTTCTTTACTTGGATTTTGGCTGAAAATTATAAACATCAGAGACTAAAAATAAGAATACATAGTGACATGTAATCTGCATAGCTATTCAATGCTTAATTAAACCTGAACCAGTTGTTTTTGTTCAATTTAGCAAAAAAAAGCATTGTTTACAAATTCAGTCTTCCAAGTCAAAGGACATTTAGAACAGCTGGCATTGAGAAAAAGCAAATACAAGACTAAATACTAAGGATATGTATATCTTGTTTAGTTCATGCTCAGAGGTGTTAGAAGACCAGTAGTGGAGGACACATTATGTTACTTCTGGGGTAGTATGTCCACCTTTGGTCTCCACCCTGCACTCAACTCTCAGCTGTGGCTCCTAGAAGCTGTCAGCATACGACAGCAGCCATATCCTAGGAAACTTCTGGCCAACTAAACCAGGTGAAGTTATTTGATGGTTCTCAAACTCTCAGTGAGTTATGGACTTGCCCTGCATGCAAAGACAGACTGAGCGAACGAGACCAATAATGGGTCCAACAGTCAAGAAGGCAGTTTCTGAACATGCTGTGGAGGGAGGTGAGTGGCAGGTGGGGCTTGTCCACGTGGAAAGGTAGCCCATCTAGGAGAAGGAAAACTCTGATCCTAAGCATCTGCTGCCTTGCAGGATATCTTTGGAAGAAGGAAAGGCTAAGGAGTAAAACCTACACCAATCTGGAGTGGAGTCCCTAAGATGGTTGCATGGATTCTTGCATGCCTCCTTCCGGCAACTCCTGCAGCCAAGCTGGTGCCAAATATATTTCCTCTGGACCACATCAGTGAAGCCGAGAGAGGGGTCTTGTCGTCTGGGCAGTCCAGGATCTCCATACACACTGCCCAGGCTTGTGTCCTGAGGAAGTCACTTTGGTGCTGCTAACACAGCGGTTTGACTTCACCCTGAGGTGCACCCCATTATTTCTCAAGACAGACAGATGCCAACAAGTTTGTGTTCTTGTAGTATCTGAGACTGAGCTGAACTGCTAAAAGGCACAAAGATGCACCATTACATAGCTTTTATGCCATGGCATATTTCTCTCCCCACCCTCTTTCTGTGTATAAAAGTTTCTTTTTAACCACGCATCCATAGATTGGTAATAATTATGCTGAAAAAATGATTCCATTTAATGCAGCCACACAAATTCAAGACCAAATTTGAAAGCAAACGAAGAACAGCAGAATACCATGCCTATGGGAGAGGTTATAAGATTTCAGCTCAGCTGAAATGGTTTCCAATTTAATTATGCCTGGAGTGATTTAATATTGGAGCTTCGTAGTATGGAAAGGAAGGAAGAGGACAGGGATATGGGAACAGGAAGCCAATGCATTAATGATCTATATTACTGCCAATGAGAAACCTTAATTACTTTCTCTTGAAGGAACCCAGCATTTCCCTCCCTTGGGGCAGTTGTGACTTGTTTCATAAAACTAAAATGGAAAATGGAAGCAAAATCATGGTTTTGGCCATAGATTTCTCTGTGACAAGTAATTTTGCTTGATGTGGGAGTAATTATAGCTTTTTTACATGTCACAAGAATCTGAAGCTGTTGTGAAGCCTATAGTGAAGCTATTGTTAAATCATCATTTGTATTTGAATTTTTCAAGTGTCTTTTTACTCCAATTGCACTCCAATTGAAATAAAGAGTTCAACACAGAGAATATCAGTCTTAAACATTTCAGAAAGAGGAGAAATGAGAGCTAAGGTGGTTATGGGAGCAGTCACAGGGCTGTTTATATAGCACCAAACCATGGTTTGGCATGCTGTCTAAGTGACTCAATTCTAAAAAGCCATTTGGTAGCCCAGGTGTTGCCCTCCAGATGTTGTAGGACAACTCCCATCATCCCTGACCATTGGCCAAACTGGCTGGGGAGTGGGCACCACATTGACTATCCCTGTGTTTCATTGTCAGTAACAAATTCTGCTGTCTACTATCCACATTTAGATTATAAGCCACAAGGCAGGACCCCGTTTTCATCTTATTTTATAAAGTCAAAGTGACAATAATAGCACAATATGTGTATTTTAGCTAGTTCAACATAGTCTTTCCAATGCCCTCTGTTCCTAATAGACATCCATAAACCCACACTGGCCAACTGCTAGTGCCCCCAACCCTCTGGCAAAAGGAGTACCCAGTGGAACATATCCCCCTGGGTCCCTTAAATACCCCATAGAAATTACCTATAGCATGTGATGACATAAGGTTGTTTCAAGAGAATTGTACAGAGAAAATATGGCTGCCCCCATTGTTTTCCAGGGACATTTTGAGGTTCTGCTTTTAAAGTGCATGGCACAAAACAAAGACAGATCACCCAGCTACCTCACCTAATAGTAAGTAGTCCCCCCTCCACACACAACATTCATCCTCCTCCCAATCCCTGAAAGGTCATTGATTTAATGCTTGATGTACAATTCTCAGCCACTTACATGAAGCTATGCTGATGGAGGAAGTGAATTAGATCAGGGTTGTCAATTCTCAATAGCTCCCTCCCACTTATCCTTGATTTTAAGAAACAAAGTACACCAATATCTTGTTCCAGTCTTAGGAAGGAGCCCATGGAACAGGTCACTATCACAGCACAAAGGACAGCTCCTAGTGATAAACTTGCTCCAACAAGAGTGGAATGTGAACTGAGGCCTTGTGAGCTCTGCCTCCAGTCCATCTCTCCTCCTTTTTGAGAACTAGAGTCTGGCCTGAAGACAGGTGATTTTCTTGCACTCTATGATATCTCACCTAGTGCACTCCCTGCACCATTGGACTAAAAAAGGTAGCATGGGAGATGCTTGGAAGGCACCCATAAGGGTCCTGGCTTTGGTTTTTTGGGCCCTGATGCTGTGGTAGCTGGGTCAGTAAGCTCCTGCCTGCCAGCCTTGGGTTCAGTGGTCCCCTGATCACCAGGATCCAGTTCAGAGTCATGAAATCTGTCTGGCTCTTTAGCAGTTGACAATGTAGCCTCAAACTCTGTCCTAATTAACAGGGTCATGACAATCAACTAAAGTCTGGGACATGGTTGAGCGCTTGCTTTTCTCTCCATGCAATGGCTTCTACCCCAGTAATATACAGTGGTACCTCGGGTGAAGTATGCTTCAGGTTAAGTACGCTTCACGTTAAGAACGGACCTCCAGAACGAATTAAGTACTTAGCCCGAGGTACCACTGTATTGGAGTGTGTGCCTATTATCTCTTCCACATTCCTGAAGGGTTGTCATTGATTTTTAAGGGAAAAGTAAATCACTGTGCTTGAAGACAATGCTGTAGTGGATATAAAATTTGCTTATACCAACTTTGGATGCTATAGCCACTAATAATGGGGACCCCATGGGGGAATAATGCCTATCTGCCATCTTGTGAAAGCAGCCCCAGGCTTGCAAGGAACATAGCAGCTCATTTTTCATGCTCCCCACCAATACCACTGCAAATGTGCCGTCTACTGCTCCTTCTCAGTGCACTGAATTTGTAAGAGGAGAAGACAGGACCAACAAGACAAGCACAGCATTGAAGTGCAACTCCTTAGACTGGGTGGGTTTTTACTGCTTCAGTAAGAACATGCCTTGGAGATATTGCAGGCTCGGTTCCATACCACTGCAGTAAAGTGAATTTCGAGTTATGCATTTTTTATTTTATTTTATTTTTTGCTTCAAATTGCATACAAAAGTTATGTTTGCACTATACTGTAGTCTATTAAGCCAGCCCCCCACCCCTGGCTGCAGGGGCGGGAGGGGGAAAACTCAGCTCCAGCCCTAGCCAGCTCCACTCCCATGGCCAGACGATGGGTGGCGGTGGTGGAGACCTCCTTCCCCTGGAAGCGGCCGGGCTGCCTGCAGCTGCACCCACATCCTCAACAGGAGCAACATCTCTGAAGCACAGTAAATTGAGGTATGACTTCATTTCCTCAAATAAGTGCCCCCCTCAATGTGGGATAATGAGCTGACTACACACCTAACAGGAGAAGGGGGAACTTGGCTGAGGTATGTGGCACAGAAAAGAACCTAGGTTATCTTAATCACCCTGTTTTCAAAAAGCACAAATGAGCACCCAGTTTCTGATTTCCCATGCAAAATTATAAGGCCAATGCCATAGTTCCATTTCTCTAGACTGAGATTCAAACTTTTGTACCATTTTCCCTTTTAAGTGTTCTCTCTCTGAACTACTGGACCGCTCACAGGGACCTTGTTATGCTAAGTTATATTCTTCCTTGTCCAACTGGCTTCCTTCCCTCTTCCTTGCACAATGTTTGCTCCAGTCACAAAGACAATACAAAATGTGCTGTACTGCAACAATGCCTGTGTTGACGCTTTGGTGCCGCAGGAGAACTAACTGTTCTACTGGGGTGGGGCGGGGTTGTCATCTCTCTTTCTTCATGCAAGTCTCCTACCCACCAGGCTATGAGGTAGGCTGACTGCTGTGATTATAATGAAAATCCTTCCTTTCCTGCCTGACCAAGGTTTTTGTTAATGTCCATGGCCAAAAATGTTCTGCCCAGATGGCTGCTGGCAGTATTTTGTGTGGCAGGGATTCAAATCCATACCCGAGAGGAGCACTTGAGATTGTGACTACAGGTGTCAAAGTCACAGCCCACCTGCTTATTGAGCTACAGAATGCCTGTGATTGAGAAATGCAGTGGGCTTCTCCTGGCAACATACAGGAGGGGATTGATGGCACAACTCTGTGATACAGGACATGCTTTGAATGCAGATGGAAAATCCCACATCTCCAATTAAAAAGCACAGGCAGAAAGTCATCTGCCTGAGACCTTGGAAAGGGCTCCAACCTAGGTAACTGAGCTAGCTATATTAGCAGTTTGACGCAATCATCTGGTTCACATGCCACATTAAACCAAAGTTTAAAACTCTAAAGCTCCTGTTGCACTTTTCATAGCTCCTGCTGCTGTCACACCAAGGACAAAGCAAGCTAGATTTTGGCTTGCTGTGCCATCTGAAAGGGTTCAGACAACATAAGTAGTCAAACTCTGGCTTGTTTCATCTGTGGCTCAGCATAAATGCGGAAAGAGCACCAAAAGATCTGGCTTAATAACTAAAACCTATTTGGAGGAAAGACTAGAAAATAAGATCACAATGCTTTAAGGAGCACAGGTGATACCTGATAGTTCTGCAGTAGGATGAGGCTGAGGTAGAACTCACTAAAGGCCAGTTTCAGGTCTCTGATGTTCCTGTGCTGAACACGCTCCTCATGGGACAGGTGGAAGACTGGCATTTTGCGTTGCCGCAGAGTGGTGAGACCACTGTTTTCTCTCTGTGCATCCAAAGTAGACTGCAGTTCATTCTGTAGTGTAGCAAACCTGCGCTGAGCTTCAGCAAGCTTCTCTTTAGAAAGGAAGAAAGCAACAGAGTGTGATCATACAATATTACAAATGAGTACTCAGTCAAGTTTGTCAGGATATTTTCTTAGGAACTCTGTCTGAACACATGCACATTATGTTGTATTTTTATAACTGTCTTGACAGGAAACAAGAGTTTAACATCAACACCTGCAGCTAAAAACTGGAGCTTTCACCAATGAAAAATGGGGAGAGGGTAAAACACCCATGCTTTTTATGTTTTGTTTATTACTGCTTTGATGGTGTGTTGTTGTTGTTTAAAAAAAGACAAAAAATCTTCCCTAGCCAATCAGTGTAGATGGTGTGCCAATTTGAGTTGTTTATAAAATTCCAAACTCAAATCAAGAGTTATGGAAATGCTTCCAATATTCCCTGAGAATGGAGAACATTTTCGCCCTGTTTGCAGGTTTCCAGAACAAATACAAAACACTGGTTTTGAACATGAAACCAGTTCACTCAACATGAGGGGAAATTCATGACCTGCACTCCCTATTTTGGCTCCTACTATTACAAATTGTGAATGTATACTGGAAAAGTTTCAGCCTCTCTGTATTCTCTGAACTCAACTTAAACCTCTGTCTGATCATTTGTGTTGGAAGCTGACGGCTTTTAGATTCTACAAATGACTGATGCTGCTCCATGAAGGAATTATAGTTACATTTTATTATTCATCATTCTAAAGTACACTGGGGGTGGGGGAGAAACTGGATGAACCAGAGGTCTCCCTCTGCCCAGCCCAACATATTTCTGCCAGCCTCTGCCCATAAGCATGGAGCTCTTTCTGTCTGCCAAAAGTGAGGGCAGAAGTACTGCCAGTGGGATTGGCACCAACAGTAGTCTGGAGAGTCACAAAACAGGGCATATTCCAAGGGTGAGGGCAGGCTGAACTGGTCTGGGATCCACTGGATCCCAAGCCAGACCCACTGCCATCACTTGATGCCATCTGGCCCAATTTCTACAGCCTACACCCCCAAATCTTTTCACCAGAGCCAGCAAAGCAGTGTGGCTGTAGGAGGGCTAGTAGTTGCATTGCCCAATTACACTCTGTTGCTGTCCAGCTGGACTTTGCTTGGTCCATACCCATCTTTAAGGGTGACTCAAAATATTGGTCCAAATGGCAATTGTATATCTCTAGGAGGTTCCTTGTATTTTACTCATTTTTATATTATATTATATTAT
This sequence comes from Darevskia nairensis, assembly GCA_034642065.1. Taxonomy (NCBI): domain Eukaryota; kingdom Metazoa; phylum Chordata; class Lepidosauria; order Squamata; family Lacertidae; genus Darevskia; species Darevskia nairensis. Next base: position 1,351,875 of record JAWWNI010000384.1, on the reverse strand, counting down.
ATTAAATTATATTATTATTATTATTATTATTATTATTATTATTATTATTTAAATAATTAAATTTGTATGCCACCTAACCGTAGATCTCAGGGGAGTTCACAACATAAAATTACAACATAAAATACACAATACTTCAGACTTTTGATTCTTCATCATAAAAGGTGGGAAAACCAGAACGAACATGATCACTGAACTAGTAGGACTTCATTGGGAGCTAAAGTTTCTACTTATGATCTAGTCCCTGGACTAAGTCAGGAGTCCCGGGCTGCTTTGGGAGGAGGGCAGGGTACACATTTAATAAATGATAATCTAAATAAATGCTTGTCCTCAGTATCTATGCTGCTCAGAAAAGAAATCTGGAATCCAAAGCAAGCTTAATATCTGCTGTTTATTAGTACATGTTATGACATTTGCTGGCTGTACTATTAAAAGGGAAGCCTCTTTGGCTAAAACACAAGAGAAGCAATACCTTCTGGGACACCTTCCAGATTCTGTCACTGTCAGTCACATTCCCAGACTGCCCGAAACTTCCTGACCTGACAAATGAACTTCTATTACTGTGAATCTGTAAGGCTGACTATACAAACAAATTCTCTCCATATAAACAGAAGGTCAGCAGCCAAGGTGTGGTTAAGGTGTTTGCAATGAAGGGAACTAAATATGATAATTCAATAACCTGTCTGTGAAGGACTTTAACCTGCAGAAGAGATGGTGAACTACAGCACCCACTCTTCCGCAAGCTTTGCTAACATTCAAGACTTGTGGTGGGTGTGGGGAGGTGATTGTGGTTCCTCTGTAGTGAGGAGAAAGTATTTTGCATATGTTCAGATGTACTCATGTTTTAATTATTGCTTTGGATTTTCCATGTAAAACCAGGCTGAGCGCTAGCTGTATGACATAGGGTCTCATCTGATCTTAGTTTAGCACTATGGGGCTCACACACACACACCCAGTGAAGCCCATGAGGATGTTGGAAGCTTTTGCTTAAAAAAAACTTCCTTGTTATATCCAAACTTGTGGGGAGGCGGCTTATCTTAAACAAGCTTGGATCTATGCACCCTGCTTATTTACAAACCAGGTTTTCCCAAGTTCATATATATGTTCTCGACTGTTTCCAGTGGGGTAAGATTAAGTTTCTGTGGTGGCTTCACAAGGAACCTGTAACACCCTGGCATAACAGCATCTACAGAAGATCCTTGCTGTCTACCCTACATCTGAGATGGATCAGGGCCATCGGAGGAAAAGTTACAATATGTGCAGCTTTTTAGTTTGGAAAAGAGACAACTTAAAAATGTGACTACAGGGGACATGATAGTGGTGTTTGGTGTGGGGAAAATGGAAAGAGAGAGGTTTTTTCTCTTTAATAATAAATAATATTTTTTTTATCTGTACCCCACCTTCCCCGGCTGGAGTACACATATTAGAACATGGGGTCATCCACTGAAGATAAATACTGGTCACCATGTCATATTATTTTAACTAGTTAAACCCATATGAAGAGATGGGCTTCATCATAGACCTGAATCTGCAAATCCCCCAGCTAGGGAGATAAGAGAGGGAAGATGTCAGACAAGAATAAATGTTCTGTTTTAAAGAAGTGGAAGTTCCACAAAGCTCCCTGTTGAACCTTACTTAAAAGACCAGCTGAGTCTGGGAAACCAGTCACATTGACACATATTACACCTGTGCTAAAAGTTCTGCACAGGTTGCCTATCAGCCACTGAGCCAACATCAAGCTTCCGCTGTTGACATTTAAACCCTGAAACTTTCACATACGAGCTCAATACTATCCTCTTACCTGAATAAAATGTGTTGATTTTGGCAAGTTCCTTTTCACAGGTTTGAAAGAATTTCTCTTCAAACTTGGCAAAATACCTTTTTACAGTGTCTTCATCTGTGACTGGGGGGGAGGAGATACAAAAATAAATTTAAATAAATATTTTTGTCTAGAATTCATAGCACAGAAATTGATGAAATGTTCCTCTTCCAAACTTGTAACTGTGAAAATATTTCTCTGATGGAAAAGTTATATGTGAACTAGCAAAATTGTCACAAAGGTCTCGGCCTTGAAGGAGCATTATTATTTATTTATTATTATCATTTATTGGAATTTATATACCGCCCTATCCTCGGAGGTCGCAGGGCGGTTCACAGAAAAGATCAACATAAAAGCCACAATATATATAATCAAAATAAAAACAACAACCCAATAACACCCCGCTCTTTCTAGTTTACATACTAAGAGAAAACAAAGAAGTAAACTAGATGAGCCCGTGACATACACAACTGGATCCTAAAAGAGCAATTGATACCTCCTCAGCATGATTTTATTATTGTCCCTTCTCCTATGTACATTTGAAAGTAGGTTTTCCCATTTGTTCCACCATAAAGTGATTTGAAACAACAATCTATATATAAATTCCACCAATGTGCTCAGTATTTGAGCATGGCAAGCTGACCTGCCATGTGAAAACAATGCTTGGCAATCAGCACTGGAACCAATGTTGAACAATTCAAGGCGCTTCCACGTGGATCATCACTACGAAAGGACTTATGCACACACTCTTACCATCTCCAATGGTAAGAGAAAGGCAACCATAAAATTCGCCCCAAGGAGGGTGGAGAGAATACTTAAGAAAAGTAAGTTTAAAGTTTAAACTGAAGTATGATAATTTCTGGTTACACTTTATAATTCCCCCCTGACATTTAAAAACTGAACAATGGAATGTGTCACACAGACATGTTGTTGAACCGGAAGATTTATAAAGCAAATGAGAACAGTTTCTGTGAGGAAGGATTAGATACAAAAACAAAAAACAAAGCCCCACCACTTCCTCATTGCAAGGGACTAACGTATTTTACAGGGCTTGATTTTACAAGATATGTTCTGTTCACAAACGAATATGAACATTTGAGGTTTCTTCTAAGAAAACTCCAACAAATGTATTTAAAAGATAATTAAGTCTTTCCTTTATCATCAATATTACAAAAGCATAGCAAGAAGAAACATTCAACATTCTTAAGCGCAAGAGAGAAATTTCCCATTGTGGAAAAGCAAAACCACATGACGACTGCCAAGAGGCAGCATGAAAACATTTGCAGAAACTGCAGCAAGTCCTGTTCCTCTTAAATCAGTATGGGGGATATGTGCATGGGTAGAACAGGACAGAATGAGGTGCACCAGGGCCTGGTGAGGAGGATTTCCATTTACACATCTGCAGACCTAAAACCGTACTATGATAGTGAAGAACATTTGATTAGGGAGATCCAAGTTCAAATCCCATGGCTGAGCAGGGCTCAAGACTTACAGGCTTACATGGTGTCAAGGATTCATTTTCTAGAGTAGTTGAGACAAATAAGGGTCAGTTATGCCTTACAAAAGGGACCAGGTGGCGCTGTGGGTTAAACCACAGGCTTGCTGATCAGAAGGTCAGCGGTTTGAATCCCTGCGACGGGGTGAGCTCCCGTTGCTCGGTCCCAGCTCCTGCCCACCTAGCAGTTCGAAAGCACGTTAAAGTGCAAGTAGATAAATAGGGACCGCTCCAGCGGGAAGGTAAACAGCGTTTCCGTGCGCTGCTCTGGTTCGCCAGAAGCGGCTTTGTCATGCTGGCCACATGACCCGGAGGCTGTCTTCGGACAAACGCTGGCTCCCTCGGCCTATAGAGCGAGATGAGCACGCAACCCCAGAGTCGGACATGACTGGACCTGATGGTGAGGGATCCCTTTACCTTTATGCCTTACAAAGTCAGTTTAGACCCAACGCCAGCCATAGTTTAATAATTGTGTATTGTGGGGTCCTGTGTTCCCTTCCTTGGTCTGCCCCTCTGTTTTACAAGGGCCCCCCGTCTCCATTGACTCGGAGATACTATTATGTCTGACCCTTACCAATGGTGACCAAAGAAGCTCCTAAGCTACCTTTTGGAAACTAAATTGCTGTACACCGTCATTAGGTGATCTCTGTGGTAGTCTATGAAAGGTTACATTTTCAATCAAGCCTCACTTTTGTGTGATTACCATGGCTGAGTTTTCAAAGAAGTTTGGATATTGGCAGCAAGCAAGTAGCTCTGCTTGAAGTATGACAATGTCTATCCAAGTATTTATTTCCCCCCACTCACACCATTTTGTTGTGGGGCCTCACTTGCATACTGTATTGTTTTAACATTCATTTGGGAGCCGCCCAGAGTGGCTGGGGAAACTCAGCCAGATGGGTGGGGTACAAACAAACAAACAAATATAAATAAATAAATAAATAAATAAATAAATAATATATTTTTGTATTATTATTATTATTAGTGAACTAATTCTTTAGTATATAGCCAAAATGGCACTATCCATGCAGGGAGGCCTGGTGGAGTCCCAAGCCGTACAAAAAATCTTTAGAGAAAGGATCCTGAAAGTGATTGGGGACTGGACCAGCAGAATGAGAAATGAGCCATCTGATGAGTTCCTGGCTAAAGCAATATACAAAGTTCAAAGCTCATTCTTAGACACTACACAGAATGTGGTACATAGATTTATGCAAAAGCATAAAGGTATTTGACAGACAAAAGTAAACCTTGAACACAAAGCAGAGCTTTAATTTTATACAAAGATTTCCTCGGCATTCATATGCAGTAAACATCTAAATGGAGCAGGGTCATATTAAAGCTGACCCGCACAAACAATTTTCATAACCTTTACTTTCTAATCTGTTTTCACACAGATGCCTATTTACTAGCTTTCAACGGGAGTGCAAGCAATACAACCGGCCATCAAAAGGTTTCCCTTTGCTCCCTTGGCAGCTCAATAATTTAACTGTGCTGGAGTAGTGCTGCTCAAGGCTACTGTGCATTTATTTTGTTCAAAGCCAACCAGGACAAGGATGCAAAAGCCTTTCTAGGATGCCAAAAAGTTGGCCCTCAGTTAAGCAGCTCCATGACAATAGATGTAGTTTTCAAAAGGCACCTAGTTGGTTTCCAAAAGAATGCCCTTTCCTTTGGATTTCTTTTTATTCAAATCTTTATAGAGTGCTTGCCCATGGATAGGGCATCTAAGGAAAATCAATCAACATTGCAGGCTTGCTGCTATCTCCTAGAGATTGCTATCTGGAAGCTGATTTAGCTTGATAGATTAGAAAAGAACAAAGTGCTTAGGCAACAGAAGCTGGAGAGATGTACCTGATTGGCATTTTATGTTGCTTGGATTCATTTAATGTATTTATTATGTTTTTATTGCATATTTATTTTGTATTGGGAAGTGTTTTTATTTTCTAATGCTTTGCGGTTATTGTGAGACGCTCAGTCTGGTGGCATACAAGTACTGAAACAAAAAACCACACACACACCCAAAAATCCATCCCTTGCTGCAAAGGCTAACATAGTTTAAGCTCCTTTCTTACAACATGCAGATTGCAACAGCCCATAGAAGGTTACATGGCTCATTTTTGAGTAGGATGAGACGCCTTATATAGGAATACAGTGGTACCTCGGGGTAAGTACTTAAATCGTTCTGGAGGTCCGTTCTTAACCTGAAGCGTACTTAACCTGAAGCACCACTTTAGCTAATGGGACCTCCTGCTGCCACTGCGCCGCCAGAGAACGATTTCTGTTCTTAGCGGAGTTCTTAACCTGAAGCATACTTAACCTGAAGCGTACTTAACCCAAGGTACCACTGTAGTCTGTGCCATTATGACCATGCTACAACCACCCCAAAACCTGCAGCACACCAATATGGGAGTCATTTAGAGAACTGGTCTCTAAGTTAGTTAAGAGATCATTGTGGAAAAATTTCAGGAAACATAAAACAGAACTAAAAACTGCAATACACCAATATCCAAACTTGGTCTCATGGCTAAGTTTTAAGTACTAGAGCAACTAATTTTTTTTAACTAAATATACTTAATTCAGCTGCTATGCAAAAATTGTATTACATTGTACCGTATTACATTATTCAACTGAAAGAAAAATGTATTGCAACTTGTTCCAGGGATTCTGGTTTACTTAAATGGGTGGGAAATCAGGTGCGTATCTGTTACAGATGTATTGGTCATCTATCACAGTGTTTCCCAACCAGTGTGCCTCCAGATGTTTTGGGACTACAATTCCCATCATCCCTGACCACTGGTATTGCTAGCGAGGGATGATGGGAGTTGTAGTCCCAAAACATCTGGAGGCACACTGGTTGGGAAACACTGATCTATCACATATAGGTCCAGTGCCTATGCAGAGAAATGTTCAGAACTTTCTAAAGTCTTCTGTTCTGTTCTCCTTTGACTGCCTTGGCAGAAACTTGGGAGAATCAAGTCCCATTCTCCAGTGACCTTAGTCCATGTGCCAGGATGAAAATGCTTCCCATATTTGATAAGTAATGCTGAATTGGATTTTTGGCAAGGCCTGAACCCCAAAAGATGGAAAATAGGTGGTAGAAATACAACAGTAATAGAGTTCTGTGCATAACTACAATTTTAAACATTGTACCCAGGACACAAGTCCAGACTTTTATCCAAGTGAAGCAATATTCCTAAAGCAGCTGCAGCAGGGCAAAATACAAGACTATAACAGAGCACCGTGTGGTCACCCACATTCTATTACAGTAAACTCTGAGCAGACATACCATTTCATCCAGCCTTCATTCAGGCACAAGGCACTGTCAACTGATCAATGCCACCGAAAGTATGCAGAAATGAATAATCAACTGGGCATATGCATCCCCCAAATCAGCTTTGAGTCACTTGTACCTCTTGGAGAGTCTTATCTATGAGACAGCAGTTGTTGTTGCTGTTGGTGGCACCCATCTGTCTCAAGAGACAACAGAGTGCGCCTCCAAGGACGATGGCAAACCACTGCATTAGCAGCACCGAAGTGACCTCCCTGGGGTGCAAGCCTGGGCAGTGTATATGGAGATCCTGGGCTGCCCAGACGACAATACCTGCCTCTTGGCCTCACTGATGTGGCCCAAAGGAAAAGCAGAGCAATACATTTGGCACCAACTTGGCTGCAAGAGTTGCTGGAAGGAGGCATTCAAGGTGCCATCCAACTGTCTTAAGTACCCCACTCTGGATTTGTGACGGGTTTAAACTTTAGCCTTTTCCTCCCCTGAAAATCTCCCTCAAGGCAACCGAGGTTTAGGATTAGAGTTTTCCTTCTCCTACCTTCCCAGGTTGACAACTTCCACCTGCCCCTCACTTCCCTCTAAAAGCACGGGCAGAAACTGCCTTCTTGTGAGAAAGCAGTGTGTGCATATTTGCTATGGCCTAAGTTCCTTATTCATTTCTACATATTTAGGCTATTTTCGGCACTGAGGTCATCATGCTTGACAGCGTTGCGCCCAAACAAAAGCACTAGGCTGGATGCAATGGTATACAAATTCAGAACACCGTTCTGGGGTGTGGGTGACCATACAAAGCTTTCTGGGTCTGAAATCCCTTGTGCTGGTGCTACCTTAAGCAGATTGCTTCATCATGATGCATGGCATGACTTGCACTGGGTAATATCTATGTAAATTGGTTAAACACAAAACCATGTGATTGCTGCAGGTCCATCAACTATTTTTTGTCACTTGGGGTCAGATCTTGACAAAAATCACATTCAGTGTTATTAATTCACCCTTTGGGGGTAAGCATGGCTCAAGGCCCATCTTCCCCTTTAGATTCTCTTCCTGCTGTCCTAGTCATTGCCTCTCCTTAATTTCTGTTTCTATTATTTTTGTTCAGGAAGTATTTTCTCACACTCAGGATGCAAAAGACTTAATTCAAGTAATGTTGAGGGCACAGAAGTAAATGGCAAGTACAGACTGACATGACAGCTGTCTCCTTTCTAGGAAATGTGCACAAAGTAGCCTTGTGTCTGCTGCCAAAAATTCACAAAGCAGGTGCATTGCAATATATCTCATTTGAAAACATGTCTCTGGGAGCAAGTTCTATTAGCTTCCAGTGCCATACCTTCTGAGATTTAATGTATGTTTTCAACATCTCTCTGCTACGTTTGTGCACCACTTGTTGCCTGGCCTCAGTTTCTAAAAAGCCATTAAGGATCTTCCACCACCGCAGGAGATGATGCTCTTTCCCAAAAAAACAACGAAGAAAGAGTCTTAGAGAGTACTAACAAATGAAAAAGCAAATAACCTGGGGCAAGTGACAGCTGTAGTCCAAAGAATCTGGCAACCACCAGGTTGGGGAAAGTGCTCTAGAATTGAGATCAAGTGTTGAGATCAAGTTTTAGAAACTCATCGCATCAAATGGCTTCTTAAACCAGGAATGCCTAGTTGCAATTTTTGGGCCAGATGGCTCAAAAGTCATTTCTTTCAATGAAACGTTTTGGTTCCTGAAATTCATTCTGACTGTGCAGATAAAATATAATGGGTAGAATTCTACAGGATATGTTGCTGGTGTGTGGAAACAGTAAAGATCCAAGAATCCCCAGGTATGCACCTCCAAATGGTGGAGACTTCCCCACCCTCTCTCTGCATGCCCTTTAAATCTGTTCTGGAGGTTCACCTAACCCTCCAGAGCAAATTTAGGGGGCAGAGAAGTTCCACTGCACAGCTAAAACACCTTATGCTTGTGGAGCTGTTTCGCTGGATGCCTCCCACAGCTTTAAAACTACTGGATTAAACTGGTCTTCATCTGGCACAACTGAGTCAAGCCTTGGTGCATTACACCAACAACCCTAATACAACGTTACTGTTTAAAGGGGGTATAAGAAAAGGAAAATGGGGGGGGGGGGGCAGACACATAGAGAGAGGGAGAAGAGACATATAAAAGGAGATTCCCACTCAGAAAAGGCAGAAGCATAATTTTGAACGCACAGATAGGTACAGGGGACACACACACACACACACACACCAAAACAACATTTCTAGGAAATGCAACTCTTTTTGGGGATAAAACCTATTAGAAGCTGTCGTTCTGCAATTGGGATAAACATTTTTTGGGGACATGAACTGTCAAGTCATATTGTTACAGACCCCAAAGTAGGCTGTAAACAGCTTTGAACTCCAGCATGTTTAAAAGGATACTGAAGAAAAACAACTGAAAAGCTTTGTCCATGCCAAAAGGCCTTTAAGGGAACACAAAATCTTGAACTTCTGCCAAATTCATTCCTCTGCTTTCAGACTAGGTGGCCCAGATTTCACATTTCATTTCAACCTTCTTAGACCGAATTTTGTACTTTGAGTCAGTTTTAATCCTCCCTATTCACACCCTCAGTGAAGAATAATCACATGGTTGGCATGCACAGCATTAACACAACCTGCCATTAATTCAATTTTGCTACTTAGTTATTTACAACCAAATCCCAGGGTAGGGCAATGATCTTCCAGGAAACCCCTGTAACTGAAGCAGGACCCCTGCTGGTACCTGTCCACTAAGCTTGTCTCAGAGGCCACCTCCCTTCAGTAAGTGATGTTCTTTAACTGCAAGCTATACAAGACTCGTACAAGACTTTGCGCATTCAGTAGAGTACCATTTGCAACACATTAGTGTAATCGAACTACGCTAGGATATCATCATCGGCAGTCTTGTGCCATCAGTTTATTAATTGCTTAGAAGTGTCTACAGGCTTGGACTTGCACGCTGCACCTTAATGTGTTTATTTTAACATGTTTGATTTGAGTAAATTGTTCCGTATATCTATTAGCCAGTCCGGTGTTTTGGTGCTTTGGTTCTTTAACTGTATGCATAGGTGAAAAAGTACTTACCTTTGTCTGTCCTGAATCTTCCAGCATTCAGCTTCATTGGATGACCCCAAGTTCTAGTATTCTTCCCTCTCTCAAAATATTATCATTCTGGGATATCAAATGAAGCTGAATATTGGAAAATTTGGAACAGACAAACGAAAGTTCTTTAAGCTAAAAATCCTCAAATATTGCAATCTTTCCTCATAGGGGAATTGCTCCAATCCCTTGATCATTTTGGTTTCCTTTCCTCTGAACCTTTTCCAGCTCTACAAGGTGAGGTGACCAGTATTATACACAGTATTCCAAGTGCAGCTGGCAGTTTTATTTTCAAAAAAGGGATATAAAAAAAAATCAGTCTTGGATTCCACCTCACTGCTTTAATGTTGCAGAGCTGTGACATTCCAGACTGATGGCATCAACCTCATGTCACATTTTTTAAAAAATAAAATAAAATCTAGAAGCATAGTACAGTGGTATCTCTAGTTACGGACACAATCGTTTCCGGGGTGCAATTCACACCCCGAAAAGTCTGCAACTAGCGCAGCGCTTCTACGCAAGGAGCGCGATAGTGCGCTTCTGTGCATGCGTGAAGTGCGCAGAACGCTTCTGAGCGCGCAGCGAAACCCGGAAGTATAGACTTCCGGGTTTGCTGCGTTCGCAAGCCGAAAAGACGCAACATGAACCTAACGCAACATGAGGTATGACTGTATTGAGTACATTATTGTTGAGGGCTAATTCTTGGTTGAATATGGTACATCATTTATAGTCTGGCTTCAGAAAAAAGCTAGACCAAGGTAAAGTAGAAAAACGTTTTGCACAGGGTGGATAAAAATCAATGATTTTTTTAAAAAAATAAAAAAAATCGGATTTTTAAAATAAAATGCTTTTGGGGGAGGGGGGAAATCTTTCTAAATATAGTCTTCTATTTAAGTTACATTGTAGTCCAAAGGCTATTCATCAGGAAATAAGGATTTGTTTTAAGTTTATCAAGTGTGCTAAAACTCAGTCTAAGTTTTTTTTTATATGTTTAACCACATCAGTTAACAAACATGGATACATATGCTATCATGTTATTGTTTTAGTTAAATAGTTTAAATGGTTATTAAGGAAATGATTATTTTTCTCCTTCCAATAAAGTACAGCAGAAAAGTTGTCCAAATATAAACAGTTAACTTATTAAACCTCACCATAATTTCTTAATTATCTGTCTATGTATTTCTAGTAGTATAACCAAATCAGTAATTTTTGATATAACTGTAAAAACTACTCTGAAAATTTATTATTCCAAAAATGAAACCTTCATATGGTTGTAAATATTAAGATTATAGCAGCAAGAATGAGTCTCTCTGTAAAAAAAATATTTAAATCAAGTCTTACAGACTAGTGATTTAAATCAAGCCTTACTGACTAGTGATTTAAATCGTGATTTAAATCGTGATTTAAATCAATTTGATTTAAATCAAATCCACCCTGGTTTTGCACAATTGCTAGCTGGTTGCTTTCCTCCTTTTTCATGGCATATGTGTTACTGAATGTTCAGTAGAGCAAAACAGGGACTGCATCCCCCACCTTGTTTCATCTATTTTTGATTTCTAGCCCATAACATTTGGGTTTAGTGAAGAACGGCCACATGACCTTGTGTGTAAGGCATTCAGCATTATGAGAGAAGATGGACAGTTTCGGGTAATATCGTGTCTTGGCACTGCCTCCCAGGAATCAAGCAGTTTTATTATGAGACACACAAAAGGTAATGATGCATTCTCGTGTTCACTGCTTAGCTTCTTGCAGCTCTTTATTGCATGCGACGTTACTAAAACCGTAAGATGCCTATTTGTGGCAATTAACAGTGCCTCGGGGATACTGAGATGCCAGTGTTTTTCCGACTGTGTGCTACTAGATGGCTGATATCACAGCTTTCTTCATTTCTCTTCCTGCATTATTATAGCTTCTGTCTAATTCATTAGGATTTTTATTGTTAAGTTTATAGACAGCAACAAAAACAGACTTAATAGGCAAGTCATGAGAGTTATAAACCAGCAATTAATCAAATCAGACACAAGCTTTCTATAATGTGGTTGATGCATTTGATGCTGCTTAGCCCTAAAATAAGTTTTCGGTGGAGAAACAAATTGCATTTGGACTGAGGCAAAATGGCCCCCTTTATTCACCCCCCATCATTTGGACTGTCATTTGTGGGGCCCTGGAACTTTGAAAGCCATTTGCAGTCCTCTCCCTTCTCTAGTCAACTAGTGCATTTTCAAAGGGAAGGAACAACAGTTTGCAAACACTTTGACACCTCAAAGGAGATCCACTCTCCTCAGTCTGCAATTGCTTTGTCTCCTTAGAGTCTAGTGCACTCCTGATTGGTTAGAATTATGTATTTGACTATAATGAAAGTGGTCATTATGATCTTGGAGGATGTTCAGTAGGGCCAATTCTGGGGTGAGTTCTAATACCTGTCTAGCTATTTTGCCTATCTCTTGCAGGACTTGCTGTCCAGAAGGGCTGGATTTTAGGGCATTCCCACCACATGTGGAGGTATGTGCCTGTGGAGGTGCAGCCTCTCCAACATCTTGGTGAGGTTCCTGGGCATATCAGCACCAGTTTCCGTGATGTTAAGTACCACCTGTTTCAGAGTGAGTTCCCTTCTTTTGGCTGATATGGACTTAAAGGGAGGTTTATACCACATTCTAGTCCACTGGATGGGGTTGATTTCATAGCCTATGTCGTGCTCCCATTGTTCTTTGACTGTGTCAAGGGGGATTGTGGAATTTTGGAGCAGTATTTTGTATATTGTGGATACCATCCCTTTACTGTGTCCCTCTGCTGTCCACTCTACAAAAGAATATAAGCCTCACCACCCGACCCCTCTTCTCCTTCCCCAACCTTATACTGTACTCAACACTAATGTCTCACAACAAATGTAACTGATTTGTAAGAAAGACTGTACAACTTGAAATAAGAGATAAGGCATGTACTTTTGTAAACCAAGAAAATCTTTAAGTATTTGACTAATTAAGGATATACTCCCTTACTCTAACTTGCTACATCTGTCTCCAGTGACAGCACCATCACTCACATGTAGTCTCTGATTGTAGGAGTTCGCTCCAAAAAGTAGAGATTAGAGTTAGAACTGAAGCAACAGAAGCAACTTGGGAAAACAGTGGTTGTCAACAGTGCCCCCACCCCAAAAATCTGGAAATTATTTTAAAGTGTCTTTTAAGTTCCAGTTACAGGTAGGTAGCCGTGTTGGTCTGTCATAGTCAAAACAAAATAAAAAATAAATAAAATCCTTCCAGTAGCACCTTAGAGACCAACTAAGTTTGTTCTTGGTATGAGCTTTCATGTGCATGCACACTTCTTCAGATACCATGCACACGAACGCTCATACCAAGAACAAACTTAGTTGGTCTCTAAGGTGCTACTGGAAGGAATTTTATTTTTTATTTTGTTTTTTCTTTTAAGTGTCTTTTAAAACACACTGTTGGTTGTATAATGTTTTTGAGTACCAACCCTATGTTATAGTCATCTTACAGATGAGTTAGGAACAGCTAAAAACATATTTTTTTGCCTAATGAGAACTTAGAGACACTACTTCGAATAAAGACAGGCCTGGTTCCACATCAAGAGGGTATCAGAACCAGTAAAGTACTGGAAGTGCCTTCATTACAAAACTTTGCAATTTACATGTTTGCAGATGTTGACTGTTTGAGAATGATTCAGAGAATGGTTTGTTTGGGTAAGGGAAGGCTTTTTTTATACATTTCCCAGAAGGAACAGTGTGTGATCAGAATAGAGAAAAGATAATAATGCAGGAATATGCTGACAGCTTAATTTAGGGTAAAGCAAAAATGGCCTCCCAGCCCTATTTGCAACTAGTGAAATGGGTGGCAGAGTTTTCCCAGATATTCTCTGGGCTGGGGCAGGGGGATAGAGTAAGGGCAAGAATCTTCAAGAGATTGGGGGGGCTGAAAAATTAAACTTTCGTTAGCCTAAATTTTAACTTTGTTATTACAGAATGAAACTGTTTGGTGCTGGTGAATGAAGAAAGCAATGAATTTAGAGGGGAAGACTTTTGCCTTGGCTCTTCTTTATCTACTTTGAATAATAATTAGAATGCATCTGGGTGACTGGTTAGGCTTTCATTCATAACTTTCCTTTTCTTCTGCCATGTCCTTTGCGACAGGAAGGGCATTCTAAAAATTATATTCTCTCCAGGTGAGACAGGTGGGAAAACCAGGCATTATTACAACATCTCTTTCCTAAGTTACCTCTTAGGCGCTGGGGAAACCCAGCCAGATGGGCAGGGTATAAATAATAAATTATTATTATTATAAAAACTATTACAGTGGTACCCCGCAAGACGAATGCCTCGCAAAACGAAAAACTCGCAAGACGAAAGAGTTTTTCGTTTTTTGAGTTGCTTCGCAAGACGAATTTCCCTATGGGCTTGCTTCGCAAGACGAAAACGTCTTGCGAGTTCCCAATGCATTCCTATGGGAAACCGCACTTCAATGCATTTCTATGGGAAACAGCGCCATCTAGCGCTTCGCAGGGACCGTGCTTCGCAAGACGAAAAAACTCGCAAGACGACAAAACTCTCAGAACGAATTAATTTCGTCTTGCGAGGCACCACTGTACTCTAGATCAGGAGTGGCCAACTCCCAAGAGACTGCTATCTACTCACAGAGTTAAAAACTGGCAGTGATCTACCCCCTTTTGGGGGGTTCCTTCCTTTAGGAAGGAAATCCCTGTTTTGGGGGGGGGTTCATGTCAAAGTTGTTGAGCTTTTTCTGGGAAGGAAAACCCTGCAACCCTGTTTTTGGGGGTTCAGATTGAAGTTGTTGGGCTGTTTTTAGGAAGGAGGAAGGCCAGTTTCTTATGGGTTTGGGTCAAAAGCCCCATTTTTGGGTGGGGTGCATAGCGAAAATGTTGAACGGGAGCCAAAGTTGCACAGCTTCTTTGGGGGGGGGGAGCCAGTGATCTACCACAGACGTTCACTGATCTAACGGTAGAGCACGATCTACCTCTTGGATGTGCCTGCTCTAGATAAAATCGAGACAGATTTTACACACTCAACAGTAAGTGTTAACCTGCTTCTTTAACTGGTTTTCAAAATGGTGTATTTGGTCTAAAAGAACTCCAGTGCTCTCAGCAAGTTGGTTATTTGACCTGATGAATGATTCTCAATTTGTCCAAGACCAGTATGCATAATTAAAAATAGAGCCCTATTTCAGGAACAGGACATTTACTTTGAAAGTTCAAGCAAGTTCATATGTGCTCATTTAATCTTTAATTTTTTTGTTTTACATAAAATTTAATAAGTTCCTTCTTGGTTTAGGTCTTCAATTGTTGATTTGCTAATAGATGTAAATAATGTATTACCTTTGTTCTCAGAACAAATATACTTTAACAATAGTTGACCATTATTTGACTGGTGTTTGAAGGATTTGTGTGGTGCAGTTCACAGGAATATGTCTTCAGATATCTGAAGAAGTGTGCATGCACACGAAAGCTCATACCAATAACAAACTTACGGTAGTTGGTCTCTAAGGTGCTACTGGAAGGAATTTTATTTTATTTTTATTTTGTTTCGACTACGGCAGACCAACACGGCTACCTACCTGTAACTAGGAATATGTTTGTTATCTGTATCGCTCTAGTCAATATTTCCCTTCTCTGTTCTGGGGAACTACTATTCTTCTAATGAGTGGCCTTTTAAGCAATTTAGAATATGTTTTGTGAGTAATTTTAAAAGCTTTTCTCCTCCTGTTTTCCAATATAAACAACCTTCATTCTCCAAGCAGAGTTCCTGGGAGATAGATGTTAACAGATTGCAAGTCAGACAATGGATAATTGGTCAAAAATTCAATACATGACACTAATTACAGCATTGTAGACATTAACAAAAAAAAGTTTCAGGGTCCAACGCTCAGTTATATTGCTGGTCTGATCACTATAGCTTGCAAAGCACTGAATAACAAAGTGCAGACTGCCTTTAGGTTGCTTCTTGGAGACAGAGTGGTAGTGATAACCAGCATTCCCAAACTATTGATAAGGTTTTATTCTGCCAACACTTTGGTAAAATTAGAGCTGGTTCTAATGATATGGTAGTGCCAACTTCTGAATAGGACAAAAATGAAAAATACTATTTGTATTAGCAGTGTAATAATATTTTCTAATTTCCATGAACTGGGAAATTGCATCATGTGAACAGATTATTCCATGTGATGTGGAAGTACATGAGTTATAGGATATGGAACCTAGGGGGAGATTATGTCAATGTCAATGCTCTAAATGCAATATGTTCTAATGATGTGTTCATAAGAATAATGTTTTATAGTGTTTTTAAATTGCTGAATGTTGATATGTTCCTGTTTTTTTTTGGAGATACCATCTTTGTATTGTAAATCACCTAGAGATTATGAGAGTGAACTTAATAAGCTTAATAAATAGGAACAGTTCCATATGCACCCGCTTCAACTTGTGCAGCATTATACTCATCATTGCAGTGCAAAACCACAAGGGATCTGTAACAATTTAATTGGATTGCTTTGTGAATCCATTTGGAACAATACAGGCAGGTAGAGGCAGCTGCCTGGGCTCCCCACAGCACTGAGACTGGTTGGGCATAACTGCATAATGCAGCACAGCAACAGCTCAAATGTTGTCGTCGTTGTGTTTCTTACCCATCCGCCACCACGAGATTGCAGAGTGGGTTACAGCAATTTGAAAAAAATAGTATTAAATACAGCTGAAACAATCTGCAGTCAAGAGGGGTTTGTGGATTCTAAAATATGCACCTCAAGGGTCAGGGTAAAGAGATGCACCTTCAGAATATTGGATGGGAGAGGAACTTAATAATGAAAGTGCTTTGGGGAACGAATTCCACAACTCAAGGGCTGCCACACATAAGACCCTCTTTTGGGGCCAGCACCCTTCTAAACTTCTCAGAGCTGTAGAACTACCAAGAGGCCCCTTTCTGCTGATCTTAACTTCTTAGATGTTCTATAGGGAAAAAGGTAGACTTTCAGATATTTGGGGCCTAAATGTGTTCATGGTCGCTTTTAAAAATATGGCCATGTGATTGGGATGAAGTGAATAGGCATGAAAGGATGGAATAGCAAGTTTAGGTTGGATATTTAGAATGCAATAAGTACCACTGATGACAAATATTCTTATTTAGTATATCAGATCATAAAAACATTAACCTCTTTTTAAACAGAAGTATCTACAGGCGAGAGCTTCTCTCCTCATATCATAGCTTGTGGTTTGCATGTGGTGTAGCATAACTTTGGTGTCATGCAACTCTCTTTGTTTCTTTTGTAAGACAAATTCAATGCATTGGAGATACAGTCCAAATAAAGCCACGTGAGTAGAATTCTGATTGCACAACGTGGCTTTCCTGTCCTCTCCGAACTGCAGCCCTCCAACCTCCTTGAGAAGCTACTTCTGAGCATCTGGGGACCCTTACATGGCCTGGAATTTGGTGCTGACAGTTGCAGGGACATCCAGTAGAAACTGAAGTACCTTCACAAGTTGTGGACACAAGTCATTTCTTTGTAAAGCAAAAGGCACAAAGTTTCCCAGGAGAAATACAGAATACTGTACAAAATTTACTTCTCTGATAAGTGGAAATATTGCCTTCTTTTGAAATGGTCAGCATCACAGTTAGTGGTGATATGTTTGAGGATAGTAGCATGTATCACTGTTTATAATCTATAATGCCTTAGTTTAGGTCAGTAGTAGAATAAAGGCATCTATAGAAAATTGAGCAACAATCTTGTGACTTCTAAAATAAGTCACAAAATCATTACATTTTGTATTATGAAATTAGCTGGTAGTGCAGTTTTTTAAATGGATGATACAGTTTGCATTCTACCGTACTTTTCCCCCCAACAATGAACACAATACCTAACTTTTTCATGGTAACAGTGATCTGAATGAACCCAGACTGCTGATTTACAACAGGCCAATCAAATGCCAATGAGGGGTAATAACATATTGTTCACTGACTAGGGTGTCTAAAAACTGATTCTCTATATATGATTTGACTGTTTGATCATAAGACTTGCATGATGATAATAGCAGCAATCTCTGCAGTGATAGCTGAGAAATCTTATTCTCCTTTTGGATAACAGTTTGCTTTTTATCTTCTGAGGTGTACTGATTTTTTTTAGAATAATAATGACTTGGATGATGACTGCTCCTTTGGGTGTATTTAAGTCATCAGTAACCAGGTGAAAACAGACCTGTCTCCTTGCAACCTTCTCTTATTTCCCATGCTTGGTTCACCATAATCTCTCTTATCTCAATACCAATTAAAGAAACTCCCAGAAGTCCATTTAATTCTCTTGCTCTTAATTCCACTCCTATGGTAACAAAGCAAATCCCCAGCCTTCTGTCCCTTTCAGAATCTCTTCTCAATAGATAGAAATTAACAAAGCACATGCGTTAGGAAGCTGTGGTGCTAAAGGTGTCTAGTTCTAAAAAGGAACATGACATATTTATTCTAGTATGCTTTTCCCTTTCCTGCCAGGTCATAAGCATCCTCTCCAGTATAACAGGTGAGGTTTACCTCTTTTCTGACAGGAGCCCAAGAGGGCTTTCCCCCCTAATGTACACCTCTTAAAGTCACGTTAACTTTTCTAATTCATCTTCTGTAATAATTAGGCAGAGATTACTTTCATTCACATCCTATAATATAGATCACAAATGTTTTGACGAGCCTCATGGACATAGTTTCAACAATCTGAGTTAATTACTTTGTACACAGTGGCTATTTAGACAGTCAATGTGACTAGTATACAACTAGAGCTATTAGCACTTATCATTGGTAGTAATATGATGCCACGACTGGTGAAAAAAGGAGCAGGGTGGGGGGAAAGCTGCAGACTAGCTATATAGTTGAAGCCAGGCAGTTTTTATCTTCATTAAATTGCTGTCCTGCCCTTCCTTCCGAAAGAGCTCAAGGCATGCTGAACTAAAAAGATATAATCATATTAAAACCATAGCCACCGACTAAAATTCTGTCTCAAAGTACAAAACATAAAAACATAATGTCACTAAACATATAAATTCCTTATTCCTGCAATGTACCATTAGAAGCAGGTGACTGTGGTAAAATGAGATCTAGACCGGGGTGGCTAACTTCCTTTTGGCCTCAGTGCCACATTCACCCTTGGCTAACTGTCTGGGGGGCAAGTGCCAATGCCTTTTTGCACATGTGCAGCCAACAACCCCCCACAGCTGATCTGCACAGATCATCTGATGAAGGAGTTACCATGCCTTCTCTGCTCATCAGGTGATTGATCTAGAAACCAAGGAGCGAGCAGTCTGCATCCCTCTCAGGGTACTGGGCTTCACCCATAGCCTTACGTTTACTTTAATTGTTGTTTTGTGCTTGCAAATCCCTCTCCCCGCCCCCAAATAGTAGGGACTTGCAGGGGCAGGGGAAAAAATCGCGGGGGTTAGATTAGGCCCTCAAAGATGGCATTAGCCATCCCTGGTCTGGAAGCACCATGCAGAGCAATACCAAGGTTTACGAAGTGAAGGGGAGAGAAAAAAAGGATGTAATAAAATGACAATGGTTACCTGTTACAGTCAGAGAAAGAAGGGGTAGCTTTCCTGATATTCTAGGCAAGCAACCAGTGGTCCATGGATCACCTCCAAATAGAAAAGAACTTCTTGAAAGAGAGCTCTAGGCTTGTCTTATCTTAAGGTTCCTGACAAAGAGAAATGTGGGAAAGAGGCAAATAGAAGGGATCTAGCTGGCACTGAAGGAGTCTGCTCTCCTGAGCACCCACAAAGTCAAGCAGGCTTGGAAGGGAGAAGTGCTGTGCTGTCTCCTGTAGAATACTCCAAAGCTGAGCAACTTGAGGTCTGATGGGCATGGCAACCACTCAGACAGCTTTCAAGGGGTATTTGTCTTATCCTCCATGAATTTGTCTATTAATGACTATTAGCTAGTGGCTACTACATCCACAGTTGCAATCAATATGCCTCTGAATGCCAGTTGCTGTGAATCACAAGTGGGGAAAGTTGCACTCAGCTTGTGGGCTTCCTCTGGGCATTTGGTTGTCCACTGTAAGAACAGAAAGTTTGACCAGCTGAGCCTTTGGTCTGATGTAGCAGGGCTCTTCTTGTGTTCTCATGTTATGTTCTTAATTCCAAAAAATCTGTATTAGGATGCTGCCTTTATTATGCCAACCAAAACATTATGATAGGGTGCAGGTGAAAATGGGGTGCAGTATGTAAGCTTTCAAGTTCTTCAGAACTCTACAACTGCCTAGAAGCTAAAAGAACGTAACTGGGAGGAAGCGAAGCAGGGAGGAGAAAGAAAATAATTGGCTGACTTTGAAGCCATCATATGTATCTGGTAGAAGTCTTTAAGATGAAGTGTGGGAAGTAGCAGACATTCAAAAGAGGCCCTTTTTAGATGCTGTGCAAGTTTCAAGTTGCACAGTCCCCTCTTTACTCAGTTCTGCCACCATTATAATGTTATTATTTTTACAAACTTCTTAAATTATTGTTATTAAATGTTTCCATTTTCATTCCATTATCGAACTATGGAAATTATCAAATTACATTACTGAATACTACTTATTAAAGCATTACTAAATAATTACTTGATTATTAAATGATACTTTATTAAATTCTAATTTCCTCCCTTCGGCATATGTCTTTCCCTACATTAAAAATGGCATAAGTGTCACAGAATGGAATGAAAGCATTCTGAAAAACATACTCAGTCTAAGCTTTCAGTTGTCCATTCCTACTTAAGCAGGGTCTTGATTTCACTCACTATTTAAGCTATTTAAATGTTGATGGTTACGCCCAGCAATGTTGCTCAACTGACAATAGAGCTCAGCTGACAGAGAAGACTGTACACTCAGTGAAACAGGAAGGGAAAGCGTTTTCAGGGATTCTCCCTTCCTCGCTACAGTCCCCAGTGCCAGAAATGTTCTGCGGAGTTCCCCACCCCTCTGTAACAGATTTAGATGGGATGGGGAGGCTTCCTCCCTATTCCTTTGCCTTACCACCAGCTGAGTAACACTGTTGGACACAACTCAATGAGTGGGCAAAGAATCTCACACATTTTGCATGGGAGTACACAAAACACAAGAATGCACATAGATACTTTCTCCAGAAGTAGTTGTCCGTGTCAATATTTCATGTTGTGTGGAAGGACACAAAGCACAGTATTTCATGCAAGCCATCAACTGGTGACTGGTTCCATCACTATGCCATGAAGCATAGTGAGCCCTGGTCATAAGCTATTGTACCTTTGAAGCACATTTCCCCTCTCAGCAGCTGGAAATTATAACTGTGGGGGATAAACTACAGTACCCAGAATTCTTTGAGGAGGGAAATGTGCTCCAAATGTGCTCTGAAGGTATAGTATGTACACAGCCTAGATACCCTGAAACAGAACAAACTGTTCTCAGATCTCAAGTTGGAATTCAGATGACTTTCTATCCAAGAATGTATTGCATACCCGACTGCCAAGTACTCACTTCTCCAACTTCACACTGCTATCATTTGAGAGCAACTATTTCAAGTAACTAACTGCAAAACAGCAACATTGATTGGAGAGATCAACAGAGGTCTAGGCAAGACTCATACATTTTAGTTATTATAATTCATTTCTTCTACAAGACAAACCTTAAAGGCTGGCTGCCAGAGTTTCTTTCACAAGCATCTGTTTAGCTTGCTAGCCAGTCTCTATTTCTCCTTGCAACCAGCAGGTGCTATTTACCTTATTCAAACATCAGCACAAGTGAAGGAGAAATCCATCACTATTGCAAGCCCTCTGCATTTGCTGGAGCGCTTGTAAGAAAAGTGGAATCCTTGTACAGCAGAGAAGTAGCAGAAGAAAGTTTATTCCCTTCTCCATGCCACCGTGAAACAACTCTGTTATCAGATGGCCAAGGACACTCGTGCCTGCTGAGAGGAATCGGGGATGCCTTTTCTCAGCACTAAAGCCTCAATGCCAGGAAATATGCCAGTTTATAAATAATATTCAATAGGCTTACACTTCAGCACTGTAGATACCTTTTCAGGTGGCAATCATACTTTCCCTGCTTCTCTCACCTGGGTGCTAGGTATGCCTCTCAATATGGAAAGTATAAACGCAACAAATGTCAATTCAACTGCTACTTGGTACATTTTAAAAATGTAGGCTGCCAAACATAACCACACAGTCTTTCTATAAGGGGTTTTCTTGCGCTGCTTTACTCAAGGGAGAATATGGGAAGTTATAATGCTCCTGTTAAGACGTAAGTGGGATACAAATGATGCAGACAGAATAAATGTATTTGAAGTATAGTTATTAAGGAGTGAATTGCAAAACTTAAATAAGGTAATTGTCTATCTAGAACATTACTTTACCAAAAGTAATAATTTACTGTGGCTACAAAGTTAAGCCAATTTAGCCACAGAATTATTATAAGATTATGTAATTAACTTCTTCCAATCATCGTAATTGTTCTAAAATAGCAAGGTATACTATAATTATTTGCTTTTGGTTCTTTGCTATTAGCAAATTCACAAAATGTGTCAGAACATGCTTCTCTATGTAACGTGCCATTTCCAAGGGTAGTCAACGTGGTGCTCTGCAGGTGTTGCTGGACTTATAATTGCAATCATCACTGACCATTGGAAGAAGCCTCAGGCTCATGGGGATTGTAGGCTCAGTAACATCTGCAGGCATCACATGCCTAAGCCTTCCAATTTTTGTACTTTAATGGGTTAAAGCTCTGGAACACAATTTGTGTTTTTTAATCTTTCACACATTTGGTAGCTCAACATAAAGCATGCTGTTCATGTTCAGTTCCCACACTGTTAGGATTCTGAAGTGGTCCACAATTCACAGACTCAGATTCAATGCCTTTAAGCATTCTTACATAATAAAATCACTATCTGCCCAGCTTTGTTTAATTTACACCAGCTTATATGAAGTTTTATGTAACTAAGAAATATTTTTTTTTTTATTGTATGTTCCTTTCAACCAAGAAAGTTTGCAACACTCAATTTGTTCTGCAAACCAGTGTTAGGCAATATATAAGCTAATCACCAAATGGCACCTTAAGCCTATGAACTGCAGCCTCTGCACATAACATGCCAAAGCAATAGTGAACATGAAGAGATCTACACATAGTGAGGCAATTGTGGCATGGTCCTCAAAAACAACATGTAGAGATTAGTGCCCAAGACATATTAAAGTGATTAAAACAAGTATTAAACAACAATAAGTCAACAGGCAAACTTTAGTTTTCTTAATTCCTTTCTTAAGTTTAAGAACAGTTTGCAAGATTGTACAGGACAGAAGTCACCTGGGGGGGGGGGGGGAGACATGAAAGCTCTGCTGTGCCTATGTAATCCCATGCACACATATAAAAGAGCTTGCTGGATCAGCACCCATATTTACATATAGGCTTATCACTCAGATTGTTGTTGTTCAGTCGTTCAGTCGTGTCCGACTCTTCGTGACCCCATGGACCAGAGCACGCCAGGCACGCCTATCCTTCACTGCCTCTCGCAGTTTGGCCAAACTCATGTTAGTAGCTTCGAGAACACTGTCCAACCATCTCATCTTCTGTTGTCCCCTTCTCCTTGTGCCCTCAATCTTTCAGATTACAAGCCAGTATATTCCTCCCTGCCCCTGTTTACTTTCAAAAGTACAATTTAACTATATCCTTCATAAACCTCAATACCTTGGTGTAAGCAGTTTGTTTTATGAAAACATCACAGATGACAACAATGCTGATATAGGCCTATATCTTAGTGCAAAGTTAAATTCCAACATGACCTGTAGATGAAGTTTTGGTAATGTGATATTCCCTATTTAGTGCAGATGTGGGCTTCTGAAACTCAGAAATGTAACATGATCTTTTGGTTTGAAAATACATATCTATTAACAGTCCTGGCCATGACAAGTGCACATTGGGCTTACTATCATTAAATTGGCAATATGCATAGCACAGTTCTTTATTTTATTTCTGACACAGCTTACTATAATTAACATGCATAAGCAACAGTCAAATATAGAGAGGATTCACTGCACTCTACCAATTAAGTGCACTAAAATTACTAGTTGGAAAAATTTAGGTAGACAAGCTGGGCAGCATAAGTTTTGAAGTTGGCGCCAGAAATCATAATACCCCAAGCCAAAAAAGCCAACTCTACAGTAAACATGCCAGGTATTATCCATGTCAAGCATTTACTCATTTGATCTGGAATTTTAGCAGCTACTTTGCAAGCTAAATGAAGGGGTTTTCTGAAGCAGTTTACACCGAGCAGGTGAGTTATAATTAAGAGTAAGTAAGCTGCCTTTTCTTTACTCCAGATTAAACAAACAAAAAAGATGGCTAAACATGGAGGGAAGTGGTGAAATATTATGTGAAATATTCATTTTTCCAAATTATTTTTAATCACAGCAACCCCAAATCTAATCAGCTTCTTTCACTTGTGTTGAACTCATCTACTCCCAAATGCCTGTAAAAATAGATTATACAGCATGGTGCAAATTCACACACACAGGAAAAACCTTCTTTCTGCTGTGTGCAGAAGCTTTCCAAAGTGCTTCTTATCCCTCACTCAATCCATGCTGGAACCTTCTGCATCTTCATCTTGATAACAGCCATCAACATACACTGCAAGTCCTGTTAAGTACAGAAGTGGTAAGGTTGCTACATAGGCACTAACACAGATGCCCATTTGAACAACAAAGGTCTTTTTAAGCATGTGGTAATGTCTTCTACTGCACAATACAGGAAGGACTCTGCTCCAATACTATACTCGCAGAACTGGAGAAATCGTTCCTATAGTTCCATTAGTTGAGAGCCAGACAATTTTTAGGCCTCAACCTTTGAAACAACTGAATAAATATTTTAAAAAACATCAGCATCAAATGAGCTAATATTTGCATGTTGCATAGAGTATCCATCTATCAGGAGAGAAGAAGGCAGAAATATAGGGAGAATTCTCTATTGTTGCCCTAACAATGTTATGAAAATTAAGACTTCTCATTGAGTAAGCAAGTTTAAGTACTGTATTGGTTACAGCATCTGCAAAAACTGCAGCTCTAACAACAAAGACTGATGTTAACATATCAGAGAGATCAGCTACATGTGCTCACTGTAGAAATTCCCTGACTACATGAACCCCATCCTGTTAAAATGAATTAGCAGTAGCTACCCTGCCTGTTTCAAACAACTAATGCCTCTCATTTCATTATCTGTACTCTCCATGCATAATACAACAGCCACTGGTTCTATGTTGTACAATCGCTTAACTGCTCAAATGATTATTTCAGTATGTGACATCCTTACTGATCAAGCAACTTCAATTTGTATCTCTATGGTGCAGAAAGACAGTGCACAGATGTTAGCAATATGTTGGCTGACAGACACGTGAATCCACATGTAGAGCAGAATTTTTCAGACCTCTACTCTTTTTAAAACAAATGCAGTCTCAAATGGAGGTTATGAAAACACATTAATACTGTCTCTCATTTGTATTTTACATCAGTGTTTACCATTAAAATTGTCCCATTATGATAGCACTACCAGAGTGGCTAAAATGTTTCAGAAGCAAAAATGTAGTAACTGTGAAGGCACAAATGAATAAATGTAACACGTTTACTCCTGCATCAACAGCTTGCCAGATTGACAAAGTTTCTGCCTACCCTCTGCATATCTGCACCCCTTTCTTAGTTATTAAGAACAAGGAGGTTTTAAGACAGGCGCTGGCCTGGTTGCTACACCTTACTAAGCCAAACCACGGTGGCTTAGTGAGAGCGCACAAGCTCCTGGGGAGGAGATTGGAGTCACTTCATTACTACTCAGTTTTTGCTGCTGTGCTGAACTCAGTTACTGCATGGCTTGATATGTTGTCTGAACCCAAGCGCATGGTTTCGCTTTCTCCAGACTAAGAATGGTTTGTTCTTGGTTTACAGCTTGTCCAGGAGAGCCACATGACAATAACGAGATAGGAGGGTGCAACCTGAAACCTGCATAGCATCTAAATCTGTTTCATTTGAATGACTGCTGTATCCTTCAGTATTTGTGACTCTTACCAGATGCAGGCACAGAGGAGTTTTACCATAGGTCAACTTTTTCTGTGTGCCCCCCCACCCCCTTGCATTGATTACTGTCTTGAATGAGGAGATCCCCAAAACTCAAAAGTATGTGAACTATTTTGTGACACTTTGGCTGGCCTAATAAAGCTATTGCCCTAATACATATGTTTTCTTATGGGTCAACACAACTACCTTTCCTTTTCCTGTAGCAGAGATTCATCCACCTGGCAAGGTGTTAATACAGGAACACAACTATCAGGTGGAATATAATTTTTGAATAAACAGCATCCAGGACATTTTGAAAGAAATGCTAAACCTGCTTCTTCTCTTACGAAGAATTTTTGGTATATAAACTTGAGATAAGCAACCTGCTGTGGCGAGAAGGTAAACGGTGTTTCTGTGCGCTCTGGTTTCTATCACGGTGTCCTGTTGCACCAGAAGCGGATTAGTCATGCTGGCCACATGACCCATAAAGCTGTCTGAGGACAAACACCAGCTCCCTCGGCCTGAAAGCGAGATGAGCGCCGCAACCCCATAGTCGCCTTTGACTGGACTTTACCGTCCAGGGGTCCTTTACCTTTACCTATATAAACCTCACATTATCGAAAATGAAACTCCTGTATCTGTACAAATTTCAAGTGGATTCCATCTATTTATGCCCTTCTAAGCAGAAGCATTTAGTATCTTACTGCTCTCACGAAAGGTACATAACCCTTTAACTGAACAGCTGTTCTCCCATTACAACAAAAACACTTTACATTAAGCTCAAAATTCCATGCCAAACATACAGAAACATAAGGCTAATATTTTATATCCCAAATACTTTTAATTACATAGTAAGTACTATAACAAAGCTTAAGTACAGTCTAAATCAATCTCAAATAATGAATTGCTTGTATTCTTTAATAGATAAGAATCACAGGGCATTGATATTTCACAGGCTGAGGCATCAAGAATAAGGGGGGAAAGACATAACAAAAGGAAGCACTAAGCTGATGTCTGTCAACATGTTAAAAGTGAAAGCAAGCTCTAGATAACTAATATTTTTGTATGAACATACATTTCTGTATTAAAGACATTAGTCTGATTCTAATTAAGGTCAGAGTTTATTCATTCTCAGACTCCAAAGCTCACTTAACAATTCTTCATTGTTACAAATAGTTTTCAGCGACATTCCAAACAGCTTTAGATTTCACCCTTTGTAAACTGCAAAAGAAATTAATTACCAAGTGCACCAATGTAGTCTACTCAAGTTTTTGATCCTAAATAACAAACCAAATGGACTAGTTTATTTCCTACTTGCCCATACCCATAACCCCCAGTTTTACATCAATATACAGATTCTCAGTGCCTGAAAGACTGAGATAAGCAACCAGTTACAAGTAAATATCTTCACCAATGCAACATATCTGAAGCTCTTTGAAAATAAAAAGGAGCATGGTATTAAGGGAAGCACTGCCCCCTCTCTTTGAATTCTGCTGACTGGAAGCTGCCTAGGCAGATAACAGCTGACATGTCAGAGGATGAACAAGTTATT
The DNA here is from genome assembly GCA_034642065.1 of Darevskia nairensis. Taxonomy (NCBI): domain Eukaryota; kingdom Metazoa; phylum Chordata; class Lepidosauria; order Squamata; family Lacertidae; genus Darevskia; species Darevskia nairensis. The sequence goes on along the minus strand of JAWWNI010000384.1, from coordinate 1,324,603 downwards.
TAAGTTTTGGAAGCTGGAGCTGTCTGAAGTTCTGCACACAATTTCCCCACAGGTTGGACGAAGAAAAACAAAAAGTGACCCCAACAGCTTACTTAGCAGTTTAAGTTTTCGAAATGCTATCCAAACACTCTGCTCTTAATGGTGCCGTACAAGACTACCAGCCTGGATCAGGAGCCTGGTAAGCAAAAAGGCACAAGGGCTACCACCGTTTTACATTCTGGCTTATAGTAAACAGTGGTTAAGCTTAACTGCTATTAACATCAGTGACAACCACTGTTAAAGAGAAAATTTGTTCCAGAAAATGGAAATAACTATCCTCCCAAAAATATCTGGCAATTTGTTTTGCAGGGCATTGACATTACATGTATATGGGAAGACTCATTCACCCACATTTACTCAAGTAGGACAATGTCACTCATACACTGGCAAACTCAGATCAGAATATCCTTTTAATCTCTCAGACACATTACCTAGTGATGGCCATCTTATGAACTCTCAGGGGCTACACTACTCCAAACAGATGCCTGCCATTGGAATCTTGTTTTACCACAATACCTTCATGAACGTTTTCCATACAGCAGGAGAAGGGAATGTAAACATTTATAGAGATGATAAAAAATATCAACACAACAGCTGGCAAAGATCATAAGGAAATCAGTACAACAAGAGAGCCAGGTTTTTGCCTTGCATTCTCTGGAACTAAGATGCCAACTGATCTTCACCAATTTAATGGTTGTGACCCTCTCAGATCCTCCATCTCCCCATCCCCATCTGACTATTTACTTTAGGTGGTCAGTGAATCAACCTCTGAAGCAAATGTTTTAGGATTATAGTTTCAGGGAAATCTGCACAGTAGCCTTTTGGTCTTGACTAATGGTTAACCAAAAGATTATATTGTTCTCAACCAGGAAAACCACCACAAGCTAGCCTACCTGACAACCTTTAGCTCAAGTAGTGTAATGATCTTTTTTTAGACACAAACTTCAAAAAATACATGAATATAAGATGTAAGATTATATTGGGCAGTATCCAACTAACTCATTACATCAGTGCAAGGATTTTTGCTTGCCCAACAGAACTCCACTCCGTCCTCTCCCTCTGTGCTCCCCAAATCTGTTCCAGATGGTTGGGGGTAAACCCTCAAATCAGACTTAAAGGTAAAGGTAAAGTGACCCCTGACCATTAGGTCCAGTCACAGACGACTCTGGGGTTGCGGCGCTCATCTCACTTTACTGGCCGAGGGAGCCGGCGTATAGCTTCCGGGTCATGTGACCAGCATGACTAACCCGCTTCTGGCGAACCAGAGCAGTGCACGGAAACGCCATTTACCTTCCTGCCAGAGTGGTACCTATTTATCTACTTGCACTTTGACGTGCTTTCGAACTGCTAGGTTGGCAGGAGCAGGGACTGAGCAACGGGAGCTCACCCCGTCGCGGGGATTTGAACCGCTGACTTTTTGATCGGCAAGTCTGTGGTTTAACCCACAGCACCACCCGGACTTAGGGACTTGTAAATAAAATTTTAAACCCAAAAACTTATAATCAGAATAAGAATTCTTAAATCAGAAATTCATTTCACACCTGGGTTGCAGTAGTCTCTGCTTTTATGGCTCCAGGAAATAAATCCCATGTCTAATCAATGCTTTTTACTAGTATTTGCAATTGGGCAAGTCTTAGCAGAGATTAGCACCCCTTTCAATATTAATTAAATTATAGCACATAGATGTGCTAATGCATGTCTTCCACAGATCACCACTAAAGCTGAGCTTTTGCAGCAATCTGTTAAGAGGCATTTAAAGCAGGCAACAAGAAACAAAAAATTAGACACGTTGCTTTGCCTCCAAGAGGTGTTGTTCATGTTTAATGGCAAACAAAACTACAAATTTTAACAATGAAGCAGGTCACTATTAGGTACACCAGCTGTGGATCATCACCATATGCACAAGATAATGGAAATATGAAACTGACATCAAAACCAGGGGGGAAATCAGCACTTAGGCTTCTCAGTATGGACTGCAGCCATAATCCAGACTCTTGGCAGGCTGCAACTATGTGCAGACAGCTAAACCCGGCAACCTCTTCTTTAATTCTCTCTCATTTATCCTTCACAATGTGAAGGGGACATAAGGACAGGTAGCCGTGTGGCTTATCACTTCATGATTGATTAGTTACCGTACATGAGTGTGAGATCAGCAGTATTCAAACACTGTGGCAGCAAACCTACTGTTCATGTGAATATGCTACAGTGCAACACACCCCACTGGGAGTAGGATTCCAAGTCTATCCTATGCTGCTATAGCATATTTAACAATAGCTAGCACAGATTACACACAGTTCTCTTAAAAACCTCTCTTCTGAAGAAGTGTGCATGCACACGAAAGCTCATACCAAGAACAAACTTAGTTGGTCTCAAAGGTGCTACTGGAAGGAATTTTTTAATTTTTTATTTTGTTTTGACTATGGCAGACCAACACGGCTACCTACCTGTAGTTGGGAAATTAAAATGATTTAATTTATAGCAGAGGGTAAAGCTATACTTTCTGTCCAGGTCTGTTTCTGCCTTTGCTCCTAAACTTTTGAAAGACTATTGAGAGACTTTACTTTTGAAACTTTTGAGGCATCTTCTGTTAAAACTTTTGAAAGACATCCTTAGACATCTGTTTTGAACACATGGCTTGACAGTCCTCGCTACCACTCTGTTATATTGTATGCACATATGAACTTTGATTGGCTTACTCCTATAATAGAATATAATATTCTATTATATATTTTTCTACTATTAGCCTATGTGTTGTGTTTGTATTGTTGTGATTTGCTCCTAAGGACCTCTCTCTCTCTCTCTCTCTCTCTCTCTCTCTCTCTCTCTCTCTCTCTCTCTCTCTCTCTCTCTCTCTCTGTGTGTGTGTGTGTGTGTGTGTGTGTGTGTGTAGGGAGAATCAGAGATCACAACAGGGCTCTGAATGGGGTCAGAGGGGTTCTTGGAGGTGCCAGGTAAGGCATCCCTGAATGGGGTTCTTAAGACTAGTTTTGGACTCCTGCAAGTCCTTCACAGTTTTCAGTCAGAGTGGGGGTCTCTACAAGGCCCCAAGCCTCTTTCTCTAAAGAGGTCTCTCCAGGGTCAATGTTGGATAGATCCTAACTGCTATGTTTGATAGTTCATGCATTGTTTTCCATTTGCAATCAACCCATATTTACCCCTAATGGCCAATGTAGCACTGTTAGCACACCTGAACCATCTATGAGGTTGTCCAATGCATTTTTGTATATACCACTGTGGACCACTGGCCTGATCCAGCAGGCTTTTCTTATGTTCTTAAAGAAGCAGTGGTAGCCTATAAGGGGTATAGGGCCCAAGCAGGTAAGAACTTTAAGATTAACAAAACTTACCGTATTTTTCGCTCCATAACGCGCACTTTTTTCCTCCTAAAAAGGAAGGGGGAAAGTCTGTGCGCGTTATGGAGCGAAGGCACTGGCCGGCAGCGGGATCCCTCGGCTGCCACAGCAGTCCTAAGCAGAGGGATGCCTCTGCCAGCCGAGCCATGGCTCCCAGCCAGGCGGGAGAGAAACGGACAGCCCAAAAGCAGCGCTTTCGGGATGTCCGTTCCTTTCCGCACCCGCCCCCTTTCTCTCCGTCAAGGCGGGCGCAGAGGGGTGGAGGGAAAACGAACGCACAGCTCCAAAGCAGCGCTTTGGAGCTGTGCGTTCGTTTCGCCCTCCACCCCTCCGCACCCGCCCCCTTTCTCTCCGTTAAGGCGGGCGCGGAGGGGTGGAGGGAAAACGAACGCACAACTCCAAAGCAGCGCTTTGGAGCTGTGCGTTTGTTTCGCCCTCCACCCCTCCGCACCCGCCCCCTTTCTCTCCGTCAAGGCGGGTGCGGAGGGGTGGAAGGGAAACGAACGCACAGCTCCAAAGCAGCGCTTTGGAGCTGTGCGTTCCTTTTGCCCTCCACCCCTCCGCGCCCGCCCCCTTTCTCTCCGTCAAGGCGGGTGCGGAGGGGTGGAAGGGAAAGGAACGCACAGCTCCAAAGCAGCGCTTTGGAGCTGTGCGTTCCTTTCGCCCTCCACCCCTCCGCACCCGCCCCCTTTCTCTCCGTCAAGGCGGGTGCGGAGGGGTGGAAGGGAAAGGAACGCACAGCTCCAAAGCACTGCTTTGGGGCTGTGCGTTCGTTTCGCCCTCCACCCCTCCGCACCCGCCCCCTTTCGCGATGCTTCTCCCTCTCCTTCCATCCTTCCTTCCTTCTCTCTCTCTTCCCTCCCTCTCTTCCTCCTTCTTTCCCTCTGTCTTCCTCTCTCTTCCTTCCTTCCTTCTCTCTCTCTTCCCTCCCTCCCAGCCTTTTAGAGGAGGAAAACCAGAAAAAAAATTTTTCCTGGTTTTCCTCCTATAAAAACGTGGTGCGCATTATGGTCCGGTGCGCATTATGGAGCGAAAAATACGGTATCTCTTGGATAGTTCCATTCATGTGCAGTATTTCAATGGCAAAAGCATGTGAAGAGGCATTCTTGATGGCTGTCCAACAACTGTGGCAATTTGCCTTCTAGCGCAGCAGATCCTCCAAATATACACAAGTCAGTTATCTTCAATATGGGACCCACTTTTAATTTTGGACCATATGTCAGTCTGCCTCTATGGTAACAAGATGCAAAGATAAAGGAAGATAGATCCTAATAATCGTGTAGGAGGGGAAATCAATATACAGCTTCTCATACAGGGCTGACTGAGGAAAAAGTGTATTTCCTAAAGTTCTAATGAGGATTGCATTACCAGAACTGTATACTCATGATTAAGCTCTGCTTGAAATCATATAATGAACTAGCCCCCTGCCAAGTATCTGATAACACTATGCAATTATAAATAGTCGATTGTTTTACTTCAGGCTATTAGTCTTCCATGGGGGACGTGGGTGGCACTGTGGTTTAAACCACCGAGCCTCTTGGGCTTCCCAGTCGTAAGGTTGGCAGTTCAAATCCGCACAACGGGGTGAGCTCCTGTTGCTCTGTCCCAGCTCCTGTCAACCTAGCAATTCAAAAGCGTACCAGCGCGAGTAAATAGGTACCACAGCGGCAGGAAGGTAAACAGTGTTTCCGTGAGCTCTGACACTCATCACAGTGTTCCATGCGCCAGAAGTGGTTTAGTCATGACCCAGAAAAGTTATGTGTACAAATGCTGACTCCCTTGGCCTGAAAGCGGAGATAAGCGCAGCACCTCATAGTTGAATTCGACTGGACTTAACCGTCCGGGGTCTTACCTTTAACCTTATCAGTCTTCACAGATGTGTCCATTAAGTGATTTTTATACTAGTTATTCATTGTACCTTGCTACATCTCCATGTATGTGTACAAACGCAACAAAATATATCCAAGGATGTTTTATTGTGTTCTGGAGTACAATAAGTGAACAAAGGGTTTCTCAACACTTGTTTACCTTCTAACATGAATGGAAGGAATGGAGATAATCGCAGGGAGGTACAACAAGTGGGAAGAGTACTGCACCCTTTGATTGTCATCCGTTTCTACCCTGAAAAATATCTCTCCTCACAGTTGGGCTCCCAAACTATAAATTAATGCAGCTGGCATAGCATCCAACTCCTAGGAGCCGAGGTCCCCCCAATAAAATATTTGAGGAAGGTTGCCAATAAAATATTTGAGGAGTTGATAGGCATTCAAATAGTGTGTGTGTGCTGTGTCATGTGATTACCGGTATGTGAGGGTGAGGCTTACCCGCCTCTTGAATATTTGAGTACCGGTAACTTGAATATTTTGTTCAACTTGGCACCCCAGCAGCTGGCAAGAAGAAACACGAGATATGCAAGGGATTGACCTCCTCTCCCCTTGCACCAATTTGTCAAGCAATTGTCCCCCACATTACCACTTGCGAAGCTAGCACCTAGTTTTACTCTGTACCCTTCAGATTTGGGTACTTGATATCGATCCACTTTCATCTTCAGATCTTTATAAACTAAAGACAATTGCTAAAGTTTAAAAAGAAGAAAAAGCCACAATCAGTATTCTGTTGATTGCAGAGAATGCACAGCTGTTAGGCACAATAAAAATATCAGATGTTGCAACATCTGTCAGGACCTAGTAGAACACACAGGAGCAAGCACTGTCAGTTGCTGGGTATGATGAGCGGGCATCTTAGAGGTTAGGCCCCCTCTTCCAGCTGCTGTGGGCCATTAGCCCTTGATGCTCTTTCAAAATAGCTTCTCTCCAGGAAGTGGACCCCAACAAATATCAACTGGGCAACAATGGCTATCTTCATCCAAAGGGGTCCTATAGCAATTAGTTCTTGATGAGCACTGGAACATTTTAATGGTAGTTGACTGCACCATTGTTAACTACCGTATTCAAAACCTATAAAGTATCCGAATGTTTCTAAACCTGTACGATATTAAGAGATAAGACACTGCCAATCCACTGGCTCCCAAAAATCTTCATTGCTCTTTTCAAATTTAATTGTGTCCTGCACACCCATCTTAACAATGGGTAAATTTAATGTATAAGTATTATTTTCTAAATTAATATGGCCATCACTAAATCTTTTATCTTCAACCAAAAGATGGGCAGCAACAGGAAGCCAAATATTTTACTTATACTTGTTTACCTTTGAAATACCTTAGAAATTTAATTACAAAAACAGCTATCCAGACACTCTGCTTGGCACCGCATAGTGAAAGCTTTAAACAGATTAACAAAATGAAACTGGCACTGCTGTCATGGACAGCATCAAAGGAGAGTGAGAAGCTTTTGTTTCACAGGATGTTGGTAAGAAGGAACCGTATCTGGCCAAACAAATTTATATTTCAAGACCATTTTGTCTTCTTCTCAACCTCCACCATCCAACCAGTTACAGCAAATCATATTTTTCAAATTCTGAAGAAATTAAAGTGACAGGATTGTGTTGTTACAGCAAAGGAATTCATACCTTATTAACGAAGTACTAAATACAAACAAACCATAGCAACTATTCATAATAAGATGGCAAAACTTGGTGATATGGTCATTTAAAAGTTAATTAAACTTTACTTTAGAAACATAAATATTTAAAAGATTTTTTTTAAAAATAGAATGTTAAAGTGTTAGTGTACTGAGAGAACTAAAGTTACTAATAAATAGCAAAAATACATAAATTATTATAGATACAACATAATTCAGGAATCATATCAATAAACATGTGGCAGAGGAGGTTATTGGTTTGGTTTTGGCTGTCTTGTATACCAACCCTTAAAATTATAAATTTACTGAATATGGTCATTTCTATAATCAGGGTTCTCCCAACCCTCCAGAGCGGATTTAGGGGGCATGTGAAGAGAGGAGAGGGAGGAGAAATTCCAATCTACAACCAAAAGCACTTACACTAGCAGAACCGTTTAGTTGGACACTGTCCATGAGTCATCTGTTCTCAAAATACTACAATGGAAAGTTACAAGTTTGTTCTATTCAACTTCTAACTAGCAGGAACATTCACACATGAAGTTGAACATTGATTCAAAGGTGGTGAATTGTGCATCTTGAACCTGCTGCCATTTCAATTATATTCAGCAAAGACACTGTTGTTCATATAAGATTTATGTACTAGTATGAGAGGGGTGGAACTCACAATGATAATCTGCAGACCATGGTTCAAATAAACTATGACTAAGCATTATGTGCAAACTACACCACAATTTGCAGCCTTTGCAAACTATGGTTTTTCCAAGAAGCCAGAAGTCATTCAGAAAATCACAGAGCATAAAGGGAAGAGAACATTCCAACAGTAAGCTGTTTGTTCACATAAACAGGCCGGGAAGCAGTGCGAGTCTTAGACATTTCTGCATCTGAAACAAAAACTTAGTTTAATGGCACACAAATGCAGGTTGAAGATAGGAAAATAGCCATTCTCAAATCTGCTTCTTGAAGGCAGTGTTTCATGCTCCTGCACAGAGGAATCTCTGCAAAAACTTGCCACAAAAGTGCAGAATTACCACTCAGGTTTTCTCATTACCTGCATACCATCACAATCAAAGCAAATGGTAGGCTTAGTTCACAGGATTTTTAACTGAAGGGGGATTGAAATCACAAGAAGATGACAGCATTTGTTTTAATCAATCAAAAAACAAACCTAAGAAGAATCCATCAAACTTCAGTCTGCTTAAGGTCATCCAAATCAGTAGTGTTGCATTTAACTTGACTACTAGTCACAGGCAACAAGAAATTCCATCCAGACAAGTAGACAGGCTGGTAGATGAGGAACCCAGTCCTCCTCTGCCAGCCCACTTGGTAGAATTAAAACAACAACAAACTAGCTTGTTAGGAGACCAGCATCCTGCATTTTCATGCTGCCATGAAGGAGAAGAAACCAGGGCTTATATTTTTTTAAAAAACCTGCCGGCTAATAACTTTTGTAGGCTTATTTACAAGCGTGCTTTAACATTCTACCCCCAAGTTAAGAGCACACTGCAAGCAATTTAAAAAAAAAAAAAAAGCTTTTGATAATGGAAACGGTGCCAACTCAGACAACATGTATATGTATCACTGACTTCTCTTCCCAGTACAGTCATCTCATATACTTTTTATAGACAATTTCCTTTGTCTTCGTCTCATTTCCTCCGTTGCCCCACTCCCTCTGGTTGTTTGGGGGCATATTTACACACTGTTTCTTTGAATCAGTCTCTTCTGGGGCTAGTCATTCACATTTAATCATCAAGATCTTTTAACTGCAAGTGGAAAATATCTGCTTAATGCAAACAACTATGCATGAACGAACAGAAAAAAATACCAAGCATAATCAAAATTGTTGTTTATATGGACTACAAAGAGAATGCTGTCAGATGTGCTGGTTCTGGCCACAAAACCCAAAGGACAGTGAGTTATCTCCCCCGCCCCCCACCCTTAATGCCAATTTTAAAACATTCAGCATGAACTCTTTAGAACAAAGATCCTTGGAAAATATCAAGTGTGGACCCTGGCCATTCAGGCACATAATCAGAATGAATAATTTACAGACATTTCACTTCACTGCCACAGAAAAGAGCTGAATTCCAAGAAGCTTGGGGAGTTAAAAGCATATCTGCTAACCAAGTAAAGAGAATCAGTCAGTGTCCAGTAACCAGACTTTCTTAGGGGCAAAAGAGCAAAATACAATTTGCTCTGCACTAATGAGATTTCATTCCTTTGTTGTAACACTTCCCACTTCCCACTGACCCCTAACCCTTCTCTTGACCTAAGGCAATAAACACTGCCACACACTTTTTAAAAGTTAGTTCCCAAAGGAAAGCCATTACATTCATTTAAGTCATATGTTGACTTTATAAAACAAAAATAGTCAGGCATTCGAAGAAGAAGAGGAGGAGGAGGAGTTTGGATTTGATATCCCGCTTTATCACTACCCTAAGGAGTCTCAAAGCAGCTTACAATCTCCTTTCCATTTCTCCCACACAACAGACACCCTGTGAGGTGGGTGGGGCTGAGAGACTTCAGAGAAGTGTGACTAGCCCAAGGTCACCCAGCAGCTGCATGTGGAGGAGCGGAGACGCCAACCCGGTTCACCAGATTACGAGTCTACCGCTCCTAACCACTACACCACACCACACTGGCTGGGAAGAGCCATGGGACACCAGCAAGTTTTCAAGCTTCAAATAAGTACCTCTGAATCTACGTTCATCTACTATGGGCATTAGAGGCTATATGGGATGTTAGGTAGACAACATGTGGAGGCAAATTGTAGTACAGTGCGACCTCGACTTACGAGCGATTCGACTTACGTGTTTTTCGACTTACGAATGACTTCCGGGAGAAACAAAATGGCCGCCGCAACCGAATTTTTCGACTTACGAATGGAAGTCGTGGCCGCTTTAATAGGATTTTTTCGACTTACGAATTTTCAACTTACGAATTTTTTTCGCTCAATGTATTCCTATGGGGATTCAACTTACGAATGTTTTCGACTTACGAAAATTGCATCGGAACGCATTATCGTCGTAAGTCGAGGTCCCACTGTACAGTGGTACCTTTGGATAAGTACTTAATTCGTTCCGGGGGTCTGTTCTTAACCTGAAACTGTTCTTAACCTGAAGCACCACTTTAGCTAATGGGGTCTCCCGCTGCCGCTGAGCACAATTTCTGTTCTTATCCTGAAGCATATGTAACCTGAGGTACCACTGTAGTTTGATAATATAAAGACAAAAAAGTTTAGGGAAGTTAAGCTACTTTTGTATCTCTTTGCCTTCTTTTTCTTTAAAACAAAATAATGTTTGATTTCTTTCATATACTTGTTGACAGCATCACCTGACTGCTGCAAAAGTGATAGGGCAGAAGGATGTCATGAATTCAACTGGTTATGCCCAAAGGAACAATAGCTCATAAGAACATTCTTGCAGAAAGTTGTGTGTGGTCCACTAACAATGTGTGCAACACCTTATTATAGGAAACACTTGTGCCTTATTGTATGAAAAACCTTTCTGCTTCACATAGTTCCTGGGATAATGAAAGAAGAATTATACCGCCTGCATAAAGCAGCACTGGAATTTTTTGACCACCAATTTGCGGCAAGGGAAACAAAAGAGATTAAACAATTGCAGAGTCAAAAGACAGCTTTGAATTTTAACATCAGTATTAGAGCAGAGCTGATTGGGGGGGGGGGAAGCAGTAGTTTATCCAATCAAGTAACTCCTAGTTTTTCACACAAATAAAGATGGCCAATGGAGGAAGAGGCAATTGAGAGACGAGCCCTGCTACTGAGAACAACAAATGTTCCTAAAGGCTGAAACTAAAACATTAGATATCCAGTCAGATGCAGCATTTGGTGAATCCGTAGCCAGCACAGAGACAATGGTGGAAAAAACACTATCATTTTTATTTTCCAAGGGAAAAAACACCACAAGACACCAGTCTGGGTGCATCACCATCAGATTTATTGTTCCCTTTGTTCAAATAACTGCAGTTCTATTTCTGGAAAAGCAAAAACTCATTGTGACTACCCTTTAATATGAAGAGTTTAGGGGGGGGGCACAGAACAGCAGATCATGCTGCTTAGAGCTTTAATATGCAATACGCCGTTTGCAACTGACTAACCCAGTGACACTGGACAGTGCTTAAGTTCTATTTAGCAATGTTACAGACAACTCACTGCCCCCAAACCAGAGGTTATCCAACCCTGATCTACAAATACACCTAATGGCTCATTCCATTTTGGAAATTTTCCAATTGGCTGTTAGAAGGCATTTTTAAAAACAGTTTAGTCACCATATGGTTACCTATCTCATTTTGCTGCATAACACAGAGATTGATAGCTTTGACTCTTTGCTTGCAACAAATTACAGATGGCATAGGTTACATCAAAAGAATGGTTTTCCATTAGCAGTCTTCAACCTTTTTAGACCCAGAAGCATCTTTAACCCAAACATGCATTTGGGGCTCCATTTCTTCCCCCCTTTTTTTTATTTGCATGGTCATAGTGAGGCCTTTGCAACCCACTTTAAATTAAGCCACAACACAGAGTATCTTTGGTTACTGCAATGGGGGTGGCAAAATTAATCTTGTGCTACCTCATAATGATTTGGACTCAACTTTTTTTGGGAGGGAGGAATTAAGTAACTACACTCATTCTATCAAAATAGAAATCCTAGGCCTTCCAATGATTGCAGAGTGACTAGAAGCATGCCCAGGTTGTGAAACATCTAACAGCATATCTAATACACTTCCAAATGAAAATAGGAGAAGCTTTCCTGGAATGTTTAGACTACCATTCAGTGATCACATAGAGCTCTAACCACCTCCCTTTCCTCATTTTTACTCTTGGCAACTCTTCTCTCCCCTCCCCCCCACCTTTTCCCCTATGTAAATGAGCAATAACTAGACTGAATTGGATTCTGAAAACAAAACAGGAAGATCATAGAAATTTTAAGATTATGCAAGATGTAATATAGCCTCTGACTTTTTATGCAGCCACTTTGGGAGCTCCAATTCCAAATGCTAAGGGAAGAATTAGCTCACTTACCTTCTATAGAAGGGGCCTGGTCCTGAGCTGCATACAGCATCTCCTTGAAAGCCTGCCCAAAAAAAAAGGGGGGGGGAGTTAAATCTGTAAGCACAAACACATTCAATCACTTTGATCAATCAATCTATCTAAAATCAAGTAGCAATGAAAGTCCTTTTATGCCTCCAGGCTGACATGGAATGTGAACTTTTATTTCATTACACTTTTTTGCAGTATCAAAAATTAAATAAATACTGCACATTTATCAAAAACATGTACTGCACATTTCTGCACAAACAAAAAAATGTACTGCACATTTACCAAAAACAACTTGCTGCTAGGCTTCTAAGATTCTCCATTTTCTAAGTAGTGTTATTCAAGTAAGTGTTTAACAGATTGCCTCGGGATTAGTTGGAATATAGCAAAAGGGGATTATCTCAGATTATATTAGCATTATGCAGCACTGCAATAATGTAGCTTTTGAACAGAAAGTCAAGATATTATTATTAAAATCAGTAAGGTCACTTATTTCCTGGCAGAATTTCCTCGTGCTACAATAGAGATCAATTCAATCCAGTTTACAAGACAACTGTGCTGCAGCCATGTCTTTTATAGCTCAGTTATTTGGTTAAAGTCCAGGCTTTCTAATTACAACACACTGTTGTTTTTGCAAAGCTACAGTTTGTCTATTGCTCCCCAGGATGCAACAACTGCATGCAAGGAAAGCACATCCTGTGCATGCTTAGGGCTCAACAAGCTTGGCCTTGGGCTTTTCCAGAAACATGGTACTGTCCCAACTTTGGGTGTGAAGGACTCCTGAAAGCCTCAAGATGATCAGAGGTGCCTGCATCAAAAGCAAGGCTAACCTACATAAACATTAGCTTTTAAATAATATGCAACCTAGATCCTGAATAGCTGAGGTCTCATTGCCATAATCTGTTTAACATATAAAACTTGTTATGCCCTTTAACTTCTTCACTGTACTCAGACATTCAACATAAACTAAGAAACACACACACAAACCCATCAGAAAGCATCCAAATGAAACATTAAAAAAAAAAAAAAGATTACGACTCGGAATGCTTATGTTTATTGACAGCCCAATGTATTTCAGCCAAAAGGGCTTTCTATGAAAGGCAGACAATATACACATGTATAAAATTTATGCGTTATTTATTGGGCAAGCTTGAAAACTTCAAAGTTTTTAGCTTTGTTTACTAAATACAAGTGAAATTAAATATTTAAAAAATGGATCAGGTGTGAGGAACCCTTCCTAGCCAGCAGGTGGGTGCTTAGGTACCATAACCCACGTAGGCCATTCTGACAGTTCGGCAGAGCTTCCTATCACCTGATATCACCATGACTTTAGCTGATACAGTTTGAAACCACACAGGACTTTGAAAGTATGATAACCAAGTGACTGATGGTGCCTGCAAACCCCATTTTCAGCAGGGAGCCGAAAGAAGAAAAATAACCAGCACATTTTATCCCCAAAGACAGATTCCCTGCAAAACCTCTGCCACCTTTCTTTTCACGCACGTTTAGGCTACAACTTCACACAGGCTTCGCTTACCTGTAGAACAAGCTTGGTGAATTCACTGGGGCTTACTTTTGAGCAAACCTACATAGAACCCATGCTATTCCAGAAGAGGCAGGGTATTCGAGTGCATTTAAGTCTCTTCACCACAATTTAAGCGTGACAGCATTAATTCATATGCAGAACTCAGAAAATTACTAGAAGCACAGCAACTACAACACAATCTACAAATCCTGTTACTTTCTGGTCACCTCCACTCTTTGCCAAACACATAGGCAATACTGTACACTCAATTTCACTGGCTTCTTACAGCAGTGTATACTTGTGAAGGAGTGATGGGCAAGCAACAGCTCTATTATAAAAGTTCCTCTCCTGCCCTCACAAGGCCAAAAGGTACAAACTTCTTCTGGAGTTAACTCTTAATAGCACATTCCAAAAAAGTTCCATTTTCACAGATCTACCCTTCCATCTCTGCTTGACCCAATGCAGACTTAGGTTTATATGCAATTAAGTCTATCAATTTCAAAAGGCTTACCGTAATCACTCTTAATTCTGCATAGGAAAAACGCCACACATATCACAATAGAGTCATCCGACTCTTTTTTTTTCTTTTCCAAGTTTTAAATAAACTTTATTCATCTTTAACCATTACACAGCAAAAACAAAAAATCCCAATTCAAAACAAAATTCAAATTCACAAGCACAATATAACAACAATAAAAAGAAAGAAAGAAAAAGAAAAAAGAATAAGAACAGAGAAAAAGGGAAAAAAGAAGAAAATGATGCATATATGTACATATAAACAGTCTTACAATGCAAGGGTTCAGATATTAAAACTTAACTATACATCAGCCTTCTTGTTCATTATCTTGTGTGCCTTGCATTGCTACCATTCCACAAAAGAAAAAATTTAAAAAGAAAAATATGCCAAGTGTTGACTTCCACCTGACATGCAGTATTTTAACCAACTTTTTTGTCTGTCTGTTTTAATTTACTTTCCCCCCCCCCTTATATCTTCCCTAAATCTATTTCACAATAAACCTTTTTACAATTTCTTAGATCTTCATGAATTCCTTTTATTCCAAACTCAACCAGATTATCGATTTTCCTCCTTGCTTTTTAAAATACTCATTCAGACACTCCCATTCATTTTTCACTCAGCTTTTAGGATTATGTCTTACTATATCCGTTAGCTTGGCTAATTCTAGATATTCACATACCCTACAGAGCCATTCCTCTCTGGAGGGTATGCGCTTCTCTTTCCAATATTTTGCTAGCAATATTCTTGCTGCAGATGTAGCATAAAGGTACACTGTTACTTTATCTGTTGGCATCTCCTCATTTATTATCCCTAAAAGATACGCCTCTGGGTTTTTGCTAATATTGATCTTAAGTATTTTTTTCAGTTCTTCATGAACCATGCTCCAATATCTTCCTATTTCTGGGCACACCCACCATCCAACTCTTTAATCTTGTTTACCTGATATAAAAGTATATTCACTGTTGCAAAGTCGGCTGCCTTGTCAATATGCCTGCAAAGGTTACTCTTCTGCTAACAACAACAACATTTAATTGCATTCCCATGCTGGTTATGGAGGATTTTTTTTTTAATGTGTTTTACTGAAGAAAAAGAAACTTTCCTGCCTCCATAGCTAGCTTTTGAAATCAAGCAGTCTGACCTAAGAGCACTGGAAAAGCCCATCCCTCCAACACCTCGCTCACCAGCATGGAATTACTGGTCACCCACATGTACCAGGTGAGTTGTTAAAATAAAAGGCAGGTGTAGCCAACAGAATGGTAATCTAAAAAAGGAACAGTGGGTGGTGAAATGGTTGCAACTGCATCAGTTGCAAGTATGGTTAAGTCATTGAGTACCCACCAGGAGGGATAAAAATGGTTAATTTCTTTAACTATTAAAAATGGGATTAAAAAAAACACAATTTAGTTATCATTGGTATCCCTTTGAGATAACCTGGCTTTAAATGAAAACTGAACTGATGATATTTGTACAAACAGCTGCTTTTACGCAGCTTCTCTTTGTAACATAGTTGGGGAAAATATCCTTGCCTGTCATCATTGCATATTAAGCCATGTGCTTATATTATAGCTGGGCACTGGGAGTCAAGGACTGGCAGGTCGCCATGGGTTTTATCCATTAAGCCATCTGGGTGACTTTCTATGTCTATTATGCTTAGCAACTACCTGATCTCTACAATTGGCTCAGAGTTAGTACTGCATTGTCAGTATGTTTCTATCATTATAGCAACCTGAATGTTTAGGAATTATTTTAATGTGTGGGGGGAAAATTTACCACTTGGTGATTGAAATCAACCAGATTCATGCTACTGAAACTGCTGGAGAATTAGTCCTGATTACTTGTAAACACTGTAGGACTATGGACTTTAGTCTGACAAATCCAACTTTAGAGTCTTTACCTAAACTCTGATCCCAGGAAGAAAGTAATGAATGGCCAGAAGCCACAATTAGAGAGACACAAACAATAGTGGCAAAATAGCTATTAAAAACTGCTAACTAGGTACCGGTATGTGCATTAGATTTGGAAAACATCCAAAATCAATAACCAAAGGAGGCTGCTTTGAACAGATTCAGGACTTGTCAGAGACAAAGCAATTTCTCACTGGTGGCACTTTGGGCATTCAGACTGTGCAGTTTGTCTGCAAAAAGAAACATTGCTCCCTAAGCAAGGGAAGACTCCAGAATGGGGGAAAGAGGAAGGAATAGCTCTTGTGTAACTGACAGGTAGGGCTGGGCAATATATCATCCCAAACTGGTTTGAAGTCCATATCGTGAATTTTTGATCTGGCAATATATTGCGAATCACAATGTATGTGTGCATGTTTGTGTGCTATGCAAAAATCACAATGTGGGGGGAAACGTGAAGCCAACCAATGCTTCTCTCAATTCCTGAACCACTATACTCTGCTGGATCAGCTCTCCCCTGCCTCCTGCAAGGGGCAGCAAATCACAAGAGCAGGCGGCTGGCAAAAATCTCAATGCAGGAAAAACCATGAAGCTAGCCAATCCCTCTCTATAGCTCCATCCTTATTTCAGACATCTTGATATATCGGTATATAGCGATGTTTAGCTGGTGATATATCATTATGTTGAAAACCCGATATCGCCCAGCCCTACCCATAATAGATTTGTTTTTCCAAATCAGATAGCCTCCAAAGTGCTTGAGACTGGTCTGTTTTCTGAAGCACCCAGTTGGAGTCCAAACAGAATTTTGTGGTTGGTGCACACCCTGTCAACTAAAGTTTATAATTTTGCAAAGCAGATACAAAAAGCCAATTATTTCTTTGTTAAAGAGCAATGAGGGAACATCTCCATTTGGAAGGTGTAGCAGATGAACACCATTAAGTTCATTCCCCAAGTCAGTTTCCTGATTTATGTATTAACTGCATCCCAACATTTTATTTCAAGGATAATGCAGCATTACACACACACACACACACACACACAAAAGTAATGCCAGGAACCTACTGCTTAATTTCCTCACTTGTAGACAAGTTATTCCCAATGCTCCATCACCTCTTTTTCCTTGCCTTACTTTATCAAGTCAGACAGACCTCTAGAGAAATTAAGGAACGAGAAAAAAGGAGAGTTGGAGCTGCAGTCCACAGCATAACAAGTTTTTTTTTTTTTGTTTAGCACTCCAAGCTTCACACCTTGTAGTAGTAATTCACACTGCTAAGCTCCAACTAACATTGCACTTGATTTGCTCATCCTGAGAACTGCACTGATCAGTCATAGAATCACAGAATTTCATAGAATTGTAGAGTTGGAAAGGCCATCTAGTCCAACCATCTACAATGCAAGATTGTTCTAAAAAGCGTATTTAGGATTATTTGCACCGTTTCCTTACTTACGTTTTCTTATTTATGGAACATGGAGAACATGTTGTACAGGATTATAATCATTATCACAAAAAAATCTAGTCTCTAGCCTTTACTAAGAGAAATTTTGAAATCATTGGCATTATCTGCTATAGGTTTAGAAAATGGGGCTTAAGGCGGGAGGATGCTAATGAGAAACATATTAGTCAAAGCAAAGGACCACCTGCAGTCCCTGTTCCTTATCACTTCCTATTTCCTCACCCTCTACTACTGCTTCACACTACTCAACAGCAACTGTTGTCAAAATTTGTGGAAAAAATTATCAAGTCTGAAAGATATACCGGTAATGTAATCAAGAGGAGTGCAAAGTTCACAGAGTTAGGCTGAAGTGCATGAAAAGAGAGAGGGGTGTACACCTCAAAAATGGGATAGAAGGAGAAATGGAAACAGCACTTTCCTTTCAAATGGAGAGAAAAGAAAAAGTGACAAAATACAGCCTAAGGCATTGGATCCATTAGCACATCATCTGGTTTTTGGACCTCAGCAAGCTAATTGCTCAAGAAACTGTCAAGCAAATCCCTTAGGATTGAATTTGCATTCATAGCTACTTAAAAAAAAGTTATCCCACCAGCTGTCTGGACAGGACAAGGCAATGCAGCAAATATTAGTTGGGATTCTATTTCAATGCTTTAGTGTTTTTCATTTGTCCTTTTGACATTGCAAAATCTACAATGACCCTTCAAAATCAAACAATTTGTAAATTTAGTTAAATTATTGTACAGTCTGGCTTCCTTGTTATTTACACTGTGCAAATTCTACACTTAAATTTTAAATAAAACAGGTACTTAGACATCATACAAATTTTCCATGTTTGGCACTCTATGCATATTTTCACACACATTCTAAGTATTTCCTTTAAAAGTTCAGAACACATCCAGAAAATGGTTGGTACCTCAGCAGAGTCTCATCTTGCCCTAATCTTGCAAGACAATGATCCTTACATAACCTTGCAGGTGGCAAGGTTCTTAAACTCCGTTTTGTCCCAAAAAAGCGAAATGGCCAATTACATAACTACTAAAGTTCTTTCGCCATTTTTCCTTTTAGATTGCAGTTTTAATATCTCTGGGTGACGGTTATTTTTGAAGGCTGTGGTACGATATTCTGCTACTGTGGGATTTCCGTATTTCTGTGTTACGGTATATGGTTTGTTTTATGTATGTTTACGCTTATGTTGATATATTTATATGGGCTTATAGCCGCAATAAATTTCTATTCTATTCAGTACACATCACACCTCAAATTAGTTTTGTAATTCAGATTTAACAAACCGAGCTACAGTTTTGCCAAAAAGACACCCTAACTTGGCATTCAGAATTCACCACATAACCTACAAGCATAGAATCAAATACTGATGAGTTTGAATTAAATGTAGGGGTGGCAATAAAGAGTCAGTATAAAAATTGTAATTTGTGAGAATGAGTTGTCTCCTTTTCAACTCTTCATTCTTAAATCAAAATAAGCCAACGCATTCATGAAACCTTCTGTCTCCTCTTCTACAGACTGCTGCCTCCATATGGAGTCAGTCAAGATAAATGTCTTTTCTACAATATCATGAAGAAGAGCAGCGTATCAGTTCTGTTCTGTTCTAACGAAGTATAGGCTGAGAAAATGAAACATATGTATATGCATAATCTATTGTGTTCATTGATTGCAAAAGTGACTAAATCTACTCCCATCTCATGTGCCGGCAGATTATAGAGCAGGGATCACAAACATAGTGCTCAGGTGTCAGTGTGCCCACCAGCACTCACTGTGGGGCCCACAAAAGGTGTCAGAAAAAACTCTCAAAAATCCACAATGCATGAGGAGCAGTTTGCTCTTCCTGCCACATTCCTGTCATCAATTGTTCAGCATCTCATAGACGTCCCCTCAAGTATGCCCCCATTTCACTAGATGCCAGAATCGGATGCCCATGCTCCCATCTGTTCTGAACAGTTAAGAGGTGCAAAGAGCTTCCCTGTGAGCAAGTGTGGCTCTGGATGATGTAGGTGCCTTATTCCACAGGACACCTCACGGAGGCCACACCCTCAGAATTTTGTGGTCCTGTTGGTTGTTCTTCCCTTTTAGAAGCGGCAGCCATTATGCTACACACACACCCATCAGTCATTTTGCAACTAGCACCCTCAACATTTCCTCAAAATTCCAAAAGTGCCTACTGGCCTTAAAACATTGGTGACCCCGCACTATAGAAAATGATAATTTTGTTAACTGTATGCATCTGCTCTACATTCAGCAATAAAGTGTAAAGGATATTTGAAACAAGTCTTTTGTGCCACAATTAAGCCATGGCACAATGCAACACCGATTAATAAAGCCTCACTATGAAGGACTTGGCTGAAATCCTGCTAAATGTGCTGGGCCAAAACCATACTGGGACAATTCCACACTTGTCATGGTCGACATCCTGAGCCAAACTGGACAAGACAGCCTTGACAGATATTGAAATCCCTCCAGAACCAAAAGCTGGGGGACAGTGTTCCAGTCAACAGACTTGAGACCATTTCTGCGAGTTCAGTCAAGAAATCCATTAGGCACTAGAGTGGGATTAGACCAGGTATTCAATGTGGTGCCCTCCATATGTTATACACTACAACTCCCATCATTTCAGGCCACTGGTTCTAAGATGGCAGCGCGCATAGACGCAGCGGCTGCTCAGTGCTCTCCCTTATTTTTTTAGCGTTTCGTATGGCTTTTACTGTACTCGTGTTGAGTACATTTTTGGTTTGGGAAACAATTGTTTAAATGAAAAATGAATTTTTAAATTATTTTAAATTATTTTTTATCCAATTTCATTGTACTTGTACAATGACAATAAAGAAATCTTGAAATCACTGGCACTGGCTGATGGGGGTTAAAACAATTAACAGTGCCAAGTAACTACCCCACAGAAAAAAAGAATAGTAAAGGCCAAACCCTCTGTCATGCCACAGATCCATAACCGGACCTTCCAACTTTTTAAACATTTTAATAACAGACCCAGGTTAGGGAATTGCATGCCTTGAAGCTGCAAGCAAGATGTCTATAAAGTAGATAAAGAACTCAAGCTGAATCTCACAAGCAGTAAACAGAATTTAAAAAAAAGAACTGGGCCTTTGTGATAACAACCTTAAGAGATGGGGTTTGCAGAGCAGAGTGACTAAAGAGATTGAGTTTGCTGAAAGCCTCTAACAAGTTCATGGCAGAGGCAAAGTCCAAATCAGACAATTGGCATCTAGTCTTCCAGCCACGGTGCTATATCAGCTCTCAGGGTGGAAACTCTGTGGCATGTCAGTGTTGATGGCAGGGGTCCAACAACAACATGCTATTAAGATGCTGCCTAGCAGAGCTTTTTCAAATGGTATTGATTTTTAGAACCTGGTCATCCCCCATCTGTTCCTGCAGTGGGCTACTTTACAGCTAAAATTGTTTGCATCCTCTTCAATACATCATAAATATTATTAATATTAATCTGTGCTGGAGGTATTCAGGGCTTAGGTTAGAACAGGAGTCAGCAAACTTTTTCAGCAGGGAGCCGGTCCAATGTCCCTCAGACCTTGTGGGGGGGTGGAATATATTTTGAAGGGGGGGGGGAATGAACCAATTCCTATGCCCCACAAATAACCCAGAGATGCATTTTAAATAAAAACACACATTCTACTCATGTAAAAACACGCTGATTCCTGGACCATCCGAGGGCCGGATTTAGAAGGCGATTGGGCCGGATCTGGCCCCCGGGCCTTAGTTTGCCTACCCATGGGTTAGAATGTGCATGATGATGCAGCACAAGCACAGAAATAACATGGAACTTGGCACTGGTTATGAAGCAGCTTCTCTGGAGCTTTAATGTTTAAATCAACACCTTGTTGCTGAGGTATGTTTGAATCATGAACATGCAATGCCTGGTGAAGACTCAGTAGCCTGAGGGGGCACTGGCTTGTCTGTTGAAGGCAATTATCACTTCTATGCCCAGGAATAAGCTCCTTGTTCCTTTCCATGACTAATAAAAACAAAATTATGCAAAAGACCAGAGATGCTAGACTAATTTTGCTTAACGTATAGCAAGTCACAGAAACCAGCTTTCCTTGGAACAGCAACTGGGTTAAGCATGAATGGGAGTGTAAAACAAGTTGTAGCAGCAAAGTTTTTTAGCCCATCCTTTCTAGAATTTGATCAGGGCGCCAGGGATAGTCCTCCCTTTTTATCCTAACAACCCTGTGAGATAGGTTAAGCCAAGCATGTGCTACCAAGCCCAAGTTCTGCCTATAAGCTTTGCGCTAAATAGGTATTTGAACCCAGTTGTTCATGTTACACTATAACCACAAACTATACCAACCCCTTTTTAGGAGGAGCTATGCTTGCTGATTAGAAGGTCGGCGGTTCGAACCCCCGCGACAGGGTGAGCTCCCGCTGTTCGGTCCCAGCTCCTGCCCACCTAGCAGTTCGAAAGCATGTCAAAGTGCAAGTAGATAAATAGGTACCGCTCCGGCGGGAAGGTAAACGGCGTTTCCGTGCACTGCTCTGGTTTGCCAAGAGTGGTTTAGTCATGCTGGTCACATGACCCGGAAGCTGTCTGCGGACAAACGCCGGGTCCCTCAGCCTATAGAGCGAGATGAACACCGCTACCCCAGAGTAGTCCATGACTGGACCTAACGGTCAGGGGTACCTTTACGGTTTCATAAACTTGAGGTGACCTGCCAAAGACCTATGTTTAGTTTCTTCTTCCTATGAGCAACTTTTGATTTAAAACAAGCTTCTAATTTGGGACAGAGTCCTATTATTTCCACTATGGCCTATCTAATGATTTATTTATTTTTGTGTGTAATAACCTCTTAAACAATAAAAATAAAGAATAGCTATTTCTAAGTTGTCCTTGACAAATAGATAAGGTTATCTGGGTTTTGCTTAAGCTGAAGAATCTGAGTAGTTTATATTAGCATGAATAAGGTACAAATAAAGGCATAGTTTGCCTTCAAGATCCTTACAGAATCCATGTCCCCATAAAACTCCAAAACAGGATCACAGCTGGCAATTCCTAGACCAATTCAACCCTCCTGAAAGTGATTGTCTCCCCGATGCACCCTCTACAAACCTCAACAGGGGTGGGGGCAAACACATGGACATAATAATCTCCGACTGTTACAGCAGATGCCATTAAACACTTCACAGAAAAATAGAGTTCTAGAAAAATACATGCCATTGTATGTATAATTCCTTCTGATAGGAGCACCGCTATGAATATGCCAAACCTATTTATTCTCAACACTGAAGTAGCAATATTCTTCATTATTTCATTTTTAGGAGCTATCGCAAAACTACATTAACGCATTTTGCTCAGTGTCTACCGGACTGAATATAATTCCAAGCTGTTGCATGCAGAGAACTGACAGTGGTGCTGAAAAGCTACTTATGCATTAGGCAAAAGTCTACTGAGCATTTCAGGCCATTTAAAAGACCATTTGAAATAAAGTTCTCACAGCCAATGAGCTGCTTTTCACACTTACAGAGACTGCATAAAATAAAAAGGTCTCTCGTCCTTGTTTA
This sequence comes from Darevskia nairensis, assembly GCA_034642065.1. Lineage (NCBI taxonomy): Eukaryota > Metazoa > Chordata > Lepidosauria > Squamata > Lacertidae > Darevskia > Darevskia nairensis. The sequence continues at coordinate 1,301,678 of JAWWNI010000384.1, read as the reverse complement.
CTTGTAGGGGTAAATGCAATCTGTATGTTTTCCTATTAATTTCTCCATGCTTCTAAATTTGAGATGTTACACCCAAAGCTTCAGTGCTGTCCTTTAAGAAAGATAGCTTTAACAGCCACTTGCCCTTTCTCAAATTCCAATGTCAGTGAAAATCATAGGTTGATTTGGAGACTACATATACATGGTTATCTTCTTGAGAATCCAAGTGAAAATGACAGGATAGCAGACAATCCAAGAGAATATAAGCTCTTGCTAAAACCCAAGCCTTTGTATGGGAAACTTACTAAGAACATGCTCTTTAAAGCTTATCAGGCATTTTGTGAAGCTATTATTTTCCCCTAAGCAAACAAGAAACAAGAACAAATTTCAAAAGGGTATCTAATTAATGACATGTGACCTTTTTGTATATAAGCATATATATTTATATAGATATATGGTGAGCTGAAACACCTGACAAAATATGTGGTCAATTCCCTCTTGAAATACTTGCATTCATGCTTATACTATATTCCTTATACGGACTTGAAGTCAGTACAAACACAAACAACAATGGAAACTGTAGGAAGAAATGCCCAGATATATTTTATAAATTCTAGAAAACTGCCTAACCCAAATAAAAACCACAGAAGACAGAGCGGCTGAGACTCACAAAAACAAGGGTTCTAGGTGGATACATGCTTGGCTTGTACAGGTGATTACTTTTTGGAGAAAATCCATGCCACAGATATGACAAATGGAAAGGTGTTGCATTATTAGGGCAAGCCTCAAAGGGATAAAACACAATGAATAAACAAAACTGCAACAGAAGGTACTGACAGAAGGAAGATAAAATCTTTGAGGCAAGCTATAGACATTAAAGCCAAACCTCAAAGAAATATGAGTACAGATGAGAGGGTCCAGAAAAGAGGGGAGGGAGGGATTGTATTTTTGCAGGCCTTCACGTATCTAGTTTGATGCTATGGTCCAGGCAACCAGTCTCCTTGAACCACTTCCAGGAATCACCACACCCACAAGGACAGCTCACACTCAGATCCTCACACACTGCCCTCATGCCCAACACAGGCGAATCCTCAAAACTCGGTTAATCAACACTAGGCCATTGGTATATAGTAACTCAGGCATCTGATCAAGGACAGTTACAAACAATTGATATGGAAAATTCCAAGTGTCAGAATCGGAGGGTATTGATAACCCTGGGATAGGGTGCCACCTAGCTTCCTTCCCAAGCGCTTCCCAGATAACCTTTACAGTTCCTCTCTACCCGCAACCCCGCAATGTTCTATCACAGCTGATAAAGGGGCTTTGCAGCCATTAAAAAATAATAAAATTCCAGTGGCGGCGGAGACCGGCCTTGCACCCTTCAACAAAGGAGGAGGGAGGCTGCTTGGGCTCCTGCTCCTTTCCCCACGGCAAAAAGGACACACAAATTCATCCCACCCCCCAAAGTTTCCCGAAGCGGATTGCCATGGGGTTAAGGGGAAAAAAGAGAGAGAGAGAATATATATATGTGTGCTTTCAGGAAATCCGTGGATGCAACGAGGCAGGTGAGGAGGTCGAAGCTGCAGCTGCACCACCACCTTGCACGGCAGCGCCGCAAACTTGGCTCGCGCGCGAGAGAGATGGGAGGGACCCGAGCCAAGTCCGCGGGGGGGGGGGGCGCCAGAATGCGGCGCACCAAGGGGGGCGGGGGCGGCGGAGTTTTGCGCTGGGGGCGCACCGGAGCATCCGCGGATACCCTAGAATTGGGGTGGGGGGGGAGATAAACTGGGAAGCTGTTCCCCCCCCCCCGCCGCCTCGAAAACAAGCGCTTTCGCCATCTCCTGTTTTCTCACACCCACCAACCCACCCACCCTGTACTTTTCAGCCTTGCGCACCCATATCCTAACCCGTTCGCCCTTCCCCGCCCGGGGTGACTTCTCTCCGACCCCCACCGCCCCCCACCCACAAAATAACCCTTGTTTTTTCCCTCTACGCCTCTTCCGAAGCCCAAAACACCGCTCGATGCCCACCCCTCACAGACCCCTCGCTGCCATTCATTCTCCCCCTCGACCCTCACAAGGGCAGCAGCTACCTCATACTGGATGTACTGCTTCCTCCACTCCGGGGTGATGTGCGCGGAAAGGTGCTCGGCGAACTTCATCCTGCCGCCTTCACGCCGCCCGCCCGCCCGGGGAGCCGGCTCAGCGGACGCAGCGCCGGGCTGAGGCGCCTCTTTCTCCTCCTGAGGGCGAAGGACCGCCGCCGCCGCCGCCGCCGCACATGAGACCCCTCAGACAGGGACACGCGCGCCGCCCTTCCCGGCAGCAGCAGCCCACAGGCACCAAGCGCGCCGCCGCTCGTCCCCGCCTCGCTCAGGGTCTCCTCAGCGCCGCCGCCGTCGCCGCCACCACCACCACCACAGCCACCCGCCGCGGCCCCACAGCCTCCTCCGGCGCCCCTGAGGCAGTAGCGGCGCCCGCCGCCTCCGCCGCCATTTTGCCTCTCCGCCCCGCTGGGCCCGCCTCCCCATCCCTAGGCCGCGGGTGACGTCATCGCCTAGGTAACCGCCCCCGAGAGAGGGGGGAAAGGGCTCCGCTGTGGGCCACGCCCACCGCTCCTCCCCCCTAGGGAAGCGGGGCTGGAAGGGGCGGGGCCGACTCCCCCCTTTTTTTCCACACCAGCCATAGCGACACGCCCCTTCGCCGCCGCCGCCGAGAGAGGGACACGCCCCTTTCCCCCGAGGTTCCGCTGCGGTGGAAGGATTGGGATTTTTGCAGCCTGCGGGGAGCGTCTCTTTAGCGGCTGCTGCAGCCTTTTAGCGCTCCCTTCCCGAACACGCTGCAATTCCTAATGGTTCTTTTAAATGCAAGGGGAGGGGGGGAATTATTCTATATGCCGGTATTATGTATAAATGTGTGCGCGTGTATATGTATATAGAGAGAATCAGATGAATCTTTATTTGCATCAGCCGCTACCCATAGCAATAAAAGAACAGAAAATGTACATAGAGGTAAAAAAAATTGACTACAGAAAATACATTTTGGAGGCTGACATCAATAATCAAATAATGGGTCTTATTCTCATTGGCCCCCGCTGAAAACCTTGCAGTGTTTGCTGTTACCTGGTCCATAGCTGAAAACTTTCGGATTTGAAAATAAGGGATTTTTTCAAACTTTCGGATTTGAAAATAAGGGATGCCGCGAGGGCGGTTCAATGGCACCAAGTAGCCTCACCACCCTGCGCTCCAGAGGCTGCGCGCGAACGGGTAAGCGAAAGAGCGAGTGCATAGACGGCAGGCAGGCTGTCTGTCTGGTTGGGCGTGAGGGTCTGGCTGCACAAGGCATGCAAGCTCCGCCCCCAGTCGGTCTCAGACTCCTTATTGGCAGCCGAGCAACGCAGCTGAGGAGCCTCCCTGGCCGGCAGGGAGGGAGAGGAACTGCTTCCTTTGAAATCCGGGAAATTTAAGGGATGTCAACAATCCGGGATAGCAGTGGGAAACAGCATTGGAATAAGGGAGTTTCCCGTCCAAAAAAAGGGAGGGTTGACAGCTATGACCTGGTCATCTTGGATCTGCTAAAAGAAAGGACACAGAGCAATGGTTGAGTGACCTGGCATGGACATTAATACAGTAGAGGGGTAATAACCTCACTCCTCAAAAGTATGTGTATATGTAATAGGGTTGCCATCAGGGCCGGATTTAAATTTGATGAGGCCCTAAGCCAGGGGTCAGCAACCTTTTTCAGCCATGGCGCCAGTCCACCGCCCCTCAGACCATGTGGTGGGCTGGACTATATTGGGGGGTGGGGGGATGAACGAATTCCTATACCCCACAAATAACCCAGAGATGCATTTTAAATAAAAGGACACATTCTACTCATGTAAAAACACGCTGATTCCCGGACTGTCCGCAGGCCGGATTTAGAAGGCGATTGGGCCGCATCCGGACCCCAGGCCTTAGCTACTGAAGGTAATAGGGCCCTTTATATGTCCAGCTGTCCTTTGTCAACAACAAATTGTCGCTGGTTTTTTTGTGTTGAATATATGCTATATGGTAATTTATGGACCTAATAGGTATCTAAAGCCATTTGCACATAACAAAATATGTGTTTTATCAAAGTAATTGTTGAACTGAAATACAATTAAGAAGTATATTAATAGTGATATTTTAGGAAGCAGGCGGGGCCCATTACTAACATCATAGGAGCCAACACAAAACACTGTTGCTGTATGTAGGTTTTATTTTATTTGTTTTTTATCTTATATTTTGAAAACGTACATCCAGTTTTCTTTTCCTTTAAATTTTTTGGGGAGCCGCCAAGAGAGTGGGTCCCTAAGCTATAGCTTGTTTAGCTTATATGTAAATCTGGCACTGGTTGCCATATTTCAGAATTCCTGACACCCGCAAAGTTGTTGATCTTTTTCTAGGAAACCACCCTTTTTTGAGAGCTTTTTTTGAGAACAAACACAAATTTGGGAAATTTTTAGCTTTCTGAGCTGTTTCCACTGTTTTTTCCATTGTGTTTTCCCTGACATTTTGACATTGGGTTTTCCCTGACATTTTGACATTTCGGCATAATTTCCCCCTGATGCCGTTTTTACACCCAGAAACCAGGACATGTCAGGAATTTTCCTAAGGTATGGAAAGCCTATATGTATGCACACACGTATGCATATATCTTTCAATGGCACCCACCCAAGAGGTGCCAGAGAATTCTCCCGGGAAAAAATCCCTGGGTGTAGTTGTGTGTATAAGTGCACCATCTGTCTCAAAAGACAATGGAGTGCACCTCCAAGGGTGAAGTCAAACTGCTGTATTAGCAGCACCAAAGTGACCTCTCCAGGGCACAAGCCTGGGCAGTGTGGATAGAGGTCCCGGGCTGCCCAGACGACAGCATTTCTCCTTCTACTGAGAGTCTATGACTGTAAATGTGATGGTGATGATAGCTTCTGACTAGCACAACAATAGTATTGTTGTGCCAGTGTAATTTGTGTTCTGCCAATTCATGGCGATTCAGTACCAGTTATTTTCCACCCAACAGGTACAATGCAAGGATCGAATCACGTTATGATAGGTTCTCTGACTCCGATTCAAAACTCTGCCATATGTTACAGGATTTTCTTCCCTCCATGCTACAGCATGTTTGCAGATTTTCAAAAACATGTATACGGTGCCCTTTTCCACATGCCGCCAATTCACTGTGGAAACTATATGCCAGCCATGTAGCATGTCTGTGCCTTCCCAATTTTTAGAAGGTGTGGCAAGGCTTAATTAGAATTATGAGCTATAAAAACATTTTAGAAGAAGCTTACTCTTAAATTGCAGACGTTCTAAGCGCATGATTGAATATAACTGAGCAATGTATACTTTTATTGTGACTGTAATAAATCAATATCCTTGAGAGTTAGCTAGTTTTACACAATATCATGTAAGAAAGTACTGCCACACCCCCATGTTTTCCATATGTTTGCACCCACCCACCCCTATTTCTCCCTTAGTTAGGCTGAACTTGGAATTGGTTTCTGCAATCCTAACCCCATTTACCTGGGAGTAAACCACACTGAATTCAATGAACCTTTGCTTCTGCATAGACATGGTTAAGATCGTGCCATTAATCCAGTCAGTGGTGGCTAACCTTGACACTCCAGATGTTTTGGGACTACAACTCCCATCATCCCTGACCACTGGTCCTGTTATCTAAGGATGATGGGAGTTGTAGTTCCAAAACAACTGGAGTGCCAAGGTTAGCCACCACTGAATCCAGGGGTCAGCAACCTTTTTCAGCAGGGGTGGGCCGGACTATATTTTTTTCAGCATGTGGTGGGCCGGACTATATTTTTTGGGGAGGGAAATGAACGAATTCCTATGCCCCACAAATAACCCAGAGATGCATTTTAAATAAAAGGACACATTCTACTCATGTAAAAACACGCTGATTCCTGGACCGTCTGTGGGCTGGATTGAGAAGGCGATTGGGCCGCATCCGGACCACAGGCCTTAGGTTGCCTAAAAAAGGTAAAGGGACCCCTGACCATTATTGGCCGAGAGCATGACTAAGCCGCTTCTGGCGAACCAGAGCGGCTCATGGAAACGCCGTTTACCTTCTCGCTGCAGTGGTACCTATTTATCTACTTGCACTTTGATGTGCTTTCGCCCCCCTTGCGACGCCAGATGAGCTTATTATGTGAGAAAAAAGCATGGAAAGCGAGTAGAGGAGAAAAATAAGGAACCTGTGGGCATTGATGATGTGACTTTGCCATTGTGCATCCCTAGCAAAGGGAAGCAAAACGCAGAGAGTCAACAGAGAAAGATTATTAAAACAATTTAATTAAATCAAAAAATAAAAATGCTATTTAAATGCACTCCTAAACTTTTTGAAACCTCTGTTTATATGTGTTCAAGAGGGGTGGGGGGTGGAAATAGTAATGCAGACAAGTGAAAACATTTGAAGCATTGCAGGGGGTTGGACTTGATGACCCTTGGAGTTCCTTCCAAGTCTACAATTCTATAATTCTATGAACCTGCTACGCTTGGGTCTGCCTATCTAAAGACAACTGTTCTGGCTTTCCCCCACTGGTCTCTGGGACAAAAGCATTGACTTCAGAGGCAACAGAATTAATCTACACAACACAATTGCCATAAACATTTTGCAAAACGCTGCCAGAGATTCCATTCCTTTTCATTTGTGAGCAAACACCCTTGGCTTGGGATTTACCCAGCATCAATACCGGTAGCAGATTAGCTTCTCCTAGGCTGGGTCATTGCTGTTATCTGCTTTTATTATGTTTGTAGAAAACATTTTAATGAATGGCGATTAGGTGCCCTTCAACAGAAACTTTAGAATCAGCAGTTCAAAAAGTACTGACCTTAGAGAGCTGAGTTCTTATCGCCGCTTCCTGGACAAAAAAGCATTTTCATACATCACATTACAGAAGTTAATTGTGGGGGGGGGGGGCAGCCAAGCTAAGTTACACGGATAGCATCTTGGCCATTTAGACTGGGAATCAGAAGAAGGTTTTAGAACTACCGGTATAAGGAACATAAAAAGTTGTGACTCCACACAACAGTTATACGAGAGCCTCGGATGCTTTATAATATAATATAATAATAATAATAATAATAATAATAATAATAATAATAATAATAATAATAATAATTTATTATTTATACCCTGCCCATCTAGCTGGGTTTCCCCAGCCACTCTGGGCGGCTTCCAACAGAACATTAAAATACAATAATCTATTAAACATTAAAAGCCTCCCTAAACAGGGCTTCAGATGTCTTCTAAAGGTCTGGTAGTTGTTGTTCTCTTTGACATCTGAAGGGAGGGCGTTCCACAGGGCTATCCTCCTTGACTTATGCTATCCTCCCTGACCTAGGCCCATAGGCAACTGCTTTTTGTGTGTGTGTCTTTGTCTTATGAAGGTTATAGTCTGTAAAACCAGAAAATCATTTATACCTGTAGCCTTCAGCTTCTTCAAACTTGGGCTGCAACATCAAACTGCAATATGGAGCCTAATTTTATTAAACATTACCCTGTTTCCCCTTTTTTTAATACGTAGTCATAAAGTAAGCCATGGCAGTGTTTTTTTACGTTTGTGAGAAGTAAGACATACCCCAAAAGTAAGCCGTGGTGCCGCCATTGTTCCCGTCGCCTCCTCAGCCCCTCCTGCGTGCGCAGGGAGCCAGCGAACCAGCGAGAGGCGCGAGGGGAAACGCGCCTATTGCGGAGTTCTGCCCCGCCTGCTCAGCGCGCAGGGGGAGGCTGTACCGTACCATACTGACGTAATAAAAATAAGACCCCCCCTGAAAATAAGCCACCCTGTGTTTTTTTGAGGAAAAAAAATTATAAGACGGTGTCTTAAAAAGGGGGAAAGACGGTACCTCTCTCTTTCTCTCCCTTCCCCTGTCTTTCTCGTTCTCTTCACTTAAACAAAGTCAGCAAACTTAAAAATGGCGATGGGTCGCCCCTGTAAAGGACACAACCCAATACAACTGATCATGTGTCATCAGTCGATTTCAGTCACAAATACATATGCAGCAACCTACCCCAATATTCTGTGTGAAAAGCAACCTTTTTTAAAAAAGGTAGAAAATGTGTTCTCTCTCTCTTCCTGTGAACCAGCTTGTGAAAAACTGCCCCCCAGCAGTGAGAGCTCTAAAACAAAGTGTAATTACTTTAAAGACCTATTCTATTTATAAAGGTCTCTCCATGCATTCGACAAAACAGGTGCAAGACTCTGCAATAGGAGGAAGCTGGTTTTTGGCAGTCCCAGTTCAAATTTTAAAATGCAAATGATGTGTTTGTTGAGAAGGAGGAAATGGTACAACTGAGGACCACAGTGAACAGAATTTACTGCTGGAGGGTAAAAAAAAAGGCAATTGGGAATGTGTATGAGGGATTGACATTGTTCCAGAGGCTTTCTTTGTGTCAATATTAAACAGAAAGGTCTCCTTAAAGTATGCCAGCAAGAAGTGTCTTCTCTGTCTCTATTCTCATTTCCTAGTTTGAGGAATTATTGGGGAACTTAAGGTACGCAGGTGGCGCTGTGGGTTAAACCACAGAGCCTAGGGCTTGCTGATCAGAAGGTCGGCGGTTCGAATCCCTGCGACGGGGTGAGCTCCCGTTGATCGGTCCCTGCTCCTGCCAACCTAGCAGTTCGAAAGCATGTCAAAGTGCAAGTAGATAAATAGGTACCGCTGCAGCGGGAAGGTAAACGGCGTTTCCGTGCACTGCTCTGGTTCGCCAGAAGCGGCTTTGTCATGCTGCCACATGACCTGGAAGCTGTACGCCGGCTCCCTTGGCCAATAATGTGAGATGACTGCCGCAACCCCAGAGTCGATCACGACTGGACCTAATGGTCAGGGGTCCCTTTACCTTTACAAGGAACTTGCTATCCTTTGAATTTGGTCATCGTACATTTGTCAGTGGTAACCAAAGTAAGGTAAAGGTAAAGCGCCCCCTGACCATTAGGTCCAGTCGTGTCCGACTCTGGGGTTGCGGCGCTCATCTCGCTTTATTGGCCGAGGGAGCTGGCATACAGCTTCCAGGTCATGTGGCCAGCATGACAAAGCCGCTTCTGGCGAACCAGAGCAGCGCACGGAAACGCCATTTACCTTCCCGCTGGAGCGGTTCCTATTTATCTACTTGCACTTTGATGTGCTTTCAAACTGCTAGGTTGGCAGGAGCAGGGACAGAGCAACGGGAGCTCACCCCATCACGGGGATTCGAACCGCCAACCTTCTGATTGGCAAGCCCTAGGCTCTGTGGTTTAACCCACAGCGCCACTGCTTAATGTACCGAGTTCCGAAATGAAACATTGGCTGGGTACAGGGGGGGAAATGTTGTCTTTTACTGGCTGTCTGAGGAGCCAAGAGTGTGCCAAGTAATACCTGAATGGAGCTCAGCTGGAGCACCAGTCATCAGGTATCAGAATATTATGTTTCAGGGGCCTGAATCGAGAGAGCAGGGAAATGGCTGAGCTCTGCCAGCACCACGGAGAGTTCCTAGACAAACCATATGCTGCTTCCACCAGCATCTGAGCACTTAAATAATCAGCAAAGTTGCCCTGTTGAGTGTCTAAGCCCCTTCTCTCTCCCCCCCCCCCCAAGCTGAGAGCTAGCAGGAATTTAAAGACACAGAGTCCTGGCTTGGGCACTGCTGAGTGGCTTCCTTGTACATTGAACTGCCCTCAGCCTCGGGGGAAGGCTCAGTGACATATAGAGAGCCTAAACACCTTCTGAGTAGCGAGACCTCTTCCAGCGGGCAAAGCCGCTCCTCCTCCAGTGGGGAGGGGCAGGCTGCTGTCACAGTCCCTTGCAGAGCCAGGCAGAGGCCCGGGCCAGATAGATAATGTGGCCCTTTTTTTTTTTACCCTGGGGATCTCCGATAAGTAAGTATATCCCGTATTTTTCACTCCATAACGCGCACCGGACCATAACGCGCACCTAGTTTTTTTGAGGAGGAAAGGGGGAAAGCCCCCCTTTTTGAGGATCAGTTCAAAGTTGTGCATCTTCTTTTGGAAGAAGAAAAGCCCCATTTGCAAAAGGATCAGCTCAAAGTTGCGCTGCTGCTTTTGCAAAGGAGAAAAGACCCATTTGCAAAAGAAGCAGCTCAAAGTTGTTGTGCTGCTGCTTTTGCAAAGGAGAAAAGACACATTTGCAAAAGGAGCAGCTCAAAGTTGTTGTGCTGCTGCTTTTGCAAAGGAGAAAAGACATATTTGGAGAAGGAGCAGCTCAAAGTTGTGCTGCTGCTGCTTTTGCAAAGGAGAAAAGACCCATCTGCAAAAGGAGCAGCTCAAAGTTGTTGTTTTGCTGCTGCTTTTGCAAAGGAGAAAAGAAACATTTGCAAAAGGAGCAGCTCAAAGTTGTTGTGCTGCTGCTTTTGCAAAGAAAAGCCCCAGTTGCAAAAGGATCAGCTCAAAGCCCTTTCTACAGTTTCCAAACAGATAATCTAATCAGCCAGTCACATGTCGCTGGGGAAACCAACAGCCTCCTCTGCAGGAGGACCTTATCTCTCTTCCCGATCTCTTGCTGATCAGCTGTAAAGCGGCAACCTTTCAACACCCCCTTCTCTCTTTGTAAAAGAAAAAGCTCGATCTTCTTTTGGTCCCTGGGCAATTCAGCTCCAGGGACGATGCATTCGCTCCATAACACGCACAGACTTTTCCCCTTCCTTTTTAGAAGGAAAAAAGTGCGCGTTATGGAGCAAAAAATACGGTAAATAATTTTCACAAAAGTTATGCTGACAAATAATAACTTTGACTATTATTTATTATCTTCTTATTCTACTCTTAAAAAAGATGTATGCTTGTGAGAAAGCCACTATTGCTCGTAAGCCACTATTTCTTTAAAAAACATGGTTTCCACCAAATTTTATCCTCATTGAGCTATATGTACTCCTCGGGTGTAAGTAATATTCCTGGCCTAGTCAACAAAATTTTAAACAAATGGCCACATCTTCATCAATTTTTCACCATTAAAAAAAAAATTAGCAATAAGAAAGCCAACACACTTATCTTTAAGTTACGCGTGGTTTAAATTTTTGGCAAACAAGATTTCAAACAAAAACTCACCAACTTTTAACATCATGAAAAACATGGCTCACCATCACAAACACTTGACTTGACTAAGACCTTACTTGCTTACCGAGGGCGTATTCACAATCCCTCACCTCTCCAACACAACCAGAGGGTGCTATTAGCAGGTTGAAACGCACCACCCTCCTGCCCTTCGCATTTTCTGGTTCCCCCCTGATTTTTTACATTCACCTCAGGTGAGCGGTTGTGAATATGCTGACCGAGGCCCCCTTTGGAATCGGAGGCCCGGGCCAAGTGGCCCATATGGCCCACCCTCTGTCTGGGCCTAGGCAGGCAACAGGCAGCCCGGCGAGGCAGAGGCTTGGCGATGCTGCTGAGAGACCCAGCGCATCCCGTGAAACTCGCTCAGAAGGGGGCACGCCACTTCCGTCGCCCCAATTGCGCAGAGGGGTCAAAAGGAGACAGGGGAGAAGGCGCTTTGGCATCCCCAAGTCATGGGCGTAGCCAGGGGGGGCAGACGGGGGCAATTGCCCCCCCTAGAAGGCAGCTGCCCCACCCAGAAGCAAAAATGATCAGTGTCCGTTCAAAGCATTTCCCCCCTATTTTTTCCCCCAGAAGCACCATTTCTCTTTCCTCACTGCATCCTCCAGCCTCCCTCCCTCCTCCCGGTGCAGCCATAGGCTAATATCGCTGAGGGACAGGCCAATGGGCGAGCAGCTCATGGCTGAGAGCAGGAAGAGGGCTGGGCTGAGCTGGCTTCTCTCCTGCTAGCTCAGCACGTGCAAGCAAGCAGCAGCTCCACGACCTTCCTGCGCCTCAGGATCCTGCCCCCTGGATCTCCTGAAACCTAAGGTTTTTGTGTGTTTGCTGGATTTCCCCCCTCCGCCTTCCCTCTGCATCCTGTCCTTCTTGTGGTTCAATTTTCCTGCCCCCCCTGCCCTTTCCGTGTGTGTGTGTGTGTGTGTGTGTGTGTGTGTGTGTGTGTTGGGGGGTTTGTTATTCATTATTCTGCCGCTGAGAAAGCGGATGTGCTGGGGGGGGCACTGGCTAGCTAACTGCTCAAGGGAGGCTTTCATGGGCTGTCGTTTGCCTTGGTTCCTTAGATCCTAGCCCCTTCCAAAGAAAAAACCACCGGCTTTAGAAAGATAAATAAAAAAATAAAACCTAGGGCTTCATTTGAAAGCAGTATAGGCTTTTGAAATTGGACGAGTGTCTGGGGTTTGGGGTTTCTTGTGTGTGTGTGTGTGTGTGTGTGTGTGTGTATGTGTATGTGTGTGCACGCCAGAAAATTCCTATTACACATGAGGTTTTTTGCCTGGGTTATGATCAGGTGTGGAAAATTCTCAAGTTACCTCCACTGACCCTCCTAAGTTGTGATGTAGTTCTGATGTATCTGTGATGTAGGATGATGTATCTGGGGGTGGGCTGGACTCCAAGGGGGGAAATTTCAAAAGTCTATATAGGATAAAGCTGCTTTGCTTCTCAATATTTTCCGGTTTGCCTCTGTTATTTCCTCCTACCTATGGAGAACCTATAAAGGACTTTAAAAGGGCTCTTGTGTACCCCATAAGGGAATAAGGGCAGATTTTTGTTTAGTACACTTGAGGGGGGGAGCATCCCATTGCAACAGTTCAATAAAGATCAGCCTTTCCTCTGTATACTGCATTTAATAAAATTTATTTCTGGTTCTTGTCAACAACGGTCCATTTGAGTTGTGCTATTTGATATCGTGGGGTGGATTTGGAGAAGGGGGGTACTATTTCTGCTTACATTTCATTAATCCAGGCTTTTTAGGTTTTCATTTCTTTAATTTAATTAATTTTTGGCTTAAAACTTTTAACGCAGGCTTCCCCAAACTTTGGCCCTCCAGATGTTTTGGACTACAATTCAAATCATCCCTGACCACTGGTCCTGTTAGCTAGGGATCATGGGAGTTGCAGGCCAAAACATCTGGAGGGCCGCAGTTTGGGGATGCCTGCAAGTGCAACGTTTTAAGTTTTGGTGGGTTGATTGTCCCTGCCTTTGGAATATACTGCAGTTTCATTGAAATAAATAAAGTGTAAATACAAGCAAATAATTGTAATAACTACCGTAATAAAGCACTGCTATAATTATATATAATTTTCTTAAAATTTTGGTTTCATTCACCTTTGCCGTGCTGAAATGTCACAACCTGAACGACCATGGCTTGCCCCCCCCCCCTAGTTTTGATCCTGGCTACGCCCCTGCCCCAAGTTATGTTATGTTGGGGTCGCAGCCGGAAACCGGCACTCCTGGATTCTGCTAGCGACTGAGGCAGTCCTGTTTTCACCAGCTCAGCACTGTAAATAGTTTTGCACAATAAACTTGTATCTAGACAAGGCGGACTTTGTCGTTAATCGTGACATACATCCTCTGCCTTTTCTGCTTACGAGGAAGCGAAAGGCCTTGGGCAGTTGGTGTAATGGAGGAGGGGAGGTTCCTGTCGCTTGCTGGAGGAATTTGAACTCCTTGCCTCATCCGCAAAGTCAGAGGGAAGTCGTCTTCCTCTGGGACCCTAGAAGAATGTTTCCCAAACGTGTTGCAGACTTTGCATCCTTTAACACTCTTTTGGAAGGAGTGTATTTGTGGGCTGGGATAGAGTGGTTGATTTTACATGCAAGCAAAGCACAAACAGTGCTGTTGTCTAATGCAGTGTTTTTCAACCTTTTTGGGGCACGGCACACCTGTCTCATGGAAAAAATCTCGCGGCACACCTACCTAAACGATGCTGGCTGGGGCAGCGGCGTGAGGAGGCGGAGGCAGCGCGCGCAGGCACGGCGCCCCCGGGCACGCGCGCAAGGGAGAGAGCGGCCACCCCGGGACTCCCTGGCAGGCGAGAGGCGGAGGAAGCGCCGCTCGCTCGCTCACTCCGCCCGCCCCTCCCACGCGACTCTCCGGCTGCTGCCGCTGCCGCTGCTCCCCGGGCGGGCGATGCTGGCTGGGGCAGCGACGTGAGGAGGCGGAGGCAGCGCGCGCAGGCACGGCGCCCCCGGGCACGCGCGCGAGGGAGAGAGCGGCCACCCCGGGACTCCCTGGCGGGTGAGAGGCGGAGGAAGCGCCGCTCGCTCGCTCACTCCGCCCGCCCCTCCCACGCGACTCTCCGGCTGCTGCCGCTGCCGCTGCTCCCCGGGCGGGCGATGCTGGCTGGGGCAGCGACGTGAGGAGGCGGAGGCAGCGCGCGCAGGCACGGCGCCCCCGGGCACGCGCACGAGGGAGAGAGCGGCCACCCCGGGACTCCCTGGCGGGCGAGAGGCGGAGGAAGCGCCGCTCGCTCGCTCACTCCGCCCGCCCCTCCCACGCGACTCTCCGGCTGCCGCTGCTCTCCGGGCGGGCGATGCTGGCTGGGGCAGCGGTGTGAGGAGGTGGAGGCAGCGCGCGCAGGCACGGCGCCCCCGGGCACGCGCGCGAGGGAGAGAGCGGCCACCCCGGGACTCCCTGGCGGGCGAGAGGTGGAGGAAGCGCCGCTCGCTCGCTCACTCCGCCCGCCCCTCCCACGCGACTCTCCGGCTGCCGCTGCTCCCCGGGCGGGCGATGCTGGCTGGGGCAGCGGCGTGAGGAGGCGGAGGCAGCGCGTGCAGGCACGGCGCCCCCGGGCACGCGCGCGAGGGAGAGAGCGGCCACCCCGGGACTCCCTGGCGGGCGAGAGGCGGAGGAAGTGCCCCAGGCCCCGCGGCGGCGGCCCCCTTCCCCCCGCTCTTCGGGCCGGGGCTGCAGGTGTGAGGGAGAAGGAGCGGTCCCTAACGGTTTTCCCGCGGCACACCAGGCAACATCTCGCGGCACAGTGGTGTGCCGCGGAACAGCGGTTGAAAAACGCTGGTCTAATGACATCCTATTCTCTGTAACTATTGGTGAGCAACGCAGCCGAGCAACGCAGCTGAGGAGCCTCCCTGGCCGGCAGGGAGGGAGAGGAGCTGCTTCCTTTGAAATCCGGGAAATTTACGGGATATCTAACAATCCGGGATAGCAGTGGGAAACGGCGCTGGAATAAGGGAATTTCCCACCAAAAAAGGGAAACAGCAAAACAATGGCGCTGGAATAAGGGAATTTCCCGCCAAAAAAGGGAAGGTTGACAGCTATGGTGTAGGCAGTGATGGCTAACCTTGACACTCCAGATGTTTTGGGACTACAACTCCCATCATCCCTGACCACTGATCCTGTTAGCTAGGGATGATGGGAGTTGTAGTTTCAAAACATCTGGGGTGTCGAGGTTAGCCATCACTGGTATAGGGCTTAATGTCACATTGCCAAAAGAGAGGTGAGGCTTTGCACCCGGTGAGCTACACTCTTACCTGCCTCTGGTGTCAATTTTATCTTCTCTGCGTTGAGCATGTAAAAAGCTTTCGATGAAGAAATCTTTTAAAAGACCTGATCCTGAGGGACGTCGTTGAGGTACTTGATATGCCGTTTGAAAGAGAACAAAAGGCAGCTAGAGCAAAGCTTAAGCTACAACTGAACAATTACCCGCTCTCGTGCCAGTCAAGGAGAATGCACTCAGCCTCCCATGTAGCTCCTGATCCTGCCGAGAAAGACTTTGCGGTTATTATTTTTTTCTGGAGAAAGCGACAGAGGGATCAGAGGAAGGGGGAAAGCTACAACTCTCTTTCACACGGCCGCCCCCAAGAGAGATTTTACCTGCTGAGGCAATTGCTACTTGGCTTAAAGCGAGGAATGTGAATTCCGTGCAAAGAAAAGATCTGAAGGAAACACAAGGCAATAATTACGGTGATGGTAATTTTTTTAAGCAGGCGATCCAAGTCAGAAATTACAAGAGGATTTAGTGAGTCCTACCTCCAAGGAATTGCATAGCCTACCAGAGAGCAAGAGGGAGGGATAGCTTTAGGCTTCCAGCAACACATTCACTGCAACTCCCATCTCTTGCGGGGGCCCAATTAGTGCCAGCGCCTTCTGTCAAGAGTTTGGGTGTAACCTTCGACGCCTCCCTTTCCATGGAGGCGCAGGTTGCAGCCACAGCAAAGGTGGCATTTTCCCATCTTCAACGTATTAGGCAGTTGGTCCCCTACCTCTCTCGCCCTGATCTGGCCACAGTGATCCATGCGACGGTCACCTCCAGGCTTGATTATTGTAACTCGCTCTATGCGGGGCTGCCCTTGAAGCTGACCCAGAAACTCCAGCGGGTGCAGAATGCCGTGGCGAGGCTCCTTACGGGGTCTTTGCCAAGGGACCACATTCATCCAGTGCTTTACCAACTGCACTGGCTCCCGGTGGAGTACAGGATCAGGTTTAAGGTGCTGGTTTTGACCTTTAAAGCCCTATGTGGCCTAGGACCCTCGTACCTATGGGACCGCCTCTCCTGGTATGCCCCGCAGAGGACCTTAAGGTCCACAAATAACAACATTTTGGAGGTCCCGAGCCACAAGGTTGTTAGACTGGTCTCAACTAGGGCCAGGGCCTTTTCAGTACTGGCCCCAACTTGGTGGAACGCTCTGTCACAAGAGACCAGGGCCCTGCGGGATTTGACATCTTTCCGGCTGGGAAGGGCACGGTATAAGTAAAATTTATTATTATTATTATTATTATTATTATTATTATTATCATCAGGAGACAAGGAATCAAAGCACTTGGATGCAATACCTTGTCAATATAGTGAAGCTTCTAGGAATCTGACAGTTTTGGTTTCTAATGTTTCTAATCTTCAGCCCATTTTTTCACGTGTGAGATTTTTTTTTTAAGTCTGCATGAAAATTTGTATGCATTCTTGTGCATGTTTCTTTCAACAGACATACAGTGGTACCTCGGTGTGAGAGGGATGTGTGTCCTCCTCAAGAGCAAGCATCCACAAACACCGTCTACTAAACTAATTGCTTTATTTACAGCATCAAGCATGACAGGTGTTACAGTTCTGCATCCGACCCTTCTGAGTCAGATCCTCGAAGTACCGGTTGCCGACTCCGCCCCCAACATAAAAGCTTCGAGCACCCTAGGCGCCGCCTCCCCTCTTTCCTCTTCCGTGCTCTTGACCTGGGGGGGGGGCGGCACTCGCCCCTTCCCTTTCGCTTTCATCCTCCATGCTGGTTGTGTCTGATGCTCTGGCAGGATCTTCTTGCCTCAACTCCTCCCTGGTCTCCATTTCCTGATCCCCTCCCATTGGCTGCACTGGAGCCTCGGTTGGGAATCCCTCCCATTGCTTCATTACCGCTTCTGGCGTTAACAGGGGCTGTACCTGTTCCTGGTCCCACACCCTCAATAACTCTTCGGGCGTCAGCTGTGCCCTGTCTAGTCCCTCTGTGTCCTCAGACATTGCTTCGGAACCCGGCCAGCCCCTGACACTCGGTTTAAGAACAGTCCGGTTTAAGAACGATTTAGTTTACAAACTCCGCAAAACCGGAAATAGTGTCTTGGTTTGAGAACTCTACCTTGGTCTAAGAATGGAATCCGAACGGTGGAAGGGCACCGGCAGCGGGAGGCCTCGTTGGGGAAAGCGCGCCTCGGTTTCGGACTTCCGGAACGGATTAAGTTCGTAAACAGAGGTACCACTGTATTTTTGCCTGCCATTTTGACTAATATATGCACTTCTGCAAGCAATCTATGTTAATATATGCACTTTTGCTTGTACTTTTCAACAATATATCTATTTTTGCATGCACCCTTTGGCTAGAGAATTGCATTGCAGTGTGAATTTCAAAGGAGAGCTATGCTTTGGTTTGCATGTTTGTTTGGGAAATGCAAATTTGATAGGTTCCTATTAAAATGTGACCAGCGCTTATGTCTCCCCTATCCCTAGAAGCTTCTAGACAAAGATCTGGCAGGTTATTTCAAATTACTATGTGCCCCTGGCCATCCCTGCATCTCGTCTCACCCGCAATTTTCCTGTCTGTCTAGCCTCAAGCTACCTTTCCTTCACCTGGCTTTTATATTCTCCCCCTCATTTCTGTAGACTTTCTCTTTCAGTTCTCCTTTCCAAGTCTCCTATATTCTCAGGTCTCAGGTTCTTTCCAAGCCCCCCCCCCCTTCTGGCTCCAAGGCCCACCTCCTGCCTGTTCTGCGCATCTCTCGGTTCAGAACAGCTCAGCCAATGCGAGCCAGAGATTATTCTGCCTCTCCCAGTCTTCTGTGACATTTGGTCAGCTCAGCTAATCATTGCCAAAGGCTTCATTTTAAGAAACCCAAGAGCTGGACCTGCTGAAACCCAGGGGCAGGATCTGAGGACACGGAGAAGGGGAAAGCCTGAACACAAGAACTGCTGCCTGTGCCTTACATCTCTCTAGGCTTTGTTGTAAGAATATCAAGGTATATATATATTTGTTCATAAGTGTGCCAAGCAAAACAAGGCCACATGTCTGAAGCAGCACAGGAAGACAGGCCTGTCTCCATTTTGACTCCCAAACTGACAAACTGTTTCTCTGCAATGAAGGAGGGGGTGATTGTCTCAGGAAAATAAAGTGATAATCTCTGGCATCCTGATGCCTGAGTGCCAGACATGGGCCATTTCCCTCACAAAGAACCCATCACCTAAATTGGATTTGGATCGTTAGCCCTACATTAGCCCTGCCAGGCCAGGGCAGGAAACAAGAAATGTGTGTCTGGGAGGGATCAGACACTAAGGTGCTACTGGAAGGAATTTTTTAATTTTATTTTGTTTTGGGAGGGATCAGGGAGAGATGGCACAGGTGTGAGAATTCTCAGGTTACCTCCTCTGACCATCCCAATCTGTGATGCAGCTGTGATGTATCTGGGGAGTGGTCTGGGATTACACCCCTTCTGTGATGTATGTGGGAGGTATCTGGGGGTGGGGCTGGACTCTGAGGAGGAGGAATTTTTGAAATGTCTTTATAAGAGCATGTGCGCTCAGGGGGTCCTTTTTCCCCTACTCTCTGGTGTGTGGGGCAAAAACGCCATGTTGCAACAGAAATAAATTCTTTGCTTCTCAATTTTTCTCTGGTTGGCCTCTGTAATTTACTCCTACCGATGGAGAACCTCAAAGGGCTCTTGTGTACCCCATAAGGGAATAAGAGCAGATTTCTGTTTATTTCAGATTCACCTCTAAACCGCTGACCAAACAGGAGGGCTTCCAGCCATACATCTGAAGAGAGTCAAGCACGGTCTCTATAACCACCAATAGCTACCCCTGAAAGTGTCAGAGAGCCAGAAGCCCTGACCAGCTCCACTTGTAATTAGAGTGAAAAACATGTGCCTAAATGTTACTGGCTGAAAGGGCGATTTCACTGGGAAAGGGTTAGAGGCCTTTGAGACAAAAATTCCCTTTGTTGCAAATGCCAGAAGACCAAGATTAGATCAGCCCTGTGACAAGCGGGGGGGGGGGGAGATGTGGAGTCACAGCGAGCCTTTGCTGCCTGCTCAAGGGAATTCCATGTGCGAATTGGAGCAAGGCCTGCCGGGCTAATAAGACGGCTGGTATGTTTGGGCGGGGGGGGGGGGGTTGAATAATCCCAAGCATCTGTTTACGACAGATCTGTGTGTGGGGGCACACGTACACACACACAAATTAAACTTTCTGAGGCCTGATATAAAAGAAAAAGAGCGCAGAGGTAAAGAACAAAGTTTAGCCCAAATACAAACGTGACTCTATTAAGATTCTGCATGCCCAGGGGTGTAGGAAGTGGGGGGGGGGGCCCGCCCCAGGTTCCATCATGGAGGGGGGTGACAAATTATCAAGGAACAATTACTGCCCTACTAGGGTGGTTCATAAAAAACTTTTTTTTGAAAATGCCTGCTCCAAAGGTCTTATCTTACTACACTAGGGATTATATAGTTATATATGAAATTTCATGCATATCAGTTAATATCTTGACCCTCCTCCAGGAAAATAGCTGTTTACTTGGCTGTTTTCCTATGTCGTGAAGGCTGAAATTTCAATTCAGTGGAGCACTTACTGTTCCCAACCCTAACCCTGCGGAAAGCCATCTAATTAGGCTTTAATTTGATGTTGACATGTTTTTAGGGGGTAATTTAATTATTGTTTGATTTTATACCCATGTTATGTATCTGATGTTAGCTGCCCTGAGCCCGACTTCGGCCGGGGAGGGTGGGATATAAATAAAAGTTTATTTTTACTTATTATTATTCCTTTGTAAGAAAATATGAAATAACGTAAAACCATTTTTGCAGGCAAAAACAACAACAACAATGTGTGGGTGGGTGGGGGGTGACAAGAAATTTTCCGCACCGGGTACCACCTGACCTTCCTACGCCTCTGCGCATGCTGCATTGCTACAGGCCCAGCTCACTTTCAGAGAATCACAGGCGTTACACGGGAGCCCAAATCCCAAGAGGTTTCCCCTTATGATAGCACACATTTGCAAGAATCGACTCTTCTCTCATTTGGCCGCTGTGATTATTCCCAAGCTGATCGGCAGTGGGGGGGGGGGGGAGGTGAAGCAGAATGACTCCTCAGCTAAGGTACCGTCATCAAAGTTGCTCATTACTCACATCCTCCCTCTTGTGTCTGCCACGTCTCACGTGGGCGTCACATCTGGAGCTGCAGCTGTGAAAAATGTCACTGGACAGAAGAAATGATTTGGCAAGAGAACAGACATTGTGGTGTGTTCGTACTGGGTTCCACTCTTCAGAAAGGATGTTATTAAAGGTAAAGGGACTCCTGACCATTAGGTCCAGTCATGGCCGACTCTGGGGTTGCGGCGCTCATCTCGCTTATTGGCCGAGGAAGCCGATGTACAGCTTCCAGGTCATGTGGCCAGCATGACTAACGCCGTTTACCTTCCCGCTGCAGTGGTACCTATTTATCTACTTGCACTTTGATGTGCTTTCGAACTGCTAGGTTGGCAGTGTTAGGGTTTGGAAACCTGAAATGCTGGCAAATTAGCAAGGTCACATGATTTAGGTTGTTAAGATCGTTAAGTTGTTAAGCATGCTCAGTATATATAGAGCGTTTGTTTTCTTTGCCTCTGGGGCGTGGAGCAGTCCTGTCTGAAAGCTCTGGAGGAGTTTCTGTTATCTGTCTGCAATAAACCTGTCTTTCAACAGAAGAGCTTCCGTGTGTCGTTACTTCGCTAGAGCAACAAGAACCCCACTGCTGGACTTGATTAATACTCTGCAAAGAGAACTGTTGCTGGTCTGCGCAGCGGAAGCGTTTACTGGACCAGTACACTTAAAATTCTCTTAGGCAGGAGCTGGGACCGAGCAACGGGAGCTCACCCCGTCGCAGGGATTCGAACCGCTGACCTTCTGACCGGCAAGCCCTAGGCTCTGTGGTTTAACCCACAGCGCCACCCGCATCCCAAGGCAATTTATTTATTTATTAAATATGGAACGCTTCACGAATTTGCGTGTCATCCTTGTGCAGGGGCCATGCTAATCTTCTCTGTATCGTTCCAATTTTAGTATACGTGCTGCTGAAGCGAGCACACAATTTATTTCTTTTTGGCTATCACCTACAATTTGGTTTTCCTGCATCCTTCCCCCCACCTCCCCAGCAGTCTCCTGTATTTGCCTACTCAAATGTTCTAAATGCATGTCTAATTCACTGACAGCCTCATTGCATAATTGGTTTTGTAGTTCCGAGATTGCATGCAGCTATTTGTACTCACTGTGTACATGCATGCGCTGACTTGCGAGGATTTTTTTTTTGCATGGAGAGGTAAAATGTCACCAGAATGCAAAATGGTTAGAAGAGCGTAAGAATGTGTAATGCTAATTTATTGTAATTTATTTATTTTTAAATTTTGAATTTTATTTTTTTTATTCAACAGATATAGTCGAGGGTTGAAACATTACTTCCTCCTGAAACCACAGAATAGGAAAAAGATAAACGATCAAATCTACATGTTTACATATCTGCAGAAGGAGGAGAATTACAAAAATACAAATCATAAGAATGTAAAATGCAAAGAGTAAAGAATATAGAGGGCATCCAAAGTAATGGGGTTGTCACACTTTCAAAGAATACAGATGATTATGCTAAATACATCCATTGGATGTGAGGGTGATCTGGCTGCGACATCTGTCACGCCATTGATCGCCAGAGTTGCTAAATACACATAAGTTAAACATATATATTTTGAGAGAAGGAGTTGGGGAAGAAAAAGGGCATTAATATAATAATAGCTTGCTGAATAAACCATTTCCATCTGAGTGCTGGTTGTGGAGCCAAGTTACATGCACCCTCGTTAAACATAAAATCGTACCAAATAATGCTAATTCATAGGAACCCAGCTCATTGAAATTTCGGAATGAGAACAGCTTTTCTCAGTCAAGATTCAAAAGTGACAGAAATAATATTGCTATGATGGGTTTCTTTGGGGGGGGGAACGGGAGTCAGTCTGGATGATAACCTGGCACCCTTCCAATTCTTGGGCTCTTGTATCCATGGGGGGTAGAATGTATAAGAGCAAGCCAGTTCCTTTGTCTCGGTAATGGCATTGGCTGGCTACTTAAGTACCACGATTTACAAGTCGAAAGAGGTTGCCATAGAAACAAATGGGTGGGCCTTCCCCCCACCATCACCTGGCTGGCAGGTAGAAGAACAACAACCAGAGTTGTTGTGGGGGTGGGGTGGGGGGAGCTGCAGACAGAAAGATACCTTTTTGCTCTGTGTTTTTATCCAAAGCGGTGACTAATAGAGAAGCAAGATCTTTTTGGGCGTTAATGCTGTGAGCCTCTCCATCCTATGCTCAGGCTGCACAGTATAGGTAAAGGTAAAGGGACCCCTGACCGTTAGGTCCAGTCGTGACCGACTCTGGGGTTGCGGCGCTCATCTCGCTTTATATGCCAAGGGAGCCGGAATACAGCTTCCAGGTCATGTGGCCAGCATGACAAAGCCGCTTCTGGCGAACCAGAGCAGCGCACGGAAACACCGTTTACCTTCCCACCAGAGCGGTTCCTATTTATCTACTTGCCCTTTGACGTGCTTTCGAACTAAAGATGGATAATGAAACGCAGTAGGGGGGACGTGAGGAAGTCACCCCAACATGATTAGACATGATGAATGGGAAATTTTGATGTATGTTTGTGTTTTGTATTGTGTATTTTTTCTTTGTTATTTTTTATGTATAATGTATGATGTTTAAGTTTGTATTCTTTGTTAAAACCCAATAAATATAATAATAATAATAATAATAATAATAATAATAATAATAAAGCCGCTTCTGGTGAACCAGAGCAGCGCACAGAAACACCGTTTACCTTCCCGCTGCAGCGGTACCTATTTATCTACTTGCACTTTGACGTGCTTTCGAACTGCTAGGTTGACAGGAGCTGGGACCGAGCAACTGGAGCTCACCCCGTCGCGGGGATTCGAACCGCCGACCTTCTGATCGGCAAGCCCTAGGCTCTGTGGTTTAACCCACAGTGCCACCCGTGTCCCCTAGGCTGCACAGTACATATGTGTAAATAAAATCAAATTTCCTAATGACACCAAAGTCTCCCCTAACCTTCATTTCAAGGAAACTGAACCCTGGGTAAGCACAGGAACCCTTGGAGTATCTCACAGCTCAGAAACTGGGGTGCTATGTAACAATATGCAAACACAAACAATTATTCATGTTGAATAATACCTTTTTCCAGGAGAGGTTCAGCCCCTGTATACAGCTGTGGAGCTTAAAAAAGTATCCTGCCAATAAAGAGTAAGTTTAGGTTGGCCCTAAATACTGGAGATGCCCTATAGCAGGGTTCCTCAAACTCGGCCCTCCAGATGTTTTGAGACTACAATTCCCATCATCCCTGACCACTGGTCCTGCTAGCTAGGGATCATGGGAGCTGTAGGCCAAAAACATCTGGAGGGCCGAGGTTGAGGAAGCCTGTCCTATAGAGAAGGTGGTCTGCTTCCCCCTTCTCTCCTTTAGCATTGAAGCAAGTTTTTGGTACTCTGTCTCAGCAAGGGCAAGGCTCCTAGCTTGGGGTTCAAGGAAAACACCACGTCGGCAGACATCCTTGTGGTTACTGTGCACTGCCTTTCACGCTGGCAAACACCCTGGCTTTTCTCAAGCAAAGATGGACAGTGGCGGCAGGTGCTTAATGGAGGAACACCAAACAACAAGGGTCAGCCATGGAGACTCGGGTATTAGGGGGAAAGGGCTGTTTCCCCACCAACCTCATTCATGTTGCTCTCAGACAGCCCCCACGTGCTTGCCTCCTTCCTTACAACCAACCAGGGAATGGCTCTGCCTGCCACTGTGTTATGGTGCCAACAGGATAGCGTGCCGAAGCCAGCCGCCGGATGCAGACGGAGCCTAGGTTTTATGGACTGAGTCAGGAACAGTCGAAGTCAGGTATCAGTACCGGGGTCAAGAGAAGCCGAAGTCAGGAGAAGTCCAAGTCAGGAACCAGCCGAAGTCAGGTACACGGGATCAGGAGCAGGATGAGCAGGCACAACCACTTGCTTCAGCACAGCAGTTGCAGGTGCTGGTGAGGGAAGCAGCCGGCCTTCCTTAAGTAGCCAGCTCATCGCCACGCCTTTTACGAGCTGCAACTGCCTCCAATTGCTCCCTCCGTTTCTCAGCTCTAAGCTCTACAGCTGAGATGGGAGGAGGGGAGGGGGGCCTCCGGCTCCTCTCCTCACAAGAGCCTGATTCTGGCTCAACTTCTTCCTCCTCCTGTTCTGGCCTTCCCTCTTCCCTATCTGCTTCTTCCTCTTCTGAGGAGTGTCGCCACCAGTCTTCTTCAGGTAATAATAATAATAATAATTTTTTTATTTGTACCCCGCCCATCTGGCCGGGTCTCCCCAGCCACTCTGGGGTAAGGATCCCTCCATTTCTCCAGACTCTTCTGTGGTTGCCGCTTCGCCTAGGGGGGCTTGCCACCACTCCTGCTCGTCTGGTGCAACCCTGACACACTGGCTCTGTTTCCACCTACTGTGGGCATCTCTGCCTTTTGCCCCACCAGTCTCAAGAGGCACCAGCCATTCCCGGTGGTCAGTTAGCCAAAGCCATGAGGCCCATCATTCGCCAAAACTGCCAACGAAAGGTCATTTGCAGATGTAACGTAAGAGATTTTGACCTGAATGGCACCCATAGCTGTCAACCCTCCCTCTTTTTGCGGGAAACTCCTTTATTCCAATGCTGTTTCCTGCTGCTATCCTGGATTGTTGATATCCCTTAAATTCCCCGGATTTCAAAGGAAGCAGCTCCTCTCCCTCCCTGCCGGCCAGGGACGCTCCTCAGCTGCGTTGCTCGGCTGCCAATAAGGAGTCTGAGACCGACTGGGGGCGGAGCTTGCATGCCTTGTGCAGCCAGACCCTCATGCCCAACCAGCCAGCCAGCCTGCCTGCCGTCTATGTGCTCGCTCTTTCGTTCACCCGTTCGCGCGCAGCCTCTGGAGTGCAGGGTGGCGAGGCTACTTGGTGCCATTGCACTGCCCTCGCGGCATTCCTTATTTTCAAATCCGAAAGTTCGGAAAAATCCCTTATTTTCAAATCTGAAAGTTGACAGCTATGATGGCACCTGCGGCAGGTCCTGCCAAACCAAGACTGGCTTCGTCATCCACCCGATGAAACACAATTCAACTTAAACAAAGCCATATTGTCTGTTGTTTTACAATGAGGGGGCCTCATCATACAAATTATAATTTGTCCAATGGGCACCTTAGTTTTTGCAGTCCTGCACCTGGGGGGGGGCACTTCACTGCTGCTCCTTCCTTGACGTAGTTATACAAATCCACATTTCCCAGGCGGAAATAATTGCTGAGTCAATCCTGATAAAAGAGCCCGAAATCAAACACACCCAACCCAGGTGTTTTTTTTTGAAACATGCTCAATATATTCCACTCATTAAAATGTAATAATGACAAATGCAGCGATCAAAGAACTGACACTCGTTTTGATAAGTTTTCTGTGTCGCTTTGTTTTCCAAAGAAGCAAGATAAGTAACTATTTTTAGAGGAATAAATTGCTAAGCACAGCGGGAACACAATCACTAAAAAAAAAAAAAATAATAATAATAATAGAAGGAACAGGGAAGAAAAACCAGGGATTATTTAGCACTGGGCATTGCAACATCAGGCCATTTTTATGCAAATATCAGTTTGAACGTTTCATTAAAAGACAAACACAATACAGAAACTCCTGGCTTTTTTTGCCTACTAGTGTCCCACCCCAGCTGTGATGGCCTGGGATTCAGACTCAGATGCTGAACCTGGGGGATCCCAGCCTGCACAGGATTCCCCGCCTCGAGAACCAGCAGAGCCGGGCTAGGGCCTGAGTCGGAAGGGTCCTCACCTGTGCTGGATCCTCAGGTGCAGGCATCTGCTGAGTCTGCTCTGGCTCCTGATGGGATGGAGGACCCCTTGCCTGCAGGTGCTCCACTCCCAGCCCTGTCAGGGGAAGCTGAGGTTGCCTCTGGGTCCGGTAACCCTCCAGCCTCTCCTGAGCTGCAGAGGCTCGGGGCAGAGAGGCGAAGGGAACTGAGTTCCCGCAGGAGGAGTGCTCGCCTCCAGGCCAGGAGAGGCGAGTCACCAGAGGATCGGGGCTGCCCTATGCCTTGGGGCAGATAAAAGCCGGCCAGCCCCAGCCCCAAGTTGCAGGAGCAACATTGTTGGTGACCAGTTCCTGCTTGAAACCTGTCCTGCTTTAGCTCCTGACCCACCCTGGTTCCCTGCTTGCCTACCTGTTCCTGACTTTGCCTGACTCCCTGCCCTGCACCCAGCTTCAGTGACTACAGACTGCCTTTACATTGTACCTCTGACCACGGACTGGACTTGGACCTCGCCTTTTGGGTTGCCCATGGGACCAGCACACCAGCTGTCCTAAATAAGGAGGAGCAAATCTGTAGCAATTCTTGAGGTTTGGGATATATCTACACTACAGGCTCATGCTTCTTTAATAGTTAATCCCTCTTTTAGGGAAAAGATGGAAGTAGAAAATTTTGGGTGGGGAGTAGGGCTCTGTGATAGAATTCTAAGCATTCTCATCAAACTACAGTTCCGATGATTTCTGAACGAATGCCATAATAGTGGCCCTCAAAGTGTAGGACTCCAAGTCCCATTAGCCCCAACCAGCATGACTAATGGTGAGGGTTGATGGGAGTTGTCGTCAAATGACACAGGATTCCCATCCCTGATATATATGCTCTCAATAAGCCATGAAAAGTAAATTGGCATGAAACTGATAAGTTGTAGCATGCATAAACTCATAGCAGTTTAGGGCATGTCTACACTACCAAACTCCAAGAGGATTTATGTGCCCTAGCTTGTCTCCAGAGAAAAGTAGAAATCAGAGTTATGTGTGCTGGAGAGAGGGGTTTGGAAGTGAGATCCTTACTCTCTTGTAGCAGAGTTAAGCATGTTCTAACTTGGTTAGATTTGCATCTGCCCTTGCCCACCTTTAAACAAACATTCCCCATTCAATTACTTAGGATAGAATAAATCACAGAAACTTAGTTTTGCAAAGAAGTGAATATTTTATTCAGAGAGTTTCCAGAAGTTACAACAAACCAAACTCCATTCGCTGGAAGTAAAACAAGAAGAAATTGTTCCAAATAACTTAAAAAGAAACTTACTTAGCTTCCTTACAAAAAGGATTGCATAATCTTTGGGTTAGCAAAGATGCAGTCTGTATGATCTCCCTTTTGGAGAGAATCAGTTCACTTGGTTTTTCTCATAGCTGGGAGCCATTGTCCGCATGGCTCCTTTCTTGTTCTAGGAAACATGAAGCAGGGAAAGAGACTGGGAAGGAGGAAACAAAAGAGTGTGGGGCTAAGCTCCACCCCCTTGGCAACCTGAGCTCAGGTTAACCCTTTCATGCATGCAGGTGTGAATCAGTAACCATATGTTACAATGGTGTGGTCCAAGAAACTGATTGTCTCATGAAAGAAGTTGGGTAGTTTATTTGGGGTGGAGTGGGGTGGGGTGGGGTGGGGGAGAATAGAGACTTCAGTGTTAATAATAATAATAATAAATAATAATAATAATTAATAATAAACTCCACCCACCTGCTGGGTCGCTTTTAAACATGAACACAATGTGTTCTGCTTCTACAGTTACAGGGAACCAGGCAGAGGGCCTTCTCGGTAGTGGCACCTGCCCTGTGGAACGCCCTCCCTTCAGATGTCTTCAGAAGTCAAAGAGAACAACAACTACCAGACCTTTAAAGACATCTGAAGGCAGCCCTGTTTAGGGAGGCGTTTAATAGATTACTGTATTTTAATGTTCTGTTGGAAGCCACCCAGAGTGGCTGGGGAAACCCAGCCAGATGGGCGGGATATAAATAAATAAATAAATAAATAATAATAATAATAATAATAATAATAATAATTATTTTATTATACCTGCTGGTGACCTCCTCTTGCTGGAGGATAAGAAAAGTGTCTACATTTTGGGGAGAGTTATAGCTCAGTGGTAGCACATATAGTACCTGTAGAAGAGCCTAGATTTAATCATGGCACCTCCAGTGAATAGTGAGAAATCTGTTAGATGCCATTTCCCCTTTCATTAATAATAATAATAATAATAATAATAATAATAATAATAATAATAAATTTATTATTTATACCCCGCCCATCTGGCTGGTTCCCCCCATTCCTCATTGTGCTATAGTGATAAGGAACGTGTCGCCTGCTGAATTTCTTATGATCATGCCATTGTTAAAGGCAGAATAGTCTCTGCCGAGACAGAAAAGAGGCAGCAGCCCTGATTTATTTCCACATATCTGAAAGTGTTCCCTTTTACCAGTAAGATGCCACAGTCTCCTTGATTAAAATTCCACCAAGGGTCCCAGTTGTTACAGCAATCTTTATATTCAAGAGACTCGACAGCTAGGATCTAAGCTAAGAACACAGACACGTCACATAGATCATCGAACAATCTCCAGTTCTTAATGGCATCCATTGATTAGCAGAGCCAAACACGTTCTTCATGGGAGAAGCCGAGGCAAAAGTTCACGTATAATATAACCATTATTGAGGGCTATTCATTCCCATCAGCAATACCTAGAATATTCCAGGAAATACAACAACGGTATTTGCTATACTACATAATAATTTCTGTACAGTTTTCTGTATGTGTCTTTAAAATGTCATTTACACAGCAAGTATTTCTTACTAAGGCTGAGATGAAACTACTTTTATGAGAGTCAAAGAGCGTATTGTTCGCTGCAAATTTCTAACCGTTGTTACAAGTATTTTCACATCGCTTTGGTTTTACTTTTCTCTGTTCTGTTTCAGCCCTGGCCCTCATTTGCCCTCTCCCTGTTACTTAGTTTGATTTGGCTGCGGCATATCACTTTATTTTATCAATGACATCACAATTCTACATCTGACAAGAGGACGCCACGGACTTTTCTCTCAAACAAAATCATGTTAGTTATAGCCATAGCCGACTAGATTAAATACCAACATGGGCAAAGGAAGCTAAGGACTCTTGGGGCTAAGAAGAAAACAGTATAGAGAAGAAGAAAAGAGATATTGTACGACCCTGAAAAAAGTGTATTTTTTCTAGTAATTTGGCTGCATCAAACATGCTTTCTTTGAGATAATGATGGAAATTAGAGGATATTTGACATAGCCCTATTTCTACAGCTGAAGTGTGTGATTGGCTCCTCTCACAGAGTATGTAATACTTCACCATGATAGTCTATCACAGGGATAGGCAACCCAATGCCCGGGGGCCGGATGCGGCCCAATCGCCTTCTAAATCCGGCCCACGGACGGTCTGGGAATCAGCGTGCATTTACATGAGTAGAATGTGTGCTTTTATTTAAAATGCATCTCTGGGTTATTTGTGGAGCAGAGGAATTTGTTCATTATTTTTCTCAAAATATAGTCTGGCCCACCACGTGGTCTGAGGGACGGTGGACCGGCCCATGCCTGAAAAAGGTTGCTGACCTCAGGAAAATAAATTCATTTTAAAAACCAGCAATTTGGGCAAGCAATGTTTGTTACAGCTGACATCTATAACAACAATCACCTGTTTTCTCCCTTTCTCCCTCTCCCCCCACTCCAACACCCTTTCATGTTCAAAGAAAAGAAATACAGGTTGTTGCCTGCACATTAATAAACAACAACAACAATAGATTTTCTAGTCACTTTATCTTGCCCAAGGCAACCAAAAGCAACTTACAAACAAAGAAATCCCTACAGAAGTCTTTCTCAACCTTGGGTCCCCAGATGTTTTTGGCCTACAACTCCCATGATCCCTAGGTAGCAGGACCAGTGGTCAGGGATGATGGGAGTTGTAGGCCAAAAAACATCTGGGGACCCAAGGTTGAGAAAGGCTGCCCTACAGAGATACACTAAATCCAGGGGGGGGGCAGTGGGAGAGACAGAAATGCATTAAAAACATTCCACCTACTTCTAAAACGCCACAGGTAGTTAAAAGCCAAAGGCCTGGTTATAGAGCAGGGGTCAGCAACCTTTTTTTAGCTGTGGGCCGGTCCACCATCCCTCAGACCAGTGGTGGCTAACCTTGACACTCCAGATGTTTTGGAATTACAACTCCCATCATCCCTGACCACTGATCCTGTTAGCTAGGGATGATGGGAGTTGTAGTTCCAAAACATCTGGAGTGTCAAGGTTAGCCACCACTGCCTCAGACCATGTGGTGGGCCAGACTACATTTCGAAGCCTGACACGGATCTACAACGTGAAGCCAAGGGAAAAACCTTGCTACTAAGAAAGCAATATTTGCTAAATGCAGCTGGACCTTGTTCAAAGTAAACACACTTTGTCAACCAGAGTTTGTAGAGCTGCTAGGAGTTGGAAACTGCTTAGCTGGTTTTAGTGAAAAGCCTTATTTCACTGTTGTTTCCTGAACTCTGCAAGAAAGAGCCTGCTAAAGATGTTTGCGGTAGGTTAAAGGCCATTCAGACTTTAAGATGGAGTTCACTCTGAACGTTGGTTAATAAGTAATATTCTGCTGAGGAGTTTGGTATCAGCTACTTTGGAACCAGATCGCATCTGGACTGAAACTCGGGGAAATATCCCTGAGGAAATACGGAATGCGTCTATAATTTTAATATGTAATTTGTAAGATGATCTATGTACTCTAAACTAGGATATCAACTGGTGACAGACATATGGAAAGTTACTCATTTGTTTTTCCTCTACAGTTCCTCACTTTGACTGAAGTCAACCAAGATTTAGCTGATTTAGTCAGTCACAAGCTGTGCTTCCTCAATTTAATAACCTTTTGACTAATTCTGCCTCGTCTTGTCTTTGACAGGGAGCCCATAGAACACAATGGGGAAAGAATGCAAGGGAAATTCCAAGTGAACAATTTGCTCCATTCAAGTCTAAGCACAGACTGGTTTTCTAGGGCCAGATTGCACCTCTTCAGCTCTACCTTTTCCTATAGGAGTGAAATGCCTTAAAGGGGCATTAGTTATGTCTGCAACAACTGTGGCCCATGTTTGGTTAGCTCAAAAATGGAAAATGAGCAAGGTCCCAACCAAAGAAGAATGGCAACTTGCTGACAGAATATGCACAACTTGCAGACTTAACATATAGAATCAGAGAACAAGAAGAACATACATTTAAAGAAGATTGGGAAAGGGTTATTGAATATATGGAAAATAATTGTGGACAGCTGAAAACGCTGGCAGCATTAAGATAAATTCAACAGCGTAAATAAGTTTTGATGGATGATGGATTCCATTCCATAATAATGGAAAGCCGATTGGTGTAATAATAATAATAATAATAATAATAATAATAATAATAATAATAATTTTTTATTTGTACCCCGCCCATCTGGCCGGGTCTCCCCAGCCACTCTGGGCGGCTTCCAACAAATATTAAAATACATCAAAATCACAAGTTAAAAACTTCCCTAAACAGGGCTGCCTTCAGGTATTTTCTGAATGTAGGATAGTAGTTTATCACTTTAACCTCTGCTGGGAGGGCATTCCACAGGGCGGGCGCCACTACCGAGAAGGCCCTCTGCCTGGTTCCCTGTAGCTTTGCTTCTCGCAGTGAGGGAACCGCCAGAAGGCCCTCGGCGCTGGATCTCAGTGTCCGGGCTGAACGATGGGGGTGGAGACGCTCCTGCAGGTATACAGGACCGAGGCCGTTTAGGGCTTTAAATGTCAGCACCAACACTTTGAATTGTGCTCGGAAACGTACTAGGAGCCAATGTAGATCTCTCAGGACCGGTGTTATGTGGTCCCGGCGGCCACTCCCAGTCACCAGTCTAGCTGCCGCATTCTGGATTAATTGCAGTTTCCGGGTCACCTTCAAAGGTAGCCCCACGTAGAGCGCATTGCAGTAGTCCAAGCGGGAGATAACTAGAGCATGTAGTTTTTGCAAAATATGCAGGGATATAAGATACGCAGAATGAACCATGGAAAGAGAAGAAGGGAAGTCACTGATATCTTAAGAATGTAAAATGTTTATCTGTAAAACAGAAAATTTAATAGAAATCATATTTAAAGAATAAAGGGGCAGTCTGCTTGCTTGGAGTCTTAATCTCCTCCTTTTTTCTTTACAGCTCTCACTGGGAACATTACCTGTGCTGACAGGTGAACACTTGGACTTTGCAGCAGATACTTCCTACCCTAAATCAATACTTTGCAACAATTTATGTGTGCATTTCTGAGGAGACAGAACAGAGGTCACCTCGTTTTTGTATGGAACATGTGTGCATTGGTCTGAAATATCTCCAATTGAAAATCATACTACTTTTGCCACAGGGAAGACTAGGTATCAGAACCCATCCAGGGCATTTTGCCATCTGAAGCAGAAGCAGCCTCTGTAAATATGGAAGAGCCACTGGATACAGTCTGAGCGGGCCCAGCTTTCTGAGAGTAGCCAGAAAGCAGTTTAGAGCAAGGCCCACTGCTTCTGGCCTGGGGAGAGAAAGACGCCATGGGCAGAGAGCTCTGTAAACCCTTTATTCCATTCAAGCTTATCATTTGCTTAGAAAGCACAGTGCGTTTGAGTCTGTAAGAGGCAATACGACAGTCTTGAAGCAGGGTCCTCTGCCCACTATGCCCCCTTCTGTTGGCAGCCTCTACTTACTGCACCACAGGGCGCAAGCCGCAACTCTCAAGAGACTCATTCAAGCCTATGGCGGAGCACTTCAAGATCCGACAAAGTACAGTAATACCTCTGGTTACGAACCGTCCTTCTTATGCACGCTTTGGGTTACGAGCTCCGCTAACCCGGAAGTAGGTGCTCCTGGTTGTGAACTTTGCCCTGGCATGCGAGCGGAAATTGCACGCCAGAGGCACACGCTCAGTGGGAGGCCCCATTAGAGAAACGTGCCCCAGGTTAAGAACAGTTTCGAGTTGAGAACGGACCTCCAGAACAAATTAAGTTCATAACCAGAGATACCACTGTATCACAAGACTTGGCTAGGTGAAACGTGGGAGTCTGTCTGCAGCTACCTGCCAAGCTAGCCAGATGCAAGTGCCTACCTGGGCAGCAGCCATAGCTCACTCGCTTTCTCTTCCATTCGAAGTGTGGCAGTTACTGTAGTTCAGTCTGAGACCCACCTGTGGTGCTGGATGACAGTGGCACGGGACTGAGCAGTGCAGCCGTGGCTGGCACTGGTTTCTTGTTCTGGCAGCATGGCTCACTGTGGCTCATGACAGGGTCAGGCCTGCTAATGTGCAGTGCAGTCTTCAAGGTAGTCCCACTGCTGCCTAGCAGCCATGTGGACCCATCTACCTTCTCAAGGGGTCTTTTGGTTTACCAGTCTACAGTCCTTGCCAGTGTGGTATAGTGGTTAAGAGCGGTAGACTCGTAATCTGGTGAACTGGTTCGCGTCCCCGCTCCTCCACATGCAGCTGCTGGGTGACCTTGGGCTAGTCACACTTCTCTGAAGTCTCTCAGCCCCACTTACCTCACAGAGTGTTTGTTGTGGGGGAGGAAGGGAAAGGAGAATGTTAGCCGCTTTGAGACTCCTTCGGGTAGTGATAAAGCGGGATATCAAATCCAAACTCTTCTTCTTCTTCTTCTTGTGCCCCACTGGTGAAGCCTAAAATCTGCATGACTGAAATTAAGCCTAAAAAGCCTGGCATATTCATAACCGTTCCTTGTTACTATTGCCTCTCCCTTTCCTCCCAATTCTCTCAGAATTTAGAAGGTAAGTTCCTCGGGACAGAGTCCTGCTTTATTTGTGTAGCTTTAAAAAGTCTTGTGTACATCGAAGTCTACAAGAATTATAATAGCAATACCACCCCTTTGGACTGCCATTGTTTCTGGGATCTATATTTCTCTGTGTATCAAAAATGGGATTTGGCTCCATATATGGTTAGCACATATATGGGACCCAGGTGGCGCTGTGGGTTAAACCACAGAGCCTAGGCTTGCTGATCAGAAGGTCGGCAGTTCGAATCCCTGCGACGGAATGAGCTCCTGTTGCTCGGTCCAAGCTCCTGCAAACCTAGCAGTTCGAAAGCACGTCAAAGTGCAAGTAGATAAATAGGAACCGCTCCGGCAGGAAGGTAAAAGGCGTTTCCGTGCGCTGCTCTGGTTCGCCATTAGCGGCTTAGTCATGCTGGCCACATGACCTGGAAGTTGTACGCCGGCTCCCTCGGCCAATAAAGCGAGATGAGCGCCGCAACCCCAGAGTTGGTCACGACTGGACCTAATGGTCAGGGGTCCCTTTACCTTTACCTTTTTATGGTTAGCACATTGGTCTGTGTGCGGCTCTTTTTATTTTAAGGAAAAAAACCAAATCAACAAAACGTCAACTTGCTCCATCCACCATCAGTGGGATTAATGGAAAACAGCCACGTTAGAGGGAAGAAATTCATTAAACTACAGAAATCACATGAATCCTGTCCTCAGCATAATATTAAACCCCTCTATAAATAACTATGGTTAAAGCCATCATTCAGCTGGGATCTAATAGAAGTCCTGGCTCAGACAACTCGCCAGCTACCCATGTTCCCTCTCCTATGGCCAGGAGAGCAGAGTTCTTCAATTTCTTCTGCCTTCTCCCTTGTGCCGTGTGCCAGCAGAAGCGCCCCCCCCCTTCTCTTGAGCCATATATTATACAGCCAGCAGGCAGGTACTAGAACAGCCATAATCTATTATTGAACTGTCACTGCAGGTCAAGGAAAACAGCTCCGGGTTTGCTTTATTCTTGGGAAACTGCCTTCCATCATCTGAGAACCTATCCAAGCTCTGCAGCGAGACTGGGGCAGGACATGGTAACATGACAGCAGGTGCAGCAATACAAATAGCGCCCTAAGGGCATGATTAGCCAGTAATTTTTTAAAAATTGCTCCATGTCTGAAGAGTCAGGTTTCAGAGGTCAGCGAGTTGCGTCTCTGCCTTTTGGCATCGCTGAATTGCCTTGGCAGCGCTTGCTGCCTCCATAGTAACTCCGACACAAATCCCTGCAGCAACTTGCATTATCCCACATGTTCTTAACAGCTCCCAAACTCAGGACCTAGAATATGGGCCTAGAGATCTTAGAATCATAGAGTTGGAAGAGACCCCAAGGGCCATCCAGTCCAACCCCCTGCCAAGCAGGAACACCATCAAAGCATTCCTGACAGGTGGCTGTCAAGCCTCTGCTTAAAGACCTCCAAAGAAGGAGACTCCACCACACTCCTTGGCAGCAAATTCCACTGCCTAACAGCTCTTACTGTCAGGAAGTTCTTCCTAATGTTTAGGTGGAATCTTCTTTCTTGTAGTTTGAATCCATTGCTCCGTGTCCGCTTCTCTGGATCAGCAGAAAACAACCTTTCTCCCTCCTCTATATGACATCCTTTTATATATTTGAACATGGCTATCATATCACCCCTTAACCTTCTCTTCTCCAGGCTAAACATACCCAGCTCCCTAAGCCGTTCCTCATAAGGCATCATTTCCAGGCCTTTGACCATTTTGGTTGCCCTCCTCTGGACACGTTCCAGCTTGTCAGTATCCTTCTTGAACTGTGGTGCCCAGAATTGGACACAGTATTCCAGGTGGGGTCTGACCAGAGCGGAATACAGTGGTACTATTACTTCCCTTGATCTAGATGCTATACTCCTATTGATGCTGCCCAGAATTGCATAGGCTTTTTTAGCTGCTGCATCACACTGTTGACTCATGTCAAGTTTGTGGTCTACCAAGACTCCTAGATCCTTTCCACATGTACTGCTCTCAAGCCAGGTGTCACCCATCCTGTATTTGTGCCTTTCATTTTTTTTGCCCAAGTGCAGTACTTTACATTTCTCCCTGTTAAAATTCATCTTGTTTGCTTTGGCCCAATTCTCTAATCTGTTAAGGTCATTTTGCAGGGTGCAGGCAGCGTGCACACCAGTTTATTTGCAACCCAGCACCTATTGCAAACCCCTCTGGAGCCAGGAAAGCCTTCAGTTCAAAGCTTACCTCAGTTGTGAACCAGGTAACTTTAGGTCAGCTACTATTTCTCTCTGCCTCGGTGTCTCATTTGCCAAATGGGAACAACAGTATTGGCCAGCTTTGCCAGGTTGTTGTATAGATTACTGAGGACCAAACCACATGCCATACAGGGGAGCTGTGGCCAGAACTCTCATGAATACTGTAGTGGCAATAACAAAAAATAGAAACACTCAGCTTTTGATTGAAACAATGGCAGTGGGTTTTTTTTCTGGGGGAATGCAGGGGTACGCATACCCCTAAACATTTTGTGACTCTTGTTGTTGTTGTTGTTGTTGTTTAGTCGTTTAGTCGTGTCAGACTCTTCGTGACCCCCTGGACCAGAGCACGCCAGGCACTCCTGTCTTCCACTGCCTCCCGCAGTTTGGTCAGACTCATGTTGGTAGCTTCGAGAACACTGTCCAACCATCTCGTCCTCTGTTGTCCCCTTCTCCTTGTGCCCTCCATCTTTCCCAACACCATGGTCTTTTACGGGGAGTCGAGTCTTCTCATGAGGTGGCCAAAGTATTGGAGCCTCAGCTTCAGGATCTGTCCTTCCAGTGAGCACTCCGGGCTGATTTCCTTCAGAATGGATAGGTTTGATCTTCTTGCAGTCCATGGGACTCTCAAGAGTCTCCTCCAGCACCATAATTCAAAAGCATCAATTCTTCGGCGATCAGCCTTCTTTATGGTCCAGCTCTCACTTCCATACATCACTCCTGGGAAAACCATAGCTTTAACTATACGGACCTTTGTCGGCAAGGTGATGTCTCTGCTTTTTAAGATGCTGTCTAGGTTTGTCATTGCTTTTCTCAAATCTTAGTTTGGCCTTATTGAGGGGCAGTATTTGGCTCCAGTACTTTAGCCACCTCATGAGAAGAGAAGACTCCCTGGAAAAGACCCTGATGTTGGGAAAGATTGAGGGCACAAGGAGAAGGGGATGACAGAGGACAAGATGGTTGGACAGTGTTCTCGAAGCTACTAACATGAGTTTGGCCAAACTGCGAGAGGCAGTGAAGGATAGGCGTGCCTGGCGTGCTCTGGTCCATGGGGTCACGAAGAGTCGGACACGACTGAACGACTGAACATCAACAAAAATTTCAATATGAGTAGGAAAATGAGAGTACCCCTAAACATTTTTTCTAGAAAAAAAAAAGCACTGAACAATGGTATTGGGGAAAGAGTAATTCACCTTTTCTCTGCACCATGTTTCTGATTGAAATAGCTACAATTAATACCCCTTGGGGCAGGGGGAGATAAAAACAATATAGGCAGTAGAACTTTGGAGGGACCAAAATAAAAAAATCCCTTCCAGTAGCACCTTAGAGACCAACTAAGTTTGTTCTTGGTATGAGCTTTCATGTGCATGCACACTTCTACAGATACACTGAAACGGAAGTCACCAGACCCTTATATATAGTGAGAGGGTGAAAGGATAAATGGACATAAATCTGACATCAGGAATCACAAGACAGAGAAACCAGTAGGAGAACACTTCAATCTCCTAGGACATTCTATACAAGATCTCAAAGTAGCTGTCTTATTGCAAGGGAATTTCAGAAATAGACTGGAAAGAGAAGTTGCTGAATTGCAACTCATTACCAAACTTAAAACCATGGAGAAACATTGGATTCTTATCTCATTATACATGACAAAGCTATTTTTAACCTTCTCACCCCTTGCTTTTTCCTGTAAGACTAATTGCAGTCGTTAACAGTCGTCAACAGGTTTACCACAGTTATCAGCCTATCACCCATTCCCACCACCCTTCTGAGTAATACCCCTCCCACCCTCTCACTATATATAAGGGTCTGGTGACTTCTGTTTCAGTGTATCTGAAGAAGTGTGCATGCACACGAAAGCTCATACCAAGAACAAACTTAGTTGGTCTCTAAGGTGCTACTGGAAGGAATTTTTTTATTTTGTTTTGACTATGACAGACCAACACGGCTATCTACCTGTATTTGGAGGGACCAGTTTAGATCAGGTAAGTCACGCATGGGAAAGGGTTGAGCTTACTCTCTCGCACTACTCCTGTCTAACTTGGACTATTCAGCTCCTCTTAAGCTGTGTGTGTATGGGGGAGAGAGAGAGAGATGTGGGGCAGGGGAATTCGGATCAAGAATCTCTTGTTTGATATCTGTATTGTCCCTCGGCCAGATAGTGTACGTGAAACTCTATGCCCATGCCAAATTCAACGGGAATATTGTTGTTCTCTCACATACATCCGTCCCCAGGGATAAACGGATGGGCTTGCAGAGTATGCTAACTACAGCATTAGTTAGGCTATATATGAGCATGTGGCGGTAAGAAAGGAGAGAAATGACAGTGAACAAAAGCTATAGGAATGGCAAACATGACATTCATAGAGCCGCGGAGCAGTCAGAGCACTGGATGTGCTAGATGGGGAGAGAATTACATCCCCGCCCCCCCCAGCATTAGTATAATGAGTCTTGAATTCTGGGTGGAAATCATTTCCCTGCAACAGATTCTCTTGCTAGAGGAAAGACAGCCCCCCCCCCCCCCGGTAATGGATGCACTAACTAATATGCATGCAACCCCTTCAGCAACTCCTGTGATTATTAAACATGACATGCACAATGAAACGATCATCTGCTAGGACCCTTGGCTTTGAGGCGCATTCAGGAACATGCCATATCGATCTGGTAATATCCCCTTGGACAAAAGCTGTTATCAGGATGGGGCCTATAAGAAGCAGAAACCTGACCCTGGGCAATGGGAGGGGGGAATAACCAACCAGCTGCGCCCCTATCCAGACAGGGATAGCCTAACTACTGTTGCCTATGTTCTGGTAACCTCTAGGTTAGATTACTGCCACACGCTGCCTCTGAACATGGTTCAGAAATTTCGGCTGGTGCAAAATTCAGCGGCTGGGTTGCTCACGTCCGGGGCAAGAACATATTACACTGATCCTGGCCCGACTGCACCGGCTGTCAATTAGTTTCTGGGCCCAATTTAAAGTACTGGTTTTGAGCTTTGTTGTTGTTGTTTGTTTAGTCATCTTAGTCGTGTTCGACTCTCCGTGACCCCATGAACCAGAGCATAATAATAATAATAATAATAATAATAAATTTATTATTTATACTCCGCCCATCTAGCTGGGTTTCCCCAGCCACTCTGGGCGGCTTCCAACAGAATATTAAAATACAATAATCTATTAAACATTGAAAGCCTCCCTAAACAGGGCTGCCTTCAGATGTCTTCTAAAAGTCTGGTAGTTGTTTTTCTCTTTGACATCTGAAGAGAGGGCGTTCCACAGGGCGGGTGCCACTACCGAGAAGGCCCTCTGCCTGGTTCCCTGTAGCTTTGCTTCTTGCAGTGAGGGAACCGCCAAAAGGCCCTCGGCGCTGGACCTCAGTGTCCGGGCAGAATGATGGGGGTGGAGACGCTCCTTCAGGTATACTGGACCGAGGCCATTTAGGGCTTTAAAGGTCAGCACCAACACTTTGAATTGTGCTCGGAAACGTACTGGGAGCCAATGTAGCATGCCTTGGAAACTCTCACTTTCTTCTCAAAGCTTCTCCTTTTTTATATCCATGGAGTTTTCATGGCAAAATACTGGAGTGGTTTGCCTTCTCCAGGTGGATCACATTTAGTCTAAACTCTCCGCTATGACCTGTCCATCTTGGTTGGCCCTGCACAGCATAGCTCATAGCTTCTTGGAGTTATTCAAGCCCCTTTGCCACGACAAGGTAGTGATCCATGAAGGAGTGGTTTATGAGCTACAAAACCTTAAATGGCTCAGGACTGCGATATCTCAAGGACCACCTCTCCCAATATGAACTGACCTGGATCCTGTGATCATCATCACAGGATGGAGGATGGATGGCGGCTAACAGATTGAGGTTGAATCCTGACAAGACAGAAGTACTGTTTTTGGGGGACAGGGGGCAGGCGGGTGTGGGGGACGCCCTGGTCCTGAATGGAATAACTGTGCCCCTGAAGGACCAGGTACGCAGCCTGGGAGTCATTTTAGACTCATAGCTGTCCATGGAAGCGCAGATTAATTCTGTGTCCAGGGCAGCTGTCTACCAACTCCATCTGGTGCACAGGCTGAGACCCTACCTGTCCGCAGACTGTCTCGCCAGAGTGGTGCATGCTCTAGTTATCTCCCGCTTGGACTACTGCAATGCGCTCTATGTGGGGCTACCTTTGAAGGTGACCCGGAAACTGCAATTAATCCAGAATGCGGCAGCTAGACTGGTGACTGGGAGTGGCCGCCATGACCACATAACACCGGTCCTGAGAGATCTACATTGGCTCCCAGTACGTTTCCGAGCACAATTCAAAGTGTTGGTGCTGACCTTTAAAGCCCTAAACGGCCTCGGTCCTGTATACCTGAAGGAGCGTCTCCACCCCCACCATTCAGCCCGGACACTGAGATCCAGCGTCGAGGGCCTTCTGGTGGTTCCCTTACTGCGAGAAGCAAAGCTACAGGGAACCAGGCAGAGGGCCTTCTCGGTAGTGGCGCCCACCCTGTGGAACACCCTCCCATCCCATGTCAAAGAGATAAATAACTACCTGACATTTAGAAAACACCTGAAGGCAGCCCTGTTTAGGGAAGTTTTTAATGTGTGATATTTTAATGTATTTTAGTGTTTGTTGGAAGCCGCCCAGAGTGGCTGGGGGGACCCGGCCAGATGGGCGGGATACAAATAATATATTATTATTATTATTATTATTATTATTATTATTATTATTATTATTATTATTATTATTATCTGAGGCTCCTCTTCATGTGCCTCCTCCATGAGAGGTCTGGAGGGTGGCAACATGAGCATGGGCCTTTTCTGTGGTGGCTCCATGTTTGCAGAGTGCTTTCCCCAGGGAGGCTCACCTGGTGCCCTCATTATATATCTTTAGGCACTAGGCAGAAAGATCCCTCTATAACAGGGGTAGGCAACCTAAGGCCTCCTCAATCCGGCCTGTGGACGCTCCGGGAATCAGCGTGTTTTTACATGAGTAGAATGTGTCCTTTTATTTAAAATGCATCTCTGGGTTATTTCTGGGGCCTGCCTGGTGTTTTTACATATTTTTTTTTAAGAAAAAAAATGAACGAATTCCTATTCCCCTTTTTAAGACACCGTCTTATAATTTTTTCCCCTCAAAAAAACACAGGGTGGCTTATTTTCGGGGGAAGTCTTATTTTCATTACGTCAGTATGGTACGGTAGAGCCTCCCCATGCGCGTGAGCAGGCGGGGCAGAACTCCGCTGGTTCGCTGGCTCCCTGCGCACGCAGGAGGGGCTGAGGAGGCGACGGGAACAATGGCGGCACCATGGCTTACTTTTGGGGTACGTCTTACTTCTCACAAAGGTAAAAAAACCCTGCCATGGCTTACTTTATGACTACGTATTAAAAAAGGGGAAACAGGGTAGTCATTCTTAATTTACGCAGTTTAGACCTTCCTTATTGAATTGATCATTTTACAAATCCTATTCCAGTAGTTACAATCTTCTAGATAGCTATTTCCATATTTCCACCCTTATGTCTTTCATAAAATATCCATATACTCAATTTATGTCCGATATCTATACATTGTATTGCCTTATTATTTCCTTTATATTTGCCCAATAAAAAAAATATTACCATTTCGTAATTGTTATCACTTTTCTCCATTATCTCCTACATTTAGTGTCAATGTATTTTAGTTATATCTATCAACCATACATTGTATTTTTCTTTCATTGTTCATTCCCAATAAAGAATTTTAAAGTTTAGTTATGAGTTTCAATTCAACCTGCTGATATTCTCATATTCCATACATCTTATCCATATACATCAGAAATTTCCCCCATTCCTTTTCATATGTTCATAAATACAATAACTCTTATTACTTCCCTCCTCCCTCGTCTCTTTGGCATGGAAGCTCGAAAGTGGCCATCTGTGACTCCTTCATTCAGGTTGGCAAGAAGTAGCGAACTGGCACAGGTTTTCTGCATTTCTCCTGCCTTAATCATTTGTGACAAGCCTGGTGCAGTCCCAGCAATTGTTGGAAAGCGGAAGATAGCGGGGCGGGTAGATAGATGGTGGAACAAGGCCAACAGAAAAAAAGGGGGGATATATATTTGTGGAAGGCTGCCAGGTTTAGCTCCTTCCCCTCCCTCATATCCATACTACCAGGACTTTTTTTGTCCAGCTGGAACTCAGTTCCAGCACCTCTCAGCATAGCTGTCAACCCTCCCTTTTTTTGGCGGGAAACTCCCTTATTCCAATGCCGTTTCCCGCTGCTATCCCGGATTGTTGATCTCCCTTAAATTCCCCGGATTTCAAAGGAAGCAGCTCCTCTCCCTCCCTGCCGGCCAGGGAGGCTCCTCAGCTGCGTTGCTCGGCTGCCAATAAGGAGTCTGAGACCGACTGGGGGCGGAGCTTGCATGCCTTGTGCAGCCAGACCCTCACGCCCAACCAGGCAGACAGCCTGCCTGCCGTCTATGCGTTCGCTCTTTCGCTCACCCGTTCGTGCGCAGCCTCTGGAGCGCAGGGTGGCGAGGCTACTTGGTGCCATTGCACCGCCCTCGCGGCATCCCTTATTTTCAAATCCGAAAGTTTGAAAAAATCCCTTATTTTCAAATCCGAAAGTTTGGAAAAATCCCTTATTTTCAAATCCGAAAGTTGACAG
Source organism: Darevskia nairensis (assembly GCA_034642065.1). Lineage (NCBI taxonomy): Eukaryota > Metazoa > Chordata > Lepidosauria > Squamata > Lacertidae > Darevskia > Darevskia nairensis. Next base: position 1,258,803 of record JAWWNI010000384.1, on the reverse strand, counting down.
CTATGGTAATGTCTACTACTGCAAAACGTGATATAGCACCACACTTTGAGTTTTCCCCACTCCGCAAAGGTGCAAATGGTGGAGAAAGCTCACAAGAAGCTATGCTATGTCACACATTATGCGATAGCAGAAATTTCTGGGGGAGAAAAGAGGAGAGACAGAGAGCCTTTGTTGCTTTCAGGAAGGAGCAGTTTGTACACCCCATAACGTCTAGCTCTGAACTGCTTCAGAGTGTTTGTGATTTACACTCCGGGATTCAATTTCTGCTGTTGCCACCAGAGAGCAAATAGCTGTACCTGCCTGGACAGCTGGCTTCTAAATCAAAGTTGATTCCCAAGAGGAAGCTGGCAGGTTTAATCGCTGACCAAGGAAGCGTCAATCAGTGCGCTTGTCAATGCGGTCTTTAAACGGACTGTAAAGATACAGTTCTAGGAACCGTGGAACAAAGTGATCCAAAGTAGAAATCTGGATGCTGTGACAGTTGAGCGATGGGTGACAGGAAAGCAGTTGGAAAACATGCTTTGCAATGGGCCAAATCTGCAGTGTTTTCAGCTGGAAGAGAGAGGAGGCTGTGGGTTAAACCACAGAGCCTAGGGCTTGCTGATCAGAAGGTTGGCGGTTCGAATCCCCGCAATGGGGTGAGCTCCCGTTGCTCGATCCCAGCTCCTGCCCACCTAGCAGGTCGAAAGTATGTCAAAGTGCAAGTAGATAAATAGGTACCACTGCAGAGGGAAGGTAAACGGCATTTCCGTGCGCTGCTCTGGTTCGCCAGAAGCAGCTTAGTCATGCTGGCCACGTGACCTGGAAGCTGTACGCTGGCTCCCTGGGCCAATAAAGCGAGATGAGCGCCGCAACCGCAGAGTCGGACACGACTGGACCTAATGATCCGGGGTCCCTTTACCTTGGTAAGACGTACCTTATAAACTGCAGCTGTACATGCACTGCATCAAATCACTTTGATGCGTCACGAGTTCCATTTTCACCACAAACACTGCAGCTCCTTTCCAATTTCTGCCGCATCTGTGGGCCACAGGTGTTAATTATGTGAAGTAGGATCAATAAGCATTAGAATAAATCTGCCCCTTTCCTTTGTGGATCTGGCTGTAATTCTCTTTCTTCCTCCTGCTGCTACAAGGTGCCTCCCCCACCCCCTCTCCCCTTTGTCTGCCTCACTGTATTCCAGAGTAGGACCTTTTCCTTCTGTTTTCCTATCCAGGCAAAAGCCCGTGGATAGAGCATTGCTAGTCATCGTTTCGCTTTTATTAAAGCACGGTTTAATGTCTTCCCCTCAAACGTCCTTTTTCATAGATTTTCTAGGGGCCAAGTTTCGGTCTTATGTGCCTGTGATAACCGTTCGATTGAATCTCTTCATCACATAGTGTTTGTCTGCCCCTTGTATTCTGCCGCCCGAAAGACTCTATCGCTTCCATTAACTCAAAAATTACCAGGGTATTTGGAAGAGTCTTATCTTGCTCTTCTGTTGCAAGATTAAGACTCTATTATAACCCTACATATGGCAAAATTTCTGACACCAGTTCTGACACTTAAGAAACGCAATGGATTGTTATATACAGCTTGAAATTTTAATTTAATTTTTATCATATTTTATTCAATTGAGTATCCCTTTTAATCTATTTTACTGTTAGCAATTATAAACCAGACTGTGCTGTTTCTGTTCTTGGTTGCTATGTCTATGGGCTTAAAGCCGAAATAAAATGAGTTGAGTTTAGCCCGTGGATAGAGCTTGGAAGCAGGGGAAAGAAATCACAATTCAGTTCTGGATTTATTTGTTTTTTACAGTCTAGAATATAAGAAGGGCCCTGCTGGATCAGACCCAAGGTGCATTGGTTAGAAAGCAACACCAGTTGCATTTGTTGGAGCACAAAGTAGCTCCATCTCCTCCGAAAACGATGAAAATTAAGAAAAGGATAGTAAAACACAATCCAGCCAAATTGAATCCCATATGGGAGAATTAATGGGGAATTAAGCACATGCATAATTATTTCCTGTTGAAGTGCCAGAGTGCAGCCTGGATTGTGGGTGCTCTTCCAGCAGAGATCCAGCAGGTGCCTTCTGTAGAAGAGGAAGAAGAGTTTGGATTTGATATCCTGCTTTATCACTACCCGAAGGAGTCTCAAAGCGGCTCACAATCTCCTTTCCCTTCCTCCCCCACAACAAACACTCTGTGAGGTGAGTGGGGCTGAGAGACTTCAAAGAAGTGTGACTAGCCCAAGGTCACAACCCAGCAGCTGCATGTGGAGGAGCGGAGACACGAACACGGTTCACCAGTGTCACACGTAGGGGGTTCCCTTCCCCCTTGGCTGGATGTTCCAAGGAAGACGAAAGCTCATTCTGCCAAAAGGCTTTTATCTAAGTTATTTACATTCATGTACAGAGAACATCAATCATGTCTGCTCAGTCCGAAGCAGAACTTCCGTGTGAGCTGCGATTCTCCCGCCAGTCGCAGCACCGCGGGAAACGGAAGTTCCTGTTCCTCCTTCTTCTAGGTCCCCTGGAAACCTGGCCCTGTCCCTGGGATGCTGGCTGAAGCCTCAGCACTCCCTCGTCCTCTCCAGCACTCCCTCCCGACGAAGAAGGGGAGGAGGAGGAGGAAGAGGGGTCTGTCGACAAAAGCTCTGGCTGCTGCCTGTACTGGCTGAGAGCTGGGCTGGCAGGGGGGGTCTGGAGTTCCCCTCTGACATCCAGATTACAAGTCGTCTGCTTTTAACCACTACACCACACTGGCTCTCAAACGTTTAATAGAAACCTCTTTTGCCACCAGGCTTATGCAGAAACATTTTATCCAGTAGGCGGCTTGTGCACTGTTTCAATTTGTGTGTGTGTGTCTTTTCTTGTTGTTTGCATCCCCTCTGCGATTGTTGTAAACTACTTCAGACGTCGTTATTTTTTTAATTGTGGTATACCAATATATTTATAAATAAATGCAGACCCTTCAGATACCAGCTAATGATAAATGCAATTGTGTGGCTGTGATAAAATACTTTCAAATATCAAATGTTTAAGTATTCAATACAGGTACCAGATCGTATGTAAATATCCCAGTAGTTAAAGAGCATTCAGAGGCAATTTAAAGACTGTAAAGTCAAGGACTCTGTAATATTGGCTCACTTTGTCTATATAGCACAGGGGTAGGCAACCTAAGGCCCGTGGGCCGGATGCGGCCCAATCGCCTTCTCAATCCGGCCCACAGACGGTCTGGGAATCGGTGTGTTTTTACATGAGTAGAATGTGTCCTTTTATTTAAAATGCATCTCTGGGTTGTTTGTGGGGCCTGCCTGGTGTTTTTACATGCGCAGAATGTGTGCTTTTATTTAAAATGCATCTCTGGGTTATTTGTGGGGCATAGGAATTCATTCATATTTTTTTTCAAAATATAGCCCGACCCACCACAAGATCTGAGGGATGGTGGACCGACCCACGGCTGAAAAAGGTTGCTGACAACTGATATAGCATCTAATACAGGCATAGGCAAACTCCGGCCCTCCAGATGTTTGGGACTACAATTCCCATCATCCCTGACCACTGGTCCTGTTAGCTAGGGATCATGGGAATTGTAGTCCCAAACATCTGGAGGGCTGGAGTTTGCCTATGCCTGATCTAATAGATGATAAGTATATAGAATACGTTGGGGCTTGTAGGTCCTGTTCCTTCCTCTGCCTCTCGCTACAAAATGTACCCAAAAAGTACCCACTGTATGGAATTCATAGACTGCCTTGCCGCATCATGCTTCATAGCTGTCAACCCTCCCTTTTTTTGCAGGAAATTCCCTTATTCCAACGCCGTTTCCCGCTGCTATCCCGGATTGTTGATATCCCTTCAATTTCCCGGATTTCAAAGGAAGCAGCTCCTCTCCCTCCCTGCCGGCCAGGGAGGCTCCTCAGCTGCGTTGCTCGGCTGCCAATGAGGAGTCTGAGACCGACTGGGGGTGGAGCTTGCATGCCTTGTGCAGCCAGACCCTCACGCCCAACCAGCCAGCCTGCCGTCTATGCGCTCGCTCTTTTGCTCACCCGTTCGCGCGCAGCCTCTGGAGCGCAGGGTGGCGAGGCTACTTGGTGCCATTGCACCGCCCTCGCGGCATCCCTTATTTTCAAATCCGAAAGTTTGGAAAAATCCCTTATTTTCAAATGCGAAAGTTGACAGCTATGTCATGCTTACCTTTTCAACCTGGCAGGGTGGGGATGCAAACAGAAACTTTAAAACAAAACAACTCCTGCACCCCTAACAATCTACTTTGGGTTGTGGAAACGTTTAAATTATACCTTTTATAAGGGAGGGAAAGTTGGAGTGGGACCCTGAACCTGTTTCGAAACACTCCTGGGTTTAAAAAAAGGCCTCTCCTTTCTTCTCCGACACGCAGAATGATAGGTTTCAAGATCTGAGTTGTGTATGGCATTTAATTATACCAAAGTATTTTCATTCCTCCTGGATGAATATCTTGCTCATCACCCATCATTGCAGGCCTTTGTTGTGCTGCGAGGGGCTTTGTTTATTGGTTTTAAACTCGCAACCCTAATCTTTACGGCTTCTGTTCCGGGGTGTTTCTGAAACTTTCTGGGCAGGGATTTAGGGGACAGCTCTGCTGGCTACCTGGCTAGTCTGCAGAAGTACATTTAGGCATAAACAGAAAGGGAAGGCACTATGAGGACATTTTAGAGTCATCTGCTCCCAAAGGACCAGGATGAGAAGAAAAGCTTAATTGCTAGTTCACACAGCAATTGTAAACTATTGTCTAACATTGTGTATGCCATCAAATGCCAACAGTGCCCTTCAGCTCTCTATATTGGACAAACAGGCCAAACCCTACGCCAAAGGATAAATGGACATAAATCTGACATCAGGAATCAAAAGACAGAGAAACCAGTAGAGCACTTCGATCTCCCAGGACACTCTATACAAGATCTCAAAGTAGCTGTCTTATTGCAAAGGATTTTCAGAAATAGACTGGAAAGAGAAGTTGCTGAATTGCAACTCATTACCAAGCTTAAAACCATGGAGAGACCTGGTCTGAATAGAGACATTGGATTCTTATCTCATTATCCATGACAAAGCTATTTTTAACCTTCTCACCCCTTGCTTTTTCCTGTAAGACTAATTGCAGTCGTTAACCGTCGTCAACAGGTTTACCACAGGTATCAGCCTATCACCCATTCCCACCACCCTTCTGAGGAATACCCCTCCCACCCTCTCACTATATATAAGGGTCTGGTGACTTCTGTTTCAGTGTATCTGAAGAAGTGTGCATGCACACGAAAGCTCATACCAAGAACAAACTTAGTTGGTCTCTTAGGTGAACTGGAAGGATTTATTTTTATTTTTTATTTTGTTTTTGCTAGTTCACACATGCATCTTGATTCCTCGGCATCTGAGGAGTCACAACTGAGTGGGAGGGTTACCGCATGCTGCAATGTGGAATGCATGGGTGTCGCTGCTTGGAGGGACCCAGAAGGTGGAACAAGTTAAGAAGAGGGGGCAGATGTCAGGGACTGGGCAGAGGAGGAGTGGTGGAGACAGCCTCCCCATCCTGACCCTTCCAAAGAAGAGGATGACAGTTCAGAATTAGAACAGGGGTTTGTGGCAGATAAGGGACGCGGGTGGCGCTGTGGGTTAAACCACAGAGCCTAGGGCTTGCCGATCAGAAGGTCAGCGGTTCGAATCCCCGTGACGGGGTGAGCTCCCGTTGCTCAGTCCCTGCTCCTGCCAACCTAGCAGTTCGAAAGCACGTCAAAGTGCAAGTAGATAAATAGGAACCGCTCCGGCGGGAAGGTAAACGGCATTTCCGTGCGCTGCTCTGGTTCGCCAGAAGTGGTTTAGTCATGCTGGCCACATGACCCGGAAGCTGTACGCCGGCTCCCTTGGCCAATAATGCGAGATGAGCGCCACAACCCCAGAGTCATCCGCGACTAGACCTAACAGTCAGGGGTCCCTTTACCTTTACCTTGTGGGAAAGTTGGGAAATAATGGGAGAGAAGGAGGAAGACGAGGAAATACTAGGGAGACGACAGCTGACGGACACAGTGTCTTTAGAAAGCATTCCAGACATCCCTCTCCCAGAACCTGGCGAGCCTTGAAAGTAGCAGAGCAAAGAGCTCAAAGACAGAGGGCACGTAGCAGCACCCGTAGAGGAAGTGGGAGAGATGGGGAGGTGGGGTGGAGATTCACTCGGGACAACGTCATTATCCAAGAGGCTGTCTCTGTAAATACTGAATAAAAAGCGGATGGTAAGAAACATTCCTTGTCTCTGTACGTTCCGTGGCAACCGGCCGTGGGAGTTGCTGGCAGCTGCCCAACAGCAGAGTACAAAAAGATTCCTGCATTGCAGGGAGTTGACCCTTTCCAACTCTACAATTTATTATTCTATAAAAAGCAAATGGATCCAGTAGGTTGGGGGGGTGTATTCTTCTAGATCAAGTTTGTTTGTTTGTTTGTTTGGGGGGGGAAGAGAGAGAGAGAGAAATAATAATAATAATAATAATAATAATAATAATAATAATAATAATAATAAACAATCTATTATTTGTACCCCACCCATCTGACCGGGTCTCCCCAGCCACACTGGGCTGCCTCCAGCAAACATCAAAATACATTAACATGTTACAGATTTAAAACCTCCCTAAACAGGGCTGCCTTCAGGTGTTTTCTAAATGTTATGTAGTTGTTGATCCCTTTAACTTCTGCTGGGAGGGCGTTCCACAGGGTGGGCGCCACTACCGAGAAGGCCCTCTGCCTGGTTCCCTGTAGCTTCGCTTCCCGCAGCGAGGGAACCGCCAGAAGGCCCTCGGCGCTGGATCTCAGTGTCCGGGCTGAACTGTGGGGGTGGAGACGCTCCTTCAGGTATACAGGACCGAGGCCGTTTAGGGCTTTAAAGGTCAACACCAACACTTTGAATTGTGCTCGGAAACGTACTGGGAGCCAGTGTAGATCTCTCAGGACCAAAGGCGCTTTGGTTCTAATGAAAGAAAGGGGACTATTTAGCCATGAGCTGAATGCCCCCTTGGGATGGTTTCAGTAAGGTGTGTAGGTGTGTGTGTGTGTGTAAGAAGCCGTAGCCCCTGCAGGGGTCCAGGAAGCCCAACCCAGGCATTAAGCAATTTGTGTGTGCAACGCATGCAGAGATGGTAATCTGTTGCCACCTTGGTGCACAAACACCGCGTACGGGGCTCACAAAGATATTTTATGCATATTACACACCATTTATGTAGCAGCTATGGCATTTAATGAAAGAGCTAATGCTAGGGTACACTGAAGCTATTCATCAATTAAAAAAAAAACTTTTTCTTTTTCTTTTGAACAGCTGAGTCCCCACCTCCATGTCATATCACAGATTGCTTTTGAATCTCTTCCCAGCTGGAAAAGCAGTACTTCCATGCAGTATTTGGGATGGAAAGCTCTCTCTCTCTCTCTCTCTCTCTCTCATTTTTTAGGGGGGAAGAAGGGGGCGGCTTTGCATTCCTTTGAGCTCAAGAATTTATTATTGCTTTTGAATTCTGTCTCATATATACTGTACACACACACACACACACACACACACACACACACACTCATATCACATGCAAAAGGAAGAAGTCAATCAATCAATATAAATTAAATTGATTATGACTCTAAGGGTGCCCTTAAGATAGAGATAGATAACTTTATTGCAGCTATAAGCTCAAACGTGCCCTTAAGAGTTTTGAATATGCAAGCAATCAAATGCAAAGTAAATAATTCGGAGACAGCAAATAACAAACACTTCAGCCAGACGGGCAATGTTTTGTTTTGTTCACAAGGCTATAAAAGGGAAGAAAGTTCACTTTCCCAACAGAGCATCCTTGACATCATTTGGGAGTTCTGGAGTCTGAGATTTTCAATTATTTCCATTTTCACAAGTCTCAGGTAAAGGCGTATTGGGCTGTTACATTTGTCCCACTGTTTTTCTTGTTAACCAAAGAGATGACTTCATATCAAACCATTTCAGCTTCTTCTTAATAATGGACCTGTAGATGGTACCCGGGTTTTCCCCCATCGCTAGTATAACTTTGGCACATCCTTTAGCAGCGCTTAAGTCTCCGGCTTCCCTCCAGCGCTGGGCTATCATTCGTGCAGAATGTGGCAGTCAGATTGCTGACCGCATATGACATCATAGTTAAAGTATCTGTACTGGCTGCCCATCTACTTTGGAGCCTGCATTCCTAGTACTTAGATCGATTTCCTATTTGATGGTTGATAACAGTGATCAAAGGATGTTATGTAGTTGTGGGTTAAACCACTGTGCCGCTTGGGTTTGCCAATCAGAAGGTCGGCGGTTCGAATCCCTGCGACGGGGTGAGCTCCCGTTGCTCGGTCCCAGCTCCTGCCAACCTAGCAGTTCGAAAGCACGTCAAAGGGCAAGTAGATAAATAGGTACCGTTCCAGTGGGAAGGTAAATGGCGTTTCCGTGCGCTGCTCTGGTTCGCCAGAAGTGGCTTAGTCATGCTGGCCACATGACCCGGAAAAACTGTCTGTGGAAGTGGACAAACGCCGGCTCCCTCGGCCTGTAAAGCGAGATGAGCGCCGCAACCCCAAGAGTCGTTCACGACTGGACTTAACTGTCAGGGGTCCCTTTACCTTTAACAGTGATGGAAGAGTGCGTACATAACCAGCAAACTGGTCTGAAATATGGTTGGGGGCTAAAGCGTGAAGAAGATGTAAAACGATGCTGTCAACCCTCCCTTTTTTTGCGGGAAACTCCCTTATTCCAAGGCCGTTTCCTGCTTCTATCCTGGATTGTTGATATCCCTTAAATTCCCCGGATTTCAAAGGAAGCAGCTCCTCTCCCTCCCTGCCGGCCAGGGAGGCTCCTCAGCTGCGTTGCTCGGCTGCCAATAAGGAGTCTGAGACCGACTGGGGGCGGAGCTTGCATGCCTTGTGCAGCCAGACCCTCATGCCCAACCAGCCAACCTGCCTGCCTGCTGTCTATGCACTCGCTCTTTTGCTCACCCGTTCGCGCGCAGCCTCTGGAGTGCTGGGTGGCGAGGCTACTTGGTGCCATTGCACCGCCCTTGCGGCATCCCTTATTTTCAAATCCAAAAGTTTGAAAAAATCCCTTATTTTCAAATCCGAAAGTTGACAGCTATGGCCCCCACCTTCCCTAATTGTTTCCTCCTTTTCAGCACGGTTGAGCAGCTGTGTTCCTAAAGGCTCCTAGCAGGAACCATTCATAGTGACATCGTCTTCAGGGGCCCCTGTTTCTATTTCCCTTTATTAGGTCACATGCAGCGCCTTGGCCGCTCTCTGGGAACAAGACGAGTAACGCTAGGAGAGAATGCTTGGGGCTTCCTCCGTATTCAGGCGACTGCAGAGCGAGAGCTGTCATTGTGTGAGGCTATGTAAACAGCTCTTGCCGTTGCGGTTTTACCTGCTGCAAGCTGGCAGTGTGCTTGGCTGCTGAGCCAGCCACGCCCCGATAAACGGCTATAATTGTAAGCTTGTTCTTCCCTTTCCTTTCGCAAGGAATACTGTTTCCCCAAACAGTATAACAGTGTATAGGCGTGACACTGGCATACTGACAGATGTGGAGCTACCATTAAAGGGGGGGGGTGGAGATCCCATAATCATCGTATGACATCATGGATCAAAGCGGGAGAGGGCAAAAATGCAATTAAAGGGAATGGCAGGGCCTTGTTTCAGGCCTTCTCAAATCATCTTCAGCTCAAACCTAAACTGAAATTCAGGCAGGGGAGAGGACAGCCCAAGAGATGAGTCATGCAGTGATTCACATGTGTCTCTCCTTGGTATGGAGCCAGAAAAGTCACTCTCATGTACATAGTTGTCAACTTTCACATTTGAAAATAAGGGATTTTTTCGAACTTTTGCATTTGAAAATAAGGGATGCCGCGAGGGCGGTGCAATGGCACCAAGTAGCCTCGCCGCCCTGTGCTCCAGAGGCTGCGCGCGAACGGGTGAGTGAAAGAGCGAGCGTGTAGACGGCAAGCAGGCTGGCTGTCTGGTTGGGCGTGAGGGTCTGGCTGCACAAGGCATGCAAGCTCCGCCCCCAGTCGGTCTCAGACTCCTTATTGGCAGCCGAGCAACGCAGCTGAGGAGCCTCCCTGGCCGGCAGGGAGGAAGAGGAGCTGCTTCCTTTGAAATCCGGGAAATTTAAGGGATATCAACAATCTGAGATAGCAGCGGGAAACGGCATTGGAATAAGGGAGTTTCCCGCCAAAAAAAGGAGGGTTGACAGCTATGCTCATGTAGTGGGTCCACATTCTCCCAGTCCAATTGTTACAGCTAGAATCCTGGCTGCCTATGAGCTTCCTATGAGCCCAGGCAAATACCATCCCTGCCTTCTGGGGCAGAGAAGAAACAGACCCACTGACAGCCCCATCGCCTGCTAATTGGAATTGATGGTGTTAGAATAGCTGGCTGGGTGTAGAAGAAGAAGAGTTTGGATTTGATATCCCACTTTATCACTACCATAGCTGTCAACTTTCGGATTTGAAAATAAGGGATCAGCAGCCTCACCTGTCTACAGTTCTCGGGGACAGTCCACACCACGGTAATCCCCCCAGGCTACAAATTAATTTCCACCAGGCTACACACCATCATCTTTCCCCACCTCAGGGTCTCTTTTCCAGGGAGTCTTCTCTTCTCATGCGATGCTTCAGGATCTGTCCTTCCGGTGAGCAGCCAGGGCCGATGTCCTTCAGAATGGATCGGTTTGATCTTCTTGCAGTCCACGGGACTCCAGCACCACAATTCAAAAGCGTCAATTCTTCATGGGGGGATTGATCAGGTTCACACTTTTGGCTCTCTGGCATCCATTAATGACTTATTATACAAACGTGTTGCAGACTTTGCATCCTTTAACACTCTTTTGGAAGGAGTGTATTTGTGGGCTGGGCCAGAGTGGTTGATTTTACATGCAAGCAAAGCACAAACAGTGCTGTTGTCTAACGACATCCTATTCTCTGTAACTATTGGTGAGCAACGCAGCCGAGCAACGCAGCTGAGGAGCCTCCCTGGCCGGCAGGGAGGGAGAGGAGCTGCTTCCTTTGAAATCCGGGAAATTTACGGGATATCTAACAATCCGGGATAGCAGTGGGAAACGGCGCTGGAATAAGGGAATTTCCCACTCAAAAAAGGGGGAAAGCGTTGGACAGTGCTGGAATAAGGGAATTTCCCGCCAAAAAAAAGGGAAGGTTGACAGCTATGATCACTACCCGAAGGAGTCTCCAAGCGGCTAACATTCTCCTTTCCCTTCCTCCCCCACAACAAACACTCTGTGAGGTGAGCTGCATGTGGAAGGCGGAGGAGATGCGAACCCGGTTCACCGGATTACGAGTCTACCGCTCTTAACCACTACACCACACTGGCTCTCACCCTCATAGAATCCTAGAATCGTAGAGTTAGAAGGGACCCTGGGGCTCATCTCCTCCAACCCCCTGCAATGCAGGAATCTCAACTTAAGCGTCCATGACAGATGGCAATCCAACCTCTGCTGAAACACTTCCAGGGAAGGAGAGTCCATCACCTTTTGTGGGCGTCTGTTCCACTGTCGAATAGCTGTTGAAAGCTGATATGATTCACATTTCTTTAATAGGCTTGCCTGCCGAGTTAGTTTACAGGTACTCTTTGTAAGTGCAGGAATCCTGGCATGGGAAAAGGAGGGTGTGTGTGTCTAGAATATGCAATGCAACCACCCCCATTCAAATAGTCCTCAGCCACAACCACATACCGTATTTTTCGCTCCATAAGACGCACTTTTTTCCTCCTAAAAAGTAAGGGGAAATGTCTGTGCGTCTTATGGAGCGAATGCATGGTCCCTGGAGCCAAATTGCCTAGGGGCCAAAAGCAGATTGTGCTCTCTTTTTTTACAAATAGAGAGAAGAGGGTGTTGAAAGGAAGCCGCTGAACACCTGTTTAGCAAGCGATCGGGGAGAGAGATAAGGCTCCCTTTCCAGCCCAGGCCTCCGTTGTTGAATGCAGAGGGAGGCTGTTTGTTTCCCCAGCGACATGTGACTGGTTGATTAGATTATCTGTCTGGAAACTGTAGAAATGGCTCCCTTTCCTGTAGGACTAGAAGCTGCAAACTTCAATGGAGTTGAACCCCATAAAAACGGGTCTTTTCCTCTTTGAAAAAGAAGCTGCACCACTTTCAGCTGATCCTCAAAAAAGCAGGGCTTTTCCCTTTGCAAAAGAAGCTGCACCACTTTGAGCTGATCCTCAAAAAAAGAGGGGGGCTTTCTCCCTTTCCTCCTCTAAAAACTAGGTGCATCTTATGTTCATGTGCGTCTTATGGAGCGAAAAATACGGCACTTTTTCTTGCATATAAGCACCCCTATCATTTAAGTGGAAATGTGCATCTGCTAAGAGCAAAGTAGGGGGGGGGGGGAAGAAACAAAAGGTGTGACCCTGCTGACTGAAAGTGTTTTTGCACAGGTATGAAGCTAGGCAACAAAGGCACATTCACCATGGAGACCGTGAAAAAATCGCACTCTGTGATTAAAGCTAATTTGTCGCTCGTCGGTTCTGCTCTCACAGCATGCAGTATTCCTGCTTGAGCCACCCTTGTAGAACACAGTCTCAGCTGCGGCCACGAAGTTGCTTCTCCAAATGCTCTAGGAATACCCCCCCCCCACGTCCCGAATTCCGGCACCTTCCAGGTGGGCACCATTGCCATGATAAGAGAACAAGGATGCACGGTGAGTTCCGGCATCTTTTTCTAGGAAAATAGCACAGGCCTCTAGAAGACTACAACAACCTGCCCTCCCCCTCCAAAAAAAATTATAGGTCAAAATCAAATGGATGAAATGCCAGATTATATGGGTATAATAAAACAATGCAGCGACTCCTAAGGCGCCAACGTACAATTCAATAGCCTCGATAAATGGAGACACAAAACACACCAACTGGTTGGAACTGAGGCATCGCTCAAGGGAATTTAGACTGCAGGGCCCTTCCTGATAGGCGGAGGGAGGCATAGCCTGCACCCTGCTTTGGTGAATGGGGCTGCAGGCTGGGACTTGGGCTGTGCCAGGGGGCGGAGCCGACGGAGCAGGTAGGCTTCCCTCAGCTCCGCCCCTTCAGTGGCAAACGGAGCCGCTTGGCCACCCGGAGCAGCAAACTCTAGATGTCTAGATTAGGCAGCTAGTTTGAGGCTCCACAGAGTTGCTTTTGCATCATTAAAGTCTCATTTATCTGCCTCTGTCCCCTCCAGTAGAGGGTCACCTTCCACCCCTCTGGAGAGGAATCGTTCTGTACCCTATGCACCACAAGCCAGTGCTAAATGCTTCAGAAAGCCCTTCATGCCAGTCTTTGAGGGCATCCGTGGTGGTGAGGTATGGCACACGGAAGCCCTTGCACAAACTTTACAAGAAAGTGCAGGACAGCAAGGTTTGGTGCAAACTGGGTGGCGGCAATTCATTTCCTCCAGGCTCCTGGATCAGCAAACTCCCCTTATAAATACTGATGTCTATTTTGGGCTTTGGGTATTTATTCATCACTCACATGAATAAGTGATTGGATTAGGTTTGCAGCCGATAGAGGCAAACTGGATTTTCCTAGGCTGAATCAGAAGACTCGTTTCTTATAATAATGAGAAATGGGAAGGGAGAACCGAGGGGAAATCCTGTTAGTTCTCTCTCCCCACCTCTCCTCAGATTGCCAGGTGCGTGTGTGTTCCTTTGCATGCACAACAAACAAACAAACAAACCCCAACCTGCACACCTGTCAGTGAGAAAGGCAGGCTTTTCCTTAGGGCATCTATTTTCTGCTTGGGATCGTTCTGTCTAGAAAAAGCATTCTGTCTTATCAGCTTCCACTTGGATTCTGAAAGAGGCACTTGCCCAGACATAGGCTTACTTCCTCTGTGAGAATCAGACTGTGTGTATTTTCACAAGGGTAAAGGTAAAGGGACCCCTGACCATTAGGTCCAGTTGTGACCGACTCTGGGGTTGCGGCGCTCATCTCGCATTATTGGCCGAGGGAGCCGGCGTACAGCTTCCAGGTCATGTGGCCAGCATGACTAAGCCGCTTCTGGCATACCAAAGCAGCGCACGGAAGCGCCGTTTACCTTCCTGCCAGAGCGGTACCTATTTATCTACTTGCACTTTGACATGCTTTCGAACTGCTAGGTTGGCAGGAGCAGGGACCAAGCAATGGGAGCTCAGGATTCGAACCGCCGACCTTCTGATCGGCAAGCCCTACACACTGTAGTTTAACCCACAGCGCCACCCGCGTCCCTCTCACAAGGGGTAGGGGTGGCCAAATGCAAGAGGACTGTCAGGTTGCTGCCAGTGACTCTCACAGACAGTCGCCCAGGAATGTACAAAGACATGAAAATGTTTCTTACCGTCTGCTTTTTATTCAGTATTTACAGAGAGAGGCTATAGAACACAGCCTCTTGGATAATGGCATTGTCCCGAGTGAATCTCCACCCTGTCTCTCCCACTTCTACGGGTGCTGCTACTTGCCCTCTGTCTTTGAGCTCTCTGCTCTCCTACTTTCAAGGCTCACTGGGTTCTGGGAGATGGAGGGTCTGGACTGCTTTCTAAAGACACTGTGTCCATCAGCTGTCGTCCCCCCGGGGCTTCCTCTGCCTCCTCCCCCATTATTTCCCAGCTTTCCCCCTCATCTGCCTCTGAGCTGTGACCTTCCTCGAACCGCTGTTGTAAATCTATACTGTCTTCCTCTTCCTCCTCCCTGGAAGGGTCAGGATGGGGAGGCGGTCTTCACCATTCCTCCTCTGCCCAGTCCCTGACATGGACAGACAGGGTTATTCCACTCTCATCGTTGTGTGGAAGAGACCATGTGCAGCAGGTCTAGCTTGTGATCCTGAATCGGAACATTTTAAGCAACCAGCTTGGGTTTTTTACACACATTCCATGCAATCGGTGCTCTCTTTTTAAGGGGGCACTCAGGGGTACTCAGTACCAGCCCCTCTTTTGTTGTTTAAAAAGAGCGGCACCTACTGTAACAACTTCATGGTGAGTATCGGCACCTCTTTTTTTGTGAGTACTGGGACCTATTTTTCTAGGGGGAGGGGGAAAGCACTGCATGCACCATTCAACCCCCCTTGTTAGGATTTCCTACATACGAGTAGGACACTAGCAGAGACACATGCCTGACTGGCATGTTCCCTCCTTCCTGGGCGATCGTTCGGGAGCTTCAAAAGCTTTCTTCAGCCCGAACATCACAGCGACTGATGCCAGAAGACATCAGCACACTTAGGGATCCGCAGAGGTTTGCGCAGTTGTGTAACAAAACTCAGCAACTCAGCATGTTGGCTAATCTACTTTATTTACATATAAACACACACAGAGAGCACTGCAACATGGCTCCTTCTCTCTCTAGCATCAGACAGCAAAGAGAAAGAACAAATGACAATAGTCCCACTTCAGGAAACACAGTAACACAAACATCCTGTCTCCGTCACTTCCCACTCTGTGGAATGAAAACATACACCGTCATGTGATAGATACCCTGTTTCCCCTTTTTTAATACGTAGTCATAAAGTAAGCCATGGCAGGTTTTTTTAACCTTTGTGAGAAGTAAGACGTACCCCAAAAGTAAGCCGTGGTGCCGCCATTGTTCCTATTGCCTCCTCAGCCCCTCCTGCTTAGCGCGCAGGGAGAGGCATGGGGGAGGGGGAAGACGCCTCTTCCTGTCCTGCTTGTTCCCCGTGCGCATGGAGCCAGCGAACCAGCGAGAGGCGCAGGGGAAAAACGCGCCTCTTGCGGAGTTCTGCCCTGCCTGCTCAGCGCGCAGGGGGAGGTTGTACCGTACCATACTGACGTAATAAAAATAAGACATCCCCCCCCAAAATAAGCCACACTGTGTTTTTTGAGGGGGAAAAAATATAAGACGGTGTCTTAAAAAGGGGGAAAGACGGTAACAATCCCATGACTGCAGACACGGGGAATGAATCTCCAACACCTCCATCCCCGCCTTCAACTATTCTCCTCCCTGCTGCCACAAAGTGCTGCCCGAAGTCAGCTGTTTCACTCTGTTAGATAGCAGCGCTGGCAGCGAATCCGTTCCTTCCTTAATGTGTCTAGAAAAGTCAGAAGAAGCCCTTCCTCCTCTGCCTGCCTCCCTGAGCGCCAGATTTTTCCAAGCCTCAGACGTTCAGCAAAGATGTACGGACCATTTCCAGTTTGGGTGACACCAAACATCCCATACAGGAAAACTGTTTGTTTTCTGTGCCGCTTTTAAACGATAATATAGAAAACGTTGTGGTTGTCTGTCTCCACGGTGCCTTCAACTCCTCCTGTGTTTACAGCAGAAACAAAGGAAATATGTGTTTATGTTGCACCTGGTTCCCTTCATTCAAAAGAGTTATAATCAGCCTTTGGGTGTGCGCGGCAAATGACCTTATTTCTTTGCGGAAGAAGCACGTGGAGGATCCAAAGGGGACCTTGGGGACTGCTAGTCCTCCTTTTTCCAAGCAGCTGTGTGCGCATCAACTCACATTGCCAGTTTTGCCCGAGAATACATGTATCAGATTTTACTCTTGTGATAAATTCCCCCCCCCCCAAAAAAACCCAGTTTTGCTGCTGCAATATTTTGAACAAGGAATCCAGAAAAATGTGCCAAACCTCTCAGGTATGTATGTGTCACTTAGCGGTTGCAGCGATTTCATTTCATTTCATGACAAAAAACACCCCCAGGTGTACCTTGAAACTATGGCCTATGGCTCTCGCTGAAACAGTGAACCTGCGTCTGAGTTCCACCTTTCAAAGCTACAGGCAGGGGCTGATGTTGTGGAGTGCTCCTCCGTATCTTTCTATGTGTAAAACCCTCAAAGACTTGGGTTGTCTCTAATATACTCATTTTCTACATGGGGTGTTTACTGAGTGTGTCCGTGGGGAGCGTACATGTAAGGCTCTTCTCATCTCATGGAGGAGACCACAAGGCAGTGGAAACTCCTACTGAACAACTCGCTCCAACAACGTCTGGGATCAGACAAAAGCCTTTTGCGCCTTGACATCCAGACAACCCACCCCACTCTGGATTACACACCCTCCTTGATAACTGGAAAACACTTAAGGGGGCAGGACTCTGGCCCGGAGTCTGTGTCACTGTGGGTCTTTGGGGTCAGGGCACTGCCTTGGGTCCATGCACCGCAAGAACAGCAGAGCCCTGCTGGATCGCACCTAGTCACGCATCCTGTTATCACAAATTATGATTATCATCGTGTTGTCAATATATAGCCTTTTGTCTCTGTTCTTCATTAAAATTGTATCTCTCATAATTTTGTCCTTAAAGATTATTAAACAGTCTCCTGGAAATTTCTTTCCTTTTCTGTTCTTCGTCTTTATTCTAAAGACATTCACCACGTTCGTAGCAAATTCTTCTTTTTCCATTCCTAGCCACTGTGCCAACTCGACGATAATTTTTTCTGCAATATTTTCTCCCTGTGTTTCTGCTTTCGATCTCAATCTCAGATTTGTTTCTCTTTGTCTCAGGTCCTGCATAGCAATAGAACCCCACATTTCTTCTTGTGTTTTATTGACCTCTGACACAGTTTTTCATCTTCCTTTTTTAATTCTTTAACATCTTTTTGTACACGTTTCACTCTTTCTTCAGTCTTTTGAATTCTCTTATCCACCTCTTGTATCTGTGTCTTTAGTTCTTTAACTGTCAGTATTCTGAGAGATCGGTATTTTCATTTCTAAACCTCTGTCATGTTGGTTTCCACATCAAAATCACACACGCAGCTATTTTGCCCTGTGAGTGAAGAAAGCACAAGGACCTTTACTTATCTATTTATCTTCCTCCTCTGGGGTTATTTGCAGCTTCTCTTCCCCGCTTTCTTTACGATTCTGTTTGAGGAAACAGTTTGGCAAGGAAAGCATTACCAGACCCTCCGAGTGGTGTCTCTATTTTCCAGGGACAGTCCCGGATTTACAGAAGCCATCCCGGTTTCTGATTTGATCCCGGAACGTCCTGCTTTTCCTTTGGGCGTCCCTATTTTCATCGGAGAAATGTGGGAGGGTATGGAGTTATGTTCGAATCCCTGTGACGGGGTGAGCTCCCCTTGCTCGGTCCCTGCTCCTGCCAACCTAGCAGTTCGAAAGTATGTCAAAGTGCAAGTAGATAAATAGGTACCACTGCAGCGGGAAGGTAAACGGTGTTTCCGTGCACTGCTGTGGTTTCGCCAGCAGCGGCTTAGTCATGCTGGCCACATGACCCGGAAGCTGTACGCCGGCTCCCTCGGCCAATAAAGCAAGATGAGTGCCGCAACCCCAGAGTCGGTCACGACTGGACCTAATGGTCAGGGGTCCTTTTACCTTTATAGAGTTATGTGACCCCCCCAGCCATGGAAAATAAGTCACTATTCAACCTTTAGAAGACATCTGAAGGCAGCCCTGTATAGGGAAGTTTTTCTTAATGTTCAATGTTTTTTGATGTTTTTATATCTGTTGGAAGCTGCCCAGAGTGGCTGGGGCAACCCAGTCAGATGGCTGGGGCACATCTGGAGGAAACATCGGCTTTGGATCCATTTCAGTCCGGCTTTCGCCCTGGTTATGGGACAGAGACGGCTCTGGTCGCATTAACGGATGATCTCCGTAGACAGCTGGATCGAGGCGGGTCGGGACTGCTGATTCTCTTAGATTTGTCAGCAGCCTTCGATATGGTCGATCATGAACTTCTGGACCACCGCCTTGCCGACATGGGGATTCAGGGCACAGTCCGACAATGGCTGCGCTCCTTTATCTCAGGTCGGGGACAGAGAGTGGCGCTAGGGAATGAGTTGTCTCCGCGGCACTCCCTGGTGTGTGGAGTCCCTCAAGGTGCAATCCTTTCCCTGATGCTTTTCAACATCTTTATGCGCCCTCTCGCCCAGATTGTCCAGAGCTTTGGGCTGGGTTGTCATCAATATGCTGATGACACCCAGCTTTATCTGTTGATGGACGGCAGCACCGACTTGGTCCCAGACACACTGACCAGGTGTTTGGAAGCTGTGGCTGGATGGATGCGTGGGAGCCGGCTAAAGTTAAATCCTTCGAAGACAGAGGTCCTCTGGATGGGTCAGGACGACATGAGGTTGGGGGGCCAACACCCACCTCTTGCGGGGGCCCAATTAGTGCCAGCGCCTTCTGTCAAGAGTCTGGGGGTAACCTTCGACGCCTCCCTCTCCATGGAGGCGCAGGTTGTGGCCACAGCAAAGGTGGCATTTTTCCATCTCCGCCGTATTAGGCAGTTGGTCCCCTACCTCTCTCGCCCTGACCTGGCCACAGTGATCCATGCGACGGTCACCTCCAGACTAGATTATTGTAACTCGCTCTACGCGGGGCTGCCCTTGAGGCTGACCCAGAAACTCCAGCAGGTGCAGAATGCCGCAGCGAGGCTCCTTACGGGGGCTTTGCCGCGAGATCACATTCATTCAGTGCTCTACCAGCTGCACTGGCTCCCGGTGGAGTACAGGATCAGGTTTAAGGTGCTGGTTTTGACCTTTAAAGCCCTACGCAGCCTAGGACCCTCGTACTTAAGGGACCGCCTCTCCTGGTATGCCCCGGGTAGGACCTTGAGGTCCTCAAATAATAACATCCTGGAGATCCCGGGCCATAAGGATATCAGGCTGACAGCTACTAGGGCCAGGGCGTTTTCGGTCATGGCCCCAACATGGTGGAATAGTCTGCCACAGGAGACGAGGGCCTTGCAGGATCTGGCATCCTTTCGCAAGGCCTGCAAGACTGAACTGTTTCGCCAGGCTTTTGGGTTGGGTGGAGTTTAATTGCCTTGTTATGTTATTCTGTTGGTCTGTTGGTGGACTGCTTAGAATGAGGTGACATTTTAAAATGGGAATTTTACATTGTATCTTAATCTGTGTTTTTAATTGATTGTTTGTGGTTTGTTGTGATTTTTATGATTGTTAGCCGCCCTGAGCCCGGTTCCTGGCTGGGAAGGGCGGGGTATAAATAAAAGTTTATAATAATAATAATAATAATAATATGATGCAATAGGACATCCCTATTTACATCAGAGAAAATTACTCCTGCCCCTCATTGTGCCCTTCAGGTCCCATTCTGATCCAGTTTGGATATCCCCACCCCACCCCACCCTCCTGGCTACTTTCAAGTAAAACATCAGGGGATCTGTGCAAGCAGATACCATCCATACCACACAGAGTTTGGCCCCAACCAAAAGCAGGCAAGGTTGCTTTGTGGTCAAAGGAAAATAAGACGCAATGAAAGCACTGTGTGCCCTCTTGTGGTCACATTCAATATGGCAGTCTGCAGTGGAAGTGGCAACACCAAAACAACACAATACTGTACATTTCTGTTTACTATTCTATACCATTGTGTCTGCCACCCTGGGCTTCTTTGGAAGGGGGGGGTATCAATTTAATTACCGGTATA
Organism: Darevskia nairensis; assembly: GCA_034642065.1. NCBI lineage: Eukaryota > Metazoa > Chordata > Lepidosauria > Squamata > Lacertidae > Darevskia > Darevskia nairensis. The sequence continues at coordinate 1,238,461 of JAWWNI010000384.1, read as the reverse complement.
AATAAAATGAAGCAACAGAAAGTGTTGTTGCCACTGACTTTTTTTAGATAATAATAATTTTTTCTTTGTACCCCACCCATCTAGCCGGGTCTCCCCAGCCACTCTGGGCAGCCTCCAACAGATATTAAAATACATTAAAATATCACAGGTTAAAAACTTCCCTAAACAGGGCTGCCTTCAGATGTCTTCTAAAGGTCTGGTAGTTGTTGTTCTCTTTGACATCTGAAGGGAGGGCGTTCCACAGGGCGGGCGCCACTACCGAGAAGGCCCTCTGCCTGGTTCCCTGTAACTTGGCTTCTCGTAGTGAGGGAACCGCCAGAAGGCCCTCGGCGCTGGACCTCAGTGTCCGGGCAGAATGATGGGGGTGGAGACGCTCCTTCAGGTATACAGGACCGAGGCCGTTTGGGGTTCGAGCCCAAAGCCAGATGCACAGGGTCTTGTAGTAGTGGAGGAATTGCACTCTGCACATGCTCCATCCATGTAGTCCCGTTTGTGACTTTAAACCACAGAGCCTAGGGCTTGCTGATCAGAAGGTCGGCGGTTCGAATCCCCGTGACGGGGTGAGCTCCCATTGCTCGGTCCCAGCTCCTGCCCACCTAGCAGTTCGAAAGCACATCAAAGTGCAAGTAGATAAATAGGAACCACTCTGGCGGGAAGGTAAACGGCGTTTCCATGTGCTGCTTTGGTTCGCCAGAAGCAGCTTAATCATGCTGGCCACATGACCTGTACGCCGGCTCTCGGCCAATAAAGCGCCGCAACCCCAGAGTCGGACACGACAGGACCTAATGGTCAGGGGTCCTTTTATCTTTACCTAAAGTAACAATAATACAGTTCATGCAACTATGTATATCACTTTACAGTAGATGCGATCATATCATCCTTAATTTTCATACGGGAAGGAATTGATTGAACAAGAAGTCACACTAAACAATCTATTTCATTCAACAGTCTGAGGAAGGAGCCCCATTTAAAAATGGAAGGGGGGGAGGTAATTCTGCTTAGCTGTACATGATTATTTTCAACCTTCATCCTTCTACTGCCCTCTTTCTTGGGGGGGCGGCGGCTATAATCTCCCATTTACTTTTAGTCTGGAATCTCTGCTAGCTCAGATTAGCAGAGATAAGGGAATAGCCCACTCCCAAACCAGAGTCCTGCACCTCTCACTTTTAGAATTTGTGCATAACTATAGCAAACTTGGGATGCGGGTGGCGCTGTGGGTTAAACCACAGAGCCTAGGGCTTGCCGATCAGAAGGTTGGCAGTTCGAATACCTGTGACAGGGTGAGCTCCCGTTGCTCGGTCCCTGCTCCTGCCAACCTAGCAGTTCGAAAGCACGTCAAAGTGCAAGTAGATAAATAGGTACCGTTGCAGCGGGGAGGTAAACGGCGTTTCCGTGCGCTGCTCTGGTTCGCCAGAAGCGGCTTAGTCATGCTGGCCACATGACCCGGAAGCTGTACGCTGGCTCCCTCGGCCAATAAAGCGAGATGAGTGCCGCAACCCCAGAGTCGGACACGACTGAACCTAATGGTCAGGGGTCCCTTTACCTTTATATAACTATACGTACATCTCATTTCAGGGATCTTTCACGGTGTAGATTTCCTTTGTTGTAATTCAGTTATTCCCATGATTGTCTTTTTTTGACCAAGTTATTTTGGCACCTGAGGCAGAAAAAAAACATCCCATGCTGTTTGTCAGTAGGAAATAAATGACCATTTGCTGCTTTTTCATGGCACCCTGAGGCAGCTGCCCCAATCTGCTTAATCATGGGGCCAGCCTTGATGTCTGTTTGCTGTCCTCCCATCCAAAAAGTGACCAAAAGGACCTTGCCTGCCCTGCCTATGGCTGTTGACCACCAATGTCCTCTAGCACAGCGTTTCCCAACCGGTGTGCCGCGGCACACTGGTGTGCCGCGAGACACCGGCTGATGTGCCGCGGAAGGAAGCCCGAGGGGGCGGCTGGCTTCCGATCGCCTCCGGAAAAGGGAGGGCGGCGCCCGAGTCTGCCCGAAGCGCCACCGGGAGAGCCGGGCATCTCTTTCTTAGCACCCTCTCGGGGCGTTTGCCGTCCCTGCAGCGACGGGGCGGGGGGCGCCGAGTCGCGGGACCCGCGGGCAGAAGGGCGCCCGCCCGCCCGTGAGAGTAACGAGGCGGAGGCGCGCGCGGGAGGCTCCTTCCCGCTTAGCCGGCGAGGGCGCGCTCTCCTACTATGGCGAGGCCGGCGCGGTGGAAAGCGGGCGGAGGTTGCGCAGGGCGTGAGGCGCGCGCGCGAGGCTCCCGTTCCGCGGAGGCCTCTCTCGCCCTTCCCGGGAAAGCGCCGCCCGCTGCCCCCCAGGGCAGGGGAAACCCCGCAGCGGAGGAGGAGCCGAAACGTGCCTGCCGCCCGCCCTCCCGCGGCCCGAAGCAGGAGCCCGAGGGGCGCGGAAGCAGCCCGGCCGAAGCCCGGCCCGTCTCTCAGCAGGAGCGCTCGCCGACGCCGTCTCCGGCCGGCCAAGAGAAAATCGCCGGCCAGACGCAATGCTAGGGTCCTCGGTGCCTCTTCAAGCCCCGGTTTGGCGACGGACGGAAGAAGAGGCTGCAGCTGAACGGGGTCCGTTGCATGTGGTGGTGGTGTGCCACGATATTTTTTTCGTGGGACAGGTGTGCCGTTGCCCCGAGGAGGTTGGGAAACACTGCTCTAGCAGCTTCTATGGCCAGGCAGGGCAGTTCTTGTTGAAAATAATGGACAGAGTCATGGGATTGTTCAGAGGCCAGTGCGGAAGTACTTCAGTCTCCTCGGACTCTCAAGTGAATATTAGCTTTGTTATAAAACAGAAGCATTTCAGAGCACAGCTGGTGAAGAGGCTAGTCCTGAAATTCGTTCACTCAAATGTCTGTGTTCTCAGGGCTGAAACAAGAATGATGAGCGGTTCTTTCAAAATAATTGCTTCCAGATAGGCCGTGCGCTTCATACATGCTTATTGCTCTGACCATTGTTTTGTGTTTAATGTTCCAGCAAATGTTTGGGTCGTGTATTGCATTTTTATGCCAGCAATTAGGCTGTATTTCTTTCCGTTATCTTTAGCTCTTGCCTTGTTCATGTGATTTGTCCTCCCGCGTACCTGAGCTGACATATATAAATTGCTTACCCTTCTCAGTTTCCTGCTGCCTGGAAAATGTCCTGTCACTATAAAAACAAAGGTTTGGTTTTTTTAATCTACCAGTTTTGCACAAAAGAGCAGTCAATAATAGTAATGATAATAAATGTGTGCATCATTCTAAGCCAAGTCTGTTGAAGGCAGGGAGGCAGGAATTTGTGTGCCTGCACTTTTTTTCTTTATCTACCAGAGTTGTACAAAAGAGCAGACAAAAAATAAAAATAGAAAAATGGGTGTGTTGCTCCAAGCCAGACAAAGATTTGGAGTTACTCTCATGAAAGCCTGACACTTCCTTTCCTCCCTTTTCCTATACCTGAAGGGAGTACAGTGGTACCTCTGGTTAAGTACTTAATTCGTTCTGGAGGCCCGTTCTTAACCTGAAGCGTACTTAACCTGAAGCACCACTTTAGCTAATGGGACCTCCTGCTGCCGCTGCGCCGCCAGAGCACAATTTCTGTTCTTAGCAGAGTTCTTAACCTGAAGCGTACTTAACCTGGAGCATACTTAACCCGAGGTACCACTGTATTTTGATTCTTAGTACAACAATTTTCTGCAAGAGCATATCTGTGCAAGAGAGTTTAAAAAAAAAAAAATACCAAAAACATTATTTTAGCAACAAAGACAAAAAAGAAGTATTATTCATTAACGACATGGATAATGATTATTGCAACTTGCCCCAGATATATCACCCTGTTCTATAATCCTTTCCTCTTAATTTAATATTTCAAGGAATAGCTTTAATTTTGGATTTTAGATCAATAATCAGACACACCAGAGATTTAATTGAAAGCTTTAAAATACATATCAAGTTCAAGAAAACAGGTTTTAGTCAATGGTCTTTCAGTACCTACAAATCAGACTTTGATTTTTAGAAATATTTGTAGAACTTTTAAAGAACACTTTATAAGGCAAGCCACCACAAAAAGTAGTGTTTTAAATGGTAAAAAAGGCAGCTGTTGGATCCAAAGAAAAATAAAAAATACTATCAAGGATATGTACAACTTTCTTTCTGGTTGGAAATGTATTCTGTTGTGCCAAATGAACATTTGTAAAAAATGTGTTTTATACTGTGTTGTTTTGTTTTGTTGCAGTGATAGGCCATTTCTAAATTGTGGCCACAGGCTTTAAGCACAACAATGCTCAGAGTCCATTTATTTGTTTATATATTTATAAACACATTCATTTATATATTTGTTTATATGCTTATATTGTTAATATCCTGCCAATCCACCGTATATACATACACACATACATAATTTTATGTGTGTGTGTGTGTGTGTATATATACCGGTATATATATATATATATATATATATATATATATATATATACACACATAATTTTATTTGTATGTCATCTTCCATAGTTCAAACCATGCTACAACATGAAAAAAGTACACGATTACAAATATAACAAAAGTTGTAATAAACAACAAATAAAAACACCAGAAATTATAAAACCAAACTGAACTATTTCCATATAAATTATAATAAGACCCACACACAGAGCAATAACAGCAAAAACCCTCTCCTACAAAACCCCTAATAATAATAATAATAATAATAATAATTTATTTATACCCCGCCCATCTGGCTGGGTTTCCCCAGCCACTCCTGGGCGGCTTCCAACAGAATATTAAAATACAGTAGTCTATTAACATTAAAAGGCCTAAGCATGAATGAACCCCGGAACGTTCCTTTCCATCATCAACAATTCCTTTCCGGGGTCACTTTACACCAATGCACCAGCTCCGCGCGGGGGACAGGAAGGAGCGTGGGGTCACCGCCGGAACTCTAGGCCTCAAACCCCGCAACTGAGTTTGCGGAATCATAGACTCACAGTATTGTAGAGTTTTCCTCGCTCTCTTCCCATAAGAGGATAACACTTCCCCGGCGTGGAGCCGGTGCTGCGGTGTAAAGTGAACCCCGGAAAGGAAACGTTGAGGCTGGAAAGGAACGTTCCGGGGTTCCTTCAGACTTTATTCAAAAGCGTCTTTCCGTAGCCGCGCCGTATCTCTACGTGCTCCGGCCCGCGCGCGTGCGCGCTGGCTGGCTGGCTGCCTAACCTGGGCGCCCCGCGTGAGCCGCACGCGCGGGGGTGGCTGGGCGTGGCTTCTGCCGTTGGGCGCGAGCGGGAGTGGGCGGGGCCTCGCTCTGAGGCGGGAGGAGGATGGACGGGCTGAGGCGGCTGAGGCGCTGAGGAGGCGGCGGCGGCGGAGGCCGGGCGGGTCATGGCCTCCTCGTTCCCGGCCAACGGGGCGGCGGGCGAGTGGGGAGGCGGCGGCGACGACCCCAGCTCCGCGGACGAGGGCGGCCGGGCGGCGGCGGCGGCGGGGCTGAGGGAGTCCCCGGTCTCCGACTCCGGGAGCCGCTCGTCGTCGTCGCCTCCTCCGCCGATGGAGCAGTTCGAGCGGGCGGCGCAGCGGGTGCCGGCGCTGGCGGGGTCGGCCAGCCGAGAGCAGCTGCTCTACCTGTACGCGAGGTACAAGCAGGTGAGGCCCTTCGCCCTTTTCCCCCGCGCCCGCCTCGCATAGAACCGCCGAGGGACCCCTGGGGGTCATCTAGTCCAACCCCGGCCTTTCCCCCCTTGAATCTTTTTGCCCAGTGTGGGGCTCTCGAACCCACGACCCGGAGAGGAAGGGCCCCCCCCCACGCTCTTGCCCTTCCCGTGTGCCTGGTGTTCAGAGGAGAGGTACGCTGCCCCTGAGCATGGAGGTTCCACTTATTAATTTATTTATTTTATTTCATGGTTTTCAGTTTTATACATTTCAATCATCATCATCAACCTTTTATTGGCATCAAACAAAGAAACAAGCAAACACACGTACAGAACAGAACCGGATTAATACTTTCACAGTGGCACAAACTATGCTAAAAGAGAAAATCATTCTACAATCGTTTTAACATTTCAGAACTTGACTTTCCTTCCCCCTCTTTCTGCGGTTCCTTAAATTTATTTTTTTAAGATAATTTCTGCATGTCCAAATGAACTGAATTTGCCCAAACAAAATGAAAAATAAATAAATTCCTTCCAGTAGCACCTTAGAGACCAACTAAGTTTGTTCTTGGTATGAGCTTTCGTGTGCATGCACACTTCTTCAGTATCTTCAGTTGGTCTCTAAGGTGCTACTGGAAGGATTTTTTTATTTTTTATTTTGTTTTGACTATGGCAGACCAACACGGCTACCTACCTGTAACTGAATTTGCCCATTTATTCATCTCACCTACATAAAGTAGATGGAGGTTCCACTTTGGCTTCTGCCACCAGCGAAACGGCATAATAGGCATCTTTGAAAATGCCCTATTCTCCTGTTAATGGTGCCACTTCGAATGTGTTGCTTTATGTTCAGCGAACAATGTTTTATTCTGGATTGTTTGATGTTTTAATGAAGGGTGTAAACTGCTTAGAGATTTATTTGTTTATTGCTTAAAAAGATAACGTGGTATAGAAATGAAGATAGGGTCATCATCACCATTATCTCCGTGGGTTGGCGTGTTAGATAGGATGGCCTTGCAAAGCCAGCGTGGGCAAGCTGTCAGGCTGGGGTCTTACTTGAGAGTTTCATAGGGCGGGTGTGTGGGTGGGTATAGCGTCAACCTTAGCCTGTGGTTTGTCGTGGCTAGAACTATAAACTTGAGACTACTAACTATCTTAGCCTGTGCTTGCGCTACCCACCCCATTTTTATTTCTCTCACCACAGCCTATTCAGCCACTCTAAAGTGCATGGCACTTTCTGGAGAAAGGAAAGAAAGATTTCAAGCTTCTTGGGAGTAGGAACACAAAGTGCCCACCAATGATGGTTGCAGAGGAAGTAGAGGGAGAGAGAGTTAAATAGGAAGAATGTGCATTCAGTTCAGATACATGCAGTCCTTGCCCCCAGGTATGCCTGGGGTTAGCATGTGGTGTATCTTCCCACTTGCTAGCTGAGCTGGCCTTCAGCTGATGTAAGTTACTTACCCCATTGTATCTACTGGCAGAAGGAAAGCCCTGCTGGTGGAAGTTACACTGGTGTAAAATGGCCAAAGAAGAGGGTGGTAGGATAAGTTATGCTGCCTCCCATCTCCCTTCATTCACTGATCTTGTCCACAGAGTTTGGTGTAACTTACGCCACCAAAAAATGCAATTGTAACTAAAAGTCACCCTGTGGAAGGTGAAGTTAGTGGAAGGCAGAAAGTGGAGGTTTATACTGCTGCCCCAGCCACAAGCAGTTCAGTGTAGCTTAGTTTATACAGGAGAAAGACCAGTATATCTGCCTGGTTAGGATTGCTGTGCTGTTTTCAGCAGGGGATGAGGTAGTCAATGAATTTACACCACACATAGTATATTGCATCAGATGCAATATGCAGGACAGCACCTAATCACACCTACTCCATCAGAGCCAGTCCACATACTCTAGGTATGGGTTTAAATCCCCATTTAAATTATGTTGTCTCAACCACTGTTCTTCTAAGCACAACCCACACAAGTGGGAGAAAGAAGAAGAAACGTAAGAGATCATTCACATAGCTGCTTGGACAAGATATCTGTAGAGAGTGCACAGACTCCCTGGGATAAAGATTCAAGAGCCATTCATGAAGAAAATGCTGTTCCTAAACAGGCCAGAACATCCAACAAGAGCAACCTCCAGTGGCTCACTCCATAGGGCAGAGGGCTGGAAAACACAAGTGGTCATGCCCCGTGAATATAGCCCCATCCATCTCTTGCATGCATGCCAAAGTAACTTAAAAATGTCAATAACAAAAGAAAAGTTGCCCTGGGATTCAAACCCACAGGGCACTTCCACTTACACACAGCCACAGCACCAAACAGGAATCACCCACACCTATGGGAAATCTCTCTCCTCTGTCAGAGAGCAGAGGAGCTGCGAGAGGAGCCGTAACTTGGTGAAATAGCCTACATTTTACTTGCATAAGTTTCAAAGTTCAAATCCAATAACCCCTTAACCTGCACATGAGATATAACCCCTTAACCTGCACATGAAATGGTCAGAATGAGTGCTGCAGGGAGCCATAGGCTGGCCCATGTGTGGGCTAATCCAGTATTCCCCAACCTGGTACCCTCCAGATGTTTTGAATCACAACTACATCACCCCAACCATTGATCACGCTGCTGGGAGTTATAGTCCAAAACATCTGAAGGTACTGAGCTGGGGAAGGCTGAGCTAACCCAACCCTTTTGTCCCACCCCTCTTCCTGATAACCTATATGACTAATCCATTCTCCACTGCTATTTTGTCTGATAGGCTGGGCCCTGTCCAGTTGTATCCCAGGAGGCCTCATTGCCTATCCTTCTTATTGTACTCCCCATTTTTGCCTAATATGCCTTTACCATGGCACCCATCCCACTTGGGTACCCTGAGACGCCTGCTTCCTTACAGTACAGGGCACCTGAGTGGGCAGAGGAAGGGACAGTGCCCTTGAGCCCATGAAGTTTTCTGCTTGCATCCTCGCAATACTATGGCTAGCTGATTGTGTTGGGCAGAATATATCTGGGGAAGGGATTGCTATATATCGGTTCCCAGCAACAAGTCATGTAATGCTGTCACCACCTTTAACTGATTAGTGTCTGGCATGGAGGAGATCCTAAAAGAGAAAGACACAAGTGCAGTGTTGCTGTGGTCACCCTAGCATGGCTGTTGGAACTTGGACAGTGCCTTGGCTGACAGCAAGGTAGCATGTAGCTTTCCATGTGAAGACCAGCTCCAGGTTAGGAACACCTCCTCTTGCATAACTGTCATGGAGCTTGCAAGAATACAGAAACCTGCATGGAGCAAGTAGGTTGTTAACCCAGAGGGACAGCCAGGAGCATCCTAGGCATTGCTGCCGGTCATGAGGAGAGTCTCCCTCTTAGCCTGCAACGAAAAAGTTGTGGGATAAATCCTGTATCTGTGGAAGAGAGGCCTCTGGAGAAGAAAGTGACAGACAGAGTAGCAAGTGATAGGCAGGAACTGGAGTGCACCTTCTTGAACTGCTGCATGCATAGTAAGTGTTTGTGAGGAGGTAAGACCATCTATCTGAGTATTCAGCCAGGGCTTGTGCCTCAGCTGTGCTTCTCCTTCTCCATGGTGAGAGTATAAGGGGGAGATACTTCTGCCAGTTTCCTCACTGTGAGAAGTGAGGTTACAGGGAACCAGGCAAAGGGCCTTCTCAGGAGCCGGGCTTGCCCTGTGGAACGCCCTGCTGTCAGATGTCAAGAAATAAACAACTATCTGAATTTTAGAAAACATCTGAAGGCATTCCTGTGTAGGGAAGTTTTTAATGTTTGATACTTTGCTGTGGTTTTATAATTTGTTGGAAGCTGCCCAGAGTGGCTGGAGCAACCTAGTCAGATGGGTGGCATATATATAAATAAATCATCATCATCATCATCATTATGATTATTATACTGCACTGACTGTGAGTATACACTGGTGTCCACAGCATTTGTGTGATTACAATCTATGCAGCAAAAATGTGCTCTCTTTGAAGCAAGTATTGCATTTTATCTGGTACGAAAGTTAGCAGTTTTGCCTGAAAATGCAGTATTTCAACAACACGGTGTGGCCTTGAATTAAGAAATCTGTTCATATGCAGCAATGGACTGTGCATTCCAGGCACAATAAACCCCAAGCCTGTTGGTAAATTATGTGATACCCTGTTTTAGATGTTTGCCTCTTTGCACAGTGTGGAGCTGTTGGGGGGGGGGACATTGAAAATAAATGCCCGAAGCCAGCCCAACTGTGATGGGAAGCAATGAAGTCTAGAAATGAATGAAGTATCCTCGAGCACTTGTCAGCTTTGTTAGACTGCCTCTTACTATTTTATACATTGGTCCTTGTGGCCGTAGGAAGAATTTTAAGTTCTTAGGTGTGATCCTTGTGTAAGTATGAAAAAATTTAAATTCCTCATTTCCTGCCTCTGAGGTTGCAGGTCTAAGCACACTTAAAAGGAAGTAAGCCCCATCGAACACAATGAGGCTTAATACTGAGCAAATATTAGGATAGCACTGCACATCTGAGGTTCATGGGATGTTTCTAGCCTTGGTAAGTGGCATGAATAACTTGTTAATCTGGTAGTTACTCCCTTCCCATTAAATTGTGTTGTCCAGCCTCAGATTTGTAGGCTACACTTAACATTTGTTCTTTGTCAGAATGATTGTGTCTTTATTGTATGGAAGGTTGACAATGCTGGTTTGAAATGAGAAAAGCAAATATCTCAGTATTTAGCAAGGAATCATTTGATGAAAACCTGGGCGAAAAGTAAAAATATACTGTGCCCTTCAATATTTCCATTTTCAGGGCAGCTTATAAACTAGACACACAGGAAGAAGAATAAAAGAGTTAAATTAAAACAGACAACATTTCAGTAAATTGGAACAAATGCCTGTAGTGACTAAAAACCAGATTCAACTGATTAAACAGACTTGAATAGATTTTTTACCTGGCACCAGAAAGACATAAGAGTAGGTGTCAGGTGAGCCTTCCTGGGAACAGCATTCCATAAGTCAATTACCACAAATGAAAAAGCTGTTGATCACCACCCATCAAGCCCCCAGAAGTGGGGCAATCTTGAGGATGATCTCAGCATTTGAGCAGGTTCATGCAGGTTGAGCTGCAGATACTGTTTCAAGATATCAAGGGCTTCAAGGTTTAAAACTTGCATTTTGAGTCTTGTTTGGAAATGGGCTGGTGAGGTTCTGAAAGGCTAATTCTGGTCAGTAGTCTGCAAGCAGTGTTTGACTGCCTCATTAATTTTATGGGATACAACCATCATTGTCTGGTGAAGTATGGGCATATATGCTCCAAAAATGCAAAGTACATCAGCCTCTGTGCTGACATCTGAATTCTATGCCATTACTAGCTGCCTATTACAGTATGATAGGCAGCTGCCCACTGGCTGCATTTCGGAAGAACTTTTTTCATATTTGGCACGGCAATGCAAACTGCTGTTGCGCTGTTAAAAAAACCTGTCATTCAAGTACATGGTGGTACTATAATAATAACAAATGGGCTTCTAGAGTTTGTATCCTGGGCTTATAGAATCTGTTTTGATTTGAGGAAATCTGCACAACCACATTCAACCTGTGTATATGAGTGCATTCAATGAAATGAGCAAAATACCCCCAAGCAACCCAAAAGGTGGTGGTGGTGGGGACACCCCAGCCCCAAACAAAGCATCTTCATTTTAGAAATACAAAAAAGCAGGCAAAATTCATCTGCCCCCCAAGGCAAAACATCCCCCTGTCTCTCCCCATGCCTCCTAACTTAGGCAGCAGCAGGGCCTGCTTTGCGTTGCTTTTGTTTTTAAAGAGAAGCCTCTGGGCTCAGTGGGACTGCATTCTGGCGAAAGGGTGAATGACTGAATGCCTGCACTTCACTTTCAAGGCAGCTAAAGGTTAAAATAAACCGTTAAAATGTTTTTAAAATTAAAAAATTGGGGAGGGACAAGGGGCTACAGCAGGTACAAGGAGGGTGTTTGTGGGCACCGCTTGGGGACTCCAGGAATCAGTGTTTGCATAATCAGCTATTACAAGAAGAAGCCTAGATAGCTTTAGATTTCTATTGTTACTGATTTAAGGCAAGACTTTACTCTTCAACATTCTTTCTCCCAATTTAATCATATAATCTGCATAAAAGACTGATAAAATACTACTTTAGCAGAGACTACTACCTCCATTGAATAAAAGGTGCTGACTCAGGTCAATCCACTGTCCCTAGTGCAGCATTTGTGTTTTTCCTCACATCTGTTTCATTTCTCTACAAACTGTGATTTAAGAGAGAACAACCCCTGTAAAAAGATGACAGTAACAGCTGAGCACTTTGTTAACACACTGCTTACTTAAGCAGTTCAAGATAAATAGCATAAACGCCTACTTAACTTTTCCATTTACTGGAGGTCATTTCAGAGTCTGACTGTGTGAACAGACCTGACAAGAGTTGCTCAGCTGATTTCTAAAATGTTTTTTCCTAAGAGTTAAGATAATGAAGATGTGGCTTGTTGGGGTTTTGCAATCCCCAGCTTACCTGTGTTCTAGAGACAGATGTGATGCCAGTAGACATGGCTGCTTGAATGAACACTGTTGGCTGTTACCTAGCAATGAATTCCTTTCCTGGAAAGATAGGCGCTTGTTCTAATAGGTAACTTTTTAAATTGTTGATAGATCTACTCTATAGGAAGGGCTGTGTGTACTTTATTAAAAATATTTTTTATTTTACTAACAGGTGATAGTGCAAATTGGCACGGCCACTAAAGTTTCAAAGGTTGAGAGATGGTCTAGAAGAGGCCACAGTTCTCAGGATGTCTGTGGCCTCCTCTCACACCATGCAGGTGAAACTCGAAAAATTAGAATATCGTGGAAAAGTCCATTTATGTATGCAATTGTTTTCATTAGCTACTGGAGTTTAATATATGAGATACACTCATGACATGCAAAGCGAGATATGTCAAGCCTTTATTTGTTATAATTGTAATGATTCTGGTGTGCAGCTGATGAAAACCCCAAGTTAATTTGTGGTTCTCATCAGCTGTACGCCATAATCATCACAATTATAACAAATAAAGGCTTGACATATCTCGGTTTGCATGTCATGAGTCTTATCTCATAGAATAGAATAGAATAGAATAGAATAGAATATATTTTATTGTCATTGTCCCCTTCGGGAACAACGAAATTACTTGGCTGTTCCATCCACCCAGATAGTTTCACCTTTTAAGTTGAATTACTGAAAGAAATGAACCTTTCCAAAATATTCTAATTTTTCGAGTTTCACCTGTACTTCCCTCAACCTAAGACGCTGGTAATTTGCAGACTTTGCAATCTCACACTGGTGTAGAACCTAGCCTTTATTTTTATTTTTTGTATTAAAGTCTGCTAGTGATGAGGAGGGGCCAGGAACTTTGCCCCTAAGCCACTAACCACTGAAAATGTTAGTGAGCTGCTTTTGAGATAACATGCATTGTTCACCTAGTTTCAAGCATACCGTATTTACACAAGTGCTAGAAATTTTATTAAAAAGAAAGAAAAGAACAGAATTGTGGCTAATACCACATTTGGTGCTTTTTTGTGTGCTTTGCAGAATTGTATGCTCCAGCCCTGAGTATTTCTCCGTCTTCACCACTTCTTGCAGAATATCAGCATGCCTGGGTTATATAAATGTGCCTCTCACCCTGCAGAACCCTGAACTTACGAATTTATTTCTGTTGTGTTTCTGCATTTGGGGAACCTGGGAAAACAATTTATATGTTCTTAGAAAAAATTAAATGCTAATGTCACATTATTTTATTAGCAAGTCCATAAAGACAAACAAAAATACACCATTTCTTTAGCACTTATGCCAGCACTGTTCCCCATTCTATCTTTAGGTCAAATGTGGTAGCTGCAACACTCCCAAACCTGGGTTTTTCGACTTTGAAGGAAAGCAGAAATGGTAAGTGGAAATACCTCATAATTTCTATGTACTTTCCCCCAGTCTATTAGATAATTTTCTTTAGAGGATGCTACCATTTTGTGTTAATTACTGAATGAGTCTTAGGGATAATGCATTTCTCTTTCCAATTTAAAAATGTGTATGGTAACAAACTCAAGGATTTTGCAGCTCACATTCTCAAAATGCTCAGGATTTCCCTGAGTTATGCCTTGCAGGTCACTTTGCACTACCTGGAGTATTGAAAAACAGCTTTTGGGGGATTTTAAAGAGCCCTGTCTGAACTGTGATTAATGTCCGGGTCTTAAATGAAAAAAATAAATTTTGAGGGGCACTAACAGTGCATGTGCAGAAGCCTGTTTTGCATTCTTTCTGAGCTGGAGAAGTACTTCTTGGGGAAATTGTGCTCTTTTTATCATATATCTGAACACTTACAGACAGGCTAAATTAATATTCCAAAGTGATAATTAGAAATGTTGGTATCACCACTGGTTATAAACAAAACTGCATTTATAGCTGCTATGTGTATTAATTTTAAAAACTTATTTACAACATTTAAATAGAGTAAAAGCCAATAAAATGTTATTTTTCTTGAACATTGTTCAGTTACTATTTTTGCACTATAAATAATTTTTGTGCAAAGACAAATATACATAGTTGTAATAATTAGTCATTCAGAACAATTTTGCTTTATATATAAATGGTTGTTTTTAATTAGCATGTCTCTCTTGGTTACAGTAGCAGTATATTAAGATCTAATTTTAAGATGTTAAAAAAAACTAAGATCCATGGTGAGCTTATATTCTCTCTATGGATGGAAACATGTTTCCTGAGTATTTCACTGTGGAGCTAAATAATTTTGTTATAATTTTGTTTTAAATTTATATTAATGTGACCAATATTTGACCAGTCAGTAGATGAAACTATTTTTGCATGTCAATGTCAAATGACTAGCATCTGAATCGGGTTCTGGCTCCATAGGTGACTACTTCATCACCATGGTGAGAGAGAAGAAAAGCTCACTATGGATCTTTTTTTAAAAACCCTCTCAAATAATGATTTCAGCAGCTCTCCTCTGTGGAACCACCAAACCTCTTTCTATGCTTCTCTTGAGTTCAAAGAGTGACTTAGAAGGTTGCTCCAAGGGCTGCCCCTTAGAAAGCTGCTCTGAAGGCTGTTTCTGTATTGGCAGCTCTTGAATGAAACCTCCATAAAGGGTGAAAGCACACAACTCTCCTATCTAATTAGAGCAGTGATGGATACAAACTATAATGGATTAATTATGGATGTGAAATCTATATAAATAAAAATGTAACTGGTCGTTTGTCCGTAATCTAAGATCTCCCAAAGTACTGCACCGATTTCTTTGAAATTTTGACACAATGTTGGGTACCATTCATGGTATGTTTTTATGTAAAATAATTACACAGATGTCACACCTGTGACTGGTAAAATCCCAATTTTTGGCAAAACCAGCACCATCTGCTGGACGTCAAAACAACACACGCTATAGAACAACAGACTTCAGAAGAGGGAGGGAGAGGGAGTGGAACTTGAGGTCGGCTCCACCAATAGGCTGCTGGTGGGCGAGGGAGCGGATCAAGCTTCAACCGCCGCTGCCACAACAACTCCTTGCCTCAGGCTGGGCCATTTCCCATTTTACAACAGTGAGCCACAGAGTTTCGGGGTGACCAGGGAGAGTGCGGGGGCAGGGAACAAATCACGCTGCGGGAGTTCAACGGGAGAAGCTGTGGGGAGACAGGCGAAAATGGGGGGAAAGACGGAGAGGAGGCAGGCGGGAGTTCAGTGGGAGAAGCTGTGGGGAGGAAGGCAAAAACGGGGGGAAAGACGGAGAGGAGGCAGGTGGGAGTTCAACGGGAGAAGCTGTGGGGAGGTAGGTGAAAACAGGAAAGACGGAGAGGAGGCAGACAGGAGTTCTACGGCAGAAGCTGTGGGTAGGCAGGCAAAAACGGGGTCTCCTTCCAGTGATGGGAAAGAAAGAGAGGAGGCAGGCGGGAGTTCAACAGGAGAAGCTGTGCGGAGGCAGGCAAAAGTGGGGTCGTGTGCGCGGGGGGGCGGAGACAGCATTTTTACCGGAGGCAGGCGGAAGTTCAACGGGAGAAGCTGTGGGGAGGCAGGCGAAAACAGGGTCTCCTTCCAGTACGGAGGGGGGGGGGAAGATATCTCTATATCTCCACAGGAAATGGAACAACCCAAAAATATTGTACACCCAAAAGCATTGCAAAATTAAACAGATTACAAACGTGCGCTTTCACTTTTCTATCTTCCTTTTCCATTTCACAAAATGAGCCACAGCAACGCGTGGCCGGGTCAGCTAGTTAAGTATATAAGCCTGACCAGGGTATTGAATTGAAGGTGGGAAATCCAGAGATAGACACATTAACCTCTACTGAGTAGTGAATCTTCTTTCCTTACGTCTATGTCCCAGGGAAGCTTGGAAAGCATTGGGTGATACAAGTCCAGAGCAGGCTATTCGAGAGTATGTCGCTACTGTGAAGAAACTGGACCCCACTTGGAATCCACAGGTAGGCAGATATAATCATCTTAAAACAATTCATTGTGTAGCTGAATAGGCCATATAAGGCAATATACTGCCTTCAGGTCTGTGAATTTTGTACATTTTAATCAGGATGCAAGGAAATACGGGTTTTGCAACTGGGGCGACTAGACACTTTCAAAGTAAATGGGTTCCTTGTGGGCAATTTCTGTCTCTCGTGTCTAATCCACATTGAAGTTTTTTAGTATCCCTGGCCTGCATTACTTGCCATGCCTAGTATCCACACACTGTGGTTTATCAGTAACATTATGTACTTGTGTTTTTGCTGCCTGTCTGGGACTGAAAAAACAAAAGTTGCCTGCAGCTTGGAGGTTGCTGTTCACTATTGGCTGCCTCTTGGTGGATCACAGTGTATGTAGCCTTAGAAGCTAAGTAGCTAGGAAGTATAATGCTAACTAACTTAGAGGAGTTACTTGGTTACCTCAGACTTGTTTAGCAATAAGTGCAAATACAGTGATCCCTCGACTTACGAATGACCCGACTTACGAGTTTTTAGAGTTATGAGGGATCAAAGCGGCTGCCGCTTCCGAATTTTTTCGACTTCCAATCGGAAGCCGCGGCCGTTTTAAATGCGGTTTCCTCGACCTATGAAGGTTTTTTCGACCTACGAATGCGTTCTCCAATGCATTCCTATGGGGACTCGACTTACGATTTTTTCGACTTCCGACGGTCCCGTCGGAACGGATTCCCTTCGTAAGTCAAGGGTCCACTGTAGTTTTCCTTCTCCAGTCTCCCAGATGTTGAGGTCAATCCTATACAGTCAAACCTTGGTTGACGAACACAATCTATTCCAGAAGCCTATTCAGCTTCCAAAATGTTTGACAACCGAGGCGCTACTCAAGTGGAAGCCACTTCGGACGTTTAGCTTCCAAAAAATGTTCAAAAACTGGAGCATTTACTTCCAGGTTTTTGGCATCGGTGAGCTGAAATGTTCCAAAACGGAGGTGTTCGGGAGCCGAGATTTGACTGTACACAAGAAGCTGGCGCAAAGCAAGCCCAGCATAAGTTAAGCCAATGTCAAGTCCACCAGATCCAAACTCAGTTCAGGCGTGGGACTAATACTGGCTGAATTGGCTTAAGGCTGATGAAGTGTGGGGGAGCCTTTAAAGTAGTGTTTGAGTTCTAACTAACCAACTGAGCCATCCAAGCACCCCACTTTTTGCTGACTTCACTTATGCTGGGTTGCCAGGTCACGTGACTGAGCTGAACGGGCTTAGGATCTGTCCAAATTCCCCCACTCTGGTCCTCCCCACCCCTTTTTCAGGGCTTATGGCATCTTAAGTTCTGCCGGCCTTGGCTCCGTTGGCTGGGTCCTGGTTGAGGCGGAATAGGGGACTTGAGCCAGTGTAGGCCTAGCTGAGCTGGGAACCCTCTCGCTACAAATTGCTTCCTAAATATACTTTTGTGAATTTGCGAGCAACCATTTTTACATGCTGTGTGTGATCCTGTGTTCCGGAATCTGTTCCGGAAGTCTGTTCAACTTCTAAAACGTTCGGAAACCAAAGCACGGCTTCTGATTGGCTACAGGAAGTTCCTGCAGCCAATCAGAAGCCATGGAAGCTCTGTCGGATGTTTGGCTTCCAAAAATAGTTTGCAAACCAGAACAGTCACTTCTGCGTTTGTGGCATTCGGAAGTACTTTGCTTCGAATAATTTGTGCACTTCAAGCATTAAAACTGAATACTGTATTCAGAAACCCACAGAGAGATTTTTCTGAGCATTTCCTTTTAATACTTGAGACTCCCCTGATGATGCCCGATCCCCTGTCTTCCTCTGAGGTAGTGGACACCACAGGACCTGCCCAAGGTGAGCTGTGCCTCAATTCCCTTTGTTCAGTCAGCCAGTCAATCAATTTATTACAACAATGGAACATAAGTAAAATAAAAGGTGTCACTGATAGTGGCTAAATTTCTATCAGTAACTGAGAAAAGGAGAAGGACCATCTTCAGGGGCTAACTCAGGATTACTGTAGCACTGTATATTTTTTTGTTTTTTGTTACTTTTGAATCTCTTTTTCTCTGAGATTCTGCTGTGCTCTGTGTGTTTGCTTTACTTTTGGACTATTGATTGTAATTAATTGATTTAATTCTTCTTGTAGTTTGAGCTGTGATGCTTGTATTTTAGCACAAAGCACTTTGCATAGCACTGGATTTGAAGCAGAAGAGCTTGACTAAGCAATAATATTAAATAATTGTAAACTTAATTTGCAGCCCTCAGAAGTTAAGAAGTATTAAATAGCCTAAGGCTTGAGCAGGTCCCTGCTGTTGCCGTAGCCTGTTATTTTCTTCTAAAAATTTACAGTAACTACAAATTATTTTATTTGAAAAATGTATGTTATATCCTGAAGGTATATTGTACTACTGTGCTGTCAAAATTACTGGAGTTACTGGAAAGTTGGTAAACCAGACTTACTCTGTTCAGTGATTTCTTATTTGGAAATCATTGCCCTTTAAAATTGCATTGTAGTTAGCTCACACTTAGGCCACAAGAGGGAGCTCTGATTCTAATAGTGAATAAAAGTTCATTTGTCATAGTGTTGTGATTCTTTCACAGCAATTGCTTTTGATTTAGAATTTTGTGGGGACATAGTGTAAGTGGGTTAGCTGTTACCTCTTCCTTTTACGTTTAGAACTTCTACTGATTCAGGAGTTATGGATGTATTTGGCCAAACAAAAGGTGAAATGGAAAATGCTTATTGCTTTCTCTTGTTCATCTTTCTGTTAAGAGCCTAAGTGCCTTGCTTGATCTAGTCCAGCATCTCATTTCCAAAGCAGCTCACCAGACTCTGGGAACTCGTAAGCAGTGCATGAAAATGGTGGCCTTCTTTTCCCTTCTTGTCTCTGTTGATGGTTTGGTTTTATATTATTCATTACATTTGTATATCACCCATACAACTGATTTCTTTGGGTGGTTTTACCTTCATAGCTTCTTGTGATTACACTTGTTTACCAAGTTTGAACCTTTTAGAGAGATAATATGTATTTAGATAATTTCTGCTCTGCACTTGCTCTGTCAATAGTTTTCTGATTTCTTGAGAAATTAGAAAAAGTGTAATATTATGGAAGCAGGATATGACCTTGTGTTTTCAGCTGGTGGTGTTGAGGGGGAACATGGAGAATAGCCAGTGTGATGTTAGAAACTTTACAGGCTTGAAAGTAAATAAAGCAGTGGTAAAAGCTTACCTGCTTAGGGCACAACACAGTCTATAAATCCGGTGTTGAGGTGTTTCCCCCCCCCCCCCATTTTCCTTTCTGTATTATAGCCTCTAGAGGGCAGTGTATCATCAAGTAGCCAACCAGCCACTGCAGACAACTAAAATAAAATGTCTGCTACAGTTGAAATGTTTGAAGTTTCACGGACAAATAATTTCATAATTCACTAGAACTTCAGCCGTGATACTGAATAAATAATACTGAAGAAAAGCAGTTTCTTTCTGTGCTGGTAACACTTGTAGATAGTGCTGCATTTATAGCAATGTTGCAGCAAGAAATGTTTAGGTAGCGAATAGAATGGATTGTGTTGATTTAGTTAGTGGCTCACAGTGCCTCCCAACCAAACCCACAGATCAAAGGTATCTTAATCATTTTAGGTTGCCACTTCTCTGCCGCTTTAGAAAGCCTTAAATGCAAGAACAGTCTCACCAGCTCTGTTGCCATCATGTAGAGAGTTGACATTTTTCCTGTATAGAGAAAGCATTTTTACCTATCCTTTACAAAATAAATTTTAAAAATGCATAATCTATATTTATAACCACACTGTGATTTAAACAAAATGAAATCCGTGGGTTGTGTTCTGGATCTTGGGTTCCCCAAAATACAAACTTTTGGGTTCTGTTCAATGCTAGTGCTACTCACAGTAGCCGTATTGAACATGGCTAACTTAGTTCCATTACTTTCAGTAGGCCTACTGTTAGTAAAACTTAGTTGGATATAATAACCCTGTGGGTGGGACTCACCTAAGCAGCCCTGTCAGTAGAAGACCAGTGCAATGACTTCTATTGCACAACCGGCCTTTCCACCCTCTCTTCCCAAAATTGGCTCTGGGGTGTTGGGAGAACCTTCAGAACAATATGTGGGTGCAGGAGAGGAGGTATCATTCCTCCTGGCAAGCAGGCCTAATGATTGGAAAAGTGTGGTGTTCAGTTCCACTCTGTCTTTAAAATTATTGTAGAGTTACAGGTTTTTGTTGCAAGCCGAACTCTGACTTTTCATTGTAAAATGAGAGCACTCAAGATAAAAACAACTTCTCAGTGATGAAAATTAACATAAGACAGAGAACACTTTGTTGCTGGAAGAGATGAGGTAAATACAGTGTTTTAACAAAGCTGTAGCTTGCAAGCAAACCAGACTCCACATGTCTCTCTAGTTTGGTCACGCAAACAGATGCCACGTTGTTAATCTGTCCAACGAGCCATCATCTGCAGTGAGGAGGAGAAATAGAGGTTTGGTCAGGATTACCAGAGGTTGGGAGGAGAACAAAGGAATATATGTTGGGTCATGGCCTAATTTAGTCTATGGCTTCTTTTATATCCTGCCTTGTATCTTTATTTTGCTAACACAAGAATGACTCCATTAATGATACATCATTTGCAAAGAAAGCCAGCTCTTCCACATGCTACTATTGTCAGTACTCCCATTGCGTGCATGTTTTGTATATAAGTTGCTCATGTTGTTTAAAACAAGGCAATATTTGTGTAAAATAGTATCTACATTATGTAGAGGGTTTTGTTAATTTTGGTATCTGGCTCAGATACGTTTTAAAAAATTTAATTTGACAAGCTTCATGTATGTTTCAATTTTCTATTGTTTTCTGATGTAAGTGGTCAGCCTCATGCCTAATTATATCAATTGTTCTAAGGTGAGGCTTCTACTTAAAACTTGCTGTGTTTAACATTGTTTCAAAACCCACCCATAATGTTTCTGCACTATCAAATACTGTATGATCCAAATAAATGTTTCCTAGTTGTTTTTATTCCTTTTAAAGCTTTTCAGTATGAAATACGTATAGATATGCTTAACAATAAAATGCCAGAAACTTAAAAACTTCCTTGTGGAATGTCCCCTCCAATCACCTTTTTGTCCATCTTGCAAAATATATGGAAGGTTTGTTTTTGTACAAGCAACGACAGTTTTGCACATGTTCAGCATGTGTGCAACCGTGCACATGTGCATTGCCACAACCTAGAAGTGGCTGGAAAAGGGAGCGGGGACGGAGCAGGCTTGCGGGGGTTAGGAACGTAACTCATGCACAAAAGTGCCGTTGCCTTTATTTATTGTATTAATTGCTGTTAAGTGAGTGTGAGAAAGGCCCTTCAGAATCAGCATATATTCTCATATAGTAACTGACAAAATGTCCTAAATATGATTCTCTAAATAATACTGTAGTTAAAAATACAGTTCAGCCTTTGTTTACTTCTGGATTGTGAGATACGTTTGATGATCATGCAAATTTCAGGAGACACCCAATAGGTGCGCTTTTTCACTGTTTAGTGAGCTGATCCATTTCATTTCATTGGACTATATGAAGAGCACGTGTCATTATGTGCTACGCAGCTGACAGCACTTGCCTGTGTTCTGGCTAGGCCGGATGGCACAGCAGCTGTGGTACTTAGGGAAATTCTGTTAGAGTCTCTATTGCTCATAATACTGGAGAGGAAGGTGAATATATCTCACAGCCAGCTTCTCTTCCTGGTCCTCTGTGGAGTCATTGCCTGCTGCTGAATCTCCTCCTCCTGAGTAGCGCTGGAGCTGTCTGGCAGCCAAACGGGTGCTCATCCAGGGACTCTGGGCTTCTGGTTGCATTATGCTGCTGCCTTTGCTCATGAGGCATGGGTGATGGGGTAGGCAGGGCTCAAGATGGAGTGGGAGGAATTATTGGGCGCCAGGTGAGGCATCCCTGAGATAGGGTTCTTCAGCCTACCTTTGAATTACTGTAGATTCCTCTAGTCTATATCAGGACTGCTGGTCCTGCTAGCTAGGGATGATGGGGGTTGTAGTCCAACAATATCTGGAGACCAAGTTTGAGAAACACTGCTCAGTGTCTTCATTTGGCGTGGTGTTCCCTGCGGGGTCCCAAGCCTCTTCCTCTGACAAGATCTCTCCATGGGTTGGATATGATCCTGACATGATTCCTGACAAGAGAACCCTATTCAGGGCATATCTTTCATGTGAATGATCTGTCATTGAATTAAGGTTGAATGGAATTTTAAATTTAAAATGTTACTGGAATGGTTCTTGTTTTGGTATCAATAAGCATGTTGTAGCAACTATTCTTTTTACCTGGTGTCCTATGCTGGAGTTATCAATTGCCTTACAGATCTCATTCTGTCAAGCAAAATTGTCAGATGCACTGTGTGTCACAACATTAGCAGGGCTATTTCTTTCTTTCCCACCACTCAAATAGGTTAACTAATATGACAAATGACTGACATTTCCCCCTCTACTGCAGTCACAATTTGCACTGAAGTACCCATAAACACCAGTAGCACCGCTCAACTATTTCCTAGTTTCTTCTGAGGACCATCTCAAACCATAGGTTCCATATAACAAGAAAAGAATGAAATGTCTTTTTGCAATTAATGTAAGTAAAACTGCACGTGGAGGTTGATCTCTTTAAAAAAATTTGATTTTTTTTTTTTGGCCTGGGTTTATAGGCTATTTGTTAGTTCTTTGATTTTATGTCTCTTTAAATTTATGGACTCTTAACTTTTATTTATGACAGGGCAGTCATCTTCATTCTAGCAGTTGATTGAAATAAATTACTGCCAGACCAACTACTGGAGTTTAAACTGACATGATGTAATAATAAAACTAAAAATAATAATAATTAATAAAAAAGATTTGCACAGGATGGGACCTTTCCTGGAAGTTCTTTCTTTCTGTTAGATACCAGCTTGCATGATTTTTATCTTAAATTTCTCTTACATTTTAGAGAGCAGTCCTGGGCAGAGCAGCTAAGCAGCTGTTGGATGCGTCAGTCCTCCCTCTGTGGGTGGTGCAGTGGTGGAAAGATCTGTCACTGTTGCCGTTCCATAGTTGGTGAGCCTGAAAACAAGGCATTTGGGGGTTGATCTTGTATGTACCAGGTATAGCCATCCCCCTTTCCCCTGCGGTTGTCTGGGGTGGTTTAGTAGAAGGATGTGCAATTGGCCTAGTGTTTGCTGGTTTTTGAGGATAGTTCAAGCAGAATAGGGTTGTTTTTTTTTTCAATATACAATAAGCAGCATGCTTTTTTTTAAAAAAAACCTGAAGTACTATAGCTTGCACCCAGACTTTAGATTCTAAGGATTTTACTTTATTGCCCCCAAATGCTGGCAGTGTTAAACATGGTGTTTGCAGCATAGTGAATAGCTTCTCTCTAAGACTGCTGATACCTGGGTTCAAGTTTCCACTCAGCGGTAAAGCTCACTGGGGAACCTTGGGCCATTCACTGTCACTTAGCCTGCAGGGTTGCTGTGGGGATAAAGTATGTGTGCATGTGCATGAACCATAGAGAAAGGGCAGGATAACAATGAAATAACATAATTGCAGAAATGTAAGTTCCAAAAATACCCTGTTGGGCCCTTAAGTAAAAGGGAAAAATATATTTTACTGGGGCTTAAGACACAAAGAATGAAAGTAAACTTTCAAAAACCCTTTCAGGAAGTCATTCCTATTTTAATAATATGTGGGAGACAGTTGTGAGAGTACACACACATCCGATTTGCTTTATCAAATTTTAAAATGGAAACTATTATGAGAATTTTAACTGTAATGAATTGGAGTTGTAGCTCATTGAATGGCTTAAATAGTTGAAAGGACAGTTTGCTGAAAATGTACAGCTCTTCATTGGTCTTTTGAAATCATTCCAAGTATTAATTCTTGCCCAGTCACTTGGTGTGGCTGTTCACTGGAGCCAAGGAGTGCTGCTGAGAACAGAATATTAAAATGAGATGTTTTTGATAGAGGCTAATAGAGGTCTGTGACCAAGGTACAATACCCTTTTGTAAGAGGTGGATTCGCAGAAGGAGTCTAAAATGGAAGCCTCTCTTTGAGCATGCTTATTTTTATCATGTTTACATGTAAACTGATGTCTTATTCTATAAAAAGTGTCAAGTACTCTAAGATGTACACACATTTTAATAAAGGAGGATGCTTTTATGGGGAAATCAACACTGTTTTAGGCATTCAGGATGTGGTAGTATGAAGTACAGCAGTGTTACCTACAGATAAAGCACTTTTGGAATGACTCTCATTTCATGCCTCATTAACTATCCTGTCAAAGAAACACCCTGTATTGTTGTCTCCATGTTCTCCTAATAAAGACAGGTGTGTATCCCCTTATTTTAGAGACTGCAATCTTGGGCCACCTGATTTCCAAGGTGGTTCATTCTCTCTCTCTCTCTCTCTCTCTCTCTCTCTCAGCATTGGCTTTAACTAGCAAAGGAGAGGTAGAAGCAATTACAGCACACACAATTAACCAACTTCAGATCTCCACCCTGGCATGTAATTGTGACTGTCAAACACAATTAGTGTCTGATCAAATTTGGTTCCTAAAGGAGTGCCGGGTCATGACACTGGGATAGAAAGGAAGGGGAAAGGGTACCTGAAACTTTAGGAGGGTTTTCATCTTCCTCTTCCTGTTCAGTAAAATTATGCAAAGAATCTTAGTTCTACTGTTTAACATCAACAAGAAACTAGCTCTTCCCTATTTAACTGACAGACATGGTTTCCTTAGTTTCTATTATTTGCAGTAAAATAATGACCACTAATGAATGAATGCTAACAGTCTTCTGATATTGTCATAGTAGAATTTTTTTATTGCTGTTACTACATTTCTTCTCCTTTTATCAGTTTATCAATCAACTGGACTGGGTGGACAGGTTTAAATCACCCAGCACTGTGATGGGAATGATAACCACCGATCCCTGCTCAATCAACTGATGAGTAGGGGTAGGGTGATTTGCATCCCCACTGTGGTGGATAAAGAAGCCACCCATTAAAAGAACTGCAACTGGGACATTCAGTTCATGTTTTATTTTTATTTTCTGCCAGTGCTGCACATGTCATTGCCAGCAAAGTCTTGGAGACTGGAAAAATGCTTGGGGTTCAGTGGTTCACCACCCCTAGCATTGTTCTGTTCTGTTTCGTTTTACCCTAATGTCCACATCTAATGGGTATTATTTGTATGAATACAAGATGTTTGTATTCAGTCTGCTTGAAACAAACTACCGGTACTTTGCTTCATCCTGGAATCAGATTTTAGTAGGATTAGTATAGAAGAGCAGTTAATCAAGAAAGAAGGTAAAGTCTCGTTCTCAGAAGACCTTGCATATCTTCTTTCTTGTGTTCATTGTTGAGTGTTAAATCTTCTAATCAAGGAAGAGATCAAAATTTTATCAATTTAACTGGTTTCACTTGAGTGTATTGTTCAGAAGACAGTCTGGTTCTTATATAATTCACATAATATATCTCGGAACTACTTTGCTGAAAGAGGCATATGTATGCATTTATTTCGTGACTGAGTTGTTCTGAGGAACCTCAGGATTCCTGAAGACGCATTTTGAAAAACTCTGTATTTAACTCATCAGTGGATACACACTTCATGTTAAGAGTACGGAGAACCTTTAAGGAAATGCTTGAGTTACTGAGCTTTTCTTCCTTTATATAATGCTTTGCATTATAGCCATCCTCTTCAAATATTTGATTGTTCAATCATGATTTGATTTTAATTCTGTTAGAGCCTATAATTGTGTTTGAGTTGCTGTCTTTTAAAAAGAGAAGATTGAGCTAAAATGGTTGTGGAGGCATTGGACAGTGTATTTAATGTGTCTGTCATTATATGTTAACCTCTGATCTGGGATATGTGGCACCTCTTTTATGCTTGACAACAATTTGGAAGTATATTTCTTGACATTGTGTATAAAGGAATAAGAAGAGGGGGGAAAGAGAGGCAGAAGTGAATTAATGATGTTAGAAAATACCACTCCCTGCATTTTCATTCCATTTGGAATACAGCTTTCAAACATGTAGCCCTCTGGAGCACCATTGCCAATGACAGCTAGTCAGGATCTGATTGTATCCTGAATAAAGCTGCTTCTTTTATTGAAAAATACACTGTATTAAGCCAGTAATGGGAACACTTTGCTGTACTTGTTTTGAGTGAATCTATATGTTCTGCTCAGTTCCAGATCAATTTTATTAGCTTAATCTCTTCCAGGAATACAGGAATGGAAGAGGATTTCGCAGGACTGTGGAGTCTGGATGAGTCATGCCATTCATAGTAAAGTCACAGGTGTGCTCTTATTGAAGAGGGCATTGAGTTAGAGGTTGTCCAGACTATAGCATGCCATGTGCAGAGCTGAGCAGGGGTACATTAACAGACCAAATAAATGTTAATAAAACAAAACATGAAAGTGCAAGGGAAAAGCTCAGACACATTGAGAGGCATAGTAGGAAGAGATTGACCCATTTTGGGGAGGGGGCATAGATAGTTTGATGGAAGAGTTCAGGCTTTGCTTGTACAGGCAACCCCCAGTTTGCATGGGGGTTGTGTTCCAGGTCATTGTGTGCAACAGGGGAGCGTGCATAATCCCATTATGCCCCGCCCTGTTCTTCCCCCTTTTCCGGACATTTCCAGTGTGTGTGTGCGATCACGCATCAATTTGATGTGTCTAAATCGGTCGTTTCCTCTACCAGGCTTAATCTTTGGCATCTCTAGTTAGAGATCTTAGCTCTCAGAGCTGGGAAAGATCTTTGCCTGAGATCTTTGAGAGCAGAGAGGCTGCAAATTGGAGCTGACAGTTCTGTTCTCGATGGAGATTCAGTCTGACATCGTATAAGGCACAATGATGGTCAAATAAAAAAGAGGGAGTCCAGTGTAGACATGACCTCTAAGTAACCATTACACCTGGGAACCGATGCCATGAGTACACAGTTTCTTCCAGGATATCTTGTGTGCTATACATTTGAGAATGAATATACTATACAACGGCAAGGGACCCAGGTGGCGCTGTGGGTTAAACCACAGAGCCTAGGGCTTGCTGATCAGAAGGTCAGCGGTTCGAATCCCTGCGACGGG
The DNA here is from genome assembly GCA_034642065.1 of Darevskia nairensis. NCBI lineage: Eukaryota > Metazoa > Chordata > Lepidosauria > Squamata > Lacertidae > Darevskia > Darevskia nairensis. The sequence continues at coordinate 1,211,292 of JAWWNI010000384.1, read as the reverse complement.
GTGAGCTCCCGTTGCTCGGTCCCAGCTCCTGCCAACCTAGCAGTTCGAAAGCACGTCAAAGTGCAAGTAGATAAATAGGAACCGCTCCGACAGGAAGGTAAACGGCGTTTCCGTGCGCTGCTCTGGTTCGCCAGAAGCGGCTTTGTCATGCTGGCCACATGACCCGGAAGCTGTACGCCGGCTCCCTCGGCCAATAAAGCGAGATGAGCGCTGCAACCCTAGAGTCGGACATGACTGGATCTAATGGTCAGGGGTCCCTTTACCTTTACCTTATACTATACAACGGGCCATAGTACAATGCTGAAGCACATGGCTTGCATGCAGAAGGTCCCAGGTTCAGTCCTTGAAAAGTTCAGTTATAAGGATCAGTCAGAAGCACTGTTGGAGAGCGGCTTCCATTCAGAGCAGACATGCCTGGCCTGGCCTGGAACAATAGTCAGTCCCATATACAGCTGTGTAATAATTTTTATCTCTGGGGGCTTGGTTGCATGATGAATTATTCTTCAGTAACAAACTTGTAACTTGTTCATTCTTCAGTTTCTTTATACAATTGGGGGTTACTCAAGCTGATCAAGAAGGGGAAAGTGCATCTAGAACTCCTTACTCCATTTTACTTCTGAACAAGTAATCACACAACATTGCAGGTTTGCAGAGAGGGGCGCATAGGTCAGCATTAGAACTGACTGCAGGAACACATTGACTTGATTTTCTGGAAGTAGCTGATTTGGGAATGTGGCTAAAATACAGTGGACCCTCTAGTTACGTACCGCTCTGGATACGTAACTTTCGGGTTATGAACGGGTGTATACTTCTGGGTTTTGTCGTGTGCGCATGTGCAGAAGCGCTCAATCGTGCCGTGCATGTGCGCAGAAGCGACGCCTCTGCCTACGGACTTTTCGGGTTGCAGACGGACCCCCGGAATGAATTTAATTCATATCCGGAGGGTCCACTGTACTTGTTTCTTTTGCTTTCAGCAAGCACCATTAATTTGTTTATTATTACCATTATTTATTTAAAAGAATGTGTACACTGCCCCCTCATGGGGGTGAAGCTGCGATCCCAGGAAGTGTCCTGTGCTGATTCAGGGCTCTCTTCTGGGCGCCGCCATTTTAATTCTTAAGAGAGAAATTCGAGGTAAAAAATTGTTTGGTGGGGGGATCATATTTTTAATAAATATTTTAAAAAATTTGGGAAAGGGAATTAAGATTTTAAAAATAAAAATAAAGGATGGCTGTAGTGGCAGTGGGCCCTCTCAAAAATAAACTACGGTAGGCAAAAAAAGACAGTCACGGGAATAACTGAATTCCAGAAAAGGAAGTCTACACCGTGAAAGATCCCTGAAACGAGATGAGCGTATATTTATATAGTGATACTAAAACAAACAATATATTTAATGATTCAAGAGCAGACTTGCTTAAGAGAAAAAATACTCAGAAACGTAATAAACTAATTCAAAGAGATATAAATAACTCAAGAAAACCTTCCAAATAACTCCAGATAACAAGAAATAACTCAAGATAAACTTCCAAATAACCTTGACGAGTTGCCGGCTAAGATTCTCGTTTCACTGTTATGATCTATCAGTTTCCTCAGAAGGAAAAAAATACATTTATATAACTCAAAATAGTTTGTTTGCTATTAAATCTAGGGGGAGGATTAAGGAAACTTCAAAAAAACCCTCCCAAACAGTAAGTGGTAATTCTCCAAACTTTATCCGGCCTGCTCTTGGTGTGATAGCCGCCGGGGGTGGTAGGCTTGGGCCAGGCCTGGGCTCGGCCATGCGATTCGTTGCCGCCTCCATGGCCCTCCTAGTACTCTCCTACCTCTCCTCTCCTTTCCCTTTGGCAGCGATGGCGACAGCAGCAACAATGGGAAGCTGGGGAGGTCAGGGCTAATTTTTTCTATTTTTCTTCGGGTTGTCCCCGCTAGGCCATTGGCCGGGTGTTCACGGTCCCGGCTCGGCCAAGCTTGTTGGGGGTTCTGACGGCTCCCCTGGCTGACACACAGGGCACCCCCGGTTCCCCTCCAGTGGCAGTGTTGGTGGCGGCAGTTCTGGCAGCCTGGGAGCCAACCAGGCAGCGCAGTTGATGCTGGCTGCCTTCAGGAGCTACGTGCCACCGTGGCGCCCGCCATTTTGCCTCGCCGGAAGTCCACTGCCCCCTCAGGTAAAATATTAAAGCAGTGTTCAACAAAATAAGCAATGAAACATAAAATGTCATAGAAACAATACAAAATAATTATAAACATGTCTGGCTCAGCTTGAAAAAGTTTAAACAACTAGCCCGTCAACATAAAACGGTATTCAAGAGGCATCTGAAAATTGCAGTCAGGATGCCCACCTTAAAGCTAAAGGGACCCCTGACCATTTGGTCCAGTCGTGTCCGACTCTGGGGTTGCGGTGCTCATCTCGCTTTATTGGCCAAGAGCTGGCGTACAGCTTCCAGGTCATGTGGCCAGCATGACAAAGCCGCTTCTGGCGAACCAGAGCAGCGCACGGAAACGCCGTTTACCTTCCCGCCAGAGCAGTACCTATTTATCTACTTGCACTTTGACATGCTTTCGAACTGCTAGGTTGGCAGGAGCTGGGACCGAGCAACGGGAGCTCACCCCGTTGCAGGGATTCAAACTGCCAACCTTCTGATCAGCAAGCCCTAGGCTCTGTGGTTTAACCCACAGCGCCACCTGGGTCCCTTACTGCTGGCTTAAGTGATGAAGTGAGTGTAGCAAAGTAATTGTTTTCTGTTTGGGAACGATATTCCCACTTAGTGTTCAAACAATTTCTATTTGAATATGTACAGAATATCACTGTTAACCAATCTTTTTCCACCTTCTTCATGAAACTGTGACTATGCTTTCTTCCTGTGTTCTTCATGTGACAGTTGGAGAACTGATATTTTAATGTTTGTTCTTTCAGATAGCAGAAAAGAAAGGAAAGGAGGGAAAAGCTGGGTTTGGAGGCCCAGTTGTCAGCTCACTGTATCAAGAAGAAACCATCAGGTATATTTTCATGGCTTCATTTTCATTCAGTGTTTGTTTAGAATATCAACAAAAATGATAGTGCCTCTCCAGTCAGATAATAAATGGCAGGAAAGAACTTTCTAGGCCCCCTAATAATTTAAATCAATAGCTGTCAGTATTGCTGCCAGCTTCTATTTTTTCCCTTGTGTGAAATGTTTGGGGAGGGTGAGTGTATGTTTTCTGTCTTTCAATTACTGTTCAATTTTTTAATACTTACCAAAAGCCTTTTACATTTTCCCCCTGGAAAATATTGGATAGGTACTGTAAGGAAGTTAACATTGGGACTCCACTTTCATTTATAAGCTGTATTCAAAAGCATTTTTGCACCTGAATGTTACATAGCTAATGCTCCAGCTGAGAGTATTTCCCACTAATATTGTTGGATTTACTTCTGATTGAACACATGGAGGTTTGTGTTGCAATCTCATTTAGCAGAACTGTTGTTTTAAAGTTTATGGTTGAAGATGCACAATCAATATTGCTGGCCAAAGTGAATAAAGGTAACCTGTTTTAAAACTTACAGTGTAAAAGTAAGGCTACTAATTGAGGTCAGCATTAGAAATAAAAATATAAAAGGAACTAAACCGAGAAATCTGTGTTGATGCTATATCAGTGGTGTCCAAACTTTTTTCAAAGAGGGCCACATTTGATGAAGTGAAGGGCCATGAGGGCCGACCAAAGGGCCAATAAGCCTTTTTTAGGATTGAAGTTGTTGAGCTTTTTAAAATTATTTTACCCCAAAGTTGTTGAGCTTTTTTAAGGGTTGAAGTTGTTGAGGGTTTTTTTAGGATTTTGCCCCAGGAAATAAACTGCCACAGGGGCTGGATTAAACTGACCGGCAGGTCGAATTGGGCCCCCGAAACACTTTGGACATGCCTGTGCTATATAAAAGACTAGTTGAATTCAGCCCGTTGATAACGGGCTCTAGCGGGGGCGAGTGGGACCCGAGGCGCGGAGGCGGCCGGGGCGAGGAGGTTGCGGGGCGGCGTCCTCGTCCTCCTCGCCGCCGCTGCCTCCAGGCCGGGCCGGCCGTCCTCCTCCTCCTCCTCGGGGCTCCTCCGTCGAGGTGGCAGCGGCGGCGGCCCGGCAATGGCGGCGCAGTTTCGCCCGGCCGGAAGTGTCTCTGCGTCGTCCCACCCCCCTCTCCGCCCCCTCCACTCCCTGCGTCCCCGTGTGACATGCGCAGAACGCACTTCCGTGACACACGGAAAAGCAGGGACACTTCAGGATTATTATATAGGATGTGGTGAAGTAAGGGATGCCAGGAAATGGAAGATCTAGAATAATCAAATTAGAGAGTTGGAAGAGGGACCCCCAAGGGTAAGTTAGTTCAACCCTCTGCAATGCAGGAATCTCAGAAGGTGGTGCCTCATCCAATGGGAAAACATACTGGAGTTCTTGCAGACGTATCAGTGTTGCTAGCACACAAAACACGTTGTTTTGAACTAACAAAGGCAAAATAGCGAGACAGTCAACTGACTTTTTTTAGCTGGTTAATCACTCCTTTTTCTATCCTCTTAAATATGAATTACCTCCAAAATTCACCATCGAAACATTATGTGCAACACCTTTTCACAGGTAGTGGTAGAAAAAGCACAATAAAGGGAAAAGCCTTGAAAACAATGTGTGTGTTTTTTTTAAAAAAATTGCAACATTTTTACAATAAAAAATCTTATTCATTAGCTTAATGTTTTGATTCGTCTTGCAGATGTCTCAGGCTTATTTACTTCAACACCACTTCTGTGGAGTCCGAGGATTGATAGCTAACCCTTTAAATATAGATCAATGTGCATTTAATGATTTTAGCAAATGGAGATATTGTGAGGAAGGGCAACTGTTGAAGAGGGTACTATGAATATTGAAGGAAGGTGATCTGGTGTGTATGATCCACATTCTGATATATTCTAATGGTAATACCGTATTTTCCGGCATATAAGACGACTGGGCGTATAAGACGACCCCCAACTTTTCCAGTTAAAATATAGAGTTTGGGATATACTCGTCGTATAAGAAATACGACCCGGCGTATAAGACGACCCCCGACTTTTGAGAAGATTTTCCTGGGTTAAAAAGTAGTCTTATACGCAGGAAAATACTGTAGTATGAATGGAACCATTAATATCTTTATGAGAGTTTCCCCTTTATTTCCAGAGCTTTGTTATATTTATTTTCTTGAAGTTGTAATACAAAAGTTGAAAAACAAGGGAAGAACAACTGCAGATAATTTTATAAAGATGGTCCTATTCCATTGCATGTCAAAACTGAGAGCCAGATTTAAATGGGTGGATGAAGGATGAAATTTTGGGGTGACTGGAGTTCTTCTACAGTCATGTGCTCGGTGATTTTTCTTCAAGCTAGAAGATTTTCAGTCTAAGCAGTAGTAGGAGAGTTCATTCACAGCAAAATAGGTCTGCTTGAGTGTGTTGTATATGTGAGACAACTGCTCACATATAGGAGAATCTATGGCCATCTTTCCATAATAGAGAATACCCACCTCCCGACACAATCAGATCCCACCAGTCTTAATCTAATGCTTTTAGACTGCAATCCTTTGGGCCCTGGAAGAGTATTCAATGGGACGGAGGAATTCACATCTCTGAAGTGGACAGTGGAATTCAGGCTTGAGCTTGACCGGCTATAGAACAAAGCAATTTTACTGCCTTCAGATTTTGCCGCATCTCCTAGGATTGCAGCCTTAGTGAGCCACAGAAGGCATGATCTGAACTGCGTGTAATTGTATCCACTTCAAACTGACTGTCAGCTTCTGAAGATTAAACAAGTTGAAGTGGCATATATGGCAAGAGGCCACATTGAACAACTCCAGCTTGAACTACAGTGCCCAGAGCAGACCAGAGAGCAATTATTTTGGAAAGTTTCTCACAAGTGGTTGTAGATAAGAGGTTGTAGATGTGGCTAAAATTAGGTGGCCTTAGCCCATGTACCATGTGAAACAGTCCTCTGAATACTCCTAATTTATCCCACTGCCCAGTCATCCAGACTTCTGATCACAACAAGGTGACTTTTTCCAACTATTCTGTAGCTGTAGATCATGGTTGTACATTTAAGTAAGCCAGCCCATCAACAGTATTCTTGGGCACTGTAGCTTCAAAACGAGAAGATGGGAAGATTGGCTAAGACTCAGGGTCATCTATCTGGCTGTCCTTAGGTCAAGAAGCAAACTTAGCATCCACCAGAGTAAGATATTTGACTAACAAAAACAACAGAGAGTATTAGATTTATTGTGACATAAGCTTTCATGGATTAGAGCCCACTGCCTCAAACATAAAAGTGTTATTCTTAATTGTCTTTACACAGCCCCACAGAGGAATTGTTAACAGTGGGGCCAAAAGGCAATGAAAGGCCAAAGGTAAAAGTTAGTTAGTTTTTTGAATTTATACTTCACTTCCCACAACAGAATGTCCCACAGCAATTTACAGGAATAATTTACAGAAAGAAAATGCAGGAATACAGTAAAAGACATAAAAATGTTTTTAAAATGTAATCAGAAAAACATCCAATCATTGGTGGTTCCAAATTGCCCAGGAAAACAAAAACATTTTTGTCTGGGACAAGACAAATGATGAATCAGTTGCCTCCCATCATGTGGGCCTCCCAGTTTTATGCAGTGCTAAACTGTATGCAAGAACAGATGAATTCACAGCAGTAAAAATGGGACAAAATGCCATCTTCCTAGCTTTGCTATGCTAATACCTTTTAGTGGGAGAGGAATCTTTTGGGCTGTTTCTTATGGTGGTTTTGTACTAGTAGAAAGCACTTTTGTGCACACAAGACCATCTGGTTTTCACTAATCTCTCCTACCTACTGCAGCCCTCTGCGCCATATATGTGTGTGTGTGTGTGTGTGTGTGTGTGTGTGTGTGTGTGTGACACACACACACACACACACACACACACACACACACACACACACACACACTTTCTATTGTGAACCACCCTGGGATCTTTGGGTGAAAGGCAGGATGGTGATGATGATATCACACTGTTCCAGAGGGTCATGCAGCCTTCAGGAGCATTTTGGGCAGTGCAAAGCACTGTAGGGGGAGTAGGAGAAAATCAAGTGCCCTATCTTGTACAAGTCAAAGTGCTTTTAGTTACTACAAAAGCGCTATACGGTATAACCCATGCTCTTTAACTTTAACTTTAGTAAGCTACCTGAAAAATACCACCCCTCAAGCTCCTGTGATCCTATCTCATTTCTTTCTGGTTAAGTGCCCTTGAGATGTTGAGCTCATGAGCCAGAGGTAAAAATTATGTGAACCATATCATATTGACATGTTATTCTTTAGCCACCTTTTCACTATTGGATGCTAAGCTTCAAGTAGTTTTAGCTCCATAATCCTATAAACAGAATAAAAGACAGGATTGGATTAGTTCTAAACCATTTAAAGTATATATTATTTGTATGTATTGTATTTTCATCATATCCCGTCTCCTCCTCCGATATTTTTGTGTAGGCCTCTGGGTGCTGTTCAAAACCAAATGCCCTGCTTTCATTTTTTAGCTTTTGGATTCATACTTCCCAGGTAAACTGATTTTTTAACCAAAATCATTAAACTAAAATACTAGTTTCCCACCCACAAAAACATCAGTGGTTGCTTGCTAATTTCTGGTCTCAGCACCAGGCCTCAATATCAGTAATGTTCCCTTTGTCCCATTTATAATGACCTCAAAAAGTAGGTACCAGTATTTTCCCCACTATTTTTCTAATTTGTTTTGATAGCTTGAAGATTAAAAGTTGATAGAAGTTAAGCGTAGGTTTTAATGTGTTTATATTAGAATAGAATATAATATATTTTATTGTCATTGTCCCCTTTGGGGACAACGAAATTACTTGGCTGCTCCATCCACCCAGATAGGGCACTCCACGCAAAGACAAAACAACTACAAAAACACTGATTAAAACCATACACACTGATTAAAACCATACAATGATAAAACATAACAGGTAAGATTAGATGACTTCAAAGTCCAGGCTTCCCATTCAAGGCCGCGATTGCTCTGGCGAAGAAGCTGTTTCTAAGACGGCTTGTTCTTGTTGTCATCGTCCTATATCTCCGTCCCGATGGCAAAAGTTCAAAGAGACGGTGACCAGGATGCGATGAATCTTTCACTATGTCCAGTGCCTTTCTGTGGCACCTCATGGCATAAATCTGCTCTAAGGTGGAGAGCGAGCAGCCAACAATGCTCTCTGCTGCCTTAACAACTCTGCACAACCCCATCCTGTCCTTGGTAGTACAGCTTCCGTACCACATACATAAGCCATAAGTGAGCACGCTCTCAATGGCACAGTGATAGAAGGCAAGCAGCAGCTTTTGTGGAAGATGGTTTTTCCTTAGAATTCTCAGGAAGTACAGTCTCTGCTGCGCCTTCTTCACAAGCCCCCTTATGTTTGCACTCCAGGACAGATCCTCCTGTAATTCAATGCCCAGAAATCTGAACATTGTTACCCTCTCCACACAGATTCCATCAATCACTTCATTTCAAACTTAGTTATTTTAAAACAAATTTACTGTGTGTGTGTGTGTGTCTGTGTGTGTGTATGTATATATATAACTGCTATAGAAATTAGGCTATAGTTCTATGTACTTTCGCTTGGAGGTAAGTCTCATTGAACTCAACAGGACTTACTTCCAAGTATCCATTTGTAGGAATGCAGACTGCTGGCTCATAATGAACTTTAATCTGACCGTTGATACTAAATATGTTGCGAGCTCCTGATTTTTTTGGGGTGTGTGTGTGTGTGTTTTCCTCACTCAACTTCAAATAAAATAAGATGTTTTTCAATATACTGTACCCTTTCTCTGTTTCTGAAAAACAGCAACCTGTGTCTAAATAATGCAAGTAACAACAGTGTCTGCTCACCAGGAGCTGCATACAGATACAACACACACACACACACACACACACACACACACACACACACTCTGTATGTATTCATTTAATGACTAAACAACCTTGTAAACTGCAGAAATATAGCAATGTGCTTTAGCTAGGTGGCAACTGTTTTTTAAGCAGTGTCTTTAAATGCTGTTTTTAAGTAGGATTTTGCAAATTTGAGAAATGCTTAGTACTGTAGAATGTGAAAACTTGAACAATGCATTCACTGATCAAAAATGATTTTTTTAAGTGGTCCTTTTAGGTAGAAGTACTAAAGGATCAGATTAAAAAGTAAAGGATGGTTTTTTGCAGCAGCATGAAGAGGGAACTAAACTGGCAAGAAATGATGGGCTATTGTCTCTTCCCTCTCCTCACAATCTTCTCCAGCATTTTTGATAGTCCCTATCATATTTTGTAGTCTCATGCCATGTAATCTATCAGAATTTTATTAATCCCATTAACAGAGGCAGCCATCTGGCCAACTCTCTGAGCTAGACTAGTACTGAACTGGAATGATTGATGGCTCTGGAATTGATTAGTTGATCTGAGAGACAAATGAACTGTTTTGGCAGAAAATACCAGAGGTCACTGCGTGTGGTCAGGCGCAAAGGCCTGCAGAATTTTAAAGAGCAGCTTTTTCCATACAGTTGTAAACTTCCCCTAAAACACGAAAGCTCATACCAGTAACAAACTTAGTTGGTCTCTAAGGTGCTACTGGAAGGAATTTTTTTGTTCCCCTAAAACTAGATTCCAGAAACAATCTAATGATTAAAGCTTGCAATTCTATACATGGTGACTTTGGTATAAATTCCACTGAACTCAGTGAGACTTCTGAGTGAACCTGTTTAGGATTGTGCTATAAAACTTCAACTGATTGTTAAGTGTGTGGAACTAATACATACTCCATGATTTTGTCATGAATATACAGCTTTTTTCTTGGCAGTGGCTTGGTTCAGATATGTAAGCACCAATTCTGACCATAGTTACACATGCCTCAGTTATGGGGTGGGTAACTTTCATGCTTGCAGGATCAACCTGTGTTTTTTAGTAGAACCACTGCAGTCAAGGGCGTAACATTGAATAATTTTGAATTGAGGGATTTGTTTTTGAACATCAGAACTGAACTCTCTGTCCTTCCATGCAAAAACCCACTTGTGGTTAACACCCCCATCGGGTTTCTTCATTTCAGTAATGCAATTTAGGGAGGAATAATTTTGTTAATAAATAACTGAGAGTCAGAAATTCTTGCCAGTCAACTGGAAATTTCTGAGAAATCTACCCAGTAGATCCCAGTCTGCCTTCTGCCCACCCCTGCCTTAGTTTGGTCTTGGTGGGATTACTGCAACACATACCGTATTGTGTGGGGTTACCTCTCAAAAGTGTTCAGAAACTACAATTAGTCTAGAATGCTGCAGGCATACCCTTGAGCAGAACTGGTTATTGCAACTCATTTGCTAAAACAGTCTTACTAGATTCCGATCCTGTTTCTGAGCACAATTCAAATTGCTGGGTATAGCTCTAAATAATTTTGGGACCACTTCCTCCAGTAGGAATCTACTTGGGCATCAAGGGATGGGTTGCAGCTCATGGTTTGTCTGGTGGAGAGAAAATGGCTTAACTCACAACTGTATGCAGCAAAGAGACTACAATCTCCTGTGCATATTTGCATGTTCAGTTAGCATTATGTTTGAACTAAGCCTTTGTATATAGAATGCACTTATGTGGAAGAGCAGGGAAATGCTCTCCTTTTTAAAGGAAAAAAGGTTGATGTGAGTGATGTCACAGACATCATCTGGTAAGCATACCTGACAATTGAATAGTCATATTACACAAACTATCAATTGTAGGACTTTTGGTAGTAGTGGGGAGAAAATTTGATTTTGCTGTCAATTACAATTTGTGATTTAAGTGTTGGTAATGGCTACTTCCCCAGCAGCAGAGATGTAGCCTGAAGGAGAGAGATCTGTATCCCCATGGTCATAGGGTTGGGTGTGGCAAAGGAATTTGTCAAGGAATTTGCCATTTGTAGAAGCCTTCAGGGGGTTTACTTGCATTCTTACTTTCTGACAAGCACAGTGGATTTTTACTTTTCTTTTTAACTGGATAGGCGCTAGAGTATTAGCATTCCCTTGCGTTGTAAGAGTCAAAAAACATGTTGCATTGAGGGGGCTGGTTATGCTATGACTTTTCAAATGCTTGGTAATCTTGAATTTTGTGCATACTTCTTTCATGCATGGGCAATTGGCTGACACATGTCTTGTTATGTCCTAGTTATTCTCTGAGGACAGCACAGAAGTGTGCAGGCAAGTGGGCAACACTTACACCCTGGGGAGCCAGACTGTTCAGAATAAACTTGAGTTATGGATTTATTCAGCTT